>JAVJGI010000050.1:35459393-35544613 GCA_035590275.1 Ibycter americanus
AAGGCGAGCGCGGGCTGAGCGGACGCACGGCCCCTGACGGAGCCCCTTTATGTTCAGCTCCTGGCGCAGCGCAGCATCCAGCAGCTCGAGCGGCGGCGGCGGCGGCGGCGGCAGCAGCATCGCTGAGCCGGGGCTGGGAGGCAGCATGGAAGGCTTTATTCGGCTGCTCTTCGGCTACTTGGTGGCGGACCTTCTCGCGCTGGTGTGTCGGGCTCAGGAGAAAGCTGGCCAGCAGCTGGGGAGCTTCGTGGTACTCTCGGGAGGAAACCACTCCAGCCTTGGGGAACAGCTAGACCCCTCCGAGCCACCTCCCACCCCGGACTTCTGCAGGGGCTACTTTGACGTGATGGGGCAGTGGGACCCCCCCTTTAACTGCAGCTCCGGGGAGTTCATCTTCTGCTGCGGCACTTGTGGCTTCAGGTTTTGCTGCAAGTTCAAGAAGACAAGGCTGGATCAAAGCACCTGCACAAACTATGAGACGCCGTTGTGGATGAACACTGGGAAGCCTCCTTCCCGCATAGACGACCCTCTGCATGACCCTACCAGGGATAAAACCAACCTCATTGTCTACATTATCTGTGGGGTTGTGGCAGTCATGGTGCTGGTGGGGATCTTCACCAAACTAGGGCTGGAGAAGGCGCACAGACCCCAGCGGGAGCACATGTCCAGGTAAGGCTGAATGCCAGACAGCAGGGGCCCCTTCCCCTCTACCTCCCCCCGCTACTCCTAAAGAGGAGAGAGGAGCCCATATGTTCCTGTTAACAAACAACTCCTGGCAGGAGTTTGCTGCATTCCCTTGCGAGGTGACTGAGGGAGACCAACTTTGGTGAGCAGAGCTCCTGTGGTTCCCCAAGCCCAGGTTGTCAAAGTACATGCATATTGAGGAAAACTAGAAATAATTGTGATAATTGTGTAGTCTGCACAGACAGTAGTCCATTTTTATCTGCAGTGTCTGACTCTCTCCCCAACAAGATCTAGCAAGTGTTCCCTGATATACTGTGCATGAATAGGAAAACAAAAAAATCCTGAAACCAGCAGCACTGAATTATAGAAAGCCTGATGGGTTCCCTCTTCCAACTGTCTCAAAGCTTGGAAAATGTTTTTACTTCTCAACAGAAGGATGTAAACAAATGTCATCTCACCCTCCCTCTCCAGCTGCAAAATGGTTTTGGCAGGACCTTCCCTACTCCCCCAACCCTTGCAAGTGTGTGAGCTATTTGTGAAATTTCTAAGCTGTGAAAATGAGCCAGGGTGGAAGGGAAGAGGGAGACAGAAGAAGGAAAAGCTATTGTAGAATTTCTTAATGTTTTTTCAGTTACTGTTGAGAGGTAAAAAATGGAATATGAAAGCCTTGTCTCATCCGTATATGTGTGTGTTATACTCTGGATCCACAGTGTAATGGCTGAGTTATATCAAAAAGAATCTCCCCCACCTAGAGTTAGGCATGCTGTGTACCATCTACTCCAGATACTGGCTGCCTAGTGGTGGATAGGCAGGTTGGCAACTCGGGACAGAGCCCAATGGCTTTAACCACACATTGCAAACCCAGACTGTCACAGCAGTTCAAAATCAAGGCATAACACATTTGTCAAGTTTGCAGTCTGTCTGATTCTTTATGCTAATCCCAGGCACATGAAAGTAAAGCAGATGGGGGAAAAGCATTAAAAAAGGCAAACAGCTCCATTAAAGAGTCTAAATAGATTCCAGCATATTGGGCAACTTTAGTGATGAAATGCAATTAAAAGGATACCTTCTACTGGATGTGCAGTGTGGCAGAAAGCTTCCTCTTGCCCTGACTGGTAATGGTGTAGTTCACAATCTTTGAAGCTGAGATGAAGAGTCATCCTTTGAAAGATAGTCCAAGAGATCAACTCAACACCTGGAGCCTTATCTTTTACTGAAGTTTCTGCATGACTTTTTGGTTACGTGCTTATCCTGAAATGAACAGAGGAAGCCACAAAAATACGCCTGCAAATGCATCACCAGTTCACTAGCAATTATTTGCTATTTATAAACTGGCTGATATGGATACGCTTTCACTACCAAGGAACAAAGCACATTGCAGAAATTTTAGTCAACATTGTGTGTCAGTGATACTTCTGCAAAGATAGTTTTTGTGGAGAAAGGTATAATAACCCTTTAGATGTGGAATAATCTCAGCTACTAAACTGAGAAAAAGAATATATGGGTCCCAATTTCCTTTTTAAATCTTACTCTTAAAGTACAGAGCTTGTTTGGAAAAAGCTCTCCCTTGCAGCAGCCTCCTTCTGTAGCCTCTTTATGCAGGCAAAAAGGCAGGGCTCATAACAGTTACAAAACCCACGACAGAGTGAAGTTGTAGCCATCCCTGCTTATATATGGATTAAATAGGTCCTATTTCTACTCGTAGAAATATTTGCTATCTAAAGGACAGGTGTGAAGTATTCTGAAATGATATTCTGTCTTAGTTTATGGAAATAGAATTATAGGGGATTGGAAAATAATTCTGAAATCCTTCAGTCATGTATGCATAAAGATTAGATTTCTGAAGTGGTTCTTAGAAAAGGTCGTCTGTTACCCTGATTACTTAACAGTGTCTGAGATCTTGTACTTTTCTTGCCATGATAATGTTCAAGTCAGGATTATATAGAAACTTGGAAAGTCATGATCACATGGAAAAACAGTCACCCACTCAGTACACATAATAGCTAGTCATGTTCTGAAAAAGCAGCGCTATAGCTTTTTTTTTTTAAAAAAAGTTCTCACACACTGTTACAGCTGTGGGGTGGGCTTACCATTAATTTGAAAAGGAATTAGATTTGTAAATCCCTTCAGCAAACTAAAAATCTGTTCATTGAGTGAAGAATCAAAGTAACCCCTCTGTCCTCAAATGTGTATTTAACTAAAATGTTACATCCTAGCTCATTTTACACAACTGTGTAAAAAAAGGCTTCAATGCTTAAGAAATAGATAATTTCTGTTTAAACAGTTAGTAGTACCAACAATTAAAATAATAGGTAGCCCATATTCCTATTCACCTTATTTTATAACACTCATCACTACAATATCAAAAAAACAAACCTGAAAAGAACACTTCCTATGTTTTTTTCCTGTACTGAACCTTATTAAGAAGTGAAAGTATAATGCACTGAGAGTGTTAGGTAGGCCAAACTAAAAGTACCAAGTGTTACTCCATTTTGGCTGGCAGCAAGAAACACACGGAGGCTGATTTGTCATCTATTTCCTTAGTTAAGATTGTCTCCTCACCCCTTCCTAGCCAATGGCTACATGAAACGCTTCAATCCTCTTCATTCCTATGAACAAATTCACCTATGGAAGGGATGATACTGCTTATCAAAAAAAGACAATGCATAGTATAAACTGATTTTTTTTTTATGAGGGCTTATTTATTTTTTAGAAAGTGAACAGAATTTACTGGTGTAAATTGTATATTCCCATTTTTGATTTACTGATTTTTTTTAAAATTAGGAACAGAGACCTGACACATGGAAATAAGAACACTGGCTTATAAATAGGAAGCAAAACTGTGCCGCACTTATTAATTCCTTGCATTATTTCATCTTGCAGTCAGTGGATCTGCTGTTGAAGTAAGACACTGGTGTGTGTAAGAGTGGTACAATGTTAATAAAGGAAACTTCACAGGCTTGGTGAGTGTAGTTTCTATACACTTGCCTTTCATTATTTTTTGTTTACTCTTATAACAAAAAAAACCAAGACAACTCCATTAATTTCACTGAATTTTCCTGAAATATTTGACAATGAAAAAGCATTGTGGAAACATATTTATTTAGTGAAAACAATCCATAGAAAAAAAGTGCTTATTGGGCAGGTCCTTTTAGGAAAAAGGAGTCAGAGTGTCCTTTTCAGAGAGCTTGTTACTTCCTTTTGTTTTGAGAAAAAAGGCCAAGTGTGGCACTGTTGACATTTTCTTTCTTGTTAGATGAGTGCTTTTCAGTAAAACACTCTTACTGTTGGCATGGAACTGAAAATCTGGAAGATGAAAATGGAGAAGAGAGTACAGTACTAACTGCACATGGCATATTTCGCTCTAGACATCATATGATAGCATTTTGTTTATATAATTTTCCTTGTTTTTAAATTTGTTACTTGACATTGTAAGGAGATAAATATTCTCTTCAGCTACAGTGTCCAAGAACTAAGCAGTAATGGTAGTATCCAAACAGAGTAACTCTTCCTTCACCCTCCTGCTTTCTAGGAAAATAAGGGATTAAGATGGTGTATGTCTTCAGATATGGCAAAGGGAATGAATGTGGCAGTATTGTGCCTAAAAGGAAACAGAATTGATCTGCCTCCTGAAGCAGACCTAGAAGCTCTGTTAGGCATATGAGGGCAGCATGATCTTGCTGCTGAAGACTACATCAATGGGACTTCCAGGCTCCATCAGTTAACGTGGAGAATTCTTGGTCAAAAATGAGTAGAAAAGGGAAAAGTTTTACTTCTGTTATATGGGGGAGATTCTTCTGTAAATAAAACCACACCTTTGTCTTCTTCCCTAATCCTTGTGGAGAGTGTGCAAACAAACCAAGAATTGAAAGGACAATATTTACAATCATGTTCAGATGCTATAGCTCCTGTTTTTCTGAAGCAGTGCTTCTGACACTATGTTAACAACCTTCCAAATATTGTGAACCATCTGAGCTCTTCTTTCTTCCGTGCTGAGCTCATGAGTTAAGTCTTTTGTTGATCATTCAAAAGGCATGTACCTGGGGCCAAAAATAGTCTGACTTGCCAAAATCCTGAATCCTAAGTGTGAAATTGTTTTCCTTATGGGTTTTGACCCAATTTTGGAGGCAAAATATGACAAGTGACCTTTCATGAAATAACCTGTGTTTCAGCTTCTTCAGGCTTGTACCCATAAGAGAAATGCCTGGCTCCACGTGCTTTATAACACCCAAAGTAGCATTACACATCCAAAGAGAAAAATCTTATGGCAAGAAAAATGCTGAAGTTTTGTGATACTTGATAGTTCTGGGCCATGAGCTCCTACGTAGGTAACATTTCTCCACTTTTGTAATGCTGCAATCAATATCAATACACAGGACCTAATGATATCACCACCTGATTAGAAGGTTATCTTGTATTTTGCATCTCCTTAAAAAATTATTCAGTATAGCAAAGGTGTAGATAAAGACCCTCTACATATATATAATTTTTCAATGGGACCCACTAACAATTCCTTCAGATAATGAACAAAATCTATATGATGATATTCAGGTGAGACAAATGCATGAAGGTATTCTAGCGGTCTGTTGGCCTATGTGGAATTTTTCGAAACAAATGTCTGTTCAAGGATTTTGTCACATACTAGGGCACAAACCTCCCTTTATCCATTTCATTATATGGGTAAATCCCTAAAAGAACAAAGTGCAGGTACAGTATTTCCTTTGTACTAAAGTGATACAAGCTGCTACACATTTTTAACTCTCCCTGACATCAGTGGAAGATAAGGACAAGCTCTTTGTTATATGAGCTATTCTGCCCTGAGAAGATTGTACAACTTTGCCTAACAAAGTATAAATATAGGTGCTGCGTTGTTAAAAATAGAACTTGATGGTGAGTAGTTCCTTTTTTCTTAATATAGTGGGAATTGGACAGTTAATTCCTTAAAACCTCTTGGAAAAAAGCCACCCTAAAATGGTAGAAAACTTGACAATTTCACAGACAGGCAGTAGCTAATCTGCTACCATACGGGGCGTTATTTAAAGTCTATGGTGAACAATAGTTACCATCAGATTAAGGGCAATGAGGAAAGCATTTCTGAAAACCCGCTCTCACAAAGTTGGGAAATGCTAATCTGTGTATTACAAGATCTCACACTTTCAACTCCCACATTGTAGTCAGAAACTTTCATTTGCTTTTCTTCCCTTCCCAGAAATGTGTCCAGCTACCTCTGGAATTAGAATTAATATTGATGTCAATAATTTCCTTTGTATAGAGACATGTTTGCATAAATTAACTGGGTATTAATGGTTTTGGTCCCCGCTTTTTTTCGGCTATGTTTTGCCATATAATGGTTTCCTTTTGCATCATTTTCTACATACCTTTGTGAGGTCCCATCTATTGAATCGTTATTTTTCTGCTATGTAGGCCAGCTCTGCTATTTCTGCTATATAAGCATTGCTTCAAACAGGAGCATTGCTCTGATACCATTAATCATTTGGTTACTGTCTTCTGACCTTTTACAGTATCAACAGAATATTCTGTAACATGTTGATCACAACTGTAACTAAAATTTTAATCACATAATGCTAGCCATAAACACAATGAAACAAGAATATTGTTCAGCTGTGTACCAAAGCAATGTTCCTACAATCTGAAAGCAAGATCCAGTTCTGGATTCCTGTCTGTCTGTAACAAACTTATTTTTTAATATTTAAAAGTACAGTGCTTCTTGATCAAGAAGTAATCATGACACAGGAGTACAGTGGAGGAGCTAGATGGCGCTTGTCATGGCTTTCACCAGTGCTTATTTTTATTTATTTTTTTGTTTATAAACTAGTCTTTCTTGATGCAGTATCTGGGACACTGCATATAATTTTGCAGAAAATTAAACTAAACTGGGCAAAGTGCCCAGAAGATGCATCCATTCCCTTTAAAAAAAATCACTCAAGGGGTCTAAAAATTAAAACTAGTAAAATAGAAAGGAGGCAAATAATAGCTAGTGATGCCTTGACCTGAATAGAAAAGATTTGCACTGAACTCTGAAGACACTGGTAACCCACAGTATAGCTTTCCTTTGCCTAAGGCAACAGCTTCTGCAGGTGGGCCAATTGTTTTGTATGGCACAGTAGTTCAGCAGGTAGAGATATGCCATATACCTAAGGGCTAATCCTGCTCCTACAGAAGTCAACAGTGAAACTCCATAGCTCAGAATCACAGAGAGAGTTAGTTGTTGCCATGCTGAGAGTTTCAGAGCTTAAAACTCAGTCACTAACTCTGGATCTGCAGGGCTGATACAGGTGTGTGTGCCTGTATGCCTGGCACTCAGCAGTACACTCGACAGTGAAACTAGTTCTTAGAAAATACACCAGAGTGGGATGACTCTGTCTCTTTCAGAGATACTTACTGCCTGCAGCAATGCAGGAAAGGTCCACAACCAGCATCAGGTTGGGCCTGGCCTAATTGTTATGAATCCTTTTGCTTGCTCCCTCTTCGCTATCATAAAGCTTTAATCCTGTTTCTGAACTGGCTTCAAAGCAGCAAGGAGTGTTCCTGTACAAACTTTGCTCCATCTTAATGACTAGGACACTCAGACAACTTAGAAAAGACATTTTTGATCTCCCCTTCTGGATGGGAAAAGCTTAAAGCCCTGTCCATGAAGAGTGCTATGCCTATTGGGTTTCTACATGAAAATCATGCGACCTTTCAACTTTGGTGACATTTTTGAATGAAAATGGCCAAGACCACTGTGTTGTGTGGTGCTCTGTGCAAAGGCATGTGTGAGAATTTACTTTGACAGGCCCTGCTGGTAATCTAGGTGTGAAGTTAACAGGTTTGTGAAAGCTATAGACAGGGGCTAGGTGCTGAGGTGCTGAGCTTAACCAAGATGGCAATGTTACTGAGCACATGCTATAGCAGAAATCTGCAAGTCTCAACAAGCTTAAATTATGTTCCTACAAAGCCAAGACAACTAAAGAGCTTAATGTGTTTCTGTGTATTACTGCTAGCACACTGTCTAAGACAACCTAAAAAGAGCCTTAGGTGCGAAGTCTCACAATGAATCTGATTCCCTGATTTTGTTGTGAATGGAGCTGGTTTCTCTAGCAGACATTACAACAGACAGCATCTCAAACAAACAAAAAATAATTGGAATGTATTGGTAATGCCTTACAGATTTTGCAGGTTCATTCTGATTTGTTTGGTTTTTCAGGGCTCTTGCTGATGTTATGCGACCTCAAGGTCCTTGTACAACAGATCATATGGAAAGAGATCTAAACATTGTAGTGCATGTGCAACATTATGAAAACATGGAGACGAGACCTCCTCCAAATAATTTACGTAAGTAATGTTATAACTTTATCAATATCTTGAATGCTGGCACTAAAATTAACATTATGAAACAAGTATTGCTGGATGTCAAATGACGATTGATAGTACGTGGATTCTTGCAAATTAGAAATGTTCTTTATTTCAGAATTAGAAATATTTTGGATTTCCTAGTGCAAATAGGGTAACATTAAGAGAAAGCCATTTTGAATAGAAAAATTAGTTATTGTATTTATTTGTAATTAATTGTCTTGGTTGACTAATGTTGGGTTTGTATCTTTGTCTCCTTCTACCCGGTGTTTTTGCACAGCTCATCAAGTGATGCTTTATTCTGTGCTTTGTTATACTAAAATACAAATAGTTAAACTTACATCAAGAATTGACAAGATGTTACATAGGGCTGTAAAGTCTAATAAGAAAATGGTCTCATTAGGCTGTTATATCATCTCCACTAGTAAAATAGTTAAATACTTTCCTGGAGACCATCAGGTTGTATGTGGTTTTCACTTTCTAATTTTTTTTCTCTCTAAGGGAAAAGGGAGCGGAAAATTATTATTTGAAGTTTTCAATAATATTTTTATTCTGTATCTGCTATTACTTGTCTATGTTATTGAAGGTGTGGAAAAAGTGCACCTTGGATCTTCAGAGGAAATATGGTGACATTTCAAGTGGTTCTGAAGTACTAGGCAACTTATTTCTCAGTCTTGTATTAAACCAGAATACAGATCTTTCTCATGCTCAGATACATTATCCTTTTGTAATGAACAGTTTCACTGCATTTTAATTTGGATATATATTTATGTACTTTAAATTTATCCCTATCTTAGATATCTATACACATATATAAATATATATACATGCATACAAATTGTAGATAATATATTTACAAATTCAAGTTCAATATATTTATAAGTGAAAAGGGGATAATTCAGGAAGGTTTAGATTGTTAGGCAGTGGATGGCTTTATTCTGTGCTGTAGATCAACACAGATGTGCATTTTACTGCAAATATACCTTTACTGCATTGATATTTGCATTTTGAAACATTTAAAGTATATGCACTGGTCTTTCCTTATCTTTCTGTAACTACAGAAAGCAGAATATTTGCTTATATTTGCACAAAGAATGAGTTTTATTTGGACTGCACTGCACAGTTATTGTGAGATTTTACTGCTTTCTTTTGGGGGAAGGGTGTAAAAACAATGGGAGAAAGAGCAGATTCATATGCTGCGTGCACTCCTGCTACTTGTTTGTGGTAGAGGCTGACTGTGATTTCTTATGCACATTGTTACAGAGTAATAAGAGAGAATTAAAGCCGTGACCTCTAATAAAGATACCACATATAGTGAAGTGTGACACCTAATCTGTCTGCACTGCTCCCCAGCAAAGTACTTCCACCTGGGCCTGTGCAGTTCTACACTGCAGAGGGGGAAGTACATACATACTGCAGCATTACATCCCTAACTGTATAAAACCTCACCACCTCTGGAGGGGAATTTATGCTTCTCTCTCAATTAAAGGTGCTCTAGCCCCCTGGAGCTGAGGTGGTGAACTTCTGAAGGCTTGGGAAGGATGGCAATATGCACTGTATCTCTCTTTGCTCTGCGTGTTAGCTCTTTGCTGATCTCTAATCCCTCCTGTGACCATGTTTTCAAGAAGAAAGATGCCAAATTGTATGGAAGTTGGGGTACAATCTCACATGTGAAATGTTTATTCAGAATCCCAGTTAGTGAAGGAACCAGAAAGTAAAGAAATCCTTAGCGCATTGATTGTATTGAGATTTTTGTAATCATCACACTGAGATATTTTGCTTAAAACTCTTTGTATACTACAATATATGACATAACACAGCAGGTCTTTAAAACTCATTGTTTCTTGGATTTGAATTCAGATTTAAGCCTTGCTTCTACAAACTCTTGCATATAAATGCACCCCAGAGCCACATAGTTACTGCATCAAGGAAGAAAAAAAATTATACATTTAATAGTATCTTAGGATCTTGGCTTATGATGATCCCAAACACCTGTACCACCTCTGTCTCGGAATTTGGCCCTTTGGCACAGGTGGAAGAATTACATGTGAAACAGCTCTTGCATCACTGCAATGTACAACATAGAAGCACTACTGCTACTTCGGAGCTATCTTAATCCATTGGGTAATGAATAGGGGCAGTCCCAAGACTGCTTCACATGCAGCTCAGGCATTCCTGCTACAGACGGAAACTTCACAAGCAAGCAGCTATGACGGTGACTGGTTCATTCTCTAATCAACATTATGGACTAAGTCAATCAATTTTAGATTGTTCAATGCAGACCTTCAAGTGGTGCAATTACTCAAGGCATCCTATAACATATATTACATATGTTTACTTCATAGCGAGTAGATCATTATTCTGTATTTGGTGCCATTATATTCCCTCATAAACTCATCTAAAACCTGACTAAATGACCTACTAGATTTAGTCAGAATATCACAAATGATTAAAGTCTGTTGAAAGCATGCGCATTTATGGTGCAGAAAAAAAGCTTTATGAAGAAAAATTATTAAGCCATATTTTCCAAGTCCAGTATCTTAGCAATTTGAAATTTTATAGTGGAGCTCTGAAACACTACAAGAGTGGATATTACTTCCAGATACTTGGCAGTGCAGCATTACCTACTACTAGTACTGGAAAAGTGACAGGCTTTTTTGGGTATTTTTACAAGGAAATAAATCAGAATGAATTACAGCTTTTGTAGAAATTCTATTCCAGATATTTACTTATACAGAGAAAATGAAATGGTACAAAATTATAGCATCAGACACTTTGTTAGATATTTTGTAAGTTTATAAGTTACCACTTTCTATCTACTAGCCATCTCAAAATGAGATTTAAGAAATTGTGACTGGTGTACTTTTCACATTGGTCCATAGATATGAAGAGGGCAGGAGGAATTTCTTAGTCATTTGTACCCCTTCCATATTGTGTCTTTCAGAATACTGAAGACAAACTATTGAAGGCCAAACATTATTAAAAATGTCCTAATTTGCATGTTCATTTTCCCTTCCTGCCCTCTTGAAAACATTTTGCTGATGACGCCAACCCATTCTGAAAGTGTTTATGAAGGGAAACTCTGTCAAAAGGACAAATTTTGCATGATCTCTGACACTGAAGATGAGTGTGGTTTTGTTTCTGGACTGTTTGTTACCAGAGGACAAAGATTTCCTGAGTTGCCTGCAGCTAGCACAGCTATTTGCCAAAACTAACAGTCTAATGGAAGGCCAGAAGTAGACATCTCTTTTCAGTGTCTTGCAGTTTACTCAGTTTCTTGTCCCTTCTTTTCTGATACTCAGAAAATAATAAATGTATCGGAGGTTCTGGAGAAATGTATTTTTTTTAATTTTCCCATGTGAACCCAGGCAACCTAGATGCTTTTTAGTAAAAGCTGTTTTGTCCTTGGCTGTTGTTAGTTGTCCTAATTTTCTTCTAGTACTGTGCTTTACTTAGTATTACTTTTCTGTTATTTCCCTTCATTCAGAGACATTAGAATGTAGTGGTACTTTGTAAACAGGTAGCACGTATCTACCAAGAATCATAGCATTCAAGTTTTCTAACACGAAATGTTAAATAAAATAAAATGAAGAATAAAAACCCAGGACATTGAAAAGTTATGTTAAAAACATAGAATCAAAACCAAACCTTCCTGTAGAATTTGAGCTGTTTTGTTCATCTCTGACTTTCATAAATCTTAAGGAAGCAGTAGCATTCAGTATTTTCTTTTTTCTTCTTTTTTTTTTTCTGTTTTACTTATTGTGACAGAAGCAATTTATTTAACTTGTTTGGATTACAACACTGGTGCAGTGGGAGTTCGGAGGCTTTGTAGCTACATCCTCATTTCTGAAAAGTGATTACTGCTGTTATTTCTAATTAATAATCTATGATAGCAGAGTGAAACAAATACTTAAGTTGCAATACACAGTCACTTTTCCTAATGATCAGTAAAAGCTATTACTCTATTCTCAGTAATAACAAGCCTTGCACTAGTATATTTAAGGCACTTATGCAGACTCCCAAGATAAAGGTGATATTAAAGGGAAGCCAGTTCTAGATTAAGGAGGTTTTCAGGTGAAAAATGCTAGCTTTTAGTTAGACTTGTATGGATTATTTCTTCATTTTAAATTTAACATTAAGAAAAGAGAAGTCAGTTGCAAACACACCACTCAAAGAAGGAAGTGTTGCACGGTATCAAATGATCAGTTTTAATACTGGCCAGGAATTTGCAGCACATGTGATTAAAATGACTTTTTCTCTTCTTAATTATATACAAGAGAGTAATGTGTTTGCTGCAGCATTTGATTGTCAGTTGTCCTGGATACTTACTGACTACAAATGCTAATGCTAAAAACAAAGCTAAGACATTTCTGTAACTGGTGCCTTATGATAAGTTAACTTTTGTTATTTCTTTGTTTCTGTATTGCTACAGTAGGCATTTAAATGGGAGAGTATTGAAGTTCTTGCACATTAGAATAAGTGTTCTATATTGCATATTCCCGTGCTTTTCCCCATTTCTGTAAATAGAAGCTCAGCCTCTGTTTTCCAGTGAAACTGTCACTAGTTTGACACTGTGAAAATACAGTTAGAATTTGCAAGAATTTTTCTTTCATCCCTAGTGAATATGCTTTTTGTTGTTGAATGCAGTGGTCTTTGTCAAACTAATTATTTTTATGTTTAACATACATAAACGTGTTTCTATCAGATGATTCATTGTATTGCATTGCCTGAATATAATTCCTACTGTTGTTCATTGGAAATAAGCATACAGCCATATTAAGTGACTTTAGCAAAAAGAAGTACTATTCTTTGAAATGCAAAGCTCTTGAAGTACATAAAACATGATAACTAATTTGCTTACACAGTAACTGTTGGACAATGAATTACATAGCATTGAAGAGGTAGTCATTGAGAATGTGCAGGCATTACTGTAACAATAAGCTTGTGGTGGCAGAGGCCTTGAAACTCTACCAAGAACCTTGTTTGGACAAAGAAGTGCAAAATCTGAAAGACTGAGCAAATAACTGTTTGGCCTCATTGGTATCTAGGTTGCTTGGTTATAGCAAAATGCTTTTTCTAAGGCCTGGCTACATGCACGGGTCTAGCCCAGAGGAATTGGACTGTGTTCTTCCTAAACTTCAATTGGCTGTTCACCTCCTCACTTGGAAGGACAAAGTACAGGCAGAATAGCTGAGCTGCATAGACAGGGTTCCAGCCATGTTTTATGAGGAAAAGATGGAGAACACTAATAAGTCCTCAGCCAAGAAAAAGATAGTTTCAGCACAGTGACAGAAGGAGAAGTGCTGCTGATGGAGTGCTCTGAGATGGTGAAGAATGAGGGAGAATAAAATGGCTAGCTTAATTGCAGGATGTACTTAGTCTGCAAGACACTACAGTGCTACAACAGAGGGAAGGGACTGCAGTCAGTAAGTATTGGGAATTGGTTTCCATTTAAAACCTTACTCCTCACTGCCAGTATGCAAAAGCTCATTTTACTGGGGTTTCTATGGTCTATCCAGAAAACACTTAACAGTATTCAAAAGAATTGGATAACTCAGATTAAATTTCTAAGCTAAAAGCTAGTAGTCTTAACTTAACTGTGGGAGAGGGCTGCTTTCTACATTTTGATTGTAATATACAAGGAGGACAAATTCCACACTTAAATTATACATTTTACAAAACTAATCATCCAAGAAAAAGCCCACACTACCATCACCAGCCATGTCAAAAGAAATATTGTATTTTTAAAATATAATATATGTTTGAGGTTAAAAGCTGCAAGCTGCTTTGTCACAGCTACCTTGGGACCACTTTTTAAACCACTTTAAATTAATTTCTAGATACCAGCTTCAACTGAAATTAGGCTACCAGCAGAACTTCAAAGCATTAGGAAATTGATCATAGAACTTTTGTTAGTATAATTACGGAAGTAGCAATGCATTTCAGAGCTCCAAAGCTTTCATGCTGGAAAAATTTCCCATATAAACTTAGTCTGAGGATGCATTTCTCTTGAAACTCAGTCAGTCAGTCAATGTAAGACAGTAATGTTTAATCAGTTCTGAACATGTGTTTAGCCTCACAATCATTAATATAAAAAATGTTTCTAATTTGCATTCAGTTTTTAATTCAGATGCATGATGCTGATTTATGAGAAGATGCTATGAAACTTCTTGAAACACCAATGAGTATTTTCAAGGAAGTTAATTGCAACCTGAGTGTGAGAGCTTCTGAGTTTAAGAAAGACAAGAAGTAAAACTAATGGAATACCTTATTTGTCATTGACTGTCATACATTTAGTCAATTTTTTTTAGAAAACAGGATGATTTTGAAAATGTTAATATATGCCATACACAATAGCTTTTTATTCATAACTACACCAGTCTTCACCAAATGTAATATGTCAGAACTCTAGCAAAGATCCTACCATACAATTAATTCCATGCCTTTGGAATCATCCTGTTGGCTTAATCTGGCAAATGAAAAAAATCTAAAGCAAATAGTAAACACAAAATTTTGCATGAACAAGGATTGAGGGATTGCATCCTGGGTCTATAATCAAATAAAACTATGAACTTAACATCATTATGTATGCTCAGTGGGTCTCTTCTTTATTCTAAAGTATTTCTTGTTAGATATGATTTTATTTGAAAGTCCATGAGAATATTATGCATCCTACCTGCAATTCTAGCCAGTGGGATATGTTTCGAACCATACTGGGTAGGTCTTCATAAGCTCTGCTCCATATAACCATTTCCATTAGTACTCAACAATGAAGATTTTGCTCTATCTTTTTTCATTTATTGTACAATAAGAACAATTAGATTAGATTACTGCCTTGCATCCTATCATTTACTTCTACTCAGCTTTTAATTCAGATAAATTTGACATATCTTAATAAAAATATTCATCAATGTAAAATGTATTTGGGAGAAATACAGTTAATCACTGACATTATCCTTTAGCAGCAATAATTAACATTATAGTAATAAAATTATTTAGAGTATGTTTTTATACTTTATAATGTAGTTTAAAAGGGTGAATGATTATTTAATAAAATAAAAATTATTGTCATGACAGAAGAGAGCATTGCTGTATTAGACTATTATATAGGCAGCTTTGAGTCACACAACAGCAGGCTTGAAAAGCATATATAAAGGACAAGACTCGTTTTGCTGTCATTGGGGTGCAGGTTAAAGTAGTTTGAAATGTTGCCCAACAGTACAGGGGTGTATTTACCATCTACAAGATGAAAAGGTCAATCTCTAAATGTGGTTTCTCTTTGGAAACCAGTTATGTGTTTCCCTCGTGATTCCACTTTTACTTCTGTACTATCAGCATAATTATTTAATAACCATTTAGTACCACAGGTGTTTGTTATTAGATATTGATATGTCCTGTCATCACTCACCTGAAAACAAAAGTAATGCTTGGAAGAATAAGCATCCACTACTGTTTTGGCACTTTGCAATCTAAGTTTTACTTCCTAATTTTTATTAATGAGGTGCTATTCCTATTATATACTACTCAATTTAATATCTAAAATTGTATTTTGTCTTTGGACAGGCACACTGAATAATAGTATTCTCAATGTTGAATAAAATCCAGTGCAAAATATTCTCTCTATTAACCCCAACTGTCAGCAACATCAATCATCAATGCTTCATGCCTGTCGCAATCTTTCATGTCACTGGGATTCTTGATGTCAAAAACTTGTATAGGGAACAATGCCAAACTAATATGAATCATGTCTTGAAAAAATATACAAACCCAACAACACAGCCTTTTTATGATTGTATGCTGCCAGATTTTAGCTCCTTAAGATGAAGAGGATAGAGACTGAGATACCTTTTTGTTAATATGGCATGAGTCACCTCACTGAAAGGCAAACAAAAAATACCTTTTGCTTTCACTGTTGGTTTGCCAACACCATCACACAGACAAACTACACTTGCCTTTTCCATGCCTAAACAATATCATTTTTAACTGTTGACTTACAGCTTAATCATTTCTCTCAATCCATTAACTCCCACCCTCATATTTTGTCTTAAAAATCATAGATTTGTAACACAAAGGATAAAAACATCAAGTCATTAATACATTAGTTTCTGTTAATGTGTTCAGGTGCAAGCATTAACTATTACAAACTGATATATCCACAACAAAACTTCTACATTTTTTATTACTCTGGCTGTGCAAAACTTTGATACTATTATTTTAGATGTTAAAATGCTCTTATCAGAAAGTTATTCTTTAGTAAAATTATTTCCCTCTTCATTTTTTAAACAGTCATACCAACTTTCCTAAGCAGAATCAGTACAGTGGTTACAAAATAAAGTAGAAGAGGTTGGCTGCGTACATTAAAAAGCTTATGAACACACATCTCAGTATTATGATGCAATTGTGATATGCTATTTGGTGAGAGATATTTTCACGAGTGTCAATCTACAGTTTCAATCACAAATGATTTTCAGTACCTTTGTTCTATGTTCTCTGCTTTACATCATAATTTTCATTGAAATGTACACATTGGTCATGACTCCAGTTTTATTATCGTAAGATAAAGTCAAGGAGGGAACTGAGGGTATTTAATATTTATGAAATGGCTTTGTGCTTGATTTTTTATAATAGAAAAAATAGTTGAAAAAATTTCCAGAACCATGATGCAAAACTACATTAATAATAATTCCCAGATCATTACAATGCAGATTTTAATGTTTTCTTAGGTATACTAATAAATATAATCTTTAAGTTTTAGTTACCATGTTTAAATAGCTTTTAAGAACCCTTCAGTACCATGTTTTTGTTTTTAGCTCATACATTTAAAAAACACTTTCGTGTACCCAGGCTTAAGCCTATAGCTATGCTTCTGAATCCGTAATGAATTTGTAACATAATCCAAAATAATCCAATTGTCTTTTACCATCCATTCCTTACAAATTAAAGGAAATGCACATTTGATAAATAGATATGTATACACACCCACAAGCATACAGAAAAGAATGTGCATGACAAAATTTGGACACTTTTGGAGTTAGCAATGTTGATTGTTTAGCTGAAAGTGTCCACAATAAACTCAGTGTCTCAAACACAGGTCTGTTTTTTATCCTGAAAAGTTTGTTCTCACTGTGTTCGTTTGCGTTTTACACACTACAGCACTAACCAGGAAAAAAACCCCAGCCTTTCCCATGCAGACATTGCTCTTCCAGGGCTAATCTGATCACTCCTTATCACTTTTGAACTGCTTTATTGCTTTCTCTTAACATATTCTCCATGCATACTAAACCTTGTGCTTCCTGTTGCTGCCTTCTCTGCTGCCTGTAACAAGCTGGTCCTCCATGACTACAAATACTGTTTCATGATGCTAGTTTTTGTTGTTTTAGTCAGCCATATGAAAGAATATGACAACATAGAAAAGTATGGCAAATATCTACCAGCATTTCATCTTACCAGCAGGGCACTGAAGATTAACTACCTTCAGCCATAAATTACAAAATGGTAGTGGATGCAATTCACAGGTGGGGCTAGGCAGTCTGTGAGCCTTGCAACAAAAGCAGCATTTTGACAGGACTTACAGTAAGGGCTAGTTTAAGCAAATTAGATTAAATTCTGATTGGTCAAAAGTCGTTAATAAAGCATTCACTGTCTTTAATGACTCAAGGATTTTACCCAGGGGCACTACAACTCACTTAGGACTCATACATATCTTACTGAGGGGAATTATGGTTTTGTTATTAATTTTGAATAAGGAGAGAGATCAAGGGATATGCAGGAAGTTTGTCTTACGGCTTCGCAAAAAGACATGACACAGCTTAGGGAATTCAGTGTTGGAGAAGAAAAAATGCATGTTCATTGCCAAGACTAATAAAAGCTAGTCAGGGGAAGTGCAGTGAAAACTACCAAATAATTCACCAAATTAAACCCCCCCTGAGAAGTGTTTTGAGAAGCCAGGAGGCTAGAAATCATTTACAGCTAGATGTACTTCCCATTTTTGCTCTGATTTCAGAAAAGTTTGGGAGTCTGCAAATGGGGAAAATGTCCATGCCCTTGGCACACAGGAGACAGGGAACCTTTTGTGCTCTTCTGCCATGCTCCTCCCCTTTGGCAGCACAGCTGCTGTAGTTGAACCACCGTTGTCACCCCCAGTATTCAGAACAGGCCTCTTGGAGGGCTTGTGCGGATACAGAATTCTCAACTGCTGAACCCTGGCACAAAATAGAATTGCAGGTGGCAGTTTTCACTTAACATAAATGGTCTAAAATGTCTCTGGAACCTTACGTGAGTCGAGCAACTGAGCACAGTGGAGATTTGTTTCACTGAGGCCCTTCCAAGTATGGAGGGATCCAAGTCAGCACGTTTGCAAGGGGGTAGTTGGCCAGGAACAGGCTAACTGGTCTGCTAGTCTGGCCAGGTGGGTTTGGCCTATGTAAAACAATATGCTTACATCATTTGGAAGGGAATTAATAGATGAATTCTTGAGCATCCCTGTGTTCAAAAGAATGGGGCCTACTGACAATATTTTGTAAACAGCTTCCAAAAAGGAAAAGTAGTCCTTTCAGCATCATTTCTATCCAGGAGTTAAACTAAGGAAGCTGATGGTAGTTCATGTATTTTTGCTCTTTCTTTTATATATCAGAGGACCCGAAGTAGTTGCTGTGCAACGTGCTCTCAGCAATTCCTGCTGGGGGCTGGGCTAAGAATCAGGAATGCAATTTTTTCCTAAAAGCTTTTCTCTATGTCATTGAATGACTAACTTTAGTTTAAATAATATATTTTGCATTTGTAATAATGTGTTAAACTATTTCTCATTTTCTCCAAAGCTGGAAGGCTGGAGAACTACATTTCTCCTATAGTAATCCAGATTCTTGTTTAAAGTTTCAAGTTAATTTCTGAACAGCCAGCGGTACTGTGAGGAAATGTTCCTCATCCTTTGTCAAAAACAAACCTGACCATCATTTCAGTTAGAACAGTTTCAAGTTTCTAGTTATAGCTCTGTAGTTAAATTGGCATTAAATGCTTTACTTAGTTAAATGAACTTCTATGAGGATTTTTAAAGCAAAATCATTTACATTTATGATTGATTATTTCTTTCCCAGCATTTTAACACTTTATTTTTCTTTGGTTCTTGCTTTTCTTCCTTGCTTAAGGACCTCCACTTAAGAAAAGAGGTCTGTGAAAAGGGATAGTTTCTCTCAGAAACAATTGGCCCCAGCAAAGATCTGCAAGAAACCATAGAAAATCAGAAAAAAAGCATGCACTCTGTAGGATAAGACGTTTGCAGAAGGTTTTTGCATAGATGTTTAACTAGAATAAAGATCTCTTTTAAGAGTTTTAATGAGCAAAATGAACTTATAACAGCCATCTCTTTGTTCTCTAGTATGTGTCTGGGGTTTATCTGTGTCTGCAAGAACTTGCATCAAAGTCAGTAAACTAAAATTTTACCTTGGGAGCCCAGTATATTATTCCTTAACAATGCAAAGGTATAATTGTGATGATACAGAGGCCAGAGGCTAAGCCTGGGTAAAAATGTTTGTAGCAAAAGCAGTAACAGTTACCAGAAAATTTTAAATCTTGAAGAATATTAAAATTATTTATGCTTCCTTGAAGTTCTCCACATCTTAGCAGATACATTACAGAAGATAAGTATATAAAACACAATTCATATTATTAAGGTAGCTTTTTCTCTGACTTGTTCATTATATTAATAATTTAATGCACCCTTCTAAGAATTACCTAACTCACTGATTCTTTTTCTGACTGTGATCCTACACCTCTTATAGAGAGGTCGAAATAACTATATGCAAATAGATTAAGCTTATTTCCTCTCAGAGTAAGCAAACAGAGAAAAAAACACCAGTGCTGCAGGACTCCTTTCAAGCGCATACAAATGATATATGTTATAATACAATGATCTTGCATTGTCATAATCTAGCATTTTAGAACCATTAACATTTACTTGTGAAAATCTGTTTTGAAATACTTATTTGCAAGCTACACCTTATTTCCTGGGTGACAACATTTCCACCATTTCTACAAATACAGAGACATAGTTGAAGATGTCTCTGGAACCAGAGACAAAGAGCTGGAGTTACGCTGTAAAGTATGAATCACCTATCTGCTCTATGCATAGGAAAAGATTTTCAGATTTCGTAAGCGTCAAAATCACCCAAACATTTTTAGAAAGGAAGACAAGTCGTCCATGAAAATCTGGTCTCTGTAACTTAGTGCTTTACTCTGCTGAAATTGTCCACTGGACTAACACTAGATCTCCCCTTTTGTCTTTACCATCTCTCCTATCTGTTCATCAGGAAGAGGAAGGATTGTCCCCCTCCACTCCAACCCCTCTGCATCTCAATAGCTCATACACAGTACCTCAGGTTCCTATTGTTTCTTGATTCGTCTGGACAAAGAATAATCTGGCTTTTCCAGAGTTATCTATTCTGGTATACATACACTGACTGATCAGCAAACAGAACAAACCAAGCAAACAACTGTAGAGTTTGTACTTCAGTCTTTTGTCTCCATTCAGTCATTTGTTTTCCTAACAGCTGTAGAAACATCTCATCCTTGAGATCTCAGTAACACCAGAAAGGGCAAATGGGTTAAAAATTACTAGAGGGAGTAACAGGTAGCTAAACAAAAAAAATTACATTATCCTTGTTCTCTTTTAAGAACAATAAATCTGGAGTTATTTACTGAGTGTAATAAAATGCTTCAGGGCATTGTTAGCACGAAATTCGGATCCATAAATCAAGTAAGTATTGAGGTACCGCTCTGAGAGTCTGTAATCATCAAATAGGGAGGTCTAGCCAGCAAAGGTTGGGAATGCCAGAAAAACAAAAAAAGAAGGATAGAATAATCTATGGCACATCCTCTTCCCTGTGGATCAAAGAAGTTATCTAACAGGATGATGCCTGGTTTGCATTGTCTAAATTAATTGTGTAGGAAAGTCTGAAGGGAGTTGGGATGTGTCAGAAGATCAGATCATAGAGGAAAATACAAGCTCAAAACTTGATAGATGATTTATTAATTGCTAATTATTCTTATTACTACTTTACATGATATTAAGTGTATACTAGAAGCTTCCAAGTGGAAAATCCACACAATAGTTAAAGCACTTCAAAGGCAGCATTAATCCTCCTTCATGGCTTGCAACACTCTTGGGAAAGAAGATATTGCACAGCTTCAAGGATGGAAAGTCACTAGTGTTAAGCAATCTGAGGCTAACTAGCAGATTACAAAGGGAGAAGTCCTAAGTGCATATTTCCCCATGTGAAATCTATCTGTGTAGTAGTGGTTTTCCTTTCCCCATATACCTGTAGCCTATAGAGAGTCTGAGATCAGTGCACCCTGGAAGTTGGTGAGCATAAGTTAGTAACTTTAAGAATACTCTTCTCATATAGTTACTGACAAGTCTTTTCAGCTTTGAAGGAATTAACAGAAGAGGAATAATTTTACCTTAATTATCATCCCAGTAAATTAAAACTAGAACACATGCATGTCATGGTCCAACATCACAGGCATGACTGCATCCTGGCAGTCAGTATGTCATGATCAATACTGCTATCATCTAAAGAATCCTTTTGAAATATTCTCATAGTAACTTGCAGCCACAGATTTCACTCGTTATGACCTATGTGGGATAATTGCAAGTGGTTTGCAGCTGCTTGCTCTTGCTCTGTCTTGTGGATTTGATATCAGTGGACAGCTCCTAACTGTCATTCTCACCAGCTTTCCTCTAAGACATGGAATGCTTTTTTACATTGTACACAGGACTAAAAGAGGTACACTCTTCCTCTTGTGTTGAAACAGTTCCTGACAACCCCTCCATATAAAATATGGTGAGGCCTTACAGCTGGAGCTATGTCCATAGAAAACAAACCTGAGCTTTTTTTCAGCCTGACTGCATGCAGGCTGAGTGCCTCTGAGCATCAGATTATCTTTGTGCTCTGTATCGTAGAAAGGTGTTGCAGAAGCCAGTGCAGAGCTGGCTGTGGTCTATCAATACATTATCATATTTATGGCTAGATACCTACAACTGGATAGCATAGACTGCTGCTGCCACAGCTGTCTGAAATAGTATCCACTGCTATCACTACCAGTCAGAGCAAAGTAGGTTTGGCAAACTACTGTACACAGTATCAGCAAGCCTGGCAGATACAATTCACAAATGAGGATCAGCATAGCCTTAGTGTAAAGAAATGCCAGATGAAAAGGTAACTTGCTCAAAGTGAATGTATTGAACATATGGGAAGAGAGAAGCTGTTAAAGGAAGATGACAATGAAGAACCTCACTTCACAAGGAAGGTGTCAGAGAGCACACAGAGCGAGCAGGTTCAATTTAAAATGCTCCAGACAGTCTTTTTTCAAAAAGGATTCAAAATTTCAGAACTAGGTAGTGTGTAATACCTGGAGCTGCCTACATAGCTCACTGAACTTTTGGAGCAGAGCGCTGTGTCTGCAGAACAGTTGTTACCCCTACAGGTAAATTTACCTGGACTGACCATTTGGCAGTGTATCAGCTTAAGTAATTTGCTAGATATTTGGATGATAACCATATTATATTTTTCTTTTTAAGCTACAGATAAACAATATCAGAAAGAGAGTAAGCAAAAAAGAGCCTGAAAACCAAATTTAGAACAATAGTAATAACTTAGTGATTTACCCAGCTGTGACTCAAAAGCAGGCCAGGCAAAGTCTCATTCTTTGCATCCTGAGGAGTATCTAGTGGATGATACCGTTGTTTCAGCTCAATCTCTCTCTCACTTGATCTCTTTCTCGCCCATCAAAGCTTTTCTTGCCTTCGTGTTTGTGATTCTGCTGTTCTGTGCCTGACAGTTGTAATGAAGATATGCCACAGTTAGTGACAAGGCAAGTATTCTAGAAAAATACTGCCAGAAGAGAATGAAATGAAAATGCTAATACCTGTTGGCGATTTCTGGAAACAATCACTAATATGTAAACTTATGCCATGCTCTGTAACTTATAGAAAAAAAGTATTTGTTTAAAGGTCATCATTAATTAAAAAATCAACAAAAACTCTTACAATTGCATGGAAGAAAACAACTCACCATTAAAGTGTCATTGCAGCATAAGGATCCATAAAGGTGATATGGGAAAAGACAGCATACATTTGTCTCCATTTCAACATCAATTCTAGCTGAAAAAAATGTTATGAATTTTTAAAAGCTTGAAGTTGTGCTACTTGGCTTAGAGTTACAAATGTGTTTTTTTTAAGAAATCATTGTTTTCTTACATACTTTAACATTCTTAGCACTTCAGGGTACTGCAACTCTATATATGTCCTATGATGGAATATGACATTCCTCTTCTCTCCCCCTCAAATTTCTGAATTTAGGCCACTTATATACAAAGTATGTGTAAGCTGCCACAGTATACACAGTAACATACATTTCCTCAGCAATCCTCATTTTGCTATTGCCTCACCTTTAAGTATCAGCAGCAGAAGAACCTGTTTGTTATTAATACACCTTTACATAAATATATAAACAAAAAATGGCTTCTGAGAGATGTATTTTCTAACATTATCTGTAGTTACTCTTTCAAGATTCCCTGAACTAATTCGTTGCACATTCTAAAGCAAATTTATGTATTTTAGCAGCAGCAGCATGATCTTTTCACCCATTATTTACAATGCTTTATAATTATGGTAACGATTACAGGCACAGAAAAGTCAAGAATTTTGTATCTTTCGATCTTAGGAATTAGTGCAAAATAAGGTGAAAGATACAATAGCATTCTTATCCTGATACAAAAGCGGGAAAAGTCACATATTGTCTTTCATTGTCTTTGAATTCCATCCACTATGTTTTAGACTTCAGATGTGGCAGTGTAATTTGTATCAGCATAATACTATAATAATTTCAGAAATATAATACAATAAACACTATCATTGTTTACATAATCAAGATATTCCCATCTCATAATCCAAGGATGCTTGTAACAATCTGTTGTATTGCTTACATTAACATTATTACCTACCTTGGGTACACTGAGATGTAATTTAAAACAGAAACAACAGAGTATTGGGGATAAGGAAATGCTGATCAAAACCTTAAGGATTTCTAGAGGTCACAAATATCCTGGCAGTCTGCCAGGATCACAGTAGCTGACTAGAGAACACTTTGCAGTTTTCATGCAACTCCAGGTTAACACAGTTACTAAAATCAACACTTTGAAAAAATTAAGAATTGGTACTAATCAGGAGCTCATTATGGGGGGAGAATGGGAGACCCTAGGTTTTCTAACATCTATAATGCTTCAAATAAGAGTATTAAAATATTAAAAAATGTAAAATGGCTGTCCAGGGTAATTTATTAATTTTTATGCAATTCACTACAGAAATTATCTTAGTTAGCAATGATGGTTCAAAAATCTGTGTATATGAAAAAAACTTCTATTGAAGTGGATGTAGGCATTGACAAAAACATACTGTTGTGAAAAAAAAAAGCCTTAAGGGACTGGATGGTGATTAAGTAAAATGTGGACCTTGTCACATCTGGGTCCCCAGTTTAAATACAGTCATAGTAAGGATAACAGTGGTCCGTTTGTAAGTTTGCAGCCTAAACTATCTGTCACTGGATTTTTAATCCTTTGAGCATTAAATAATCTGGAAAGAAACAAGTTTGCCAGTTTCTTTATGGTGTCAGTAACCTGTTCTCTTAAGGAGACAGACTTGCTAAAAACAGAGGTGAGAGTGTTTATTAGCAAATGTTTAATTTATGAACACATTTGGTCTTACAGAAGAAAAATAAAGGTCTTTTAAACAGAAGCATGTTAGCTTTATTGATTGAGTTTCGAGTGGAATCGTTACTTGGGGAACTAATTCTGTGACAGACTAACTGGGCTATCTGGTCAGGTGGAGTGCCTCTGCTTTCTTTTCTCTCTCACTGTTGTTACAACGTGCTTCGGGCTAAAGCAATCTCAGTGGTATCTAAGTTCCCTCACTGTGGGAGAAAAAAAGGGAAAAGCAAATGAGCAAAATGTGATCCACAGCAATATACCCACATTGGCCAACCTCTCCCTCTGACCATCTCTTAGCTGCATGGACTGTGTGGATTCATAGCTTTTAAAGAAGAAATGAGCTCTATTAGATATATGATTTATACAGACACCCCTGTATAATACAAGTCCTATAATTTTACCCAGCAGCTTCTGTAGTCAGCATGTGGGCTGTGAAGCCAGACTGCTGCTATCCTTCTGTACTGAAGGGTCACATTTTAGTGACAATTTTTTTTTTTTTTTTAAATGCTTGCTTAATTTTTTCTTTACTTTCTTTGGTACCATGTAATAATACAAACCAGAAGTGTAAAATATGCTTATAATCCTGAGAGTTCTGTTAAACCCTAACTGATGATAGGAAAAAGGAGAATACTAATGGAAAGAGCATATACTGAAGATGCTTTCATGTGAATGCAATTAGAGCTTTTCCCTTAAGCTAATAGGATAAGTAACTATATGAGGAAATCCACAGACACTGCAAATGTGCAGGAGGGAGAGAGTAGTGTTTGCTTGGTGTTCAATGGTCCATGTGTAATAAGCTGGCAGTTCCATCTAGTTCCTACTGGACAAATGTCTACACCAGAAACTCCTGTTTCTCCCCTCCCCCAGCAGCACATTTGGAAGTTTCAGCAGCGAAGCCAAAGGCTGAATTATGAGACACAGGGCTACATTTTCAAAGCTATTATATTTTTCATTCTATAGATAAAGATATGCTCACAAATAAATTCCTGTTGCTTATATGCCATTGCGATTCAGGACAGCAGTTAATTTCCTGAATATCTGTGCATGACCGAACAACTCCCATGCTTTTTGCCAAATTATTCTATGAGATCTATTCTGATATTCCTAAACTTTGATCTTTTCCTAACAGCACTTGCCAACCTGATATAAACAGATTAATACTCTGTCTCTTGAGAGTAAAATAAATGTTGTAGAGTTTTCAGTAGTTACTCTTGATTCCTGGATGATAGACTTGTAATAAATGACATGCAGGATGGATCACAGCTCTAATTAATTTTTTAAAAGATGTTGAAATGATTCCTTAATATTGGTAGTTTGTCTATAGAAAATGTAGCATATACATAGCATGACACAAACAAGCAGTGAATAGGTGGTATTTTGGTATGGCACAATTACTGTTGGTATTAATTTGGGGTGTCTTGTTTTTGGATTTTGCCTGCACAAATAATGCACTTCAGAAACCTTGTTGATATAACCTCTGCAGCAAACCACAGTTATATGTAGGTTCCACAGCTTCTCTATATACAACCAGCAAGCAACTGTCAGTCTTACTTTGATCCATAATACTCTAGCTTGATCTTGGCCAGGACATAAACAGTTTTGTTGTAATGTACCATACACAAACTATGGAGAAGACTGGCAGGCCCCTTCCCGCCCAACTGCATGGCTTGGGGTGAGAAGGGCCAGGGACCTGGTGCAGTTGGCCAGAAGTTCCCTTAAATAACTAGAGCTGCACTTTCCTTTTTAGGAACCATAGCAAGCACCAGGGACTGCAGCCCTTTTACCAGGAAGAACAGGGCATCACTGAAGTTGTCCTTGTAACAGCAACCTCAGGAAGTGCTTTAACTTGCTAGGAGCCAAGGTGGCTGGCATAGCTTTAAGGCTGCTGTAAAACACATTGCGACTGAAGAAAATACAGAATTAGGATGTAAATCGTGGAAATACAAAAGACTTTTCAGCTTTTCCTTTAGTTATGGACAATCCTTAATGACAACAAGCTCTAAATACTACATACACAGTGCTATGAATTTATGACTCAATAAAAGCTCGCAACAATCTTTAATTTTATGTTTTTTAAAATCTTGACAGATTGGCAAAACCATACAGTTTTAAAAAATTTTCTTAATGGAAAGGCTTTTTTCATATAAAAAGATTTCAGACAGTATATATGTTCTTCTTTCTCATGAGACAATGGCTGCTGACTCTCCAATGCATTCTGCCACAGCTGAAGATTCACAATTCTTTATTCAGTCTGTAAATCTTTTCATGCCTGTTATCTCTTTTTTTTTTGTCCTCCAATATTCTTTCTAATACCTGTATGTGATCCCTGTGTGCAGCTGGTATTACTGATCTAACCTAGAATTTATACTTTTTGCCCTCAATACATGCAGGTTTGAAACAACATTTAGCATAGATAGAATGGGGGGCATTAGTGTCATCCATCCTCTTATTGCCATAAATGATCCCTGCTGTATGAAATGTGTTTTAAGTCGTGGGCAATATCTTGCTAACCTAACTGATTCCTGCTTTCTTGTATGATTTCATAAACTTTAATCCCACTCTGTGCAATCTCTGTAACTGTTTAGATGCATAGTGACTTGTCATTTGCATCCCATGAAGCTTTTATAACAATAGCAACTTCAATTAAACTATGCCACTTGGCTTCATCATACTTCCCCCAAAATATCTTTGCCATCAACTTTTCTGAGAGTGACAATTCTCCTGAGCTTTCCAGAATTTATAGGTCACAGGTAAAACAGCATGTTCTCTGCAAATGTTAATGAGTTTACAAACTGCTGAGTGTTATAATGATAAATTTGATCATATTTCTCTACTGACTTTACACAGTCTTGGCACTGCAATATTTTTAGCTTATATCTGCTCTCAAAGGGCCCAATCCAAAGCTCATTGAAGTCAAGGAAAAGAGGTATATTAAGATTAGCAGCTTTTGATCAAGTCTGAGACAGACAGTGCTGTAAAAACATTATCTGTGCACATCCCTTATATGCAACTGACATCTCCTTGCACCACTGCGGGTTACCGATTCTCATTTTCTTTGCAGCTTTCCACTTGATCAGGGAATCTATTAAAGTCCAAGCAGTCAAGGCAGCTGTCTTGAGTCAGATAATTTCCAGCTTCCTAAATAAAGGGAACTAATATAATATATACTTTATGTCCACATCACTGTCATAACTCATGTGGTATTGTGAAGGATTTTCAGAGAGGAGGAGGGCAGAATGCAAACAGCAGCTATTTCTAAAGGCCTGTCCCCGGTCAGTCCTCTGCTTCTTTAATAGGATCCCTCTCCTGCTTTTACAGATATTTTCACCAACCTTCTTGTGCACAGTTCACTTTACAAAGTAATTGCTAGAGCTCTTAAATGTATCCTTTCATACCTGCAGGGGTATATAGTGCAGACTGAACAGGAGAGAAGGTTGTTGTTGCTGTTTAGTGTCTGATGATACCAGTAGAAACAGAGAACTGTAGTCTGATATCTTTCCTGGGCATTTTAATATATTTACAGATAGAAAGGTGACCTTTGTTTAGAAAGTCCTTTTATTTCAGCAGGGTGCAGTTTTTTTTTTGTTATGGTAAATGATGGCAGTAATAAATAGCATTTGAAGTGCTAGTAACCAAACATAGCACTACGCTTAGAAACAAAACTGCTTACACCTGCTTTGTTGAACAATCTTCTACAAGTTAACTTAAAAATACAGATGAAAAAACTAACATTTTTCAGATGAGAAATTCAGATTCATTTCTCCATGAAATACAGACCAAATACTGAAAATACCTAGTGGTAACATATCAATTATCATTGTCACTGAAAAATGTGTCTTAAACACCGAAGCCCCTTAGGTTAGCCTTCTGTCAGAAAGCCAATCACAAAATCGCTAAATCCATAAAGACAACTGTTCACGGTTGCTTGAAGCTATTAGTATACATGTGTGAAAAAAAAATATTAGTCAATAGTTCAGTCAGATACTCTCAATTATGTCAAACTTTAAAATCCATGTGACCTTTTTTGCTATAGGAATTGATTTAAAATCTGCCTTGCCTCTGACATTTAAATATGGGGGGCTATACTGTTCATTTATTTACCAAGATAAATAGAGATTAATGGAAGATGAACAAAGTAAAGCAGGCTTTTACAGAAACAAACTGTTAGAAAGGAATGAATAAATAGGACTGCTTCTGGCTTTTCTTCCTTTTCATTTTTTGCAAGTCATTAAGTTTACTTTTACGCAGCATAGGGACTAATAGCTAGATACAAGCTACAAGCACCTGTCACCTCTGCCAAATAAAGTACTCTCTGTTAATAACGTAAAATTTTGTAAGGGTTTTGGTATCATACTGCTGAATGTTACTTGTGGAAAAGGGTATTATCTAACATGACTAAATATTACCACATACACTAAGTCTTACGCAAGTGTCAGAAACTTCCTTTCACCTTACCAATGATAAAGCGCCTTGTTGTTTGGTTTAGACACTTGGTGGACTACTTTGGAAGTTCACTGAACATTTAAATAAGAGATTTTGGGTTTATGTTTAAACTGTTTGTTGAAGTGCTTTAATTTGCGGACCCTGGCATGATCAGGTGTTTCTGAAATTTAACTATATGACTATTTTACAGTTTCCTAAGAGCCTGCTCTCATAGTAAGAAAAAGACATAGAAGATGACTATTTCCATTTTCTGTTTTCCGTTTTTTTAACACTTTGAGAGAACGAGTAGCACAAGCAGTAGTCCTTTCTATGCAAAAATAATCACAGAGCCTCCTCAAAGGACAATGCTAATCCTTTCCTCTTCCATTTCACACAACTACAATGAAAAAATACAAAATTACCCAAGTCCTCAATATTAGACAAAACTAAAAATACATTTTCTAATCTCAGACTCTAGTATTTTTCTTTTCTTTAAAGCATATTCTCTAGTCAGTGTAATATATCATGTAAAAACACTGTGTACACTCCATGTACTTTCTAAATATCTGGTGAAATGGCTTTTTGACTTTTTCAGGGCATAGGATGAATGTGCAGTGAATTCACAGAAAAAGCCGTATGTAGAATTTCTGAGATTATATTGATAGGTGTAATTTATTTTTTATTTACAATTTCTCTTGCCCTTAGTTTTCTTTTCTCTCCTGCTGTCTGAATTCAATATTAAATAACTTTGCGATCCCACAATGCTGCTTCAAGCTTTAAAAAAGAGGATTACAGCCAATGTCAATTTTGGGCAAGTATCCAAATTTACACACCAGCTACATAGTGCAAAGTAACTTTTGTTACCTTTGTATCATGTACATACAATTTTTTCTTCTCATCTCCCCATTCCCTTGAGGAATGACCTCCTCGTCTGGGTTGCTCCTATCTAGGAAATGTACTAATTGTTATTACTTTGCTTCCTAACATGAATCGTGTTTAATCCTATGCCTGTGAAGTGCCTGAATAGTAGTTTTCTTGTACATCACGTACTGTTTGGAAATGTAAAGCATAAGCACTCTTCAAGGTAGCATATGGTGCCTGATCCTTTTAGCTCTTTGTTTTGCAGGCGAACTTTAGGAAAACAGTATTCATTATTTTCTATTTCTTAATGTATCAGAAAATTCTGTCCTAGTTTTGGAGAGATACTAGAGCCTACTGGCCACAATTCCAATATCTTTAAACACAACTTCATTAGGGAAAGAGGCAAGTCAGCAACATACACAGCAACAGCTATGCTGGCTGTTTCAGACACAACTAGAAAGTGTGTGTCTTGAGTCTCAAAATCTTACCATTTGCCCTATACCAATCCTGATTTTGTAAACACTAATAAATACAACAAATAACCTAGTATTCCAACATATACCTAAAATATAATATCTTGTATAAAGAAATGAGATAAAATAAGTGAATAATTGCGTTTCATGAATGATCTGTGGATTTAAAAATATTTCCAAAACAATAATTGTTTTATACCACTTTTATATAGCATCATAATTACCTACCTAGAACATCAAATAAGCAATTTAATGTAATATACGATGTACTTCTGAACAAATATATGGCTATAGTTTACTACATCAGTGACATCAGTGACATTACTATCAATTAATTGTTTCTATCTGCAGTGGTCATGGCAGTGTTTTCAATAAGAAATATCGGAAGAATTGTAAAAGTGAAGAGGCCCAAATACTTCTCAAATGATTAAGAGGCTGTTCCCAAAGTATATAACAGTCCATATCTAAAAAAAAAAATCATCAAATGAACCTCAGACATACAACTCTTAAGATTAGCTAACAGATCCTCTACATCATAGCTTTAAAAAAAAAAAAAATGCTCCATGGATTACTAATACTTCAGCAGAACATTGTTGTGAGTTAACTTTATGAGGCAATGTAACCAAAAATATTTTGGCATGTTCAAGTCCATATTATATGGCAATGGTGAGCATAATCCACAGGCTGAATGTCTCCACTCAAAGCTCTTACATTTCTGTCCAGTGCTTTTCAATAAATAAGCACTGAATTTGGCTAACAGTTCATAGGGGAACTGCTGCTAATTAACGTGGGAGTATGCTGGTACCCTGTTCAGTAGGTGCCACTGATGCCCATACCAAAAAACTATTCAGTATGAAGTAGGTCGAATTAGGAGAGAAGTTGAGCTGGAAGTAGAAAACAAGACTTCTGGAGTAAAAAGAACATGTTTAGGTTGGTTTTAAGAATGCCATCTAACTCACATTCTGAAGCACTAGTGCTTCTCCTCCAGCTAAGCCAAGCAGAACTTTGCTTTTTGTGTAGATTTTGTTGAGGACTATGAGGGGGTAGTATGTCTTCCATTTATAGTACACCCACAGGTTTTGTTATTGCTCTTTTATTAAAGGCATGATAGACAGAATCATTAGCTGTGCACATTATTTTCTTATATAAGAAGAAGAGAGTGTCATGTTATGATGGTTCAGTGGTGACTAGCAGCCCTGCTACTGCCCTGCGTCTGTGTGCATACTCCTTTCAGCTGCCAGGCCCTGCTTCTGCTGCTGGGTCATTACATCTTTGCTCTGGATCACAAGGCTTTGCAATCACCCTGTTCCCATTGTCCTGCCATGAGAATGCTGCGAGCGGTGCCATGGGTCTCTGGCAGATCCCTCTAAACTGTCTTCTCATGCATCCTGCAGTCCTACTGCTTTTTGGACAGGCAAAACCCAAGGTTTTCCCACCCAGCTCCAGCTGTCTCATGACTGCCATATTTGTCATACACCACACTCTCTACAGCCCTTTGATTACAATAATCCACAGTAGCTCCTTTAACACACACAAAAGAGAGAGACCTAGTAACAATATCAAAATTATGCATGGTTTGTGTGCCTGGCTCATTTTTCTTAAGACTTTGGTGACACACATGCCTCAGGTATATCCCAGGAAGCCTGTGGTTCAGGCAAGTTTTATCCTCCTATTCTTTGTGGCTGTCGTCACTAGACAACGTTTTCAGCAATAACACTGCTCAGAGCATGCTCATTTCAACTCCTAGCCATTTTCCTTTTCCTGTATTGAAGAGTATCACCCTCCTCCTTCCCACCAATTACAACAGCATTGCTGCTTCACGGCTGTCTTCTGAGTCAGACTGAAGGGCTGTTATGACTTTAAAATAACGTAGCAAAAACCTGCTGTATGCGTAGTTAAAGCTAGATCAGTTCCTCCCACATAGTCCTCAGTGTGGCTTCACAAAATGGGGCTGGAAGAACACTGGGGCAGCTGGCTACAGCCTGGGGGTATGAACAAGCTCTTTGGCGGCATCCCTCCACTTTTAGCTGCAGGTAGCTCACATTTCTTCTGTAGACACAAGGTTTGTTTTCAACAGTTTAATATCCTTCTGAGTTTGAAATAGGAGAGAAATAAGCCTGCTAGCCAGATTTCAGCCAGGAAGTGGGTGCCTCTATATTAATGGCTATTTTCTTAAGGACTCTTAAATCCTTTAAGGAACTCTGATTTCTTTTCTTGTCAATTTCCCAACAGCTAAGAATTAAACAAAGCAAATCCATTCACATATTTCAATATACCAACAGAAGCTACATAGTGATAAATTAATTGTATGTTAATCCTGTGTTCTTCAGGTATGTATACAGACATAATATACTAGGCAAGTAATTCTTCCTAGAAGAGCTAATCAAAGGTTTTAGTTTAATCAGTTCATTTTATATTCATCTTTTCTGTTTTGTCAGCCTAATACACCTAATAAAAATTTAGTCTCTCCATTGTTTTAGTAATGTGAACCACTATTTTACAATGAGTACTCGACTGATGGTCATAGCCAAATGAAGCAACGTGTTTTCTTGCCCTCGCAGGGATTTTAAATAACTTTTAATTCTGTGCCTTTGATAAAATAGTTTCTTTCCTTGACAACATGAGGGACAAACAAGAGAAATGTGACGCTTGTGTTATTTCTTTCCCCCTCCCCCTCCTCCCTAACTTTTCTGATACTGGCTTAGAAATTTTTCAGAATAAATAATTCCCAGTATATGCATAAACTGTCTACTATGCCATGGTTTTCTTGAGTCTCCTAGGAGCAATGTGAGGCTGGTATGGGAAGGGTTGTGTTATAAAACCCCCAAATGACCTTGTGTTTCTAACAGAAAACCATTAACAATTGTCAAAATAGTGGTCAATAGAAATGAGGTTTCAATCCAAAAGGCATAAAAGAATGAATGGGAAACAAAGTGATTTGTCTTCCTTGGCCAATGACCTTTCATTTATGGCCAACAGCGTACCAGTAATGGTAATAGAAGCCTGAGAAATGACTGACGACTGTATGCTCCAGTGTGACGATGCTTTGCCCATCACCAAAAGCTTTCGCAGAACACATTGAAAACAAGTAAATGGTCCCCTTGCTGTAGCACCCATGGGTAAAAAGAACTGTTTGTCTTGCTTCCTTTTATCTTAGAAGATGCAAGCATGGTCTTTTTGATTATATTTGTCTTTTCTTTCAGTCTATGCAGGCAATCAGGCAACCCAGGAAGGAACTCAGCATCTCAGTGACTGCACTGTGGAAAGCAGATATTCAGCCTTTCCATTATAACAATTCACAGAATGGTGTTTTCTAAATAAAAGCAATAGGTTCCTTTTCTCTCTTTTTTTCCTGTCAGGCAAGCCCTTCTAATAGCATTTTTATAAATGCTGGTAACTTTTGAACTTATGTTTATACCATCATTCACAGCATTGCCATCATCACCATGGAACATACTGGTGAGAGAGGATCTTCTTTCCACACGGCTTTCCTAATGGCAAATTTCATAAAGATACTGATTTTAATAAATTGAGCAGATTAATAGCAGAACATTATATGCAATTCTCTGATGGATTAGAGGAAGCCTGATAAGCCATTCATAGCTTATGCCAGGATTCAGACTAATTCAAGACCTGGAGAACTGAAAGCCTTCTTTGTTCTGCATATAGTCAGGCTACAAGATGCAGCCCCTTGACAAAAACAAAATTACAAACATGCTGCATTTGCAGCTTTGGAAAAGCTGCCTGCAATTAAGATCTGTTGCCACCAACAGTGACAATAGGAGTGGAAACAGGAATACATTCAATGACCTTGAAATGTAGTCAGGTATCATTTTCCTTCACATTTTATTTATTGGTATGAAAGAATTAAATCTACTTGTCTCAAAAGGAAAAGTTCTTGAATATTATACTCTTTTTCTATATATATGTAGTTACTTGCTACTATTTGTATTAGTTGTACAAAATATATTAAATCACTAAATATTGTACTATAATGATGTGTGTGTACACACACATGCATTTACATATAAATTTATATAACCATAATCCTACTTAGACTTCAAAAGATGAACTTAACTAGATATCAGAGAAGTTACCAATCCATGGTCAAAACATGCCATTTTAGAAAAGATTTTTCAAACTGGAAAGTGAAGCAAAGGAAGGGCTCTTTGGAACTACATATATATTTAAAAATAAGACACTTCTCTTCTTGCTGCTAATAGGCTCTTTGTCATCTTTTAGCGGTGCTATATAAAACTGTCTCCCACATTTTTCAATGCTGATTGTAAAAATGCTATTTTTTGCTTTGGCCAGCACAAGATTATTTTGCTCCAGCCTTTATAGATAGAAAAAAAGGAACCAGCTTTACATAGAAAAGCTCTAAAAGACTCAGACTTATCCATGAGAAATTACCCCACTGCACGACTGCAGAAAGCACATTTTACAGGTTATGCTGAGACAGTCTCACCATGCTAAGTACTACAGACTCTGTGGAAGAAAAATGGGCATTGTAGCCAGCTAGGCACTGCCACTACACTTCTGTGTTTGCTTTCTGACAAGCTGGAAGTCCTCTTAACAGCATGTGCCTGTCGTGTGAATATCTTTTGCAGTGTTCCTAAAGTTCTTGTTACTAAACCCAATCAATTTTAAGACAGCTTTCCTATTCTACCTTTTCCACAGACTCTTCTTGTTACAGAAAATGCCTATAATACCAGTAAAATATGCAATCCAGCTAGCTAAGAAGACCGAGACCAGTGATTGTTATTTAACAACTTTGGACAGGTGTTATGTAAAATAAATTCTTTAATAGTTTATAGGAAAAAGTTAGAAGCCTTGACTTCAGTTCCTAAAATTTTTATAACTGACTTTATGTTTCTAGTAATGCAGAGCTTGTAATCCTATCATTCAGCTCCCTTTTTCATGGTACACTAATTTGAATGTTTTTATTATTTTTCCTGGAAAATGTGGATTCTGTGGGTACAGTTTCAGGTCCTCTCCCATTTTTTTGTGTCACTGTGCTCCTACAGCTGGAGATGACATTTCTGATAAAGCAGGTGTGTGGCCAGAACATCCCCATGACTCAGTAATCCCTGGCTGCCAGAACTATCCCATAGGACATTTGGCTGCCAGTTGTCATTAACTTTAAATCCATTATTCTTCTGTAAGGAAAAACCCCCAAACTTCCCAGGTTGGACTGAAGATACACCTATATAAACAGATCATGTTTATATATCACATGGAAGGGAAGTACATGTTGGTTGTATTAGAAAGATTGTTCAGTATCAATTTAAAATATTCACAAGTGAGTTTTAAAAACCATTGCAAATGGGGATCCAATATTCCCAGAGCAAAAAGAAAAGCAGTGAACAATTTGCTACAGGTCACTTGTTTCAAGACGACCTTTATTTCTATATTGTGGTATATAACATGTGGAGGGTCATAGTAGCAGTCCTTGTCATGAAGTCAGTTATTTCAGGATTTCATTACTTATTATTTTATAGGGGGATGTCTACATTACTATAGCACATATTCTTTAAAATGATGAGCACATTTTTAAGGACTGTGGCTTTTAGAGCTCTTTTTTAGCTCTTTCACCTACTTCTCGTACAGTTAAGGTTATGCTGTCTTTTTATCTCCTAGAAGTTGCACAAACATACTAATCAGTGTTTTAGTGGGAATTAGAGAAGTTATAAAATATGTTTGCGTCACTACCCTGGAGCTGAAATCAGTGAAGCAGTCCTTTTTCAGAGTGGGAAGAGTTTTCTAACTCACAGAAAAAAAAATAAATAAAATGACATTGCAGCAGACACCTATAGATCTGTGCGTAATAATTACCTAAATTTTAAAAATGCTGCGTTCTTCAAAGTCTTCATGCATACAAGGTCCACTATACAGTAAGCAATATATAGTCATAGAATCAAGATTTAGGGTGGAAGGGACCTTCAGAGGATATCTAGTTCAACCACATGCTCAAAACAGGTCTAAATAGATGAAGTTGCTCAGGGCAATGTTCAGTCGAGTCTTGAACACCTTAGAGGACAGACATTCTGTAACCTTGGTGGGAAACCTGTTGCAATATTCAACCACTTTTCTGCAGAGCAGCATCTTTGCGGCTTGCACTGCTGTATGAGATTCCTTCACAGATGCAAGACCTCATACTGTCTCTTACTGAATTTCATTAACTTCTGCTGAACCCATTTCTCCAGTCTATCCAGTCTCTCTGGCCTCTCTGAAGAGCAGCCCTTTCCTCCAGTGTATTTGCTGTTCCCCCCCAATTTAATGTCATGCACATATTTGCTGAGTGTGTACTCCATCCCATTCTCCAGGTCATTATTGAAGACATTAAATGACATTGGTCCCACTGCTAATCCCTGAGGGACCCCACTAGCTACTGGCTGCCAGCTGGCCTTAACAACACTGGTCAGAATACTGTGATCCTAGCACTCCAGCCAGTTTTTCCCCCACCCTGACTATTTATCCCATCTGTATCTCATGAATTTGCCACACTGGGACAAAGCTTTAAGTTATACAACATGCGCTGTCCTCCCCCTTCTCGACAGGGCTAGTAACCTCATCTGAGAGAGAGCAATGAGGTTGATCAGGCATGATTTGCCCTTTCTAAATCCCCGCTGGCTGCTCTCAGTCACCTTCTTGTCTTTCATGTGTCTAGAAATGGAGATAATCCCCTTAAAAGCCATAACTTTACCAAGGACCAAGGTGAAGCTGATCACAGATTTTATTACAATAAATTGAGTTATTACTGTTCCACTTGCATTCACGAAAAAAAAAAAAAAACTCACACAGAATAAATTACTTAGTAAGTTTTATGTACTTTAATGCTACAACTCAGTGGCTCCAAATACGGTAAAAAGCTGCAAACCTGTTTCTAGCAAGAAACAACTCTCTGACTGAAGAGGGATGGAAGCAGCATACTACAAATACATGAGATAACCACGAGTCAGTTAATTTCACAGACTGCTATAATGGAAGTATTTTGCAAAAATTATTGAGGTACTTTATTAAAAGGCAGATAAATAGCATCTCATTTCTTTTCTGAGGATGTATGAATAAGAAACTCACTTTTAAAAAACCCTAAATCACTGTTAGCCTTTCGGACTCATCCTGTAAAGTGCTGAGTGAACACTTACTGAATAAAATGTGCCTTACTGAATAAAATTCTAATGAGAGTAATTGAGCTTTGATAACTGCTATGTCGTTAAACATAAATTGGTTTTTAACTAATTGTATTTGCACTGTATTATGATTTCTATTAATGAATGCATCAATGTTTATACTCTGCAAACTCTTCTGAAGTAAAATATTAAAGTCTACACCACTTAATCTGAAATGAAATGCCCTTTGAATACAAACCTGGCATGACACTAGTGGAAAAGGTTCTGTGAAGGAGTTTGGTCCAGATCTTCACCATTTATGATTAAGAACAGCAGAGGAAAGGTGACTGTTGACTTTTTAGACTTCCTCCATTCTAGACAAGGGAGGCTGTGTATTGGTCTCTGCAGTGTAGGTCAGGGTACAGTGTGGGGTTTCTCTAATTTGGGGCAGCTGCCACCAATCCTACAGAGCCTATGCTGCAGCCTCACTAAACTGCTTGCTCTAACTATACTTCTTATTCCAATAGTAAAGTGTACTGTGGGACCCAGTAGTTTTAGATATGGTGAAAAGTAGAAAAATCATACAGCCATTTTCCATTTAAAAACAGAACCACCCACCAACCAAACCCAGTCCAAAATAAGGAGGGAAGAGACATAAAGTGGTACTGAATATATCATAATTGAGCTGTATAATGCATCTCTTTTTGTGGCGTTGAGAATGAATAGCATGAGGTCAATGCTAACACAGAACTCACCTGCTGGGCAAGTCAGGAAAGCTCAATTCCTTAGCGATGCCAGGTTCGTTGCAAAGCTATATAGGACTTGTCTAGAAAAAAAAAACCCGAACAAAAAGACATCACACCAAACCCCCAAACCAGCTTTATCCATTTTTAACTTGGAGGGGAACCTGAGGCCACCCATAGTGGTGTGTTCAGAACGGCTACCAATAATGAAGCATTTGCTCTGGGAATTCAACTTTACACATAAAGTCTTCTTTTGTATAGTTGCTCTTGCCTCATTTAATTTCATTTGCTACCAATAGACAATGGTCAACAAATAACCATAAGAATTATTTGTCTAATTGGACTCAGAAACGTGACACTTGCGTTGCTGTTCTTGTACCTGTGGCATATAATTTGCCACTTCTCTTAGACCAAATTATTAAAGTTTCTATTAAAAAATTTACAGCACAATACAAAAAAGAGTACTAATCCTCTTGACAATTCATTTCATCAACATTCCTGATGTTGACCTTATTCACTAGAATATTTGCAGAAGGCAAAAACTGGGAGAAAAGAACATGGACACAAACTTGTTTAAATATTCACATGAATATTTATATAAACAGGTGTGCATTATTTTCTAGTTATTGCTTCCATGAGGAAAATGGTGCAAGTTATGAAAATTAGACACAGTTCAAAAAGCACACAGTAATAAAAGTATTAGGGGAAAATTCAGAGTTTAAAATCTGCTGCTTTTCCATTAAAAATGACTGCTTAAAGCCTATTTTCAGGAGTTTGCATTTCCAAATTCAAGTAGTTTAAAATAAAATAATTGATTAATTATATGCCAGCTGACCATTAATTTTATTTCATAAACCACATCATCCAATTTTCTGATTCCAATACGTTGAATACTCAGTGGCATCCCATAATTCTGGAATGGAAGGCAAAGATGATGAAGATCACTTTTTGTCTAAATAATTCTAAGCAGCTGGAAATCTGAAGCTCCATTTGTATGAAACTCTAGCACATTTCCAAGAGCTTACAATACCTTACATACCACAGGACAGATCTTGCTGTTTCTGTCCTGCACCATTTACTAGCATTCAGTATTTCTAATAAGCCTTTCAGGATAATAGTAGTTTAACTTGCTAACTGATACTACATTAGTACTGTTTTTTGGACTTCCAAAAATTTGGAGTCTGTTGTCTTTTTGCTAGTCATCTGCTACAAATATTTTGTACAATGTGAGTGGTTGTTCTGTAAACCCAGACCAAAAATAATCCTCCATGGAGGTGAGCTTTATCTCCAGGATTTGGGTCAAAGCTGAATGTGAACTTCTCTGGAACTTGGTGCTTGCAGGGAGGTTTTGATTTATACACAGCCATGTGAGATGAGATGAGGATGGTTATTACTGTCACAAATTATAAAGCCAAAGGTAAACAAGGGAATTTCTTGACAAAGCAGTGCCTTACATTTTGAACTTTAAAACGGAAAATCACCTCAAACAATTAATGCTTTTTACTTATTTGCTACATACACTTTACCTGATTAGCCCTCCCAATATTTTTGACTTTTGAGTTTTTGACAGTTTTGGTAGTGAAGTCTAACTCATTCAAGGCACTGCATGAAGCTGTGTGCAAATGAGGGGCACCTATACCCCTGGTTCCCTGTAATGAATGATGCATCGTACTTCAGGCATGCAAGTAGCTGTCTTGGAAATCTCAGGAGAAAAGTAGAGGTGGATATACTGCTTAACAAGTCTGATGCCATTAAGATATGCTGAACTTACAGTGCAATTTACTGCACTGTGCATGCAACTGTATTTCTTTTAGCATGAGTTAGACTTACAGTAGACTTGACTTCCTACTTAACTTCCAGAGATCTGAAAATCTAGGATGGCATGATAAATAACTTTTTCTTCTCAGATAATATTTGTCAGCATCTCCAGGCGAACTCACTGGTAAAGAAGTTGTAAATCTCCAGATGGAGATTAATGTATAGATGGAGTTAAAGTGGTGGAACCCCAAAGTCTCCCAGCATTTTAAGAATGATGATTCAGATGTGTCTGGCGGTATAAGCGTACCTTTCATACCTACCGAAAAGTCAGGTTGTTGTCCTAACAGGACTTTCTTTTCAAGAATTATGCTACACATTCTGCTAGAAAGCTTTGCCTATTTGCATATCACTGGTTATTTGAAACAAATGTAAAGCAACATAACCAAATACAATACTGTAGTTTAAGTGTAATGACTTATTTCTACTTTTTCTACTTCCAACATCTGGCAACTTTTTCTGAAGTGCTATTGATTTGAGACATTGCCAAGAAGTTATTTTTCAAATTATTATCTCTATCTCATACACCAGAAATACAAAGTGTGGATTACCTAGTTCACTACAGTGCTGTATTGATGTCTGTTTAAGTGATCCTTCATGTGTTCTTCAAATATGCAAACAGCATAGTCTTTGTTTTTAAAGATATAGTTAGACACATGAACTCAGGATAAAAATGTAGTCTTACTGCAGCCTGGTGAAAAACTTCAACCCTACAGTATTCAGCCCTACAGTATTCAGTTTTCACCAGAAGAACTCTGTTGACTTAACAGAGTTTAAGCTGTGATTAAAGCAGCATAGGAAAAAACCGTGACAGATTGCTTATACACCATAGGTGTAATAATTTATCATTTTTTTCCATCAGGAAGAAAGAAAGATAAAACCCTACATATACTTAGCATCTGATAACAGAGCCAAAACTAGTTACTACCATTTGCAAAGTGGCCACATTAGGGCAAGGGATTCTTAAAACTTACAAGGAAACCTACAGAATGAAGGTATATTGGGTAAAAAAATGTGCTGTAAAAGGAACTCTGGAGAAGAAATAGTACAGGAGATAAAATGCTGCTTTGGTGTTGTCAGCCATCCCATTCTACAATCAACATTCTACATCCCCTATGAAAACACACAGGAGAATCTGCTTTCTGGAATGTATAGGTATCTGTTAGTTAGATGAACAGAATTCATAACAAAGCCCTACTGTTTTCAATGGTGGTTTCAATAACAAAATGGGAAATGTAAATGGTCTGTACAATGTTCTACAAGGATTAAAGGTGACAGAAATATATTCAACAGATCATCTTATGGTGAAAAATAACTATGTATGGTATTTTCAGTGCTGAATAAAATGTTTTGTGACAGAAATTTCCTACAAAGGAAAAATTGGAGGAGGCATGTTTCCAGTGTAGGGTGCATATATTTGACATACTGTAAAATCCACGAGTATTTAATTGTTGTATTTGTAAAATATATGCGGTGAGCTCTCTGCAGTTTTCAGACAGTGTCCTGTCTGATTACACTGTTTTGAGCTAAATGTTTCAAAAGTCACAAGCAGCCTTTGCTAAATGATTATCCATAACCAGCCATACTTACCTAATTATCAGTGACTTCACTGGTTAAAGCACTATATGCCTTTGGAATATTTACCCCTTAGGGCTTTGCTTATGCTGTAGTTAACCCCACATGACTTTTTGCTCAGTTCCAAAGGCAGGTGACTACCCAACTTGTGGGAACCTCAGCTCTTGCCTAACAGTTGAAATTTGACATTGATTAGCATCATCAGTACAGGGTTTGTCCTTTTCTGCTCCAGTATTTGCAATACCCTTATATCGTCTATGTTTAGGAACCATGATGACTTTTGTATATGTATCACTACACAGCATTAAAAGATCTGTTAGAATCTCATCCTCAATCTAATGGGTACAGCACTAGGTTATCACCCAACAGCATGCAGTGATAGAGAGGGAAAACTACGGCTTTTCAAACAAAGCTGAGTTGAGGATAATTTATTTTGGATCACAAGCTGGATCTACTGACAAAAGCTAAGTTTCATCTAACCTTTGGGCATTGCACTTATTTTGTGCATATCTTTGTGAGGAAACAAGAACATAACAGATTATAAAGAAAATAATGTTCCTGACCTGTTCTGTCTTTTATTAAATGTGTCATGACTGGTAGATTCAGATATATTGTTTTGTAAATGTAATTATTTTTTCATATCAGTAGTAGGAAAGAAAAGTAAAGAGGATTCAGTCTAATTTATGAGACACTTTAGAAGATGATTAGAAGCAGACCGATTACAGTATATCAGTCTTAATTACAGTATATATAAACTAAATAATATGAAATATTAATCAGCTGTTTTCAGACCAAAGAATCAATACACAGAATGGAAGTTAATCTTTTCTATGCACTTAAGTCAAGAAATGAAGACAGCTTTATGTAGTTTCGGGATGGTTCTGGAATCTGACAATTCAAACAACCAAAATCACATTCCTCCAAAATAAAAGCATGAATCTTCAGAACTAAGCACTTGACTGCTTTTTTAAATTGAATTTTAAAATATAATCTATTTTTCAATTGCTTCTTGCAATGCTAAAAAAGGCATAAATAAATAATTTAATTGAAAAATTAAATTAAGGAGAATCAATTTGTGACAGATTTATGAAAACATCTAATGGTTCTTACGCAATATTGCGTGACTATACTTAATACTTAAAAAACAGATTTTCTACATGATCACAATGAACGATTTCAGAAATACTACTTATTTTAATTTGATTTTGGGTTTCTCTCTTCTTATTGACACACTAAAACCATATCTGTAAAGCTCAGCCTTCTGTCATATCCTGCAGAAGATTCTGATTCAAATATGGAACTTCTTGACGCAAGATATTCATGCTTTAGCCCTTAGACTTGCAGCCTATTTTTTCTCTGATTTCAGGGTTGAAACTCTTTTCACTTGTGCTGCTACTGGGCACTGAAGATAAGTTTCAGTTCTTGGTCTCTAGGATTTTAAGACTTAAAGTTACAGCCCAAATATGTTGTGGTGGTCTTCATGCTCTCCTCCCCTGGCACACCAGTGGAACAGCAACCACCACCCCACCTGTGGTACAGAATGATTGGTCTCAAAATGCAGCAGAATTTTGCACATAGAGAGCTAAAACATTCAGGTTTAGGTTTCTAAAAAAATATTGTATGAACCAGTAACCAATAAACAGGATTTCACTGTGGTTTGAAGTGGTAGAGAAAGTGAGGCAAGATAAGACAGGCAAGCTGCCAAATAGAAAAGTCAGTTTTTTCAGCACACATGAGACTCTTAAGCCTACAACACTAGTAAACAGAATGAACTGGAAATAATTTTCTGGCTTGAGGCTAAATGATATGACAGAGCACGTGTCCACACAGCTAACTATTCTCACATCTCAGAGTGGCACCATCCAAACTGCTTGATGGGAACAGTTTGTGGCCGGTGCTGTCACCCCAGCCATGCCCAGACGTGCGGGTCGGTGCTGCTGGCCCATGCCAAATCTGTAGAGACTGTGCAAACCAGGGAATAGTATGGACAACTGTGTGGTAATGCTGCGGCTGAGACAGAGGCTTTAGTTAATTTACTGTTACAGTTTGATTAGCTGAAGGATTCACACTTAAGCAGAAAAGAGGTCCAAGCAGATTCCAACCAATGAGGTGTAACTACAATAGCCTGAAATTATCCCAAGTTAATTTTAATATCATAAGAATTGTGAGTGCAAGTTTTGTGCCTTTCTGGTGCACAGTATCTCAAGGCATGCATGCATGTTGGGCTAAATTAATCAGACTCAGGGACAGCGCACATCTCCCATTTTGGAGCAGCTGGTGCTGCTAGATTACTCTACCAACACTAGAGTATTGTGTGGCTTCCACTGCCCTCTGGGGCTGGCAATCACGATGAATCACAGAGACGTGACCACAGTGTTGAGCATGCCTCCTCCAGCCTGCTCCAGTCCCTTCTCTCCTCACATCTATTTACTGCATCGTGGCTTCTCTGAAGGTCAGCCATCCAGCCTCCAGAGCACTAAGATTTTGTGACTAGGATTTGGCATTTAAATTGCTTTTATTTTATTTTCAAGGCAACATTTTTGCTTTTTTTCTTTGACTATTAGTTATTAAAAAATGTCAAAGACAATTTCCAAGAAAAAAAAATAAAACTTTTTTCCTCTCTCCCTGTCTCTGTATACACACACATGGAGCTATTTTTCTCTGTATTCTTTTCTTCTACTGAGGATAAGCGTACAGGTTGGGGTTATTGGTTCATTTGTTCAGCCAATTTTGCAGAACTGACCTTGGCATTCAGGGACAAATAATTCTTTCCAATCAGCAAAAAGGAGTCAAAAGAGATAATCCAATACTGCATTAGATTTGCAAGCAGTTGAAGGTCTTGCCAGATTTAAAGATCTTTTTTCAAAAAGATGTAGAAGTTTCGCAAAGAAATATATAGACCATTATAAACTTGAAATAATAGTTATAACAGTGGAGAGAGCAGAGCAGAGGCAGTATATGGTTTCCTTTCAGGTTCTGATGACCTTGGCACTGTAATTGTGAGCAAACAGTCCATTACTGTTATGTCTTTAAAAAGACAATAATTGCCTCTACATTTCTTGATTGCCAAGAAAAGGGATTTTGATACTCATTTATCAATTACTTGGAAACACCTAATACCGAGGTTAGTTCCAAATTCTGAGTTCAATTTGCTGAAAGAAAAGTATGCCAGTAAATTTTCAGTCTACCAGCCTTGGACCAAGATAGGTCTTATGATAGCACTTAAGGAAAAAAAAAAAAAAAAAAAAAAAAAAAAAAAAAAAAAAAAAAAAAAAAGACGACATAGTTGCCATTACTTACCTAACAATAGATGCAATTTTATATTTTTTTCTGCATGATACAAAATTTCCCTCAATTAAGAATGAAATATATCACGGAGTTAACATGTAAACCAGGAAGGAAATGCTTAGGAAAAGATACAGGGATTAGGCCTGAAAGTGCCAACCATCCTTTCTTCTTGTTGGTTTTAATGCTCAGCGTTTCACAAAGTTTGACCAGGGCCACATTAATCACCTGCATTTCAGTGTCTGCATTATTTCACTCCAATTAATAGACATCATGCCTTAGCATGAAGGGAAGCCTGAAGAGAATTGCACTGTGTAGAGAGCACAAAAAGTAGCCTAAAAACCAATCAGATCCTGAAATTAAATAATTTCTCTCTCTCATACCTGCTAATATCCGCAAAATTGTCTTTGAACTTCTAAACGTAGAAGACATCAATTTAAAGGCAACATAAAAGGAGGTGGCAGTCAGTGCCTGCTCTATTAGAGTCACTTTGCCTTGCTTGGATAAAACCCCTATTAATCTCAAATTTTGTGTGAAAAAGAAAAGTAGACATTGAGATGGCTTTCACCGCTGGCTCGTGCTGATGGCTAGCATAAAGCCTGTGCATCAGTAATTTCTAAAGGCAGGTTTAGTTGGAGCTAGACACCTTCCCTATTGGCAACGTGAGCTGGCCAGACATGAATCAACTCCTGACAAGAAGCTGTCTACTTGATGAGCCATTGCCTACTACAGCAAGCTCCCCTCACTGAACACACATGCTTTTTCCCTTTTTAATGTTTGTAAAATATAATGTTGAGCCTTTTAAATATTTTTTAAAACAATACCCTTAAAATGAAACAAATGAAAATAAAGCACATCGTGGGAGACTACCTCCTCTTGTACGACTTCCTGTAGTTTCCGCTCCTTTATGAATGAATCTTGCTCTTTTTCATATATTTATTGACATAGTATAAACCAACAATAAACCTACTTAGCAAAAGCCTTAACCTGCGTACCAAGCAGCTGGAATCGTACCTTGCAAAGTAAGATGCATCTATTTCCAGGGAAAAAGAGGTACATCAGCTAAATGGGTTTAAAAAGGTTCACTTGTTTTTCCTACACCTCTCTCGGTTTATAATTCTCAAACACATGTATGGAGAGGCCCTACATCTTCTTCAGGGCTGCATATTTGAAACACAGAAATATATGTATATGAAATTTTCTGATTATTTGAATTATACGTTTGAATGCTTTTGCCAAAACAGTGAAATATTAGAATAAAATAACTCTTTAGACCAGATTTTGAGAGGCAGATGCACATTCACAGCATTTTAAGGTTTTCATAGCTCCTTTGATTCCAACAGCCTGACTCAAAACACCTGTTAGCCATGTGTTTGAAGTACTTTGTTAAATGTAGACCTAAACAAGAATTCTTTGGCTAAGAGAGACTCATCCAATCTCCCATTTATGAAATAAAACACATCTTGCCTCAGCTCTCTCTCTTCTGAGAGACAGAAAATTCCTGTTTCTGCTTGTAAAGAGACTGGTGTCAGAGAAGTTTCCAAGGGAATGACAAGCTGCAACAAAACATACTCCTTGTGCAGTGAAGTTCATAGTCAAGAGAACAACAGAGTTTCCAGGTCTTCTGTATTAAGCTTTTCAGGTGAAACCTAATCTTCTAGTACCAAAAACAAGATTCACACAGTGGTCCTGCAAAAAAAATATTAAAATAAGGGTGATTTCACATGTCAGTATTCAATTCTATAAAGTTGCTAGACTTTGCAAGCACTTGCAGGATGTGAATAAGGTTAAAAAACCCTCATCCTTTTAAAGAGCAATTACTTGTTTTAAATTTGCTCAGTATTAGAAATAATAAGGATTTTGTTTTATTTAAGGAGATGGCTTAAACTGATTTAAAAGTCATAAGAATACCTTTATCTATGGATTCAAAAGCAAGTCTGTCGAACTCAATGGAGATGCATCTTTTCTTCAGGCTGTGGATCAGGTTTGATTGCCAATTTGATAGCAGAGGCATTGTTTTTACTAAGAGCACTCTAATGCTACCTTACTGCAAACAGCTACAGTTATAAAAAGAAAGAATTACAGCTCTCCGCAATGAGCAGAGAACCCTCAAAACAGTGCGGTAAAATTGTGATTCTGAGCAGATTTGTGTTGGCATGCATTCCTCTCATTTGGAGATACTTTGGTCCATCAGGATTTGGGTGGTCTCATTGCTACCATCCCTGCTACATAAAAGCCAGTTTGGATCCCAAGAATCACAGAGGATTATCAGAGTATGCAATACTAAACTGTCTCTTTTAATCAGCAAATCTGGAGTTAAAAAACCACAGCTTTTGCACCCATCTGGTGGTGTTCAATATTTCTTTGGTCCTCATGTCCATCCAGGATCATGCCTAGTCTTTTAGCAAGATCTTGAGTTTCTTCTGCTGATCCTGAGGTTGCTATTACCTTCAACGGCACTGTTTGTTTTCACCAAAACTGAAGTTTGGCAATTACATTCTACCACAAAATCCTGTTCAGCTCTTCATAAAAGGGGTAAGTAATACAAGCTCTGCTGAAGACCTGATTCTTGTTCTTGGCTTTTCTGTCAGCTGGTTGTAACTGCAGGCAACTCAGAGAGGCCATGTGCCCCAAGGGCTTCCAGAACTTTTGCCTCCCCTAGGCAAGGAGATAAAGCTTGTCTTACGGGTTCCAGATAGTCACTAGAGATTAGTATTGCTTAGCTATATTGCATTGATATTCATTCTCAGATCAGGTAAGCAGTAATTAATTGATTCCATCTGTATCTACGTTTGGGGAGAGAATGATTTTTAATGACCATTCCTACAAAGCAGCAGAGGGCATACAATTAATAAGTCAGCGCTGATGGGCTGGAGCGGTGTTGAGAGACTGACAGCGCTGACAAGACTTTCCGTAAGAACATTAACGTACAAGTTAAGCTATTGCAATAACCTTACTAATTTAGCTTAATTTTGAATACAGAACATATATGTAACCTTGCTATGCTATTCAACTGTAAGATTTACTTTATGAAAAATTTGTCCAAATACAGAGACACTGAAAAAAGTACCTGAAACTACTATCATTTAATTTTCGGTTAGGAAACCTCAGATAATTAGAGCACTTTCTATTAAGTGCTTCAATTTAAAATCAAACCAGAGATTCTCTGTCAGTGACCTATTTTAGGCAATGCAGAATGCAAGATACTACAGTGTATATACTGAAGTTGTCTTTCATTACTATTTTTGAAGTACCTATTATTCTGATAGGTTATTACACTTACATATTCATGAAAGAACAATATAACTTTTTCTGACTGCTACAAAAGTTCCAATATTTACTGTAAGTAAGGATTTTCTAGGGATGAAAATTCGAAGACTGTTCAAAACTCAAGTCTCATAACTGTCACTTTACATGGTCAGAGTTATGATCCATGTCTTGTAACGTTCTTATTCTGAATCATTTGGGTGATGTAAGGGACTTTGTAAGATTTACGTAAGAGTTCTCTGAATTAGTATTTTTGGAAGTTGACACCTTGACATTGGGAAGCCCACCAGAGAGCCAAGTTCATCCAATTCACCTGCTCAATCCATAAAACAAGATCTGTGGACAGTTCCTTCTTTCTGTAAGGCAATTTCTACAGTATTGAATTACATAGTTTTGATGCGTTTCATTGTTTGTTTCCGTAGATGTGACTCATTGTATCACAAAAGAAGCATTTGAAGGACAAATGCAGAACTGTTCTGATTAGTGTGAGCAGTTTTTCCTCAAAGAAAAGCTTGCTGGGATTAGTTAACACTTGAATATAGTCAGTGGTCCTAGACTGATGGGTGAATTTCTTCTGAAGGTTAGACTTTGGCCCATCATATTTTAAAAGGGTCTTTCTGAATATTCTATGCATTTTGAACAGAAGTCGAACCGATTCTCTAAGTGGATTCACTTGATCACAAACCTGCTAAGAAGAGCCAGGTGAAAATCTGAAACTTGAAAACAAGTTACCTTTGTGAAGGCCAGCACTCTTTTCTTTTACAAAGGCAGGCATAGCTCATGCTATTATTTACTGCTATTTTGCAGTCTCAGTACAAAACAAGTGACTATAATATTTCAGTGTAGGCCTACCTATAATTAAAACAAACTTGCAAGTAATCTATTCTGGCTATGCTGTAGTAACAGCTGTCAGATCGAGCAGCACTTTGTAAATCACCTTCTGTTTAACATGCGTTATTCATAACTATACCATATAAACATCAGAAAGGATGTTTGGTGATTCACAGATGATAACAAAGAACATACTGCGGGACAGACATAGAAGAGAAAGCAGCACGTTCTTTTAGACAGAGCCATTTGGAGTTCTTCACATTCTTCCTTGAGCAGTCCCCAAGGGCATCAGCACTGCCCCTGGATTGGACTTCCACTTACTTTACCTGAAAACCCAGCTCTGCTGAAGCTAGCATGAATTTTACCCTTGTTTTACTAAGAGTCAAACGTTCGCTGATGGTTTTATGTGACAATACTATATTAGCATAGAACAACTGAGTGAAAATTTGAGTGTGGCAGTTTTACTGAGTGCAATAATTCCCCAGGTTCTATCTACCCCTGAACCATCAGGCACCACTCATACATATGACTAAGTGACATATATGCTATTTTGCTAAATACATTGTAGATGACAGCAAAAAAAACTTGCCCAGGAGTTTCACCAGCCTGAGGGGAAAACAGGCAGGTTTAAACCTGTTCTGGCAAACTCATCCAAAATTGTGCAAAGCAAACATATTTCTAGTTTGACAGCTGTGATCTCTTTAACATCAGGATTTTCACAAAGTTCGCAAAAATTTAAATAAAATTTCTTGTGTTTGTCAGAATACCCTAGGAATGGAAGTCCCATGCTGTTTAAAGCTTGATAAAGCCCAGCTTCCAAACATATTGGCTTTTCCTTTCAACTTTTTGACCAGAGAAAGTATCTGCTCTCCTGACCTTGACACCACTACATAGAAAGCTAACCTTGGAGTTCAGTTGTAAATGGAGAAGGTAATTCAGAACAAATCAGAGGTGTTTCCTCAGACTTTCAAAATTTGGCTGCCACTGACTCCATGGTTATATATTGCTGATTGTTGGGGAAGGGGATTTACAGATATACTTAATTTTTAATCTGAAGGCATTCGGTTATGGTGTTCCTGCTGTTCTTGTGTCTGGTGACCTTAAACCTCTCTCCTGGCTGTGATCTGGGCTTTGTGGTTTCTGATTGATGATCATCATATGCAGCTAAACCACAAGAATGTAAAAACCACTAATAAATAGGAAATTATTTTAGCTATATTGAATTGATTGCTGGGGATTTAAGCTCTGATGCTCAAGGAAAAGCTTTATTGCTGGTTACAGGGACCTTTCTCCCCTCCTGCTGTTAGTGATATTTGATCGCTTGCCTCACTCAGGTATGATTGAATCTGCCACAACTGGTAGAGATTAGATTTATCCAGAAGTTTATTCTACTGCTTTGGGAAAGAGCTGGATTAAATATTTCTGCAGACCAAAATTTTGTGTTGCGGCTTTTGGGGAAGAAAGCATTTGGACTGGTCTTCCTATACTGTAATAGTAAATATATGTCTGTGTGAGACACACAGCTACCTGCTCAGCTCAGAGCAGATGAGTAACTCAGAATCCTAAATCACCAAGTTGGTAACCTTTCTACCAAAGCTGCAATAAAAAGTAATATCTAGTATCGTAGATGGATGTGTCACTTTTTCAAATACCAAAGCTTTTCTAGTGACAACTAAACTTACAATGCCTGGTCAGCTTATGTACAGCAATGAATAATTATTACAGAAACGAGCAATTTTTGCTTATTGGTCAATTTTATACAATTGATCATAGAGAGAAGCATCATTCCAGGCTTCTAGTCACATTTCAGTCTTGTATAGCTTACATACTTCAGAATGTAAAGTAGGTCTACACAGAGAGATTAAGGTAGTGTAGTGAAAAAGAAAGCAACAGAAAGGAGATTTTTTAAAAAATTAAATATTTATCAGTTAAAAATTAATTCTTATTAGTTGTTTCTAATCAATGGCACATTATTACTGGCACTACTTCAAAATCAGTAGGGAGATAACATTCTGTCACTTCCAAGCATTAGAAATAATTGTTAGAAGCATTCCCTAACCACTGAGTGAATTTAATTCTCTGTGGTTGACAGTGGTAGTTTTGACTGTAATTACGGGAGATGGCATTGTGGATGATTTCAAGAGCAAGAAAATACTTAAGCCAAAATTTACAGATGGAAAACAAACTTAGAAATAGTATCAAACTTACAATTAATTGATGGCAACTAAAATTTTCGTTATGATTATAATGTAACAGAAAAGCTACAGCTGCATCCATTTTTTCTGTATTTCTTTTAAACTTTAGATTTCCCCCCCCTTTTACTCTTCTTTTTTACTCATGTTTTGTAGCAACTTTCAGAGAAATCATATTACAATAAATTTGACTTTTCAAAGCACCTCTAAAACCTCATGCCATTACCTGGCAGCTGATACAAATCTTATCAGCTCATCTAGCATAAGTTTTCATTGATTGTTGAAATAATAGCTTGTAGTTGTTTTTGGCCAGCGTAACTACTGCCTAAGAATTGCAAGCCTCAAAACCATCTATAAAACAAGCAAACAAAGAAAAACCCTACAGGCTTTACAAAAGGCAGAAACAATCAATCAGATCCTGACAAAACAGACCATCTAAATGTTATGCTTATTTAAAATTTTCACACTCTTTCTTTGAAATGAAGAGACAGTGTCCACATATCCTTCACAGTTCATTAATCTTACCAGTGTACAATGGCATATTAATCAAAACTAGTGAAAGGAATGCTGTCCACAGCTGACTGTAATATACGCAAGATGTCTCATTGCATTTCTTTGGAGAAGCATGTTTATCCAACAGAGTATCCCTAAGGATGTAATTCCAAACATAGGCATCCCCAGTATTTGCCTAAATAAAAGATCCTTTGCATTTTTGTCAAGAATTCATTTGTTTTATTTAAAGTAACTTTGCTGTTCAAGAAAAAACAAAAAAAGAATTGGAAAATTCTGTTACACCTCTTTAAATTTCACCCAGGTGTTAATTTATAACTTCAGTGAGATAGGAAAAAAAAGAGTTGTTATGGAGACATCTACTGATCGTCTCACAATTAAATAAGTATTAGAAAATAGAGCTATTTGTACAACTTGACAGTTGAAGAATGTATATTAAAATATGCAACTTTGGAGTGTACCCTAGAGTTGTCAGACTAACTACAATATAGAAGTTTGGGAAGAATAATGGTAACAGGTTCTTTGGCTTAGCTTTCACCTCTTTGATGGCTAGAAATCAATACCACAGCTGCCACAGAAAGTAATGCCATTGACTGAGTGTTCATTGCTTTTCTGACTTCAGGAATTAGATTTTTGAAGTTACAGGTGATCAATCATTAGTTTAATCATTGTTTTGGTGGTTTAAGTTTTATCAAGCAATAGATACTGACCTTTGAGGTTTTGAATTTTTAATGCAGTTTTAATTCATAATAGTTCTTGGCACTCCACTGATACATGTGTTTTTTGCATACCATTATAGTTGCAAACAGAAGCCCATATAGCAAATCTAGAATGTGTCCATGAAGCAGCAACACATGAAGCTTTGAAACACTTGCTTAGAACAAATGCATTTTAAATATCAAGAGACATTAACTAACATCATAATAACAGTAACCTAGAACTAGACTTTAAAGAAAACATATGCACACTTTTAATTCCTGCAATAGCATACTCCAGACTGTGTCTAATTTACTGTATTTATCTGGTTGAAAACCTCTCCCTTTCTTGTGTCATCTCCTCCCCTCCCCATCTGGAACATATATTCACTTTGCTGAAGGACGCAACTTTCCTAGGAGACCTAACTATGGGTCTTGAGCAAGTCCTGGTAATGGGCATTCCTCAAACTGTGATTTTTCATATGTTAATAGCACAGTTAATGTGCTTATGTTAATAAGACATTTTCAGTGCCTTAAAAAAACTCCCAAACAACCAATACAAGAAACCCTGTAATTTTCTAGACTTTTCAGAATTAAATATAGGTATAAAATTCAGAATCCACTTGGATATAAGAATGGTGTTTTGGCAAAGGTGTCACAGTACTAAACTACTATAGTAGAACCAAATATAACATAAGAAAATACCCTACCAGAGATGAATTCTGATGATAGCTGCTTTTCTGACTCAGTGTTTCTATAAGCTGCTACAAACTAAGGAAACCATCACAGCCACCCACCCAGACCCTGCAGGAAGTGCTCTCCCCACCCTCCCATTATCACCCACCTGACTGACAGGTGGGGCCATGGCTTTAAATTAGACTCAGCCAAGCCTTCTTGAATGGGAGGACTATGAAATCTGTAGCCATTAATTAAATCAAAACAGTATTAGGCTTCCTCCGATTTTACTGAAATTTGAGAGATCCTGGGAGTGAGTAGATTAACAAAACCAAGGTACAACAGGAGAAAAAATCAGTATGAGTTAAAATATATTTTTAAGAGTTATGTGAGAAGATCTGCAGTGTAGAAGTAAGGTGAAATCCCAGGTGTTTGGACTGTTTTATTTGACCTTTAGAGCCTTTATTCATGGAACACTGCCACCAGGGTAGACTCCATACCCCCATTCTAAGTAACGGGAAGACGCAGAAGTAGAAAATTTATGCTTAGAACATACATATTTGACAAAATTAGAGCATCTATAGATGTAATTTTTTTATAATTTTCTCAAAAATTTAAAGAATCTGTAGATTGATATCTGGAGGAATATGTTGTATTTAAAATATTTTCTGTATTTTTCCCTTTAAGAAGAAAAACACAAATGGAAAAATGTATTTAATTTTAGTTCCTGCGTTGTTGGGATTAAAGTTTAACTGATTCAAAGGACATACATGCCAGAGAAGACTGTTTTATGGTAGGAATAACTGGACATGTTTCCCCATTAATCTAATTGAAGAACAACTCTTTCTGACAGCAACTCTTTCCTAAAAACTGTGTTTTAAATCCAGTTCCTCAAAAAGGAGAATTAGCAGAGTAGGAGACTCCAGCTGTTCTAAAAGGCAGTTTATGCATTGCATTATATTAGACTTGTTTTCGAAAGGGCAAGTAACAGAATCTCTTACGTTTTTTGCTACTATGCTGTTTTGCCTCTTTAGCATAATAATAGGTGTATATATCTTATCCCTTCTAGATTTTTTAAGTACTAGGGAGTGCTATTAAGCAAATGCAGTAAAACAATGTGAAGCAGCAGTGTGAAGAATGTGGACAAGATCAACTCATGTTTTAGTTACATGAACCACTCCTTTCTTATTACTGAATTGTTGACCTACAGTTTGGTGTTAATCTATAGTTTGGTAAAGACACGTATTTGTTTTACCTGCAGGACATAAGGGATGGGGTCAAGTAACCCATTCTTTGCCTAGCATGGGTCTTTGGGAAAGAACCAGGAGCACGTACCACTCTGGCACAGCTCTGCTGCTTCTCACCCCTGTGCTCAGAACACCATTATTCCTCCAGTATTCTGTAAGATAAAGCAGATAGGAGAGTTACCTAGGTACTAAGGAAGTACGTGCTGTACCCTTTCTAAGTGGACGCAAGACAGTGTCCCTGTGTGAGCTGTGGCCCCTAAGCTACAGTTGAAGCAACAGGGTTTCTGCATCCCCAGCTCAGCACCGCACCTGTGGGCCCGTGTCTGCAGCCCATTATAGCCAATGGGAGTCATGGCAGTGACTACAGCGGGCTTTGATTCCAGCCCTGGAGAGGAGTTAAAGGTTCACTTAGCATAAAGAAAGGCTGAAAAATCTGATGAGCAAAACAATTGCTTTGAAATATTTCTTCATTAAATTCTCATAGAAAGGACTCTGGCTATCAAACGCTGTGTGGCATAAAGAACCAGACTGTATTTTCCAACTCATGAATTGTTTGATCAGTGTTAGCCTTTCAGCTACTGGGAAATAACCAACTATTCCCCCAATCAACAAAAAAGTTGGTAAATAGCAAATATTACATCAAAATCACAGCACATTTAGGCACGTTGAATGAAGAAATCTATGTGTATGTGTTACTGCAAGAGTCTTTTGTTTTCTCATATTGTTGTATTTCTTTACCATGTGTTTTTCTGTTTATGTGACAATGCACTTGTAAAACAGAGCAGAGATTTTAGCCATTACATATAGATTCACATTAATTCATGCTAAATATTTTTTTTAAAAAAAGTCTATATTTCAGCAAGATAAATTTTTAATATGGCTAGCACTGCATTCTCCCACACAAGATTAGTTTTTTCATTCATCACCTCTACAGTTTTCTGCCTTTCAGCCCTGCATTTTATCTGCAGTTACTGACTTTATCTGCTAGTAAAACTTACCCTTAGGTCCTTTGTACAAGTAATGACTTGGGGTAATAATAAAAAATAAAATGTAAAATGAAATGTAAAATGTTGATGTTGCTCTACTGTTGCCCACAAAAAACGGAAAAAAATGAAGGTCACTCATTTAATGGAAACAAAAGAGAGAAGTGCTACATTATGTTGAGGATTTGATTCTTGTCAAACTCCATTTGCTGAATGAAAACCTCTAAAAGTAAAATGACTGAGGAAATGTATGTAAGAAAGTAAGAAGCGAAGTTTTATTGTTTCCTCTCTCACAATCCAAGAAAATAGCTCCACTGATTTTAAGTTAGTCCTTTTGCTTTCAAGCATTGGACAAATCAAATGCAGCCATATAAAATCCCACACTCATTCTGAAACAAACATCATTACAGAGGGCTGCAGGTAATAAATGCAAAACATCAATATTTAGCAATTAGGACATCAGAAGCTGGAGGTAAAATGGTCTGCCACAGACAAGGGAGATTTAAACATGCGTTTAAATTACTTACAGAGGCATACTCAGGCTCTGTGTCTGATTCTCCTTTGTGTTGTCCGAAGATGAACACTGGAGCCCAAATGAGAGTTGGTCTCAGCTCATCCTTATGCTACCACCGTTTTTTACTGTACCCTTACTGGCATTCTGGCCTTTTTTTTCCATTTATTTAAGCAAAAAGTTCAGAAAAGTTAAATGAGAAATCTCTTAGTTGCTATATTTGAACTATAAAAATATTCTTTGCACCCACAAATGATCTACCTCTCAGCATCTTTTGGCCAAGGTATCTTTTTAGCTACTACAAAGAATACTAACAGAAGAATCTGCTCTTCTCCAGAAACAGGCTAACATTCTGGAAAGTGACAGCAGTTAACAAAGAGCAGTCAAGTCAAACATTTCAGATCTTAGTCAGTATTGATCTTCTTGGGCTTTTTTATTTGAGATGGAAAATGTTTTAGAAAATAAAACAATGATAAAAAAATTACCTGGATATTTATTCAGGAAACTTTACATCAGTGCTTGCTTTTAGGTGGTTCTCACACGGAACAGCCAAAGCAGGCAGTTGCCCAAGGCAGCAAACTGGGACAGTGAAACAGCCATTGCCATCCTGGTTACATTTCCTCTACTAGAGCTCTGAGAAATAGACTGGGTCTGCTGGTAACAATATGCAAAAGATTTTACAAACTGATCAAGGAAGTCGTAGCAGCCTACCTTACAGAATGCCTTTCCAATGGGAGAGGATTAAGGTCATTAGAAGGAGGCAATGAATTACAGTTTGAAAGGAAAATTTCATGCTGCAAACACTGGAGCTCCCATGGTAAGAGGCCACTGTCCAGTGCTCACTGGGCTCAGTAGGAGCAGTGGACACCTCAGTTAACTTTGCACCCTGCAAAGGGGAATGTGGTAGTGACTATGAGCTGGTTCTGGCAGTGTAGTCCAATGTATGGAGGAAGAAATGGGGGTTCATGGGCACCAGGGCTTACACATGTGTCTCTCTCCAGAGACAGGACTTTGGGATCTGATTGAGACCAGAGGATGAAGGAGGGGATATTTACAGCAGCCCAGAACAGTTCCCAGGAGAGGGGACTGCAGCAGTGGGTGGGATGGGAGCCTGTTAAGGGCATTTGTTAACAGTGGATGCTGCTGTAATCAGCCTTTCAGCACAGCCTTTCTAGCTCCGTGTATGCTGGTACTGACACCATGGAGTAGGAGCAGAAGTATTTCCTCCTGATGTTTTTTTTAGTACTGATCTCATGGAGCTGGGAAGGGGGAATGTGTCAGAAGACGGCTCCTCCTGTTACCCACCTCACTAGTGTGTGGTTTCGTACACCATTCTTCAGGGTCTTGGGAACGAATGAGGAGGAGGCCGGAGACATGCATCATTTGCTTTTGTATTTTTATTTTCTTTTCCATGTCATGCCTCTATACGTCTCATGGGAACTTCAAGAGATTAGCCACAAACTCTGGTTGATGATCCCTTTAAAAGCAGTTTGCTGTGCTCCTGTAGAAAACTAGATTGTCCTTCAGGCAAGAGCAGCATATACAAAATATGATATATTTGCTGAAAATGTGCCTTTCCCTCTTTGAAGCTGCCTGTAATTACATATCTAGGGAATAGTTTGATGTTTACATTTTCAAGTATATGGCTGGTTGTATTTAGCATAATATTTTTCATCTTTTCCCTTTCTTGTTGGACTTTTTGTGGTCATAAATCAAATTACATTATGTTACAAACAGAATGAGGATTGAGAGCAAGTCACAGCAGCCCTGAAACAAGAGGCCAACAACCAGCAAGGCATGTTTAGGTGGTGGCCATCTCCCTGAGCCTTCTGAAAGGGATGCCAGCTGGCTCTCTCTTAACAGTTCCTATTCAGAAGAGAGTCTGGCGATTTCGCATAATGTCTAACGCCCAAAGGAATCTTACTGACTAGTCTGACATCACTTGGGGAGAAAAGCTGGCCAGCTGCCATAGCCTCTCCCCCCTGCAGCCAGACCAAATGTCTCTTGCTCAATAAGCTGGCTTTGGGCCTTTGAATTAAATTCTCTTGATTTTAGGAGCATAAATTCTGAAAGGCTTAGTTGGTTCCAAAGGAGGTATTCCAGATTTACACCGTTTTTTTTGTGATCAGAGGCCAAAGTGGGGTCTAGGATACATAAAATAAATCCAGGCTTTTGGTCTAAATTTATAAGGTTCCTTTATAAAGCCTTCAAACAAGATTTATTCTCTAGCTAAAAATACGTTTCAGTTGACTTCATCCTTGTCAGCCATTGAACAACATCCTAAAAATCTTCTTTGCCACTAACACAGCATTTATTATTTATATAATATATGTGTATAGATCTGAACAGCACCACAGAAATAATTTCAGCTATAAATTTACTGTCTTTTTTCCAAAAAATAATTGTGGCTTTGTGATTTTTCTTGAATTCCTTTATTGCTTTCACAAACATTATCTAAAAATTTTAATAGAGCAATTTATATTCATTAGGTTGGTAGTTAATTTTCTTCACACAAATAGACTGTTAATGCAGCTGTATGGTTGCAGACCTGAGCTCCAAATCATGGCCTCTAGGAACTATGCACTGACATCAGTGGGATTTATGTGGGCTTCTGCAGGCAAAATAGCACTCTATCTTATTAATTTTTGGGCAGTATTTGTTTGCGCATTTTGGTTTTCAGTATCTTGGTCATTAGAATCAGAGAAGCTTAATGATGCATATTATAGTTTAAGTTTTGGAATACTTAACATATTCTTTGAGTATTTTCATGCATTTCCTGGAAAAATTCCTGCTTTTATATCAGATGCTTTAATGGATGGTTAGTATACGTGTTATTTTGTGCTATAATAGACATCAGCTGCTTGGGACAGGATTTAGGAGTTTTGGACATTTTTGAAGAGACATGCTATTGACATGTTGGTAGGTCTGTCTTTTATTAGGGTTGCCTAACTGCTTTATAAGAGCATGTTTTCAGTTGCAAGCACTAGAAGACTTCAACCATGTTAGTTGTATTTTCTGTGCTGTCTGCTTTAGGCTACTTATTTTTAGCTACAGAAAGTTTGAGACAGAGCAGTTCAGTCTTTAAATAACATTTAGTCTAGCTCAGCAAACAGGTGGGAGAAGGGCATAGGAAATGATAGTGGGGATGGAGAAAAGTGGGAACCCAATGGAACTAATTTGGGAGACAGTTACTGGGAAGGGGAAAGAGCTCAGAGAAGGAGGATGGAGGAAGGTATTATACTAACCAGTGAGGTCTGCATTAAAGTGAATGACAGATGCGAGTTTAAACTGGAGTCTTGAAAAGTGAGCTGAAAGAGACAGAATAGAACTGCATAAGGAAGCAGAAACTGAAGAAGAAATTTTTTAGAGGGAGAGGGCAAGCCTTGGAAGTGGTTTCCAGAAGGACTTGCTCCATTACCTTCATGGATTGTGGTGAGGCTAACTAGCTGGTAGTTCCTTGGATCCTCCTTCTTGAAGAGAGAAGTGACATTTACTTTCTTCCAGTCCTTGAGAAACTCTCCTGATAACCACAGTCTTTCAAAGATAATAGATGGTGGCCTTGCAATGACATCAGCTGCTCCTTTGGCACTCATGGGTACAGCCTGTCAGATCCCATGGACTTGTACACGTCCAATTGGTTTAACACTCCCTAACCTGATCCTCTTCCACCAAGAGTGAGTGTTCCTTGCTTCAGACTTTCCCAGTGGTCTCAGGGACCGGGGATTCCCAAAGGATGGTCTTACCAGTAAAGACTGAGGCAAAGAATGTTAGTAAGTACAGCAGGCTTTTCCATGTCCTTTGTCATCAGGGCCCCAGCTGTATTCAGCAGTGGGCCCACATTTTCTCTTGTTTTCCCTCCATGCTGATATACTTGTAGAAGCCTTTCTGGTTGCCCTTCATGTCACTCATCAGATGCAGCTCTAGGTGGGCTTTAGCTTTCCTAATCCCATCCCTGCAAGCTTGGACAGTGTCTCTGTTTTCCTTCTGGGTCACCTCTCTCTGCTTCCATATCATGCATGCATTTGCTTTGTGGCTGGCTTTAGTCAGGAGCTCCTTGTTCATCCATGCAGGCCTTGTGCTGCCTTTGCTTGATATCCTTCTCACAGAAATGAACCTTTCTTTGTCTTGGAGGTGGTCACCTTTGAAAATGAGGCAGAGGAGTTGCTGGAAAAGAAAACACATCCTGAATGTTAAATTCTGCATCAGAAAATCACATTATAGCTCTGTGTCTGTCAAAGGTTTCCTGTCCTCCTCTCATTAAGCAAAGCATTTAAACCAAACTTTTCATAGCCATTAATTTCTTATTTTCTAGGTGTCTGTCTTGAGCTGAGGTTCTGATTGACAGAAATGCTGAGCACTGTTTATTGCAACTGAGATGAATAATGATTTGTAATTTGAACATAAAGAGCTTTATTGTTCTAAACACCATGTTCAGAGCATCTTAACAGTGCACCTCCAAGTTAGAGGATACTTTTGACCTTGATCTCTCTGTGCCTCAATTAAATGCCAGCCCTTATCTCACAAGAGTTTGTGAAGTTAAATTAATTAGTCATTGTGAAGCCCTCAGAGACAGTAGTGATAAATGAGACAGAAAAGTCTATGCAGGAACTATTTCTCTTCTGAGACAATTTGAACAGTGAGAAACAAATACGACTGGTGCCACACACAGCATAAAAAGTGTATCAGAAGGTGCTGAACAGCTTTTTGTGTGAACTGTTTACCCTTAGCACTTAAAAAGGCAAGGGTCCTATGGAAAAAGCGCTGAGAGATTATGAATTGCATATGCATGAAGAATACAAGTACAGCTGCATAGACAACCTTAAATTTTAGCATTTTCCAATTTTTAAATGATGATTTTGAAAACTTTGAAGTGTTTTCTACATGTAGTTATAACAGCACGTTTGATACCTCAGCAGAATAGGTAGTATCCAGAAGGTTTTGTTGCCACAACTCTTCAGTTTTTCTTGACTTTGTGACTCATATTTTTGTTAATATACTTTCATTATTAACACTCAGAAGTTTTTTCAGTAATGAAACTGCAAGAGTGTCTCTGGTAGTATAAGAAATAGTCTCATCAGAAGTAAGATGTTTCTTAGACACAATGCTGTACTTGGTATATAGTTAATTATCTATCCATGTTTTTCTCTGAAGTGAAATACATATCTTAAATGATTTCTAATCCTGCATTTCCCTCAGAGCTTACACTATAAGCATATTTTGATTACTGAGAAAATAAAGTAATGGAAAACATCTACATTGCAAGGAAAAATACATATTTCATTTTCATTAATGTAATTGAACACATTTTCTACATAATTACAGTACTGGAACCACTGCAGCTTTGTTACGTATTTTTTTACATTCCTTTATTTTCATAGGTTCAAAGCTTAGCTATAAGCCTAAGACAGGAAATTCAAACATGAACACTCTCCCCTTTCCCAAAAAAATCAGATTCTCTAGTGCTAAATTTTTAAGTTCCAACTACACCAAGTTTTCTTTCTAAAAGATGAGACATACACTTCTGATCCAATACTTGCCATTCAGACAGCAATACGAGAAACTGCTCCTATTCATTTGAAAGGGATTTAGAATTAATGAACTTCAAAACTGAGAATATAAGCCATTTGATAAAAAAATTGCTGTGGTTGGAATCCAGTTGAAGCCACGGTGTCAGCATGGTTTTACAGCAAGCTGAGACTGAAACAAGTGGGATGAGTCAGTACCCACATGCTGCTGGACCTTCAGTACTTCTTCAGTCCATCTAAACACGTGTCTGTCTATGACACTACTGTGAGGTTGTTCCACATTGTTCAACACTTCGATATGGCTGTCCAGAACAATAGCATAGAGAAATTCCTTCAAATACTTTCCATAGCAACCCTGGTATTTCCTATTCCAGCTGCAAAACACTGAATCTGTACTTATAAACACTGTACTACTTAGTAAAACGCATGTTTTCCTCAGCTGTGGCACATGAAGGTTTAAAGATATCCTAAATCTAATGTGCCCACATCTTTTTCCTCATCTGCTATGCCACCACAGAAAAGACTGGGACAGTACCATAAAACAAAACTGCTGGGAACACAAACAGTATGCAGTGAGACTCTGAACCAGACTTAAATTCTTCTCACCAGAGTCAAAGCAACTCATTCTTTATTCCAAAAAGAGCAGCAAAGAGCACATAAACACATATCCTGCAGGAATATTCTGTAATATTTAAAATTCCTCTGAAAACATATGATTACTGCCTAGTAATGCTACGAGCAAAATTGTAGAAATGGGCTTCAGAAAGCCAGTCACATTTCTGCCGAATGCATGGGAGGGGTAGGGAGTGGTGGGGATGGGAGCAGGATTCAAGTTCCATTGCTTCTGTTTAATTTTGGGATATCAGGAACACACGTAGCACAGCTCCTCAGGCAGCCTGGCAATACTGCAGCTCCCTGCTACGTCAGTCCCCCACGAACATGGTCACCTGCCCCTTTGCCAGCAACCCTGGGCAGAAACTTCTGTGAGTTACTTCTTGTGCCTGGAAGAGGCTGCATGACTAACTGCATCCTTTTCTGGCGACCTTGCTATCACCACCATAGGAAATTTACACTTTCATGTCATTTATACACTGAAAACTATATACTCTGAATTGTGACAACTGTCAATTTTCACATAATTAAAAAGGGCTCAATGTAGCAGAAAAAATGAACATTTGTACGTGCACTTGCTCCACCCCCCCACCCCCCCCACCCCCCAAATATTTAATTCAACCAGATATTTTATGAGGAAAGAAGTGGTACTCAGAGGCACCTGGAATCTGAGTCTTCAAGTTTTAACATGAGAATATAAAAAATATTTTTTCATTAAAGAGAATAAGCATCTGGTTGATGTGTCAGTAAAAAATAAATTTTCATTAAAGACAATCAGTATCAGGCTGATGTGTCAAGTACTTCACAGCCTGACATATTGTTAAAAATGTAACCAGCCATGGAGGCTTCAAGAGGAATCTGTATACATGGCATGCTCCAGTTGATGACAGAAATAAATCTTTTACATACAAAGTCAAAGGCAGAATTCTTCAGCCTACACAGACACAATGAAAAGCAGGATGATCCTAGGTGATATTTTTAAGTCTGTACCACTACTCAGGATTACACAATCACTCATTTGACTTAAGAAAATGAGAGGTACAGAGATTGGAAGACCAAAGAAAGGGATGAGGTCTTCACAGCTGCCCAGTTCGTTAAAGGTACCAAAATAATGTCTGAAAAGCCCATACGAGTAAGAGCACAGCGAATTTAGTGAACCATGAAAAATGTGACTGTTTCTTTAAGCCCCATAGGTCTCTTTAAACAGTTGTATGAAACAATTTTCCTTTGTGGGGGCTTTTTATATTTTTTAATGAATGGTTACAACTATTTTTATTCTTGATAAAAACTAAATATGCTGTGGGCAGTAAGTGCACAATTCTGTCTTTGGGAAGGAATTCTAAATGTTTGCACATCTATTTTATGCAAAAAAAAGAGTCACCTTTGCAAAAACATTTTGCTGCAATCAACAGGTTTTAGCGATTATTGTTTTTTTAAGTCAGTGATGACTTTGCAGGTTAAATGCAGAAGTACTTTTTAGTTTTGTCAGTCATGTTGTTGTTAAGGAGTGATGGGCAGCTGTGGATGCTGGCAGACCTGGGCTGAGCACTGCCCCGGTGATAACAGGATGGCCATTTGATCTGGGGGGGCAGTCCCATGGCACCCCAGGAAAACACGCTGCTTGCATTGTTCCGTTGGTGCAGTAGCAGGTTTTGTTTCTGTGATATGGTCAGGGGGGTGGGTCGGGTTTATTGTCTTGCTCCAGCTATGGCAGTCAAGTGCAAGGCTGCCCAACAGATACCCCAGTCTGCCCCAGTCCTATGGTTTGTGTATCTTAATATCCCTTTTTCACTTCCTGCCTTTTTACCACCCGCTTCCTCTGCCCCAGTCTCTTCCACAACACCCACCTAATTACTTTTTCCCCCCACTGCTCCCAGTTTTTCTACATGCATCCCAAATTTGCCAATTCTGATACCATTACCTAGGTAACCTTGACCTTCTGTGGTCTTATGTGATGCAGTTACCTTGGTATGTTGCAAGATGTTACTCTCGCAAGGGTCTCCAGAACACCTCCTCAATTACCTGTGAAGTTGGGCCTTCTGTTCCATTTCTCACAAAACTCCCCCTTAACCACCTGTGAAACCCAGCCATCTTGCACGGCGCTATGTGTAACTTTCATCATTTGTTCACACTCTTATCAATCAAGTTCAGCACATTCTCATGTAATGTCCAGTAATATCCCACATCCCGTTCCCTTTCTTAACCTCAGGCCAGGGCTTAGTCAGTGGCCTAGTTATTTGCTCTAATGTTGATTCCTTAAAATAGATTTTCCATATTTCTTTTTCCCATCCATTACTCAATCCAGATGGATCCTCTTCAGTTTCCTTAATTTTCCCACTGCATCATTTTACCTATACGTGTCTTCCTTATCTTCCCCACCCGCCCCCCCAGCTGACACACTTGTTCTCTGGATTAGGGGTGTTACAGGATAAGTTGTTTCTCTTCACCTCCTCCTATCAGCCTGTTAAAATCCGAAGACAGCTGCTGGCCTGAAAGAAATCTAGTTAACCACAGAAAGACTTCAGCAGAGAGAGGAGTCTTACTGCCAGGCAGAAGCAAATGGAACTGCTTATCTTGAAAACAGTGGTGTAGCACAATTTCTTCCTAGTACACATTCTTAACCAACTCCCACCATCTATCCTTGAGTACAGAAGTACAGACTCTGATGCAGGAGGATAACCGTATGCTTTTACATGCATATTACAGGCAAGAGGTAGTATTGGCTTAAGATTAGAAAGATTAGGTGTCCTTAACCTGAAGCACTTTGAACCCCCCCATTTTTTCCATAAATGTCTAAAATTCATTGCTCTGAAGGATTTCAAGTTAGGAACCCAAAAGCTGACATATGCAAAATAACTAGAAACTCTAAAGATTTTGTTAATAATGGTGAAATATTACAGACATCTTCTTTTGTACTCCCTTCACAGTGTGGTACTGAGACAGATAGAGCACTCCACATTACAGCTTTTTGTCACTTCATACCTACGGTCTACTGAAAGCTAGATCTAACCAGTGCTGTAAGTCCCTGCCATGCTGAGTTGAACATAGCACTCCAGCAACAAGGAGAGGATCTGCAGAGTAGGAGGAGGCAACACAATGAGTTTGGAAGTAGATGTCATACTGATGGGACTACTTGGGTAATTAAAGCAAGCAGGGAAACTGAAGTGATAATATAGGCATCAGGATGACTACAGTGAATTTGAGATTGTTATATTGTGTTGGGATGAGTCCTGTCATTTTGTCCTTTTCAGTTTTCAAATTTATACAGCATAAAAAAGATTTGAGAAATTAATTTTTTAGATTTCATTATGTCCTGTGACTATAAGCACACATTTTGAAAGAAAAAAGTTACAACTTTTGGATGATCTGTAATGTGGGTTTTGATGATTCAGAATTTTTAGTTGGTTTCATACAACTGAAATCTCAACTGTACCTACAATGTTTCATATACAACCATATATTTCATTTCTTCACCCTGTCTAAATATTCTTTTCTTGCTTTTTAACAACCAGTGCATTTTTTCCATTAGGTATGGTTTTACCAGTGCAGCATGTACTCCTTTGTGTCATGTCAAAGTGGAGCAGCCATGAGATGGTTCTGCCTTTTATTCAGATGAGGCTGCATCTTATTCTGTCATTAATTATCCAGAGCTACAAGAACATCCCCTTTTTAACTGCACTGTTAAATTTTGTCATATTCTGAACAAAATAGCATTAAAAACCCCACACTAAATGCAAAGTAATGCTGTTCTCTCTTAAATGTGCCTGGAATTTCACTGCCATGAACTTTTTATAAATTCAAATATCTTATTACTATCCCTTATTTACATTGGGCTGGGGGATAAAAATGGAATTAAAAAAAAGAATAAAATAAATTTTATCTTCTTATCTTCAGATTCACCAGCCCAAATCTGCCTCTCAGTTCTCCCAGCCTGCACAAGAGAAGGCGGCTGGGTATATAGTAAGGGAAATCTCCTGAACAGGATGGCTTCAACACGAATAAATCCAGAGGCACCTGAGGCTTTAAAACCTCATGACAGAACAGTGTTCTCAGATGCCTTTCATGGGGGCAACGACATTATGGTAAGGGATGGCTGTAGCCTTGCCCAAAGCAATCCTGTTTCTTCTCTGAAGTCACCTAAAAGCTAGATCAGGAAACTCCTGAAAAAATGGTTCATTGGTAGGTGGGAAAACTGACATTAGCAGTGAGTTAGGGGCCTTGGATGAAACAAACTGCCACCAAAGGTTATAAAGCACTGGAAGCCTTGATGTAGCTGGAGCAGGGCTCCTTTGTTTTCTGTTTGTAAAAAGCTCCCCTGTGGAGTTTTTGTTTGAGTTGTTAAAATCTGTTTAACTCAAAGAGCTGACAATAAGCACTTGGGAGCAAAACTGTCTCTCTGAAAGTCTTTTTGCTATTCAACTGCATTGGCCAGCCCTGCCAATTTATAGCTCTGTTAGCTCTCACTGCTCCAAAGGCTGCTTAAGCAAACAATTAAGTTTTGCTGATCATTCTGAGCACCAGAGTGGCAAAATATGCACCTTCTCTATAGCCTAGAAGACACTTGGAACAAAAACATTTTTTCACTCACTGTGCCCCTGCCATGGTATTAGGCAGCTTGAGATTTTTGGGTTTAGTAGTCAAGGGCAACCTATGCTTAGCAAGGACTTTGTTTCTGATGTATCAGAGCCCTGGACTAAAAGCAAAGCAAGTATTAAAATGCGGGTGTTGTTTTACACTTCATGTTTCTTGACCAAGGCCATCTCTGTTGAATGTCTATCAAAGTGAGTTTTGATCACTGATCAAGGTTGTTACATGTTACCCCAACACCAACTGATTTGATAAGTATTACTCATTATTTCCAAATTAAACTAATGTGGTCCCTGCTTCATGCTCACTGCATTGGCTGCCTTTTTCTTTTGCCAGGACCTAAACGATGGGCACAAATGACTGGCTCACCACTGGCTGCATCTTGTATATTTAATCCTGAAGCAGGAAAAAGGTTTAAAAACAGCATAGCAGCCAGCAAATATTTATCTGATAAGGTGGTCCTTGCAATCCAGGTGACTTGTGTGGTGGGATGCTTGTGTGTCGCATCAGCTGTCAGACTGGGCACCTCCAGCATGTGATTCAACCTACAGGCTTGTGCCTGTCTTTCCCATTGCTACCTAAGGCAGCCTCATAGAACAAGATTTGGGATGTCTGTACAAGCAAAAATAATTTTGCTCCAAGGTGTATGCCACAGGCTGTATTATAAAAATTTACTGGATTGAAATAGTTTATAGATCAGGAATCTGTTGTGCTAGGTTCAACATAACAATACAAAGTTGAAAGGTGGTCTGGAAAGTTTACTGTTCTGTTCTGAAAAGTCTTCTTGGGAAACTGGTGAAATCTTTGCTTCTGTAAAACCAAAACAATTGGAAAATAAACTGTATGAGAGCACCTGATTTTATATGGAAAAACATTTCTGAAAGAAAGGAAGCCAAACTTTGAAAAGTTTTTCAATCAGTTCTAAACTTAATATTTAATAAATTCCATCTCTGCTAGATTTTAGACTTTTTCTTTCAGCCTGATGTATCTAGAACAGTATCATTCCAGTCAGGTCTTATGGCTTCTCATCCACACTCTTCCCTACTCCGATTTACTCAGGTTGCCATGGCTAGAAAGTTGATGGCCACAGTGTAAAGAACAAAGCATCTTCTACTTACTTTGGTACCAGTACCACTTTTCCCCCCCTAAAAACAGTAACAGAAAGAAATGATTGAGTGAACTTTTGATGCTGTAATTCTCCTTGCAAATGAGCAACAGGGCTCTTTGAGCTCGTCTCTGTGCTCAAGTTCCCAAACAGATTTGTAAGCATAGCTAACTGCTTTTACCCTCCTGACAGTTAAAGAACCTGTGCCCTCTGCAGAAGACACTTGATGGAAAGTCACTACATAGCAGTTGTTCGAGAAAAACAAAGGAGAAGTTTTGCTTAATACGATTATTTTATACTGCTTTTACCTACCAAGAATGGCAGCACTTTTTAGAACATTTGGAGAAGGCAGGAGGTGTTTTGTGGGAAGTAGTAATGAAAAATTCATGAAGGATTAAAAATAGTTAGATTTTTTGGGTTTAATTCAGAATTGCTTTATATTTCCCTTAGTTTCCTTCCCTATTTATATTGAATATAAACAAAGAACTTGTTCTAAAAAAGTCAGATGAATGGGAATGAACTAGAGTGAAATAAGAAATAAATCAAATAATTTCTAAAGTAGGTGGTTAAACTCTAGACCCTATATCTGTATCTAAGTGTCAAAGTGGTATGGCTTCTTTAGATATTCAGACCATCCACAGATTTATCCACAGTTGCAAGGAATTTGTAGGCGATGAATTCCCTGAGAATCTGCCCATTTTCATTTTTTACCTGAGAAATCATGGCCTGAGACGTTGTGCTTGCATTTAGCTTTATCTGAGCCTTTTGCTGAGCCTGCATTTCTCTTTCACACTGCTTGAATAAACTGTGCCCATAACACAGGGCTGTGGAGACTATAGGGAGAGGGATAGAGAAAATGCAAGAACAGAGATAATTTATGTTATTATGAATCATGTTATCTGGAAGATCTCTTCAGCAGTAACCTGCTAGATGATACCAATAAGAGTCCTTGAAGTGCAGTTCTCTAGTGCAGGCACCCTAACACACTCTTTCACAATTATTCCTCCCAATTTACCCAAGCATTTCCAAGCCTTCAAAAGACTGCAGAAATGAGGTAGCAAGAGAATAGAGAAAACATTGCCACTCCTTAAAGCCCCTACAAGACTGCCAATCCATTTTGAGCCAGGTTCACATGTCGCCACAGTACAGGGTGACAGGAATATGTTGGAGGAGTAATTTCTGTGCTGGTATCTCTTTCTGTGACTACACCTGGGCTTCTGCATCATGCCCAGTGTGGTTAGGTCTCAGAGGAGCTAAGCAAACATGCAATATTTATTGTAGCTTTCCTCTGTTAAAATCCAGTTTGGTCACAGTGACCCAAACAAAAACTAGGGGTTTGGTAGTTTCATAAAAATGAAACTTTTGAAATCAAGAGGAAAACTTTCTATTTCTACCTTCAGTTACTATTTTTCTGGTAGTATGTTCAAGGATCTTTACAGACAGCTACGAGAAAAGAACCCTGACTTAAGATACTCTGTCAACCTCTAAATTTCAGACAGGTTTCAGGGTTAATATTATTTTTGCTTGTTTTCTTTTTCTCACTATAAATATGATGAGCAGAAAGATGTTGCCATGGTGAGAGTTTATAATGTACTTAAAAGCACTTGTTACAGCTATGTACCACAGAGCCACCTTCACTTATGTGTGAATTGTAAAGATACATGAAAAATCATCTCAAAGAAGTAGATAGTCTACTGTATCAGATGTTTGCAATGCTTGCTTAAAGTACAGATGTCACAAATATTTTAGCAGCCACTATATTATTTGGAGACCTATGCATTTACACCCAGAATGGGGGAAAACAGTTGAAGAAAATCAATACACCTTAAACATAAAGTGTCACCATTATCTGAAGTCCAGTTTTGTAGTAAGCAGAATTAGAGATTACAAATGAAAAATAACACAGAGCTCTTGCCATCCAAGTCATCCATTGCTACACTATGTGCTTGAGGTCATTTTTGCATAGACCTATGCGAAGTGCAATGGTTTTGCTTTGAGTAGTATTTTGCCACTGCAAAAGGCAGAGTTTTCACAAATTACTGAAGCATAGCATCATAGATCCTTCTCTCAGGAAAGCAATAGCCTGGGGGTCAGTGCTTCACTTTAGCTAAAGTCTGTGCTGCTCTGAAAATTGTATGCTCTGGAGCAGTTACGGTGTTACCATGCTCTGCCTCCTGTCCATTTGACTTTCTTACTGACATCTGCAAGCATACCTGCAGGCAGTGTGCCCAGGCACTGCTGGTGGCTTCCTTGTTGCCTTGGCCGGCTCAAGCATGTGAGTACCCAGCAAATTCTAATCTTCCTTGAGTCTGAACTTGAAGGCACACTGTCTCCGTATCTTTTAAGACTGAGAACATTCTGGGGCTCATCTTAAACAGATAACATGGGCTTGTGCCCTGGAATTTCTCCAAGACTTTCAGAGCACTTGAATCTCTGGCACACCTGTAGCATGCCGATACTGCTGGTTTGTCTGGGATAGAGCTGAACAGCTCCCACTAGAGATGATAAACTTTAATTAACATATTTTTAAACAAATGCTTTAAGCAGAGGCAGTAAGGCTTTCTCACTAGCCCCAGAAGGAAATATAATCCATCGTGAGCTTATTGCTAGCTGAAATAAAATGTTACACCACTCTGAGTCCAGTTGGGAAAGGGGTAACAAAGCTCAAAACAGTATTTTCAGACCTGGATACAGTTACAGTCTGAAGAGGGTTGTGCAAGTGCTTTGTTGTTATGTGAGTGCTGGTGCGTGTCAAGCAACTCCCTGAATTTCCAAAGTGCCTCTGTTGAGGTTATGGACTCAGTTGTGCGTCCACATGAGCTGGTGCAGCAGCAGGAGGCAGCACTTCTTGTGCAGACTGTCTTCACCTTGGATAGTCTTTTGCATAGGCTAGAGAGAAAGGAGTCACATTGATTTCCTTCCTTTCACCAGTCCTAGCTCTTGGCTCCACATCGTCACAGTGAGGCAGCCAGCTCAAAATGCCCAAGTACTGAAGGAAAAGCCCTGCAGTAACCCACAGCCTTTCACTGCCAGAATCAGGGACTTCAAAAGTTCCAGCAGAATTATGGTGATTTATACAGAATTTCTGTGCATGATGTATGGGAACCCCCTGTATCAAACTAAAATTATGTGTGTATATACACACAGAGACACATATATATATATATATGCACACATATAATATATTGTTATCTACTTTACGTTGTGTCATATAGCATATCTATTTCTGGAATGTACTCAGATTTCAAAAGCTTACATAGATTTTTGAAACCAGTGTTTCAAATATAAACATTGCACTACTGCTTTAAAAAAGTGGAAAAGGTGCTAAACAGACATTCAGTACCAACATAAAACTGTAGCATTTTTCTGATACATATCTAAGGTTGTCTGGTCTGTATGCTGGATTTTAGAGTTCTGAAATAGTTGAATTTAAAAAAACCACCACCAAATCACTGGTTACAATTGCTTTCAATACTTATAAATCGCTTAGTTCAAAAGCAGGTACTCAGTTAATGACTGTATGGGATATACCTCCTGTGAAGATAAAACCGAAACACTAATTATTGTTAATAAGTAGTGTTGTATAGCAAGGTTAAATATCCTCCAAAGGATTACAAGCCAATGTAAATACTCCTGAATGCTTGTGATCAAATGTGATTCCAGTCTGAAAGCGACAGGGGTGGTACTGTTACTGCAGCCCAGTGGCAGACAAAAAGCTGCTCAAAAGGTAACACCTAAAAAGAACAAAACTATAATTCTAGGTGTAGGAATTGTTTTACTTTTGTATGGTGACTCTGTACAGATACAGTAAAGTCATCATACGTGAGGGTAACCATCCATACGAAGACAGCTACTGCCATAGCTACATCCATAGGGGGATGTGGCTTTGCTGGTACAGGGCACTGGTACTCCCATATGAGAAGAGTGCTTCTTTGTTTTGGTAAAGCTTCAGTTTCTACTTAATAGTTAGCATTTAGAATCTGGATAATTACAAAAATATTTCTATAATCATGCACTGTAGTCTTTGACCTTTCTTGTGCTGGAATCAGTGAGAAAACTTGTGTGGACCAGTCCTAAGAGGTCAAGGCATACGATGAAGTTCAGATTCTACTACCAGACAATTATGAAAAATTGCATTTAATAACAGTCTTCACCTCACATAACCAAGAGCGCCAAATGTGCCTAGAAAAATGAAGTCAGAAATCCTTTTAGTTTTCAGAATACATGCATATACCATTAAGAAACCCCAAATATATTTTGAAATATTGTCAGGACATCCACAGTCTGAGAAACAACTTGTATCTTCTGTCTTTTTACTGAGAGTAGTGGAGTGGCAATCATTCTTGCATAGTATGAGAAAGACATTATCTAAAGCAGATGTATAGAATAATTATTTGTTAAAAAACTTGCACATAGGTGAAGGCTCTGGAGCACAAATCTATGAGGAGTGGCTGAGGGAACTGTGATTGTTCAGCCTGGAGAGGAAGAGACTCAATGGGGACCTTATCACTCTCTACTGCTACCTGAAAGGAGGCTGTAGGCAGGTGGGGATTGGTCTCTTCTCCCAAATAAGAAGTGACAGGACAAGAGGAAACAGCCTCAAGCTACGCCGGGGGAGGATTGGGTTGGATATTAGGAAAAATTTCTTCACTGAAAGGGTGATGAAACGTTGGAACAGGCTGCCCAGGGAGGTGGTGGAATCACCATCCCTGGACGTGTTTAAAAAACACATAGATGTTGTGCTTAGGGACATGGTTTAGTGCTGGACTTGGCGGTGCTGCGTTAACTGTTGGACTTGACAATCTTAAAGGTCTTTTCCAACCTGAATGATTTTTTGAGTCTATGATTCTATATCCCAATAAACTGTTTTGAACATTTAGTATAAAAATGGAATATTGTGTACTTTGAGAAACAAAGGAGGTTCATGTTAAACCATGGGATTTAAATCTGATAACAGCAATAGCCCTTCCCCAAGTTATTCTGATTCACCCAAATCCACTGCAATACTGATCCACAAAAAAAAAAAAAAAGAAAGAAAGAAAGAAAAAAAAAAGGTTAAAAAAAAAGTTAAGGAAGTGTGTCTTATGGCTGTGCAGTGTTGAGTAACATTTTCAGATCCAAACACTGTTTAACCCTTCTGATTATTAGCAGCCTATATTCAGTCTGAATAAATCAATTTATAGAGTGCTGTAGCTAAAACAATAGGAAACCGGATTATATATTTTGAAAGCAACAGGAAAATATTTTTAAAATTTGATCTCAACACAGAAATGCTAACTAGCAAGAAGAAGAAAATACAAATGAATATGTTAAAAAATGGAGGAAAGATAAAGTGACAACAGTAGTTACATAGAAGAAAACTGCTCAGCGGGGTAGGAAGTTTTCAAAAGTTCAGCACTTTGTATTTCTTTATGAAATATGTATAAGCTGTAACAGCCCATTCCTAGCTACATGCAGCTGTATTTGAAGTATTAAACCAAGGACACTGGCATTACTGGAGAACAGAAACAGTTAGAACAGATCTTCAAAAGTGTGAGCTGATATATTTTATTTATGGCCATGAGTCTCAGAAATGGCTGCATTGATTTTCTTTTTTTCCCCAAAATTTTAAAATAAGTCACTTTTGAAAGGGAACCTTCTACACACCAACAGAGTTCAGCAGTTTTAGTAGGCTGAAAGAGGGTTAGTCAAATTGCCGCTACACCCCAAGCTGCACTGTGGTGATTCAAACCATCGCAGCAATGCCAAGCGCTGCTACACACACCACCCGCCAGGTCTCACAGTCAGCCTGGAGATTTGCATGGTGTGTTGGTGTAAAACAGCCTCTTAGCCTCAGTTACAAACTACCTTCAAATTATGCCCTCTGTGTTCTGACTGCCGAAATCACTGAGGTATAGTGACATTCAATTATGGGTTAGGATTTAAATAGTCTGTAATTTCAGTCTTACATTTCCAACTTCCTGCATAATCCCTCTAACATGTACCTGACAATGTACCTTTGCCAAACCGGCTGTAGGTCCGGCTCCTCAGGAAGAGGAAGCATGGTACAAACAACAAAAGGTGACAGGACATCTCCCTCTGTTACGCTTCATGGACCCTATTTCTCTCTCATGCCCTCTGTCCCCCTGGAGGAGAGGTGAATGTGGTACTCCTTAGTTCATTCAAGATCCTTACTAATATGCTGTCTATGAGAGCCTTCCCTTCTGCTCTGTGTGACAGACTCTTTAGTTGTCTCTTTTCCCTCTGTTGTGGAAGAAGAGCATCTATACAAGAACATAAAGACAAGAAATAGCCTTGTGGAAATTATAATAGCAAAATGGAATATAAATATGTTCTGCATTGCAAAATGCAAATCTTATTTTACAATTACTCTACTATTTTAAATCAATAACCCTTTTAAAATAAACTATTGAAATAACCACATATATACATGCATTCAAACCCGTGCAGAGATAGACAGAAAAGAGAATCACATTATATATATCTTAAGAAATAAACCACTCCATCTCACGCATTCACTTTTTTCAATTGCTTAGGTTAAATCGAAACCATGAGGTTTAGCAGATTATATACAAGCATTTATGGATACACTATCTATTCGCACTGTGACGTACATGCACATTTTTGTACTCGTAATTTCTACACATATGCGTTAGATATGTGCCCTATTTTTATCCTGTCGCACAAGTAAAGCAAAAGACAACCATGAAGCCATTTCCCTGACAAACGAAACAGCGAAGGCAAAAATGTAGTCTCTGCGGCCATCCATCTTGTGTGTTATTTGCAGAAACGGCAATGTTTTTCAATATTACCTTTTTTTTTTTTTGATTATTATTGTTACACCGTGTTCCAGCAATTTTAAAGTATTTCAGCAAGTGGGCAGCCCGCACGGTGCCGGCCCCGTGCTGCAGCCGCGCGTGGCAGCGCGTTTCCATGGCTACGGAGCGCGTGGTTGCCGTGGGGACGCGGCCCGGCGCTGCCGCCCGGGTAGGGGACGCGCACCGCCGCCTCCCGCCTGCGCGCACAGCGCTCCGGTGGTGATCTGCGCGAAGTTTAATTGACAATTAAGCGGGTTCTTCCTTTGCAGTGAGTTATGTGCCAGGGGATTGATTTTGCGGGAGCAAAGGAGTTCCGTTTGCAGGGAGACAGGAGGTGCGGAGGGATGAATCGAAGCGTGGCGATGATTCGGGATCGGTGCAGATTTCTGCGTCGGAAGCCTTGCCGGTTTCCGTAGTATGGATTGAAATAAGGATTACAATAGGATGCTGCTACCAAAAGCGGGCAAGCGAGCACAACCATGCTGAAATGAGTATAAAAAAGCAACGGTACTGGAGTGTGGGTTGCACTGCTGCAGCCCTTTGAAACAAAAAGGCTGTGGCACACAGTCTGCCACGTCTTAGGCAGCAAGTCGTCTCGGAATTAATCTGTAAGGCAGCCACACTCTCCTGGAGATTGCCTCCAGGAAGTGCACCAGGCAAGTTAGCGTGTGATTTTGCAGAATGCACTAAATATTTGGTATCTTCAAGAAACCTCATCTTATCAAACAGCTGCATAGAGAATTACATGATTCTTTGTTCGCCCTAAGGTTTCTTTTCTCCGTGAGCAGTTCCATTTCTTCTTTTTAGTGGGTAGTGAACTGTAGCTGGATGGCAAACTCTTGGAGAAGATGTTACAAAACCAAATACAATGAGCCTTCACAATGGCTTGGGACTCCTAATTGCTCTGACAATACTTCTGGTATTGGGATAAGTAATAACAACAGATTGGAAACGCTTTTGAGCAGAACAAGGAAAAATAACTGCTGCAAAGGAAATGGGTAATGAATGCTGCACTAATAGAGGGTGTCTCAGCTGCCTCTTCTTGTGAAAAAAATTGTTATTATACAATCTCTCCAAATGGACTGATTCAGATAAGAATTTGCATTGGCTGACAATAATCATTATTTATGTCTCCAGCCTCCTTTACAGATGCCCCAGAGTAAAGCAGATAGATAATGTAACTCTTAGTAAGAGTTACAAAGTAATTCCATGAAAACATTGCAAGTCATCATCAAACCAGGATTTTGCCAGCCTTCCAGCAACCTTCACTAAACCCATCCTGAATACTGGCATAACCACATGCTGTTGGAGAAGCATTAGAATAGTTAATTTTTTAAGACTTGCAAGCACCTCCCTAGCAGAATTTCTGGGATCTTGTCACTAATTTTATCATTTCCACTTTGAATGCAAACTGCTCACTAGATGAGAAAGGCAGATCATTTAGTCTGTTTTAGAGGAATCAACACTGGACAGTTTATACATGGTTTGAGTTTAATGTAATCCAATATGGAATAAGAATCAAATTAATTCCTTATCATTAGAAAGCCCAGCACTTCCATAGTATCTATGTTTCTAAAATTGGAGCTTTGTTCTTTTTATATCTCGTATTTCGGCTTTGACAAGCCAGCGTAGTTCTTAGAGCAATGTTGCAGATGTCCTTCGTGCAACATGACCCAGCCTCAAACTCTTGCATTGCCTTTGGCAATCAACAGTGAAATAAATATATACATGTGACTCAGTATTGTAACTGTGACTAGTATGCTAACCTCACTCATTCTTTCTGTCTGTCTGTCGTAGTTATTTCTAGGGCACCACACTATCTGAATGCTAAAAATTGTCCTTGACAGGAGCCGAACCCACACATGCTCAGTTTCTGAAGAAGCAGTGTAATTTCTGGCACCAGAACGCCAGTTCTAATTAAGGAAGAATGAATCTCTCTAAACAAAATAATTGACCAGCATGGTAGCCCCACACTTGAAGTGGGCTTAAACCAAAACCTTGTTGTGGTCTTCAAGTTCTGGTAGTTGATCCAATTTTTCATTTTTCCTCCCACCCTACAACTAATTTTTTCTTTTTAGAATCAGGGAGGGGACCTAAAATTCCATCAAATACATATTTCTGGAAGGTCTGAAACCAAGCAATACAGGAAATCTGGGAATAATGGGCTGCAGCCCATACCCTCTAAATTTTGTGTAACGCTCCATGTAATTGGGTACTTTTCTAAACATTTTTTAGACCCTCACTTTAGTATTTCTTGGCAAATTTAAATTTAGGAATATGCTCAGAATCCTAACTTGTTTTATCTTTGAGAACAGCAAACACAGGAAAATTAAGCAAATACCATGTTTGGCAACAGAAATAATTGGTACTTTATATAACATATTCCCCTAAGTTCAGGAATGTTCATATTTAGATGATAATAGAAATGTAAATGGAAAATGGGCAGAGGTTTGTGCTGTTATAATTTTAGTATGCTCTGAAAACAGTTAAGTGTCTGTCACCAAAATGACTTGGCTTCACAGACCTTGTCTTCACTCAAAAAATGATTTTTTTTAATCGCAGGGTTAACATATTAAAAATTTTATGTGTTATAACATTACTGGAGAAGGGACACTTGTAGCAGGGGAGGTTAACACAGCATTTCCTGTTAGTTTTACAGTAGAAATGATAAGTGCTTTGGTCATTTTCATGATGGGTTTGATGTTTAATTATTCTGTAGAAAAGGCACACCTTTTCTAGTTTATGCATAAGTGAGTGATGTCCCAATTTGCACATCTAGCAATCATTAAGGAGGAAATTTTGTGCAAATAAATTCGCATTTTATATACCCAATATGATAATTAATGTCACAGCTATAGATACAGTGTGATGATTTTAAAAATAAAAACACACATTCTAAGTCATATTGAAGGAAAGCTAGTAATTTTGTTTTCAATTTAAAACCACTGAGCAACATTAAAAACTCAGCTTGACTGTAGGTATGGGCTTTTTCCCTAGGCAGCAGAGAGAGATGGAGTCCTTAAAACTTTGGTTGGGAACTGGAGCCTTTTTTGGAACACACATGCTAGATGTCTAAAATGATTGCTTTGAAACCACCCGAAACTTTAACCTGTGTGGCATGCTTATCTTCATATTTTGTAACCCTCCTCACAAAGTTCAGTTGATATTGTTACACTGAAATGGCAGCAACAATATGACTTCAGAAACCATAGTTACTATGTTCAGATAAAATATTTGAGAGAGTAGGGAAATATTCAGTTAATAATGTGTACAGGTATAGCCTACGGAAATAAAATCCAATTTTTGAGGTCAGAGCTAATAAACAGGCAGATGTCAATGTAAGAGGAAAAAAGGAGCTTTTCTATATACATCACAATATATTGCCTGATAATGATCTGAATTTTGTTAGAAATTGGCTTTCCTGGGTAATCAGGAATGCAATCTTTGCACAAAATCCACACAGTATTGTATTGCTATTGCACAAATAAAGTACCTATGTACTACCTCATGCCTGTACAGTGAACTAGGTTGAAATAAGTCCTGCCTTCTATACACACCTTCAGGAAAAGCTACCTGTAGCCTTATCTATCCATAGTTTCAGTTCATCAGTTCACAGATTACTCTTTTCTAAATTTGGCATAAGATCAAAGCCCAGGGAGGCTGATGGGGTTACTTGTGCTGGTGCTAGCGGGCTTTTCTGTAGGTCCCAGGAGGAGGAAGAGAATTAGAACAGGCATAATTTACCTCCTTTTTTCACCATCATCATTTTTTTACCTTCATAACTTACCTTCTTTTATTCCAATTATATACAATAACCCCCCTCAAATGTAACAAAATATTTTCCAATACTGTTAAAAAAAAAAATCTAAATGAGAAAGAATAACTAAAAGAAAAAAAATTGCCAGTCAAAAGTGGATGAGGTAAGTCCTCAGGAAGTGCTCCTAAGCCTTGTGGGCCAGGTTTTGTGTCAGGAGCCACTCCAAAGAGAGTGTTACCAGTTGGCAGAACGGAGGAAATTGCAAGGAATAACAGAAAATATTCATGGTACTAAATTTAAATGTCACTCATACTGACATTCAAATACATCAAACATATTTTTATAAATGTTTGAATTCTTAATATCTTCTTATCAGGGAAATAAACACATTTCAGCATTATATCAAATAATATGTAGAACTACTCCAAACCCACAGATCACAGGAATGGAATGAGAATCCCTTGTGTTTACAAAATAGTGTAAACCGTCATGCTAAATTTTACATTGCTGTGATCAATAATGGAAAATATACAGATCTAAAAAATACTTAACAATGCTGATACGTATATACATGAAGAGTGCTACTATGTATAGCTCAGAAGTCTGGACGCTATAGGAAGAGCAGCTAAGCTACATTAGTCAGGACTATCCCACCCAGATCTTTCGGCAAAGCTACTGATCAGATGCAGTTGCTCATGCAAATACTCCATTTCTAAAGAGGCTGTATAGACAGTAAAATGAAAATCAACAGGAAACAATTACAGCATTAAAAAAATATACATTATTCACAGGTCCCATTCTCTTAACCGTGGTTATATGGCAATCTGTGAAATAATGAGTAGTAAAGTAGCCAATATTTTTTTCAGCAGGGAAGCAATTGCTCCATGTGGCTCTGAGTGCCTTTCAGCACTTCTTCTCCATATATTTAAAATTTCTTTTATTAAAACCTGTGCAGCTTCCTCTGTTCTTCAGCAATGGAGACCACATGAGTAAAATCATTGCTGTTGGAACAATCTCAGCTATTACTTTATCTATTACTTCATTAATAGAAATTTGCCAATATTATTCTCTACTTGCATGTTCATTACATGAATGTGAAGAAGAAAGTCTTCTGACTTTCTGAAATTTTGCTTTCAGTTTGCCTAAATTTGGTATAAATGTGGCAGACATTTTAATTACTGATAATCTTGAATTTGAGTCATTAACAGCATGAGATGAAGAGTCAAGGAAAGATATAGAAGGTAGAGATAGTCAGAGAAAGGTAGAAAGAAGAGAACTTTACAGAAATATTACTGAAAGGGGAAAAAAAAGAGATCAAACAAAACTACTAAGCAAGATGCTTCCAAATTTGAATGATGTATAGGGAAGAATTAACAACAGTCCCCTTAATTTGTTACTAGATTAATTTAGTAATATTTTTATGCCAATTACATCACTCTATAAGCAAGAGGCTTTTTTCAGGGGACCCACAGTCTCCAGTCAATATTTATTCCAGTTGATGTTAGGCTGATCTCCTTACAGGGCATGATGTAATAGATCACAGGAAAAAAATAATAACCCAGCCTCCAAGAAATCCAAACTAAATCAGCCTCCCACCGCTCAAACAGTTCTGTCAATGGGAAGTCTCTTGCACGAGGCTAGGAGAAACAGGTGCAGCCAAGCGGTTCTACTGCAACAGCACATCAGAGGCAGGACTTCAATGCAGCTGAGGTTTGCAGCCCGTAGCACAGATGCAGGAGGCTGCCATAGACTGGGGGAAAAGTTGAGCACTGATTTGTATCACCTGCATGACCAACAGTCGTCTCCAGCAGACACAGATGAGGTTGTAATAGGCCATACTGTTTTTTCACCTTGCTCAGCTGCGTCCTGGACTGAAAGAGGGGGTGAGTGTTGTGGGTACTCACTTGCCTATTGGAGAAGAGTAACCCCTCTAGAGAATTCTGCCACAGCAGCTTAACAATAGACAGATCTTAATTTTTCCAGTGTTTAAATGAGAAGACATAAAGTGAACATTGTTCTTCTAGTGAAATAGTACGATTAATTTTCCTGTTCATGCAGAAGGTTTTGAACCAACAGTAAGAAACCTGTAAGAATGAGGGCTTCAGCAACAGAAAGTGTTTGGAGGTTCTCACATTGTCAGGCATTTACCTGAGCAGTTCCCTAAACTTCCTAATGCCATCAGCCACGTGTGGCAGCCCAGCATCCCTAGGCAGCACCCTTTGTAACTTTTGCACTTGAAAACTGAAATCATCAGTTAGGACAGAAAAATGAAAAAAAGTTATTTGTTTTTTGTGTACTAGCAACCACTGCATGTGGCTTCCATAACCCTTCTATCTCATTGTTCCATGCAGAGGGCAGAACAGATGAGTAACTAAGATCAGCAAAATCTTACATCCTTTGTAAAGAACTGCATTGTATTTTCCAAGCAAAAAAACCCACTTAGGCATGGAAAAGGAAGAGAAATGCATGTTTTTACAAGATACACACTTTTTTTTCTGAAAGCATCAAAAATCTCTCAGAATTAGCCACACATCTGGTGCCAACACACCAGGTTAAAAGACACTGCTAAAAGGAGCTGGCTGGAGCTCCTATGAACAACAAACAGACAAAGGGTTGACAGAAAGAAAGAAGGTGGCTTCCTGAGCCGCATCTTTTGAGATGCAGCCACATGAGCAGCAGGCTGCAAGGTGGTGAGGACCTGAGCAGCAGCCGCAGCATCTGCAACGCCGGCCCAGCCCTGGCAGCACGGGAGGGTGGGCACAGCAGCAGCTGGCAGAGGGGCTGGGGGAGGCTGGGGAGCAGCAGCTGCTGGCTCTCATGGGCGGTGCTCCGTGGTGGGCTCACGGGGAACACCAAGCAAACGAGTGAATGTGAAGATGGGAAGACCGGGAGCTGAATCTTTGAGGAATTAACATAGTATAGTCCGGTTACTGTGAATGGAAAATTTGCATGGTGGAATGGAAAGAAAAAGAATGACAAGTAAGAAATGTCAGTGGTCAGATTCTGCAGATTTGGTCTTACTTAAAACAGCACTAGGGGATTTGCCTGCAGTAAGATGCAGGCCAGTCCTTCAAGGAGCTTTGTGTGCGGCATTCCCATGCACGCCAACTTTTTAAGGTTGCTTTTCTTCCAATGGCAATATCACAGGTCCTCTCTCAAATGTATACTTTACAAAAATGAGCACGAACCCAATAGTTCAGAATTGATTACAATTCCATTAGGAAACAGCAATATCTGCAAGTCTTAAATAATCTAAATATAAATCAATTCTAACTATATCAGTACTTTTAATACTTCCAAATTCTGAGTTAAATGCTTTACAAATTACAAAATCCTCATTTAATTACTTTAATAAATCTTGTTTACAGATGACTCTGAAAATCTGTGAAAACTAATTCACTTTGACTGTTCTGTCTCCAGTGCTGACAAAAATAGAACAATTTTCTTTTTACTATCATCTGAAAAGTGGAGAAAAAAGCTTTAATTGAATATGATCACAATATGTTAACAGCACATGTTATTTTCCCACTATTATAACTTGAAATCTATAAGTTTGAGGAAGGAATTCCTTTTATGGGAAAGGACTTGTGTTCCATTTATTATGGAAAACAAATGTTGAATATAAACTTGGTAACATAAGTTTATTTTAGCTTAAAAGATTTGTGTTTTAAACACCATTATCTGTCTTACAGTATCAATGTCCAAGACAGTTACTGCATGAGTTCATCTGTTGTAATCATTTGTTAATGGTTAGCAATCCAAATACCGAAGGATTTGGCCCAATATAATTACAAAACATTGGCAGCCCCCTGGGCCATACAAACCAGTCCAACATTTTGATCTTGGCTCTCTGGAACCAATTTAGCAGAAAGGCAAGGATGCCACTGAAGTGTGGAAGAAATACAATATGTGATCACAAAGTTGTTAATGACACTCAGAAATCAACAAATTCCTTAATTCACCATTTTTAAATTATTCATATTCTTAATTGTTAACATGCTACTAAAAGCAATTAATATCTACACTTTCAGTACCTAAGCATGCAAGATAGGAGGCTTCTTCTTCATGGTCTTTGTAACTGATTCTGAACCTTTGGGTGAGATTTTCTTCCCTTTTAGGGTCTGATCTAGAGCTCACCACATTCTATAGAAGGATTCTCATTTACATTGCTAGAACAAAGATGACCCTTTAATCCTTAGAGGAATACAGCACCAAGTTAAATGTGGATTATAAAATACAAGGACTATTTTCCACTTGGGCTCATTACTGTTTTTCTTTCTAGAACTCAGTCAAGCTGAAACATGCGGTATATGACATAATACTGAGACAATAAGAAGAATGCTTGACTTACATACACTCATAAAATGTGAGGATCGAACCAAGAAAAAACAAATTCTGTTAGCATTCTCTTCAACTTCCTTCCCAATACATGAATTAACAACTGATCTAGGAACCCAAAGGATACAGAAGTCCCCCAGACAGGTAGAAAACAGACTTGTCCAGTCAAAATTAACAAGCACTACCTCTCTGGTAAATAGCAGTATAATTGTCATGATATGTGACGTATGCCCAAGGATAGGAAACTTAGTGGTCGGTTTATACTGACACTCATGAAGAAAATACCTTCCAAATCTCTCTTTCTCTCTTTTGGAAGATATAATTTCTGGTGTCATATCTTTCAGAAAGGAGGATCTCTACTGTAATAGCCTTTGTCATTTCACCGTCACATAGACACTCCTACAGTACATGGATTCAGAAGACTGAATCTTTCAATTGTTGTCTTCTGATTTAAAACAATTATTTCAACTATTGACGCAATTTCTTACTGACCTAGTTCCACCTGAAGCAGATCTGTTGCCAGCACTGTCTTTATCAGAAGTGCTCCTTTTGAGGGATTAATAAGAATAGTTAGAAATACAGTTGGTTTCTTTCAATGTATTTGAAAATTATTTCAGCATACAGAAGGTTACTTTCATAAATGAAAACAGCATCCAATTAATAGCTGACATATTATTGTATGTAGCAGGGCATAGCATACACATACAATATGTTTCCTAATTACTGCACAGTATTATTAACATCACATTGTGTGTGTGGTATTACAATTCAAAAGCATTTTAGGCAGTCTAGTTTTCTTTAGGCTTGGCACGGTTCTTTTCTTTGGTTCCTGAAATCTGAACCCTGATCTGAGGAAGTGAGGGCTGTGGACATTTCCATTGTTCAGCAGTGAGGAATAGGATTTGCATTCAAATGAACCAAAAAAAGAAGAGGAATGGTCTATAATTAAGACAGTACATACAGAGATTCGTTGATAAAAACTCTGACAGCTGATGATATTTTAAAGGAATACATAGCAAAAGAGAGTTCAAGCATGCTAGAGCCTTTCCAGTCAAGCGTTTAACAGGTTACTTGCTTTAAGTGACCCAGTTGGAACCACTGTACCTAACCAGGCTAACTCATGTGGTGTGGACGAGCTTAAGAGCTGGATTTAGTTAACAAGATACTAAAAATAAGTGTATTGACCTGACAGCAGTCTCTGTTAGAGCTGCCCCTAGTGCTATTACTAAGCTGAAAAACTGGGCTCTGCAAACTGCACAATATCTTAGTATTTAAAACATCTGGCAATGACAGGTACCTGTTTAGAGGAAGGGAAATCAGAGCTTTCAGAAATGATGAATAGTGTAACAAAAGTTCTGAAACATGATGTAAAAGCTCAGTCTCTTGAGAAAATGTTATGTCTGAGAATATAACTACAAGGACTCTAGAGGTAGGAGGAACCATTATGACAAGCCTGAGTGATCAAAGTTGTCCAGAAGACTCTATTTCTTGAATGCAGTATGTAATAAAACGTAATTAATGGGACCAAACAGTTTATTCCACCAGAACTCTTGCCATTCACACAAGCTAAGGAGAGGAGACCATCATTTCCCAAATGAAATTTTTGCTGAGAAACTGTAAGTTTGCTTTGCATCTGGGAGGAGGAAGAGTCACTATTGGTTTACAACCACATAAACTCTGCCTGATACATCAACATATTACTTGATGCTATGAGGAACATTGCTCCAAGTAAGGACTATAACATTCAATGGGCTAATAAGAATTTGAAACAGTAACAAGACAGTTGATATTTTATAATCTTTTTATTCCTTTTTTTTGCCTAGGAAGACACTGCTTTCTGCAGCAGGCAGTATGGTGTCTGTGTCTGTGTATGTTTTCTGTGTAAGTCTTTGTGAGTGCCTTCTGTTGCATCCGTCAGAGACTATTAAGCTGTCTTAGTAGGAAATCAGAGCATTATCTTTTAAAGAAGCATTTTTTTAACCGTTACTCAGGTATTTTCCTTCTCCTTGCCATCACCAGAAACACAGGATCCTGTCATTTAATCACTGATTTCTTGTAGAATGGACCTGAGTAACTAAGATGTCCTGATTAATTTTAATGATAGGCTATAAGATTTTTGCGATAATATTTTTCTTCTATTCGTGGATTATATTGGCTTGTTTGACCTTCTTACAGAGACAGAGTTGAAAGCTTTAGGTGTTATTAATAGCCATTATCTCTAATTTCAGAGTGTGCAATACACATAATACTGACTGAATTTCTTAATGATTGCTCAGTCTGTGCATTGGGCCAGTGGTCTCTGAGGTTATTTTGTTCATATGTAGTGGACAAGAATTTGGTATTCTCTCCCCCGAATAAAATCCTTTAGACCTGCCTGATTTCCACATACTGTTATTTGCAAGCCCACAGAGCAGAATACAGTTTCCACAAGGCTTTGGAAAGCCTAACACTCCCCCCCCTCCCCCCCCCCAAAAAAAAAAAAG
>JAVJGI010000050.1:35544713-35708524 GCA_035590275.1 Ibycter americanus
GAAAAGCAGGAGAGTTTGCCAACACATGTGGGAGTGTAGGGATATTGGCAATCGTGATTTGCACAGCTATACTATTTCATCTACATGTGGGCAAGTCTGTGCCTCACTGACTGAAGCAAGTACGACTGTAGCCCACAGACCATAGTCCCGCCTTTGTCTTGCTACACCTAGTAAATAAATATAGATACAGCTAATAAATTAAAAATACTGATTTTAAGAAAAAAGTACTACAAAACTATTAAACACATTCTTTGACAGTTGTGAAACGTCTCAGTCCTTGAGCAGTCTCACTTGGAATAACACTTGCAGAAACTCTTCTGCATTCCAGTTAGATCAGATTATCCTATTCCCAGCCTGTAATTTCCCAAAACAATAGCACATTTGTGCTTTTTTCCACTTTTTGACTCTGCATGACAATATTGCAGTTTCTGTAAATTGCACGTTTGCAGTTGGAGAAAAACATCATTTGCACTCCTTGTATAATCCAAAGAATTACTCCATCCAAATTAATCTCAGTTATCAGTGTTTCTTGAAAACCAGTATTGTGGAGCTCTGTATGAACTGTCTCTATGATTCTGTTATCAAATTCAGTTACAAACTGGTTTTCTATCTTTCTGTGCTTTAAATTCAGACTATGATATGGCTGTTAGTTTTGGGTTTTTTTCCCTTGATGCAAACTTTAAAAGCACAAAGATGCTTTAAACGTAATATAATATTTGTATTGAAAATGCATTAGCCAAAATAACATTCAGTTTTTCTTATGTAGACATGTTATTCTGCTAGGACTAAAGTGAATAAAATGAAGAAACAAATCTGTTTAAAAAGCTCCCAGCTTTGCTTGGTTATTCAGTTATCCTTAATTGTACTCTAAATTCCCACAGTTTTATTTTATATACAAACTGATCTGCAGAAAATTTGAATTCAAGTAGACTTGGGAATGCTGAGATGTAAGAGTTCTACTTTCTCCAGCGTACACTGGAATAGGTCTTGGACCTGTCCTGGTCAGCACCCATCAGGGAAAACAACGACCATGACAATGCTTTTCTTGGAGCGATGTGTTTGCAGTGTGCAGGAGAGGAAAAGAACCTCTGTGGCAGATGCAGTACTCCTTTTGCTAAGGGTTAATACTCCCTGGTCAGAACTGAACCAGCAGTTCTAGTTGCTCTGTCTTGTACTTAAAATGGCTTAGGTCACTCTAACCAGGACACCAGCTAAGCACCCTGACAACCAGACTGACATTTGTCATGCCCATCTACAGCAGGTACTTCTGTCATGTTTGAGCATGTTGAATATATTAAAATTAAATAAGCCCGTAACTGTTTCCACTTTCAAAAGAAACAAGTATTTTCAAGCAAATGTTATTTGCAAATTACTGTTGGGAAATTTGGATATAGGAAAGTTAAGTGAATAGTCTGTTCACATTTATTAAGTGTATAGCAAAGACAGCAGAGAAACTTGTCTGATATTTTGATCACAAAATCATCCATCTGCTCTCATAGAAGACCATTATTTATCCATCTAGATTTGCCTATCCTTGTTAAGAAAGAGTAACTCACTCATGAACTTCAAATGCTTCTTACTGAACTTGAAGCTAAAACTCGAAGCTAACCCTCCATCAAAGAGCAGCAGAAAACACTAAGACAGTTTGTTCCTTTAAATCCTTTCCTAAGACATGCTTATATCTGAATTATCCTATTTTTCATTTCATTCAGCAGCTCTTACAGATACTACCTGTTGGTGGATTTATGGTAATCCCATACATTATTAACAACTCAAGTATTTTTCAGCAAAAAAGATGTTAATTATCATGATATTTGGAATAATGTAGTGTAGTATGTTTGCATATCCATGTTTTAGGAGCTGTTGATCTTTCCATGAGGGACGGTTTCTTCCATTGATATTGAAGAAATTGTAGACAGATTTTAGACAATTGTAGACAGAATTATCTGCATTTAGTTTATGTGAAGACTGTATATTACAATAGCACAATGACAATCAATCTACTTACATAAGGTACATATATGGGATTAGTAGCAGTTCTGTATATTTTGCACTATGTTACTCAACTCATCATAAGCAAGTGCACAGAAAGTGCACCCTGTGGATTCCCTAAAACTTGATCAGCTCTTCACCTTTATCTCTGTCATCATTCCCTCTTGCCCAGTGTACGTGATTTGTATCTGTATGTTTCTTTGTGCATTTGTTCCCTTATTGTGGAATATTTCCTAAATGGATATGAGATAGTTCTTAGCAAATAATTGCAGATCTACTTTTAAAAGGGAAGGGAATGATTTTACTCATTAAGAACATGGAGCTGAAGGTAAGTGATCAGCTCATGTAAATCAGTCAAGCTCCATTAACCTCAGAAGAACTGTATCAAATTAGCCAAGCTGCGGACCAGACCATTAATTATTTTCTCAGTAATAGACTTCTTTGACCTTCTGCCTTAAGACTATGGCCACTAGACCATTTTTAAACCTCGGCTTTTCACAAGCAACTGGGAGTTCACTCAGAGCAACTCAGATATTAAATGCAAATTAAAATGTGTATTGGGAATTCTCACTGTTCACTTCAAACATCTAATGCAAGATTTAGACTTTTCCTTACCTGTATAGTTTAATTGAGGTTGCTTCTTTGACCTTATTATTTCTAATTGAAAGCAACAGTAACAGAATTTCATTGTGCATAGATTTAAAATATTCATTTACAAAGAAAAATATGCTTTTGCCAAAAATTTAAAATAAATTATCACAGTCCTGTTGGCTTTTCAGAAATAAAAGTCTCCTTTTATTTCTTAGAGGAAATGGCCCATCCAAAAAACCTAGCTAGCACTGAGCAAAAGAGTAAGTCATTCCCAAAAGATTATAGTTTAGATACTTTGTTCGAGATCTAAAAGCTGTAATGGCATCAGATAAACTACCAAATTATCATCCTGGTCAAGTTTCATTGAATCACAGATTACAGAATGTTCAAGTGTTCCAGGCATCATCTACCTGGGACTGCTTGTGTCAGGGAAATGGTGCAAACAGTTACGTCTGCATTGCCAGTTTACCTTGCTCCCTCTTTGAGCCAGGACCCGGATTCTCTGACTACCCATACCATGATCATGCTAATTCACTTCCAGGTTCCCTTCTGAAGTGATCAGCCGGTTTTCTCTGAGGGGATACTGGCACAGCTGCTATGGTATTTTGCTCTAAAATCCACCAAATAGGTGATGCGGACACTGACCATATTATGTTCTGTTCGCTCCTCTAAGGACAATTTCTCAGTAATGGTCCTTGTGCCCTCATATGCCTTCACAACATACTGAGGGACATGTAATACACACACAGCATCATGCAATGAAAGCATAGTTTTAAGAGCATTTCAGGCACTTTGAATGCAAAAGACATATTAAACAGTAATTTTGCCCCCAGGTCACAAGGGTACTGCATAGGAACCACTTGGTCTGCTTCTGCTAAATAAAGGAGGCCAGAGGACTGATCCCCAGTGCCAGTGGCGATGTGAAACGGCACTCAGCAGCTCACAGCTATGCTGCAAAAAGCTAGTCAGCTCAAGAGCAGAGGAGTCAGGAAAAAACTAGCTGGAATGGTCTCTGAATTAGTGAGCAAGCTGATTGCTAGGAAATCGAGCAATCATGGGCTAGTGCCCTTACTCTATTTTCAAGTGCTATCCAGGATAGAGTTAAACCCAGTGGTTACTATTGCTGAGCATGAGGACAAAATTCAGCAGCAGTGGTCCAGAAGGGCAGTACTGAAACAGCATGTAAAGAATCAGAGATGTGACACATCCACTAGGACCACTACTCATACTAATTTAGGCCATATAAGCCATGAGTTCCTATTCTGTCCATGAAAGTAGTTACCTACTCTTCCAAGAGCAGTGTACACTAAAAACTAATTAGTGGCATGACACATTTGGAACCAAAGTCAACATTTATGTTATGGGGGAGCACAGGACAGCTGTTTCTTTTCCAAGCTAGAAAAGCTGGTTTCTTCTTCTCTTGGTAAAGCAAAGAATAAGACTATAAAAATGCTGCTTAAAACTAATGAAATACTTTCAATATTTACATGCTAAATTTAAACTAATATCTTTCTGGGAAAGGATAATTGGTGTTTTAGAGACAAGAAACTGGACTTCAGCAAGGCAAAGCAAAATTTCTGATGTGATGCTGCATATACAACTACTGTTTAAGACAGAGAAGACAGGACCTGTTATAAATGTAGAGTGGATAAGAACTGCAGGTCATCCTGAAAGCAGCTATTGGGCTGCAGAGACTTTACACAGAGAATTCCTCAAGGACCAGTGCAGAGGCTGAGCTTATTTGTCTTTTCATCAACAAAAATGTAACAAAAGCTAGGAGTGTGCTAATTGAATATGCAGATGACAAAAGGTGCGAAGCAGATGCCATGTGGGAGTATCATGCAAGAAGAAGAGTGATCTTGAGGTCTGAAATAATAAAAATCCGACGGATTCTGTGGTGGTTTGACCTTGGCTGGATGCCAGGTGCTCACCAAAGCTGCTCTATCAATCTCTTCCTCAACTGGACAGGGTAGAGAAAACACAACAAAAAGCTCATTGGTCAAGATAAGGACAGGGAGAACACTCAGCAACTACCATCATGGACAAAACAGACTCGACTTGGGGAAATTAGTTTAATTTATTATCATTCAAATCAGAGTAGGATAATGAGAAATAAAACCAAAACTTAAAAACACCTTCACCCCATCTCTCCCTTCTTCCTGGGCTTAACTTCACTCCCAGATTCTCTACCTCCTCCCTCCCAGCAGCACAGGGGGATGGGCAATGGGGGTTGTGGTCAGTTCATTACATGTTTCTGCCACTCCTTCTTCCTTAGGGGGAGGGCTCCTCACACTCCTTCCCTGCTCCAGTGTGGGGTCCTTCCCATGGGAGACAGTCCTCTACAAACTTTTCCAATGTAAGGCCTTCCCATGGGCTGCAGTTCTTCATGAACTGCTCCAGCCTGGGTCCCTCCCATGCGGTGCAGCCCTTCAGGAACGGGCTGCTCCAGCCTGGGTCCTCCATGGGGTCACAAGCCCGGCCAGCAAACCTGCTCCAGCCTGGGCTCCTCTCTCCATGGGGGGGCCACAGGTCCTGTCAGGAGCCTGCTCCAGTGTGGGCTGCCCATGGGTCACAGCCTCCTTCAGACACCCCCTGCTCCGGTGTAGGGTCCTCCATGGGCTGCAGGTGGACATGGGCTCCACCATGGACCTCCATGGTCTGAGGGGGACAGCCTGCCTCAATGGGCTTCACCACAGGCTGCAGAGGAATCTCTGCCCTGGCACCTGGAGCACCTCCTGCCTCCTTCTGCACTGACTTGGATGCTGCAGAGTTGTTACTCTCACATATTCTCACCCTTCTCTCTGGCTGCAATTTGTTACCGAGTTTGGGTTTGTTTTCCACTTAAATATTTTATCCCAGAGGTGCTACCACTGTTGCTGATGGCCTCCGCCTTGGCCAGTGGCAGGTCCATCTTGGAGCCAGCTGGCATTGGTTCCATCGGACATAGGGGAAGGTTCTAGCAGCTTCTCACAGAAGCCACCCCTGTAGCACTCTGCTACCAAAACCTTGCTACACAAACCCGATACACAGAATAAAATATAATGTCAGTACCTGGGGACAAATATAAAGTTCTGCTAAAATCTAAGGGCTATTTGATGACATAAGGCTTCCTGGTTACTGCTTGATACAACTCTGGTCATCTGGTCCTGTGTAAGCAAGATATACTAACTGAAAGTGCAGCACGTGTAGAGAACGACTGTGAGAGTAGTCAAAGAGAAAAAAAATTCTGTTTTACAGAATAAGATTAAAAGGAGCTGGTGTGGCAACCCAAGCAAGATGGCAGCTGAATAACAGTCACAACTGCTTTTGGCATAAGTATATTGGAGGAAACACCAAGCAGAAGAGCTGTTTGGGCTAATGAACAAAGTTGGTACAAGTACAAACTGGTGTAGACTGGCTTTGCATATACAGAGATTGCAAATAATAGATTCCTAGTCATGAAAGGAGTGAGTTCCTGAAGCAGTATCTCTATCAGACTAAGGAAAGCAGTTGGCCTCAAAGCAAATCTGAGCCATTTATACCATAGCTGCCTAAGAAAGAAAACAACCTGATTTGATAATCCAGAGAGTCCTATCCAATCTTATTTTCATGTTCCTGCTATAGGAATGCAGTGATGAGAGAGACAGTTTCATTTAAATGCTGTATAGTATTTGTGATACATAAATGTGTAAGTTCATGTCTAAAATCTTGGTCATGGGGAAGAAAATGTGAAACACCTCCTATTTAGAAGCTGAAGCTCTCTTGTGTACACTTGGATCAATACAAGGTTATTTCACTCCTAAACTAAAATGAACAGCAGCAACTTCTTGTCAGGACAAATTAAGTAGAGGCAAAGATCTGCTAGTATGTGCGTCAGCTGTGTGTATGTGTTTCTTACTGATGCTATACTTACTAAAAGCTAAAATAGCACAATATGAAACGGAAGCTATCAGGTGGTTTATGCCCAAAATTCAAATCAACCTTGAAGTTTGTACAGAATGTTCTCCACATTGAAACTACATGTATTTTAAATTCATAGCTTTCTTGCTGAGGGAAAAAATAACTGGCAATAAACACTGCTTGTATTTTTTATTCTGCTACTGCAGTAACTGCAGAAGGTACCTTGACTAACTAAAAAAAAAAAAATAAAAAATCCTGACATCATCAGTGTAAACAGAAAAGCAAAGAGAAATTATATGCATTTCTAAGTATCATCTGACACCGAGAATTCTCTGTACAGAAAGAAACCTCTAGGGATGTCTGTGTCACAGAGCAAAGATCCTGAATCAGTACTGACGACACATCCCCTGGGACTAGAAGGAGTTGTAGCAGACTGACATTTTGAACCAATTAGACACAATGTGAAACAGAATTTATATACCTTTACACAGTGCCACACAAATATATAGCCACACTGCTTTTGGAGTGTGAGCCAATACTCAGTGGTACCTCTGAAGATACCTCCAAAGACGTGGGGATTTTGAAACTGAGCTCCACTCTGAGGGAAACATGCCTAATAAGTTCAAACAAAGGAAACTTTGCACTTGGATTCACCTTCACTTTTTCATTTGAAATGTGTAGCCCAGGTTATCCACAGCTTTTCATGCACAGGGTGATCAGGAAAAAATGCTTTTTTGAAAAATTGCTAGATCACTGTCCACAGGAGAGAAAGTGGAGCCACCAATCAGACTAGCCAAGCAAACTAGTTCCTTCTTTATACTATGAAGATTTCTTAGGGAAGTTGTTCTTGTCAGACTTCCGTTTCACTTACCCCCCTTATGCTGAAAAAGCAGTTTATTGTACCTCCATTGGGAGCTTTGGGATAATGAAGATGTGGGAAGGTATGGCTTTGGTTAAGCTGTGTTAGTGAGAAGCAGAGGCAAAGTCCTGCTGTCCCTACAGCAAGGGGTCCTAGGTCAGGGCAGAGGCAGACTGCAAAGGCATTTCCTAGCATAAGATTTGTTATGTTGTGTTTTAAAAAAGCAATATAATTTTCTCTCTTGCTCCAAACATGCAGAGGAAACAGCAAGAAAGAGAGAGAATGAGGAGGGGAGAAAGTTTTAATAAGGGAAATCCATGCTTGACAGATGAATTCAGGGACAAACTAAATGAAGAACAGAGGTACCTACAGGGGAACTTAGGCAGAATTTCAGCAATTAAAACTAAAGGCAAGAGCAGATAAGAGAAACAGACAAAATGAATATTCTTCAAATGAAAATTGTCACCTATTTTCTGAGACAACTTAACAGGCACTTCGTTTCTACTTTACTGTAATGCAAAGTTAATCAACTGTACCTAAGCTACCTTCAGCAATTCAGACCATACAGAAATCAGGACAGGGACACTTTTCCTGCCTCCTCTTGAAACTGTGCACTATAGATAGGAAATACAGATTCAGGGGGAAATCATGGCAGTGATTAAATGTGCAAGTTATACATTTTGTGGTGGAGACCTGTTGGTGTAAATGGCATTAGGAATAACACTGGATTTCCTATACGACAGGCTCTTTCCAGATGTCCATGTGTGAAGTTAAACCAGAGCAGGTTCTACACTGCCAGCTCACAGTGAAAGATCGGGTACATAAACTGGCCTGCGAACAAGCTAGCTCTTTACATTGTTCTGAGGGATGAAGAAGCACTAACATTCCTAAGAATCTAATTTACAACTATTTTAAGGACATTTTATGCTAAAAGAGCAGTCCAAGGGGCCTTTAATGTAAATGAGGCCCTGTGCCTCAGACACTATTTCAGCTCATGCATCTGTACCATAATAAATACTTAATTACCTCCAGGGTTGTTTTGGGGCCTAATTAATAATGTGTGTACAGTGGTCCAAGATCCCTTGGATGAAAGCCAGCACAGAAGAACAAAGCACAAAACATGTTTAGTGAAACAACATCTTATAAACCAAAATAAAGCAAAGAACAAGGGTGCCAAACTGACAGGTACAACTTACTTGCTAGTTTTCATATCTCCACTGTATGCTCCCATTACTTAACTCAGAGTTGCATGGTTGAACAGTTATTTCTATTGCAGTTGGACATCATCACCTTAGAGGAAAGCACAGCAGAGGTGCATTCAAGCCTGCAAGCGTTGCGTGTAGAAATAAGTATTTGGAAAGCCATGGGCACAGCATTGTAAAATGTAAAGGCTTTTGCTTTGTTGCTCTGCGGATTTGCTGCACACTCATGCATAGAGTCTACAAGAGAAAAAGCCTGATTCTCTGGGTTGCCACCTGCCTTGGAACCCCTACTGCACTGAGAGGAGGAGGGGTATGTCCTCTGTCCACAGGAATTCTGTTGGAGGGGAAATGCCTTCCGTAACCATTAGCAAAGTCAGCAAAAAGCTCCCTTTCACATCTAAGTATGGTTTGCTTCCCTGCCCCCCAGTTTCTTTGGTGCTGTTCTCACAGTTTGAATTAGTAACTTATGACCTCCTATCTTGTAAATATAGCAACCTTAAGACATTTTCCAAACATTCTTAAAACCTAAAGATGATTTATTTTTAAGAAATAAATGATATCGCAGGAACACAGGAAAACAGAAAAGTCCTGGGTCACTGAGGCCGGGATGTCTATCTATCTATCTATCTATCTATCTATCCATCCGTCAAAAGAAATACAGTCCATAAAAGCCTGAATAATAGTAATAACGATAAAACAACACCACCACCCCAGAAAAAAACCAACCTTTTTTTTGAGTTTTAATAAATGTACCTATCTCACAGTCTTGTGGGTATAAAAACAGTCCCAGTTATAAGTGATCCATATCAGCTCCTGTTACAAAGTACATCATTGTGATTCAGCAGAGGTGAAAGGAGCAAGGAGTACCAGGCAATAGACTACACAGAGAGGCTTTACATCACACTGTCAAGGTCAGCCCCTTTGGGTTCTGTTCTACCAGCTGTGATGCCATGTCTACATGGGGAAAGATAAGCAGGAAAGCAAAGCAGAATTATTTAAATAGAGGTGTAAATTTAAAGTGTCTTCAATACAGCCTTGAGTTCATGTGGATACTGTAATTCAGAAATAAAGTTTTAGTTGACCAAAGTAAAATGAATTGACTTAAAGAGAATTTGTTTCTGATGAGAATATTGGAGAAAGGGATACTTACAATAAATGTATGAATACTGCAGTAAATTAATTTGTTTTAATTTTGCTTACGTGTCCCTGTCTAGACATGTTTTTAACCCACACCCCTGTAGTAAATTTGTAAATCAAAAGATCTTTCTAAATCTTTCTATGCATTTCTTAGCTTTTGAATAACAGCAGGAAAAGATGGAAGTACAGTCATGTTCAATGAGTATTGATATGAATCGTGGTTAGGGGAGGACTAACTTTTAACAGAGGCCTGTAATTTTGTAGGTGAAACTCTGTGTTGCCAGTTGTACTAAACTAAGTCAACATTTTGCCTCTGCAACTAAATGTGGATTTAACTAACAAGACAAAAACACAGCCCTCAGACAGTAAAAACTGAGTCACTGAAAAATGCAGCTTGTGAGTCTCCTCTATATATCAGAGTAACTGCAGCACTTCTGCTAAACAACATGCTTTTTTGTGAGAATGGATAGAAATCACCAGCCATCAAAACGACCTCACAAATTAGGGCTGTGTTAAAGATTTCACACTGTACTCTGGAGTACTGCTTAAATTGTATGGGCTTGGTCACTTCATGGCTTTCTGACCCTTTTATAGGGTAAATCTGTGCTGCTTTCTTGCCAGTAAGTATTTATTTGTCTTGGTACAAAGTAAGGCAGTAACAAGGAAAGCCAAATCAGTGAGAAGACAGAATGCAGAAGGAGAAACTTGGAGGTGGCAGAAAGGCCACCCATGTGCACCCTTCCCCAGTGACTCCCACAGGAGGCAATGACTATTGCCACACTAATGGAACATTTAAGATTACTCTCACCCAGACATACTTTTGTGAAGCTGGCACAATACAGAGAAACCTTTTGGAGCTATTCCATAGTTTCCAAGAAACTGTTTCACAATTCAGAGTGCATGCAGGATACTTTAAGAGGCAATGATGAAGTGTTAAGCTTTGCTAAACACCAAAAGATGAAGCATCCTGTAAGTTTTTTGTATGGGCTGAGCAGGAAAACTTTCTCTTTCCAGCAGTCTGATCCCACACTTGGTGAGGTTCACCGGGCAGTTTATATATTCGTAGTGAACGATCCTGTATAAAGAAAAAATGTGTTCTGATTTACATTGATTTGAATGAGAAATAATGTTATAATTAGGCTAATGCAGAACTCAGGATAAGTGTGTGGAATATAACTTTCTTTTATCAAGACAAAAATGTTTAAGACACATCTGGTGATAGGGGATTGAATCTTAATGTAATATGCTACATGTTGGCTAGACCGGAGAGAAAAATAGAAGGAATAAAGAGAATGATCCTTGTGGAAGCAAGGTCATTATGTATGATCGATGCCCATTTGGACAACTCACAAATGCTCCAATGCTCATATGTAATTCATTTGAGTGGTTTAAAAGACACTCGAAAATCGATACATGAACATTCTGTTAAGTGCTTAAGTGGATATAAGAAGCGTGCATGCTGTTCTCAAGCATTTGACATGGTAAACAGGCAAAAATTTGCTTCACTAATGTCACCAGGTAGTGGTGGACAGTATTTATATATAGTCTCTTTGGTTATTGAGTGGAAATTATTAAACCTGTAAAATTTGAGATCAAGAAAAGGCACAAGACTACAATACCTGCTACAGAAGGTATTAAAATATTGAGTAATGGGGTTGTCAGAGTGGTTTTCTGTTAACTTCAAGGTAGCCGTGCTATTGCTATTTTGTGAAAACTCAGGAGAAGGAGTAAAATTGGTCTGTGTATTTATTTACCTTAGGCTATTTCTGTCACTTACCACAACTGCAGTGACATGAATTTTCTTTTCATCAGAAAAAGAAAGAAAACCCACAACATGGCAATTTTTGGCAAGCTTAACCAAGTACAAGAAAAGCTTTTCTTGTCACATTTCCAGGTCTTCCCATAGAGTTATCTGTATAGCAGATGATAACAGCATGTGCCATATACAGCTGCATCATACAAACAAAAATACATACAATAGCAATTGTATGCCAAAAATTTTCAGTGGAAAGCTTTTTCTATCCAATTAAGCTGTGACAAAGAAGCTGCTTGCATTTTCAACTTCACAGAGATATAACTACAATATTTGTAGAAATCTGGAACTTAATTTATAGTGTGGATCACTATATGTAACATACCTCTTAAACACTTTCGATTCTTGTTGCAGCAAGCCCTTTAACTCTCTTTGATACACTGTAAATGTTATAAAAATTGAAATAGAATCATCAAAGATTTTTTTTTTTTTGGTAACAGAAGAAGATTTATGCCAATCAGTGCATAGACTCTGAGTTTAGCTTAGTTGGAGTAATTGTTAAAGGAGCCTAAGTCAAATTATGAAGAATTTTATCTTGCAGTTGCAATTCAGACACAGAGCGTATAATCCTTATAATTAAATTGGGAAAAGGAAAATAAAGAAACATAAGTTCTGATTAAAATAAAGGCAGTTGTATTTTTAACTTCTGTGGTTAGTTTTATGTTTGACTACCTAACACATTAAAAGGACATTATATACTGTATGTTTTACTGTAAAGTGAATTGCTGTTTTAGGTAACTATGTGTGTGTGCAGGAGGTGGGTGGGGATTAAAAAAATTACACGAAGTAACCAAAAAGTTTTGTCCAGTTCTGCCACTGTGTGCGTGTGTGAACAGTTCCCCTGAGATGAGAAATGTTATTCACGTGCATACAGTTACTGTGCTTGGCAAGTGTTTGCGCCAGTGAGGGTGTCCATAAAGGTGAGGCTTTCACTGCACATCAAAAGGCCCTGCACGTAAAACTTGTTGCTGATATTTCAGATGCTGCTTGCTGAAGGTGTCCTGCATACACATTTTAGTAGGTATTGTGATCATTGCTGGTAAGATACAGATACTTGTCACTGATTTCTGGACCAAATTTTAAATACAACTGTGTAAATATAGCACTTGCTTAAAGGAAGCACATCTCTTGTATGTCTCGATGGGCTATATTTTAAGATCACATCATTCACGTTTGAGAAACATGGTTCCTTCACGGACAGACGATTGTAAACATTGTTTAGTCTACTAAAGTAGCTGTTAAATACAGTGAGGCTGATTCACTGGTGCCGTCACTTTTGGCAGTCATTTACCTCTCAAAATGTGTGCAGTAATACTATTACTCTGATCTGATAATCTTCTACATCCACCTTCGTACATGCTAAGGATCAGCTCAGAGAACTATACTCTGTCTTGGGGTTTCCTAGTTAATGTCAGTTGAAATCTTCTTTTCTACTGTAACATTTTTTAAATATATGAAGAATTACTGATTTGAAGAAGCCATAAATAATGTTTTTTATCCTAAAAACAGGGTCAAGTGGGATTAATCTTCAAATCAAGAGGATTTAAATTTTAAAGTTACATTATTTTTTTAGCTATGATCGTCCACCACACAATGTTTCATGCTTCATAAAATGAAAACCAAATGCTACAATTTTCTGTCCTAAATAAAAATTTTGATGTAGAAGCAGATATTCTTACAGTTAATCTTTAAAAATTAATAAACCTTAATGAAAAGAATAACAACCACCCTCTCCCCCCGCCAAAAAAGAGAAAAACCTAAAAATGCTAACCCGTTTATGCCCAGAAAAAGCCACAGCTGAAATCTAAGCCTTTTTAAAAAAAGAATTCAGCATCTTTTTCTTAGGATGGCCATTTCATTGCACATAGACAAGAACATGAGCAAAAATGTGAAAGTCATATCTATCATACAAACAAGATACCAAAAGGACCTGATCCTACGCAAAGCTAACTGAGGAGGCTTATCAATTCTACTGGCATTAAGCACATGAAAATGAAATTGTGCAAAACTACCCAACTAATGCAAAAGATTCTCAAGAGCACAGAATGGCTGTCAGCTCTGTGGTACATATCACGAGCGCTTCCATATTTAAGTATGAACCTTCACTATATTTCTCTCATACTTTTGTAGGCTATTGTTGATGTTCCCTAGAGGTATCAAATACAGCTCCGCTCCACCACCAACTTTCATGTATATAGTATGGTACTTCTGCCAGATGATTTATGTTCAAATTCTCAAAAGTAAACACATTTCTCTAGTTCAAATTCCATACCAGGAGATAATATTTTAAAGGATGGCAGTTCTAGGTATTTGCAGTTACTAAATGCACTCATCCTTATTTTTCAGGAAGGACTGAAATTTAATAATGGCACATGGTGGGAACTGAGAGATGTATTTACTTTGTTAGGAATGATTTATGAAAGTCTTGTTATGGGAGAGAAAATGACTGCAACGGAAGGTGAATTATTGTGCGCAGTTTAACCACATAACATCTTAAGTACCTGTAAAAATATAAATGACAGCTTTAAGGTTCTGATGGAAAGAAACATAGTAGAGCTTGCCATCCACCTGGGAACATGTCAGTAATACAAGTCTCTCCTGAAGCTCAGATTAAAGCTAAACCTTTCCTTAGCTTCAAACTAATTCAATGAATGTTCTTCGTGTTTTTCTCCATCTGTTATAATGTGGAAAACTTCTCTTCCAAGTTTCCAACCAGGACTATAGGAAAGATATTTTTTTAGATAAATAAAGTATTTCAATAGAATCCTAGATCCTTGGTCACTAGAGCAAGCCAGCATTTGGGAAGTGCTAATTCAGACCTGTGAAGATTATTCCTGGGGCTACCCACTAGAGACATCAAGGATTAAAGACAGTTCCGTTACCATCTCTTGGTAGTGAAAGACTGAAAAAAGAGAAACTCGTAGAACTGTAATGCAGCTACAGAGCACTATGTAAAAGGCAACATGTAGCCAAGAACCATCCCAAGTGCCAGCAGGTCCCAGGAGTGGTAACACGTACCGCTAGGGAGCGAGGAGCAGGGTTGCCAGCGAGGTGAAGTGACAAAGAGAAATCTCAAACAGCCAGAGCAGATCGCAGCGGGACAGCTGTGGACTGTTATGCAACAGGAGAGGAGTGGTGCAATGCAGACGCTGCCAGAACAAGGCATTAATCTAGGAAGTTAAACAGTCAAAGGGATTTCACATGTTTCTTAGCATCTGCTGGTAGAACTTCGTAGTGCTTCCTGATTAATTAAGGTCTTAAATAATTAACGAACTTCTCTTAAAATTATTATTACCTTATGATAGTATTTCATCTATGCCTTTGAGTAAGAGCAGGTATGGCAGAAATTCCAGGAATAATCTTCATTCTTCCCATTTACAGCTTACAACAGCAATGCCCATTCTCCTAATGAGCACACAGCAATCACAGATGTCAAGAACAGCTTGATGCAATATATTGGCACACTCCTAGGGAACGATGCCACCTGCCTTTTCATTCTTTCCAATGGGATTTTTATAACTTTGTTTTATTGTAACATAGTGGTTTCCTAGCAATGTGCCAGGTAAAGAAAGATTCTACACAGCATATGTGTCTTTTCTTCTGCTCTTTTACTTAAAGAGCATGTTTTCAACTGCTGAAGACCACCAGAAAGGCAGAAAGATGAGCAAAACTGTTGATGATGCCATTATTGTTCAATGACTTGGAAAGGACAGCAGAGGGAGTTTTATCATCTTAAAGTGTATTCATGCTGTCTCTGTCCTCCCTGATAAGTGATTTAGATTAGCTTTTTGTAAGGGTGAAGAAATTCAGAACAGAACATTTTTTTTTTTTTGAAGAAAATATATATTAAGAGATGTAGGTGCTGGAATATGGAAGGGAAAAAAAAGTAAAACAATGAACAGACAAGCTTCTGTAATGTATGTGAAGTCTACAAGTCAGGAGCACAGATTCCGTTTTGAGTAATGCATTTTGTATAGAAAGCGCTCTAAATAACTCAGCAGAGAACACAGTGTGTAAGTAAGACAATTAAGCAATTTTACCAATTAAGCTATGGTCTACCTTAAAATGAGGGTCATTATTTACAGCTGAGATAGAACACTGATAATATTTGTGAAACAACGCATTTGAAGGGGACTGGAAGAAACCAATTTCCTTGTAATACATGCAAAAACTAGATCATCCTTGGTATGGAATAAACAATAGGACAAAATAGTCTAACCTAGGTAAATAAAATGCGTTCACATTCCTACTGTGGAAGTGGCCTAATTACATTTTATGGAACACAGGGAAATAAAATGGGAGCTGCACTCAGCCTCTTTGAAAGTTGTATAATTTTTATTTAGGATGCCTAAAATGCTATTTCTAAACTATGAAGGCAGCTTCAGAATTTGCATTTTGAGGGAGTGTGGCTAGTTCAATCAAATAGCAGCTGAGCTGGGGCAGTACTTTAGAAAGACTCTATTTCTGGCCTCCCAGAAACACAAGCCTCTTCTGACAGCAAAGTTGTGATGTGGAAGTCAAAGATGTCTTCTACTCTTACTGCTGAATCTATTCCCAGCAGAAAAACAAAGCATAGGGAGATGAAGTCTCAGATATTTATTAGCTTAAATGATGACCAGAAAGGGTAAATTGATGGTCTCTTCCAGAATCTAGCCAAAGTACAAGGGGAATAGCAAGACAAAACAGCAAGGCAAACCCAAAGAATTGTTAATGAGATAGAGATGATAGATGTCTTCCTCTTATCACTTTAGATGATGAAATAATGCTGAAGACAAGTTAGGAAAAAAGCTTAAGATATTTCATCAGTCAGTGCTAGGTATCTGCTGAGCTGAAGGGTTTAAAAATCATAACTTGATATTTAACTGTCATATTATATAATTGCATGCCAATAGCCAGGCACATTAATACACCACTTCTATTGACATGTCTTTAAATAGAGAAGTTGGAGCATTGAACAATTCATATAGAAAATGAAATTATGAAATGACATCATGAACTTTTGATTTTCAAATTATATTTTTTAGAATTTGCTGAACTTTTTCCATTTCCTATTTTGTTTTCTTGTCAAAGCTAACTCAGTTTTGGAGATATTTTGATTTTGATTTTAAAATTCATTTTTTGACCCAAAAATCTTTTAAACAAAAAACTTCAAACTGAATGTCTAATCAGGTTACCAGAAAGATTAAATTCACAGAATACTGAGATTTATATAGAGAGCAGTACATTTTCAGAAAATGTAAACTATCAGACAATAGACTAACATTTAACCTTTTAATTATTTCACACAGTGACAAAGACTAAAAATAAACTAGTGAAAACAAACCATAAAACAAAACTTGAAATGCTTGAGAACACCTGTCTTGGGACTCTTCCTGAGCTTTTAATTGTGGTTCTGAGGTTTATTAACTTGGAAGTACAGTCCCAGATATAGGACTCCTGGATACCTTTTGTCCTATTCTGCCAATCCAGAATAGCCAGTCCATGTGGCCAAAAGGAGGAAGATCATTTCTGCTGAGTAATTATTGCTTCTTTCTTCCTGTGGTTGGTAAAGGAGCATCGTGGAAGGAGAAGAGGCATATGCACATGCAGCCAATGGATTACAGCCTACCTTTAGAAGGATGTTGATAGAAACTTCAAGTTATGATTACCATCAGGTTGTCAAAACATTGATGGGCTTTGCTGACAATAGCACTACACACAAAAAAATCTGTTTGCACTATCATAAACTTCACTGAAACTGAGAAAACAATATTCTCAGTATCAGAAGGGGGCTGAGTTCCTCTTTCTTTCAGATTTTTATTTTATGTAGTATTTTAGTAAATATTTAATAGTCATATGTTAATAGCTATTTTACTGAAATATGTCTCTGTCAAGGAGCAGTACAGGAATTTTCAGTACCGAAAGTTTCTTACCACAGAATCACAGAATGGTTTGGGTTGGAAGGGGCCTTTAAGTGTCATCTAGTTGCAGCCCCCCTGCTGTGGGTAGGGATGTCTTTCATTCTGGGTGGGGGGACAGGTGAAATAGAAAAAATGTATTCCAGTGGAAGTATTTACTTAAAGGCTCCTTGAATGGAGGATGTAAATCCTTTTAGCTGGCTCACAATTTAAGAGACTTCAAAAGGTAGTCTTTGAAGTTTAGACAAGACCTTTGAAGTGGCTGAATATGCAAAAAAGAAATTAGAGTGTTTAGTACAAAGTACTGAACTTCTTTAAGTGTTTCTGTCAATTAGAAAAAACAGCAGTTTTTGCATAGTAAAAGAAGAAAATTAGGGTATCCTGTTAACAAAGACTTGGGATCTCTCCTGACAAAGCCTCTGAAGTTACCCAAGGACTACAGACTAACACACAGCCCTATTAGGAATACACAGACTGGACGCAACACTTCCCTTTGGAGATGCATCTAGCTATCAGATCAGGACAACAGCTTGTGCTCTTACCAGCCAATTTGGTACGTGCTCCTGCCCGTGGGACAAAGCTGCAGCTTTGTAGTATCCTGTGTAGTTCCCTTACCTGCATTTGTTTTGATTGGAGCAGCATCTACATCTGACACAAGCACCTTGAGCTATGAACTGTATCTATGGTCATACTCTCATAAATCTGAAATCCTGAACTGATTTCACTTTTGTTAGCTCCCTCTTTAGGTAGGAGATGTACTTGGAGATGCATTATTTTTTGCATTTCATTGAACACACCTTTTCTCTCTTTTGTAAATAAACACCAGTAGGCTTAAAGGCCCCTTATACTTTAGGTTTCAACTAATGGACTTAGTGAAAGAGTGCTGACAGCATCTGAGATGGAAACAGTACAGACACAAAGATAATAGGAGTGAACTTCCCAAAGACTAAGTGTGTGAACAGCTGATGGGATGAAGTCTGTGCACAAAGGTGTACCATCTGCATACACGTGGTTAGCAAACACATTGTAAGCTCTCAGTACGTGAGGGACATCACCCTGCCTGATAGAGGCTAAGCTAAATGTTGAACAGTTTCAAGCTCAAGCCCTAATACATAAGCTTGCAGTAAACAGTACATCCCTTGCAGAGGGCAGATACCAGAAAAGTCCTTTCTTTTCCTGCTTATTCAGTCGTAACAATGTACTATGGGGGAAGAGGCAGAACAAGCTTCCTACAAGAAACCTTTAAAACAGAATGCAATTTACATCGATGGTTTCTGTCTATAACTAATCGGTAGCTATGAATACATGAGTAGCTGGTGAATATTGTTATTTTGAATTGGGAAACTTTCCTAACCTGGTGTTTCTGTTTGCTTGATCAAAGCACTGAAGTTACGTGTTCAGGCTGCTTTGGTCTGCTGATTTTACAGCTTCTAATTCTTTCTACTTTAAGTAAAACAGGATAACTAAGTGAAACATATTTTCTGATGAAACTGTCCTATCAAAAAAACAGGTAAGAATGCTGTTATTGTTGATCTGTACATTGTATTGCTGTAGCACCTACATAATCATGAGTGGGAGCTGTCACAGAGAATAACATCTAGGCATAAGAAAGAGGTAACAGATGGATTCAGGAAACAAATGGGGAGTCTAATATAACAGTGAGACAATATTTGGTGAAAAGAAAAGGAGAGGTCAAAGCATACCAGCTGCGTAATCACTCAAGATTTTCTGTCATCATATGGGAAAAAAGGCTTCAGGAAGGGATATGAAGGCAGACAATTAGCTGTGTGAATGCTGATAGGAGGCTCACGCTAAGTGTGAAGATCTGTGTTTGGAAACATAACAGATGAGTTACCAAGCTGATGTTACTGGTACAGGAGAGGTTGGGAGCTGATGTATTAAGAACATCAGGGCTGACAGGTGAGACAAGGATGTGGCATAAAAATTATGTGAGACATGTTGGAACATTTTATGGTTTTCCCAGGTGGGATTCCTTGATAAATAAAGTATCAAACATCAGTTCTAAAAGAAGGGAAACACAACACAAGCATGAAGAATCCCTTGTTCTAGCACTGAAATAGGGAAAATGCCCCTGATAAAATGAATACTGATCCTTCAGAGTAATTTCTTGCCCAGATAAGAACATCTTTTAGGGGGTAGCCAACATCTACATAACACTTGTTTTGTCTGTTGACTGTCATAATACTTTAGGCTACAGCTAAGAATAGAATTGGCAGAGCTGAAAGGCAACAGCAAAACAAATGGTGTATTTTTATGGTATTTTAGTCCAGACAAGAGCAGAAGGCACTGAATGTTCACACAATAAAAAAGACCCCAGCATTTTCAAACCAAAGTTACTGATAGTTCAGATCAGCCTATGTACATTTTAGTTCATGATGGAACCAAATCTTGGAAAGTTCAGATACAAAGGTCTAAAAATCAGAAGATGGAAACTAAGATGTCAGAAGGTCCTCTTAACTTAGTCAAATCTTCACCCCTGCTAGTTACTGATGAAAACCAAAACTCATTAAAGCATCAAGCCACTAGGTTGTGCAACAGACAACATGCGCTTTTAGGCAATTGCCAAATACGTAAGCCTTCACCATCACCCACACTTAGACACTGAGTCTTATAAAGCTAACTAAAGATAAGATAAAGAAGGTAATGGAAAGCAAAAAAATAATTTTGGCAACATCACAGGATTTTTTAACATTTCAAAATTTTTACATGTATAAAGAATACATATGTAACTTTGGGAAGTATAGTTCCGTGGATATTTTTGTAGAAAACAGCAAGCTAGCCTACCAAATGAACAAGGGATTTAGGAATTATTTATGTAATATAAATTCAGAGTTATAGGGCCAGAATTTCAGTTAGTGTAAACTTTCAGCTCTGGTGACTTCATACATTATATGCTAAGGGAGTAAAGGTGACTTACACTCACTGAAGATCTCACTGACATTGTTCCAAACTTTTCGGAGGAGTCAGAAGTGGAAATGCTCAGCATCTGAGTTTTCCCAGTGGCAACAAATGGGTATTTAGATCTTTCCAGGCATTTGAATCACAGAGAACACCATTTGAAGGACATGGATGATACGTTTTCAGTAATTGCCATCTAATTTCAATCTGCCACTCTCCATTTAGTTCTTTTTTATTGCTTCCTCATCCTCCTGTCATTCCCACCCTCAGCCTCAGGGACCTTTATATTTCTCTCCTTGGCTGGCCCCCTTTAATAAGGCCATGCCTTCTTATTTTATTACTCCTTAAATGGTCCCCTGTGTTTGGGAGTATCTACTCTCCAAATCTGACTGCATCTTCCAAAGCTGAAATATGAAAGTATTTTGACAGGATTTGCTATGAAGAAGGTGAAGATGCACAGCTGGACTGGTGATTAGCTGACTGAGAAGTAGTCATTTCTGATGTCACCTGATTAACCAGACTGGATTTTCTGTGGAAAAATTAGCTTATTCACTCTTTTAATCCTGCTCATTTTTTAAAGTTTTTGCTTGTAGATGTCTTGATTCTTAAGAAATATCAGGTATAGCTGTTCATGTTATTCTAACTTCTTATAATATTCCAAACATTGAGTCAAGTCCTACTTGCATTGAAGTTACTAGCAGTTATGTCATTGACTTTAATAAAGGCAATATCAGGCCCTGGTATATTACTTTTGGTCAACCTATATGTGCTTTTGTGTAAATGTACACAATACATAACAGTCTCACTGAAATTGCTTTACTTTTTATACAGCCAAATTATATAGCTCTGACTGCTCAGTCTCTCCAATTTTCAAGTCAGCTATATCTACTTTTTGACTTTCTGAGCTTGCTGAATCATTGCAATGTATGAGTCATGCTCAGCATTATTGTATTATATTGTCAGATGTGAGAAAAGGAAAATAACACCATTTATCATAAACAAAGATTTTAAAATCTATCATACACAAGCAATGATTATGTATTCTCAGTAATATTGATTTATATCAGAAACTGTCACAAAAATATTTTACTGATTACAAAGAGAATTTAGACTCTAACCAAAATCATTGATACATTTGTAGGCATTAATCCACCATTTATCTTTCCGCATCTTAGACAGGAGCATTTGAGATCCCATGTACTTTACAAGGAAGTGAGGTAGTGACACAGTATCCTAGGGCACATCTTTTCCACTTCTTATAGTGCTATATATGCTTAAGGTCACATTTAATCCAAAGGTGACTGCCTGAATGTAGTAAAAGGAGTGAGTGTTACTTGTCTACAAGCCCAAAAAGTTCATGAGAGTATTTTACAGAATTGTCGTTCCTAAAATATGCCATTTCCTTGGGGCAGGACAGAAAAAACAATCCTTAAGGGAGAAAAGGGAAACGTAAAAAACTTATTACACACTGGATGGTTCCCATGCCTTGAATTCTTTCCCATTTGACTTCAGTTTCAATTGCTTATTACTTTTTTGAATTTTAACTATTCAGACTGATATATAAATCTGATATAAGTCAAGCCAGTTCTCCAGTTCATGTCAGATTCATACCAACTCTTGTTCAATGTGAAAATTCCACTGAAGAAATATATTCATCCATTTCTAAGAAAGAGGTGTAGGAAAAATGGACTGCTTGTCTCCTTAAGAATGTCCAGGATCTTAAACAGAGATTTTTATCTTTTAGGAGGACACTGGCTTCTGCCAAATATACCAGCCCCACTTGTGTAACTCAGCAAAACCTTCCCAGACGTCAGCACTATTAATCTGCACAATCTGTGCAAAACCCCTCTGCCTCAAACCTGCTGTGCCACCCACGTGAGGGTTGTGGCTGAGCTCTCCTATCCCGGCAGGTAAAGCACAAGTCATTCCATAGGACTCACCCTCCCTAAAGGCACCCTCAGACTTTCCCACCATGATTTCACTTTCTAGTCTTTAACAGTCTTTTACATTTCTCAAGCATTATGTATAACAGAAGAGGGGTGCAAAGGACCCTATTTAACAAGATCCTTCAGGAAGAAAGGAAAAAGAGAATTTGCTTTCCTCCCAGGAGTCAGATGGGCCAAACTCAGGCTTACTGGGACAATGCAGCACTGAACGGATAAACAGTTTCCTTCCTCCACTCCCAGATTCTCTGCTATTTAGTTCGTAGATGTATTTTACCCTACCTTCAGCTGAGAAGCTGGAGGAATTGGCAGCACTAGGAAAACACAGAAAATATAACACGTGTTTGTGTGATTAATGATTATCTTATAACATATTCATACTAACTGGATAAAAGGCACTTCTTAATTTCTGCATGCTTAGTGTTGTAGCCATAATGATCTTTAACATCTTTGCCTGTAGCCTTTTCTGAAGCAAAAATATCTGAGTGATAATTATCGAAGCGAAGATTGTATTAGAAACATTTATAAGGTAAGCCATCCTATACACGTTGGTCACAGTCAGTGCATCCTTATTATGCCTAAACCAGCTTGATATTTATGCTATTACTAAATTGTTCTTGCCTTTTGACCAATAGACAACCAAGTTTATTATGAACCAGAAGAATGTTTTCAGCCTTACACTTCTAAGAAGCATTTCCAAGAAAGACATTTAGTCATAGCCTTGTGTGCAGCCCAAAGTGACGGTTGTAACAGAAATACTAATATGAGCAAGCTTCTCAGACTTTGACTAATTGCTGACTGCTGACTGCTCAGTTTGTGAAGTCTGAGCTGAGCTACAAACATAGATACAGCTCTGAAGAGATATGAATCAGAACAAGAGCAATTAGTTAAGAAAACATAATCAGAAGTTGTTAAAAATAAACCATGTGATATTTTTTGAACTTAATTGTCCAAAATTATGCATCTTCAGTCTTTGCCCTGTATTTAGTCACTCATAGAACCAAACATGCATCAATTTTCTTTGTGAAAATAGGCATTTGTGTCTAGAGTCTTGCTTTGCACGTGTCAGTTATGGTTTGTATGTAGAAAATAGAAAGTGGCATGTGAACACTTCTGGGTATAGGCTGTGATTTTTAGCTACTATTAAGATTCATAAATGACTGAAGTTGAACATAAGACGTGATAAACAGCACAGAACTAAATACCAAAATATCCATGAAAAAAATACACTATTAGATTGGAAAAGAGAGAGGATAAGGAAACAAGAAATCCATGTGACATTGAAATAAATAATCACAAAGACAATGGAACACCTCATCAGCTAAAACAGAGTTAAAGAGTGTTTAAAATGGCATGGCTACAGCTGAACCCTGCGCTGCTAGACAGAAAACCAAATAATATTAACAATACCCTTACCAGACATTTCTTATAAGTTTTCTCTGTAGTTTAGGCGAGCTTTGAGGAGTGCTGACTAACATTAGCCAAAGTCAGGATGCCTGAGGGCAGGGCTGCCATTCAGACACACTTAGCATTGGCCTGGAGGACTGGACCAAAAGGAACCACCTGAAATGCAGCAAGGACACACGTAAAGTCTTGCACCTCCAGACAAGCCACCTACAAAGCTCTGCTGTAAAGGATCTGGCAGTGCTGGTGGTCAGGAGCCTAAGCATAAGCCAGCATGTGCCCTTATTTCATTGAAGGCCCATAGTACCCTCAGCCTGTATGAACAGACATGTCACCAGTGGATTGAGAGGAATGATTTTTCTCCTTTAGTCAGCGCTCGTCAGACCACAGCTAGAACAGCGTCCATCTAACGTACCAAACACTCTGCATTATGGGAAACAAATCTGTTATTCCCAGAACAAAAAAATAAAACAAACCAGAAAGCTTGAAAGCTGCAAAATATGAAAGTGTTATTTGAGACATGAACAATAATCCCTCAAGGTATTTTCCTACTTCATCTTCCTTTCCCCTACTTTTCCTCAGACTTTCAGATGCTTTATGAAAAGGATGAAAAAAATCTTGAAAGTTCTATTTCAGACTGAAAACTCCTTTCTTTCTCATTGCCTCAGGATATATTTGATTCCAATAAGCTACGTGAAAAATCTATTTGGGGTTTTCTGATATTCCCTCTGTCCTGACCTATTATTGTATCCTCTTTCAACACTTTATGAGAACGCCGATGTAATAAGTGGATATTCAGAGGCTCCCTGCATACATGGAGCTCAGATGCAGCTGCTAACCAGCAAAATTCAGGTTGCTGCTCACATTGAGAGGTGTGGGGGGTTTGTTTTTAGTTCATAGAGAGTATTCATACAGGGGTAAAAAATGTTTAATGGTCATTAAGTAAACCTTCAAGACTTCAGGCTTCATAGACAGAAATCTTGTCTGACAGGGAGGGATAGAACAGAGTTGGTCAGAAATTCTCAACTTTTTAAATTTGAACTTGGCAAATCATCACAACTGTTTCAACTCATCTTCCGATCTAATATAAAGTTTAATTTTAAATTACATTTCCCTGCATTAGGAAGAGTGCTGCCAGCAGGTCAGGGAGGTGGTTATTCGCCTTTACTTGGCACTGGTGAGTCCACAACCAGAGTGTCGTACCCAGTTCTGAGCCTCCCACTACAACAAACACGGGCATGCTGGAGTGAGTCCAGCAAAGGGTTCTGAAGATGATTAAGGGGCAATAAACAAGCAGTAGCAATGCTGAGAACTAAATGCAAGTCTGCCTGCTGAGATACACGTTTTGACATTGATACCCTTTAAAGCTGTAGCCTATGTTTGGATGTAAAGAACTTGGTTTTTCTAATGCAGCCTTTTCCTAAACTGCACCAGCTGCAGCATTTCTAAGATTTGAAATTGCTGATGAGCAGGGAATATGTTAATGACTAGCAGGTCTTCCAGCTACCTGCATTCTTATCCTAAGGCTTGTGCTAGCTCTTGGAGAGGGATCTTGTGGTTAATTCTTTTGGGGTTTCTCCTCACAGAATTATTTCCACGGTGCTTCTTCCACTGAAGGTCAGGAGTTAGTTTCATTATCTTGCAAAAGTGTTTCTCCTCAAACAAATATTCCTTGCCACCATCTCCAGTTATCTTGAATAAAGATAAATGAAGTTGGCATGAGAGTGTAAGGAAGGAGAAAAGTAATAAATAATGCAGCAGAAAATAAATATATTTAAGCACTGCAATATGCAATAGGTCTGGGAGAATTTATTGCATTTTCTCCAAAAAAATGCAGCTTTCTGAAAATAGCTGTATGACTACTACCTTCTGATTTTTCTATGCATTTCCAAATTAAGAAATACAAATTTTGTGCTCCTTGATACAAGAAAAAAAAAGTTAAATTTTAAAATGCCTATATGTTCATTGAAATTGACTTTTCTAGTCCATTCTGTTCTTTGGACTCTTCAAAATTAAAAAAAAAAAAGGTGAAAAAAATATTTATTGTCAAAAGATCAACATTTGGAATGAAAATGCTTCATGTATGGATAAAACCGTTTTGCTGCATTCAGTTCTCCTAGCTAAGTGCTAGTCTCTCTGTTCCGTGTTTCTCATACTTCGAGTTCATTTCTCAGAGGTAGAGTTCTGGGGAAGGTCCATTCAAATATCTCTATAGGGAATTCCATGACTGCACTGGAGCATCACAGGAATTCTATCTATAACTGCTTTAACATTCACATTTTGGTATGCTTTTTTTTGTAATTTAAGATACATATTTTTTTAAGATCTGTTTGAAGCCTTTGTAAGGCTAAATACTAGAAAATCTTCATTAACATCTTGTTTACGGTAGATCAGCCTACTCAGTTATTGTCATATAGGTAAAGATGTGTATATCTATCTATCTATCTATCTATCCAAACACCCATTCACACCAATCTTTTCTAGATATACTTTTGGGGAAATAATAGATTCGATCAAGTTTTAACCCCTTTCAACTTTCTTTGCATTTTCATAGGCATTTGAAATGTTCTGTGTTTAAAAAAAAACTCTTTGAACTCAAACAAGGGATTAGCCTTTCAAATTGAAATCACGCTTTAGGTTCATGTGAGTTAATTAGCAATGGAGTACCTTTCAAAGGGAATTAATTCTTTTGTGACAGAAATCAAACATCTCCTTTACAACAGCTTTTTTTTTGACTTCTTCATATTGTTTTTCTCATTTTGGCTCTTGCAACTACCCAAATACGACTTTCCCTACTTAACACACCCCACTGGGGCAGAGAAGTCATTTGCAGAGTGACTTGACAATTTACTACACTGTATCAATACAAGCTCCTGTTTACACAGGTGGTACATATCTCTGTGAAAGAGTCCCACAATTTTGAACTTAGTAAAAACCAGAGAGCCTAAATTGGATATTCAAGGAACAGGCTAAACTAAACACTTAGATCATAGTCATTGTGCAAAAATACAGCTATATACACACACAGATTTTAGGCTATATTTTGAAGTAAATGTTATGACAATGCAATTTGAAACCCCTCTTCTAGAATTTGCAATGAAGATTCATTTCTAATGAGTTCAATTACAAAACAGTTATTTTTTTCATCAAGTATTCAGTGCCCAGTATATTATCACTTGGAAAGCGAAGTATTTCAGGAAAAGGGAGTCACAGAACATGCAGGCACCAGCTCCTGAGAATTTAAATATTAACAAGCTTAATCTGTAACACGCACCATTCAAAAACTTTTTTCCTTTCTCCCAAGCCACCAAGTTTTGCTTCCACCAAGAACAGTACTTTAAGTATATGTTTTACTTCATCTCTTTTTCCCTCAACAGCTCACAGAGATTCACTGACTAGTATGTAGGGGGTTTTGCCTTCCATCTTCTTTCTAATCCATTCCACACTTCTAATTTCATTTTGTAGACCATCAGGACAACATTTCATCTAGGCTGTGACAAACAGATCATGATAGCTAGTACTAATTTGCATTAAAATACGCATATGTATTTTGAATTATCTTTTACTGATATCTCATGTCCACAAATACTATTCTTATTTTTTATTATTCATTTAGATATAAGGTATTAATGGACTTTTATTCACAAGATGGCTTTACTCTCAGTGTGTGTTCTCAAGTAAGGAGTGACAGTGAGGAAAAAATGATAGTTCTAATTTAACTCTGAGGAGTTTATAGGTTAAACCAAGCAGTTTTAAACTCAATTAGAGACCAAGGATTCAGGATCCATGATCACGGCTAGGTTATAAGCCCAGTAAAAGACTGACTTCACTTCCAGTATTTCCATGTTGCTGCTTCTTTAAATCCACTACCAGTCCCCTAATCTTTCCTGAGCGGGACACTGGGGAGCTCACCCAAATATTAACGGAATATTGTCTGAGACAGCAAGCTATCTCACCAATGCTGGATAAGCAGGAGGTAAATCTTCACTGCGGAGGGCAAAGGTGGCCCCCTGGGCACACTTTTCCAGCTGGGCTAATTCAGCTTTCTCAGCAGGGAGCAAAGCACAAGTGTAAGTCAGGTCTATCACGACCACTGCCCAAGCCATTCAATTGAGCATAGGATCTTGGCATGATAATGCACGGAGCAGGGTTGACACAGCAGAGCACGTTGAAAACATGTAAATCCTTCCTACAAAATCCTGCAGGAGGAATGAAAACTTGCACTAATCACAAAGCAGTTTGGGAAGACAAGTATGATAACATTTCAGAAAATCCTCTAAGTCAAATGCAACATTTATATTCAAAGTACTGGTAAAAGAAAAGGGAATTGCATGGCAAGTTTACCAGATAAATAAGACTGTTAAGAAGGATGATATAGCATTATTACAAAAGTTATAATTCAAGTTGGAGCATAAGTAAAACTAATCTGACCTGGTATTGTTTAGCCCTGTTCTTGTAAGTCTGCTTACTACTAAGAGGTTCCTGGTTTGAGAGAAATCCCTGTTTTGACACTTTATCCTAGACTAATGTTACTTTGCCAGCTGGTCATATTGTTTCTATGACATGCTATGATAAAATGTGTTGGGAAGACACGAATTTTTAAAACAGAAGTAGACAAACATCTCCCAGGACTAGTCCCCTTCAAATTCTGAGGAAACCTGAACGCCAGGTGACTTGACTTTTTCTGAGGTATGACTTATGCTGAGGTTGCTGCTACGGGATTTAGAAGACTTATGTTTGTTTCACAGCATAGATGCAGATCCCTGCTATAGTTCAGTAGAAGTTATTTAACATCCCCAGTCTCAGTGCCGTATCTGATGAAAGGGAACAATCACACAAGCGAGTTTAGAAACTCCACTGAATATAGTACAGCACTGAGATAAGTGAGGATGCAAATCAAATACTCCCTAGATAGATTTGCATCGATCTGGTAGCATTCCTTTTGAGCGAAGTTGACAAATATTTCAAAATCTGATCTTGTACAGGAGAGGAGACTCTAAGCTGCATTTCTAACCTGTCTCACGGATAATCTGCCTTGGTGTACTAGAAGCATTGCAGACAGTGCTCCATATTATAATAGGGTACTATACTAGAGACAAGGGTTTTTTCTTAATTGAAAGCAGCAGTCAACCTCCAGGATGCAGTGAAAGACCCATGACCCCACAATAAACTATATTTAAAATAGAGAGGTAACAACTATGTAGCCTTGAACAGGCAACGGCTGAGTGAAAACACAACAATTTCTTATTAGCCAAATTAATATTGTGAAGAGCAAGGTGAGTAAATGCTTTTCCACAGTGGAAGAATTCCATAGACATTGCTTTAAGGACAGCTGATGACAAAACCACCACCACTCTCAGCAGATCCCTATTGATTAAAAATTCAAACAAAAATGTGAAGCAGAAGAAGGAAGCACCAAAAAGTTATAGCATTTAGGGGGAAAAAAAAAAGACATTTAGGAAAAGTTGCTGTGCTGCTTAATTCAGGGACAGCGAATTAACTCATGCTTATAACAAGAGGAGATGCTTGAAGACCGAATGGATAAAATAGGACTATATGCATAAAGGGATAAAAGTAAAAGAGAAATTAAGAAACAATGATGATGGACCCAGTGACCTTTGCTGTTCCAGTAATTACAGTTATTATGTTCCCAAGTTATGCAATTCTTTCATGGTTGTGGCTTGTATTCTATGAATAGGACACTTAGTGTTAAAGTAAATCAGGACTTGTGCTATTTTTGGTTCTAAGCTAATAATTAAACAAACTAAAAAAAACCACCCAACACTCTACATTCAAATCCTTCCTCCATGCTTGAATAATAGAATGAGATACAAGCTGCCAAAACCAGAGATATTCAGACATGAAGCTGCTACTTTGTACTAAAATCTTTCCATTGTCGGTGTATACTTCAGCAGGAGGGTAAGTGGTTCAGGCTGCGCAATTATTTAAGAACATAGTGTTGCCAAAGCCGAGGTTTCAAATATCAGTTAGGCCTCAAAAAACCCACAGAACCCCAATAGATCAATTTAAAACAAGAATATTTAAAAAAACTTACACTTTGGAAGGGTGGGTTTTTTTCCCTTTTAAGATTTTTAAACTTCTTTTATACTTCTGTAAAACTTTCGGTCTTTTTTGTATAGTAAGGCCATTACACACCTGTGCAACTAACCCTCCTCTCCCTTGCTCCTCTTTAGATGAGTTTCTTCTGGACGAATGCTGGGATTCTCATACAAGAACAATTTCAGAAACTGAAGCTTTAGACTTCAGATTTTTTAAAGAAATTTAGGCACCTAAATACAAAGCCAAAATTCTAGTGTGATTTTCTGCTTCTTTAGGCACTTAGATACTTTCAAAATCTGTCCTGTTTACTCATATCAGGGATGCTATGGTTACAGTATAAAAAACAAGGGCACATCAGATCAAACAAAGTAATTCCTGATACAAAAGTGTGAACAGAACCAGGTGATATCTGTATTCAGCAGAAGGTGAAACTACTAGGACAGTAATCTGTTTTCTTCTTAATTCCACTCTAGTCAGTTGTTGGAAGAAATCCTTTTATAAAGCCCACTGTGAAGAGGCTGCCAGCCTCTGTTGACAGACTCAAGGTTTATAATTTATACAGAAGGGCTGCAGGGGGAGAGCAGTACCTATAGCACACTGTGGGGAAGGACCAAGTCACCATGTAAATATTGGGAAGGGCTTGGAGGGGCATCACTCAGACAGGAGGAAGAAATTCAAGTATTTTAGTTGAAGACAAGACAGATGGGCAGATGCCTCTCCTGCTCAGCTTGCTGCCTCTCTCTGCCCCACACAGTAGAGAGCTGAAAACATTTTAGTACATGCATGTTACTTGAGTGGACCACTTACCATTCTTTCTTGACATTGGTTAATGCATTAAGGTTAGGATCCTGGGATTATTTTAGATTACATAATATAATATTAATTTTAAATAGCAATAAAGTTAATTAGTGATTTTAAGGTAGTAATTAATCTATATCGCAGTGCTGCACTCCTGCTCTATTTCAGCCTTGAAGAAAACTGTGGGTTCCCCATTGCCACCTCAAACATATGGCAAGATGCCTGAGGACAAGACTTCACTGGGAGCAGGAGTAACTGCCAAATGAGTACTTTGAACAGTTACAAAATCTGGGCTCTGCTGAGTCATGTGTAACACACAAACAACCTATTTTTCTTACTACAGAATGTCTTTTTTGCTATTATTATATATTCTTCCCGCTACATGAAATGGTTTTGAAATCAATGGTCCAGAAGCTCTATTCATTTCAATGGGAATGAGTAAAAGATTGAAAATAGTACGCAGAGCGGTATCTGCTCAAACCACTGAAGGAAGATTACCCCATGAGATGAATCAGTAACTCCATTATTTCTTCAGGCCAAGTTCTTATTATACAGTTTTCTGTTACAACTGTAACACAGATTCTCACTGAGTAGATCCAAAGGCTCTTCTTCAATACAACTAGCTGTTATTGTGTATTTACTTTTACCAGTTATTTACAAATGGAGGTCTGATTCCTACAGAAGCTCTCCGATCTGATTCCCCACCACTATCTTCCTTCCTTCCTATCAGCAAATACAGCACTTCCTAAATGCACAGCAGATGATTTGTAGAAATTGGATTAATTAAGGGAATTGACAGTCCGGAGAATTTCCATGTTGACAGAGCTTTTTAGTTTCACATGAATGACAGGGTCTGTGGAACAGGGCCTGTGCATATAGGTGGGTTGAGAGGAAGAGAGAAAACGCAACAAGCACTTCATATCTTCTGTTTCTATACAGTTTAAAAGCATTTTGACTATTTCCAGACCCTGTATCACCAATACAGAGAACTTTTTTAGGCAGCAAGTTTAAAACACAAACAATATGCTCTATTATTATTACTATTATGCAAAATGGAGTTATGTCCAGTTGGCGGCTGGTCACAAGTGGTGTTCCCAAGGCTCAGCACGGGGGCCAGTCCTGCTGAATATCTTTATCAACGATCTGGCTGAGGGGATCGAGTGTGCCCTCAGTAAGTTGGCAGATGACACCAAGCTGGGCAGAAGCATTGATCTGCTTGAGGACAGGAAGGCTCTGCAGAGGGATCTGGACAGGTCAGACTGATGGGCTGAGGCCAATGGTATGACGTTCAACAGGGCTCAGTGCCAGGTCCTGCCCGTGGGTCACACCAGCCCCAGCAGCGCCACAGGCTGGGGGCAGAGCAGCAGGGAAGGTGCCCGGTAGGAAAGGACCTGGGTGAGCTGGTCAGCAGCTGGCTGAACATGAGCCAGCAGTGTGCCCAGGTGGCCAAGAAGGCCAACAGCATCCTGGCTCATATCCGAAACAGTGTGGCCAGCAGGGCCAGGGCAGTGACATTCCCCTGTACTGGGCACTGGTGAGGCTGCACCTTGAATCCTGTGTTCAGTGTTGGGCCCCTCACTGCAGGAGGGATGCAGGGCAGCTCTAGCGTGTCCAGAGATGGGCAATGGAGCTGGGGAAGGAACTGGGGCACAAGTCTGATGGGGAGTGGCTGAGGGAACTGGGGGTGTTTAGCCTGGACAGGAGGAGGCTCGAGGGGACGTTATGGCTCTCTACAGCTGCCTGAAAGGAGGCTGTAGGCAGGTGGGGGTTGGTCTCTTCTCCCAGAAAACAAGCAACAGGAGAAGGGGAAACGGCCTCAAGCTACGCCAGGGGAGTATTATGTTGGATATTAGGAGAAATGTCTTCACTGAAAGGGTGGTGAAGTATTGGAACAGGCTGCCCAGGGAGGTGGTGGAATCACCATCCCAGGATGTGTTTAAAAAATGTGTAGATGAGGTGCTTAGGGACATGGTTTAGCGATGGACTTAGCAGTGCTGGGTTAACGGTTGGACTTGATGATCTCAGAAGTTTTTTCCAACCTGAATGATTCTGAGATTGTAAAATCATACTGAAAGGCAGAAAACCTTCCATTAATTTCAACTACAGCTTTCCATTTACTACCAACCATTTTGAAAGTCAGTATGCCATGGTAGACTGCACAGAAAGCAGAGTCTTGTATAGTCATAGAGGCTGGCAATTATATAATGTTATACATTAAACCAATTGTGTCAAATACGCAGAGTCTTTTAGGTGATTGAAAGATGGAAAGATAGCCCATGAGGTAGTCTGAAGCACCAAAAAATGCAGTTGTGAAACCACGTGCTCATCTGAAGTACCACAGTTGATGTTGCAAAGTTCTACAGTAAATGTTACTGAATATTGGTATGTGTTCCAGACCTGAGAAATGTACAAACTCACCTCAGATGGTAGTCATCTGACACAATGTAATTCTTCATTGCTTTGGTTTTCATTTGTCTAGAAGGCACAAGGCACTGTATTTCTGAGAATTCTGTTTTGAAATCAAGGAGTAAATAAAAAATGACTGGAGAATGTTTCACGTTTTTGGTAAAAGTTGAATACAAACTGCATTGCAATGAGAATCCGTGTAGAAGTTTCAAGCCAACGTGACATACATCAGCTACAGTATTATTCTACTTCTATTGTCGCAAGAGATACCATATGATATAATGCCATACTGACTGACTCCTTAGTACAGCAGCATTTACAATGGGTTGCACTGTAAAAGAAAAAGGTTGTAAAGTTTATACCGTGGCATTTTCAAATTGACAGAAGTGATGATTTAAAAGAACTGCTACAAATATTACAGCTGTCCAAAGACATTCCAGGCAGTGAAACATTAATATTGGGAGATCACTTATCTGGATAAAGCTTGACATTAACTTCTTTTGGCTGAAAAAATAAAAACTCAAGATGCTTTTCTGCAAAATGAGAACCAGATTTTCCAAACAGCTCAGCTTTTATCTAGACTTTCAAATAAACTAACTAGATACTAAGAACTCATTGAGGAAAATGTAGGCTGATGGCAAAAGAAGACAAGATGCCAACCCCTTAAGACCTTCTAGTCTGTGCTAGAAAAACTTAGGAAAGAAGTATAGAAGTAGAGATGGTCAGACCTTTATGAAAAAAATATTTATATTGACATTGAAACCTTTCGTACTATTGACTTCTTTTCAACTCACATTATTTCTCAGATTCAGATTGGATTCAGATGAAGTTTTTGATAGGCCAGATGAACTGGATTGTGCAGCTGCTAAATACTCTGGGATGAAGTTTAGGCTCCAGTTTCTATTTTTCCAACAAACAACAACAACAACAAAAAAAGCAGTAAAGGTTAACAAAAACTTATCAGTTGTCATGAATGAGATTTTTCCATAATTTCTTATTTTAACTGGCTCTAACTGTGGGACAGCATGAGAGATGAGAGAAAGGAGAGGTGAGGGTTAAAATAGAGGTAGCAGTTCTGCCAAGAACAGCAAGCACACCCATGTTTGGGAATACTAGGGTAATATTCTGCTTATACCTATGTATTTTCCAACTGAACATTACATTGAGCATGAGGGGGTTTAGCTCATGTGCACACTGCAGGTATAATCTCATTCCAAAACTCACAGGTTACAGGAAATACCCATGATGGCACATTGCAATACATTCTTCCCCATCTTTGCCTTACTTCTGTAGAACATCTCTACATTTCCTATCAAAGAAGCAGATAAAATAAACAGCTAAAGTCTTTGCCTTTAATAATACATTCTGCTGTTCTGTAAGGGTGTATTGGTAGGAAGACGAAAACAGCTGGTAATGTTCAATTTCTGTGAATGTGGATTTCATCAAGATTTCAGAATAGTTTTCCAGATTTCTTAGCACTCTGTACTGCTCTGTGTGAGAGACATTTCAGAATAGAGCAGAGGTTTGAGAAGATGCAGATGTACTGAAGGGGTTTAGATGCAAGAAATCAAAACATTACAATAACTGTAGCACAGTGGTTCCCGTGCAACAAACGAGTAATTAAAATGTTTAAGCCAGCATTTTCAAAACCACAGGAGCTGATCAGCTCCTTTTCTCTCCCTAGAGCTGCAAGAGGTCCAAGAAGGAGCAAGTGTATCACTTCCATTCTCTACATTGGAGCATCCTAGTTGAAATTTGGAGGGTGGCAAAGAGGAATGGGTTTATTTTAGGAATGGGCATAGGAGAAAAATACTTCGGGGAACTTTCATTTGAGCATGTGACCACATCACCATTCTTAGCTTAACAACGAACATGTGGTCAAATCTGCTGCTTTGTTCTCAGTCTCCCATTCACATAACCTCCTCCCTGCTGTAAAGCTTGGACAGTGGCTAACCCTGAGCTGCTGGGCTGCACGTAACTCCCAGACTGGTGCAGCCAAAACTCCAAAACCAGACCCGAAATTCCAATCTCAGAAGACTAAAAAGAGTGGCAGGAAATGAGGCACATGAAAGTGTTGCTTGAAATGGCCAGCTGATTTTAAAAGACAAATGCTTGAAATACCAATGCAAGCATAGTCTACTCTAGGAAATCAGTCATGTAATCAATTTTTTGTTGCTACCTGATGATAACATATATTCATCACTATTGTATAGAAATTCTATGGGATTTAACATTATATTTTGTTCAGCTACAGCAAGTGTTGGCAAAAGATGTATTTCAAAATACTCTTGTACCATTTAAAGAATTTTAATATTACAGTAGTTTTTGCAACATGACCTGATTTGGCCATGCTATTGAAACTCATAAGTGAAAAGTATAACCAGAGGTTGTTGTATATGTAGGTGACAGCCAAAGTTTAACCAGTACTGAGTTAGTTCTGGGTACTTTTAAATGAAGCTGGCCAACCAATAGGACGTGTATATTTACACCCTTTCAAGACTAGTTGGTGTTACTATCTTTAAAGTCTTCTACTCACAAAAGCAGCTTTTTCTGTGAGGAGATCAAAATGTTGCCATGCAATGATGAACAGTTGAAATGATGGCATTTTTCCCAGGAAGTGCAATTATTCAAGGATTTGCCCAACCAAGGGACAAAAATTATTTCAAAAATCTTTGTGAAAACCTCAGTCTGGATCAGAAATCTCAGGATTCTGTTTTTCCTTGGTAAATGACACATTTTAAAATGAGAGGCAAAGCTCCATTTGTCAAAATCTGAATGAGTGACTGCACTTAAAATTTTGAAAAAATGTGAAAATGTGGAGGCAACACAGCTAATGAACCATGCAAAAGCATTTGAAAGATCTCACTTACTTACTGCTGTTTCTTTTGAAGAAGAAGGGGGAAAAAAAAAAAAAGAGGTGTTGTCAGTACTCACACACTTGAATAATAGTGGTATTTGTATAATTTCCTTTTGCATTTCTCAATTGATGTTTTATTTTCAAATCTAATGTTACAGAAAAAGATTTTCATTATCAAATTTCTTGGGTTTATATCAAATTAGGTACCATGGAGGAAGTCACTGTATGGACATTACTTCACATGATTAACGTGGCCAACTCATCCCATACACTGTAGTATTTTGCGCTCACACTATCTTACATGACTTGGATAATTACCTCCAGAATTGAGTAAAACATTAGAACTTTTAGGAGGTTGTGTCAGTTTTCTTTAAAATTAAATACTAGCAAAAGTACTTGATCGAAATGTTTCTGAATAAAATTAATCGGGCAAAATTAGAAATGATGCCCAAATAGGGTTAAAGCAACGGTATGAGAAAACAAGTAGGAGTGTTCCTTGACAACATCCACTGAGGAAATGGAAAATGAATCCCACCTCAATAAAATTATTTGATACTATAGTTAATGTATAACACTTGGGATAGGAACAGTATGAGAACACTATAAAGGACAAATGTTGCTGTTCAACAGTTACACAGAACATTTTTGCCATTAGTTCTTTAGGATTTTTAACTGGAACGGAAGTGTTTTTGTTGAACTGCATCATGAACAAGACAGCGCTAAACTGCGTGAAATGGAAACATTCATTAAAACTTCATGGAAACATTGCACAAAGCATAGCAAAGAGCCATGGAAATGTAACAGCTGTAGTAAAACTGTGAAGTCCACTAAATGTAAGTCCTGAGGCTTGTAGTACTGATTCACTCAAAAACTTTGAGTCCAAGCACCACACATGAGGATACTACATGATATAATTGCCCTCTGAGACTCTCTGAAGATATTACAATAGATTTACTGGACCAATACACACATCATGGTTACACTTATTTAATTTCCCAAGTGAGCTCTAGCAGAGCAGTCTTATTTGAATAACACTGACAACTTAGAGCTCTAAAAGCTTAAGAGTCATGCAGTGTTTTACCCGTGAAACTTAGTTAAAAAGAGTGATGGGAGTTTATAGTCATAACAGTACTGCACCCAGTTGTGATAGATCCTGAAGATGTGTTGCATTCTGCTTTGGGCTCAGATTTTGTAAAAAAAAGGAAGTGTGCACATGGACCTATTCTTATTCAGGTCAGTATTTAGAATTACAGAATAATTCAGGTTGGAATGACCTTCAGAGGTCCAAACCTATACTCAAAGCAGGGTGAGTTAAATCCTATTGCTCAGGACCTTGTCCCATCAAATTCTGACTTACCTCCAACGATGGAGATTCCACAACTTCTTTGGGCGTTCTCTCACAGTACATCCTCTAACAGTGAAATTTTTTTTCCTAACCAGAGTGTCTTATGTTCCAACTTGTGCTCATTACCTCTTGCTCTATCATTTTTCTCCCCTGAACAGTGTGGCTTCACCTTCTCTCCACCCTCCCACCAGGGAGCTGAAGACCTCCTCTTAGTCTTTTCTTCTCAAGGCTGAACAAACCCATTCCCTCAGGCTCTCCTCACAATACATGTGCTCCAGGCCCCTGACCACTTTGGTGGCCCTGCGCTGGACTCACTCCACTCTTCCAACATCATTTGTGTAGTGGGGAGGCTCAAACTCTACATGGTATACTTTCCCAAGTGTGCAACAGAGAGGAATAACCACTTTTGGAACCTGTTCAAGTCACTGTGTCTGTCACAGATTCGCATGGAAAGCTTTTCAGCCAGGTCTATGGTGCCTACTGACCAAGTGAGTTGGTGAAATGGCTGCAGCTTTTGCCTTTCATCAGAGAATGACAGACAAAGAGGTTCTGTAATAGAGAGGAAAAAAAAAGTCTCAAGGTCTGACTTCTGAACTAGAAGTTTCCTTGCAGGAAAACTGGAAGGTCAGAGCTACAACTACTCAGTTGAGACCTGGGGCGGAATCAATTTTCCTAAACATAGGCATCTCCTACCACTTTAGACACCTTACAGCAGTTCACACACCTTCCTGGGCCTGGAAGATGGTCACAAGCCTTACAAAACCTTTACCTTTCTAGGGAGGCAGCTGGGGGTGAGGCAGGAAACCCTCAGTGCCAGACATGGTGTCTGCAATGGCCACCTGTGGTTCCTGCAGATCAGCTGTGGAGTCAGTGTGGCCACACAGACCCACCCACTGAGGACTGCTCTGACTTGTACCATGTTCAGCAACTACAGCTGCTCTGGGGCAGGTGTACCTTCGGCATGCTCATGGTGCACGGACCTGGTGTTGAACATGGACAGCACATTACGTTAACTCCAAGCACAGATATGCAAGAAACGCATCAGCTGTATAAATGGTATAAAAAGCACAAATGCACAATTCCCTGGTTACAGCAAACATGACAGCTATCCAGTCCTACAGAAGAGAGAAAAAAGAAGGGAATGGCTCAGTCATGTTGTAGCTGTTGGCTTCTTTCGTCTTGTCCTGAAAGGACTGGTGTAACAGGTAGACTGTCAGCTTGGGAATTCACTTATCTGAGCTAACTCCGCGGCACCAAGCCAGGTCTCGTGTATTGCACATATAGCCATTGCTTCAGAATTGCGTCATGAAGATAGTAGCTCATAAGTGCCTTTGACATTTGCGTTTCACAGTAATGTAAGTACTCTATTTGAGTTGCTATTTTTTGTGCGGCTTTAAAAGACAGTAGTATCAGAACTGTGCTCTGGATACATCAATTTAAAAAGAGAATGTTACTTCAGTGAAATACAGACTTCAGAAGAGCTTACAGCAATCTAAAAATAGTTATTTATTCTATATATTTATTCTGTGCAACTTACTGTCTATGCTCAGTTTAATAAACAGTTTACAAAGGATGACTAATACCAAATAGTTCAGACAGTATGATGTCTCACAAACTACACATTCCTGGATAAATCTCCACCTGTTAAAAATCTAAGCAATGAGTATAAACTCACAGACAAAAAATGAAAAACCACACCCTTTCCTTCACCTCCAACCAAGCAGCTATATCTGAACAACCACTCAATAACTTGAGAATGGAATACAAAAGTCACAAAGATGGTATACACAGATGAGAGAAGAAAAAGCATATTACATACTTATCTGATTACCACATGAATAACATTTTCAAGAGTATATCTCAAGGGAAGCATTTGCATTTTTATAGTCTTAATCCCTTTTGTACAATATCTACATTGATTTCTTTTTTTCAGTTTCACAAAAAAAGTAATAATTTCTGAGCATTTTAATTTCAGAGCTTTAGTCACTTTGATAAAGACATTCAATCAGCATAAGTCACTTCCTGAATATATTTTTAGGATAGTAAAAACTAGCGGAAAGATGTATCACAATGCAGAAGACAGGAACATGATTGTAACATCTTTCCACAATTAACAATGCAGCCTATAATGGTTATTATGCAACTATGGTGCTCTGTCACTTCTGGACAGACACACAAGTTGCATTTTAAAGGCATTGAATTCTAGACTGTTTTAGATAAACGTTGGAAGTCTGGTAGACTTGATGTTTATATCTTAATCCAGTAAACATTCCTGCAGCAACAGTCTTTCACCAGTCAGTATCTCTGTCCAGAAGGGATTAGTTAGTAAACAGTGACTCTCAGAAAGCTAGAAACATTTGCTAAATGATACTATTAGGTGAAGCTGCAGACATTTTGATTTCCCTGTCAGGATCATATTCAGACTCAGCATCTTTTTAAAACAAAAATAAGAGGGCCATGAGACCAATAAAAAAAGGCAAGGATCAACGGAACTCCTGAGAGTTTCAATTACTTCACTTACAAAGGTAATAGGTTTATTAAAACTCTTCTATCTGAACTGTTGTCTCTCTGTGGTTTTTAGTAATTACTGAGTTACATCATATCAGAGTTTACAAAATGCTTAGGAAGGGATTTTAAAACTTCATTAATCTCCTGGTCCCGTCTTTGCCATATTACAGAAATGTTTAGGGGCAGGCAGTCTCCAAAAAAATAACACTGAAACTGCAGCAAGTTACACTTGCTAAATCTCATTCTTTATGTTGTGTAACATGCTGGAACACAATAATGAAAAAGCAGTTAGATAAATTGCATTTAATCTAATAAGCATTTAGTCCACTCTAATCCTTAAGGAAATTCAGCATGGTACACTGACAGAGCTGCTTTCCAGGAGACATGAACACCAGTCAGGGAGAAAAATGAATTCTTGAGCTCAAACTCGGATCTAAGACCAAGTTGCTATCAGAGCAGTGAAAAAACAGGAGGCATTACTCCTGGCTTTTCTTCTTCCTGTCTCAATTATTTGTTCCTGTTGACAACAAAATGCCTCCAACATATTTAAGCAGTGCATATAGAGAAGCACGCGGATACAAAATGTGCAAAGAATCCCTTCTCCCTCTCCTTGCCCATTGCAGGAGAACTAATCCCAGCAATAAATTCAGTGAATCTGTCTACTGTATATCTCCTAAACTACTGGGCAAGAATGCATTTTCTTTTTTCCTTTCCTTCTGGTTAAAATCTGAGATTCAGACAAGATATAGCCTTATGTTTGCAAATGAATACTGCGTAAAAGCTCAGCAGAAGCGTTAGCAACAAAATGCATGAGCTTTTCTATTCCTAGCCCAATGCCTTATTCCAAAACCTAACATTTTTCCTCTCTTTCCCCCACTTAAAATGAACATAGTCAACTTCTAGCTGTGAATGAGTTATGAACATCATCAAATGGACAGATTTGGCTGCTGTTCTCTAAACAGATGCACTTACAAACTCTACTGACCTTTGACAGGGAAATGGATTTCATTAAGCCACCATTTACTATGCTTCTTGTGCTTATTGACACAATAAAGCTGCAATTTGCCACCTAGAGTTTTGTCAGTTACTGCAGCAGAATGTCAAGCTGAAGGGCTGTGGTCAACCAGCTCAAGCCCATCCTCCCCTTGCTTTGTTACAGTAGCTGTAAATCTTCTCGTATAGAGCTTGAGGGAATGTATTTTGTTGAACCTAAATAGTGGGAACTTAGTCAAGCACATAATTCTTCCTAAACAACACAGTGACTATCACAGCAGCAATGCTATAGGAAACAGAAAGTGATTTCAGGCAAGTGAAACAAATATTTTGAAACTTTGCTCAAACCACTGAAAGGTAGAATGACTGCTGGCAGTAACTGCATCTGTATGGAAAATGTATACAGATAAGAATTTTTTTCTGCTTAAAGAACCTTCCATTTTCTTAGCAAATGTAGAGTAATTCTGGCTTCCCTGCTACTTGAACAGCCCTTTTTTTATATTTATAATCCTTATTCAGTCAAATACTGGCAGAAAGACTAATGAGGCAAGAGCAGAAGATCAAATGTTAAATAGACTTGGTATGAGGCTGCTTGACCTCTCCATCCTTATGGCTCTGTCTTTTTCCTTGTTGCTACCCCATACCTCTTATACCAGCTTGTGTCTTCCAAGAATTTCCAGCGATCCCACAGATGTTCCCACTAATGCTTGACAATATTGACCTCGGACTCAGACCCCTTTCCAGTGACTGTTCAGTTCCAGTTCAGCTGCCAATTTCTCTATTGCTTCCTTAAGCCTGTGCAACTATTTCTAACATTAAAGAAATAAACAGACATGGGAAGGAACATTGCAACCTTAAGTATGCTAGTACTAGCTGAGATCCTTTGTTAGTTACACCTGTTTTACTTTTTCCTGTAGTGTGCCTCATTGTATTCTTTAAACATTACACAGACAAATTAGGTCTGCACACTGAACTTTGGGCTCTCGGCTTCCTGCGCTCTTTTGTTCTCCAATTCATCTGTCTCAGAGTTCTCTACCAGCATCCGTCACCATAGAAACTGAGCACGTTTCAGTGATTACATTTGGTGTATTATATAAAACTTCAGATATACTAAGAAAGCTTTATGGAAGATTTGTAGGTGGGCCTCAAAGATGATCAGCATCTGAAAGTCCATTCTGCCGTGAGCCCAGTCCTCTGTGTACTGTCACCTCAGGCTTGTCAGGTACTGGGATTTTCTCAAGCCTGGCTGGCATGGTAAAGTGAGATCTGCTGCAGCAGCTTAACCTGCGGGTCACTCAGAAGATCAGAGAGAAGAGAAGAGGCTGGGAGCCAGTAGCTGGACCAGAATGCCAAGTGGGATGCATATGAAAAACTATGGTAAGAGGACATCAGGACACTACCTGCTCTTGAAAATACTGAAGCATTAGCATGGAGGGAGATGCACTGGTCAAAATGAGCAGTGCTATGACTGTCATCAGCATGCTGGCAATCCTAAAAAAAGATATTTTCTGTGTGGACATCGGGGAAAGCTGCCGCTCAAACAGTATTGCCATTTTTACTGTTTGCACCATTGCTCTCAGTATGAAAAAGGATCTTGGCCACTACAGTACAGCACTATCTCCCCAGTTATCAGCAACTCGTTGCTAACATGGAAGCTATTCAAAGCCCAGGTAGACTGTGCTGGTATACAGACGTATCTGCAGCCAGGAGGCAACAGACTTTTATGGTGGTCTCTGTGTTACAGCTTCGGTTTAGCAAGGTGTTAGGTACATGCTTGACTAAGCAAATGACTAATACCACCAACTTCAGGCTCTTCAATGAAAAAAAGCCACAAGAGACCCAGCTCTGCTAGTCTTACCAACCTGCCAGAAGCATTTGCTTGCTGAAAATCACAGTGTAACAATAAAACAAATACTAATGTGAATAATAATTGTGCAATCAGGCTCCAGGTACACAAAAGACCTGCATGGATGGGTAATTACGTCTGCTCTCACAGGATCCTGATGCTATGCATAGGTGCTGCATTCCTGCAACTTGCCAAAAGCTGTAGGAGTAACACAGCTGCTCATATATTTCAGCTTAACAAAACAGATAATCTCAAGACTATTATTAAAATAATTTCAAGTGGATGTAAAAGTGATCCTTAATTAATGGGAATGATTCAGTGTGTACTTTTGTGGAATACCAGTCTATACATATTTTTCAACCATAAGAGGAAAAATGTCAGAGTTGAGAAGTATGTTGCTTAATTCACCTTGTATGGAATAATTAGAACAATAGGCAGATGGAAATGGAAAAATATTTTAAAATAGGAATGTATGTCAGCGTTTTCTGGTCAGGAACATGAAACTCCCCCAGTATGGCACAACAGGTGTAGGAACACCAAGTTGATATGCTCCAAGTTTTTTAGTAGAAGAAGATGATTCCCCATGGGACATTTTAACCTTTTCCAGAAATATTCTGTATTGCACTAACAGCTTTGGTATTTTTTAATAGCTTTTCTACATAGCCATTTTTCCTGAGGCCACTGTTGTGTGAGCCAAGAAAATATTTTATGAGCATTAAGCAAAACCAGAGGAAATAAAAAAATAAAAAAAAATTATTTTTTGCCCATCTACTAGTTCCCAACACATTACACAGAAGTTCCATTTCACATGAGATGGTACTCATGTCACTGGCATTTATGTAATTCTCTGGGCCAGAATCTGCCCTCATCTGAGTTCCCTCTTTTCCCCTGTGTAAATGACAGCAGTCCAGCCCTGACTGAATGAAAGTGCAAAATATTCCAAGCACAGTATTGAAAGAGTTAAGCAAAGGGGGGAAAGACAGTATTTTAGCGCAGAATCCAAATTATACTAAGGTAAACAAATGTTGTTTGTGACCATTAAACATGCATATGAAATTTGATAGGTAATTAGTCACAATACAGATGCACTAACCGTTTTACAAAACAAAATATCTGGAGTAACTACACATTTTGATCATTCCTATTAGTGAAAGAAGTTAATGTTCTAAACAACTGATTTTAAATATCTGTCCCCAGGGAAGAAGGTACTTTAGAGATAGTTTGATAAATTATCCCACCACACAGTAAAACAACAAGCCCTGGGTGCAAAATGCTGCTAGATCAGTATCTGACATCCATTGTGTACTGGCACAAAGAATTTACAAGATTTAAGGCAATGAAAAATGATAGCCTGCATGTGCACTTAACACATGCTGCTCAACAGAATAAACCACAATATTTACCACAGCAAATGCAGCATTGGAATAGTAAACACTGAGGATGTTTTTTCTGCTGGCAGTAGCAGAAAGGGATGAAGAGCTCCACAGATACCTGTGGGCCAGCCTTCCCGTGGCTGCCCCAGGAGGTATGGAGCCCCAGCTCAGAGTAAAGCAGCCTTTGCTCAGTGGTTCACAGGGGCAGCACAGGCTGGATTGGGAAAGGCAAGGCACAAGCAGCAGCAGGGTAATGGCACCACCAGCACAAGGGAGAAAGAATCGTGCTGACAAAAGCTAGCGAGGACTAGGCTGTAGCTGTCGCTCTCCTATTTCTACTGGGTGAAACTCCTGGAGTGTTGTGCACAGTCCCAGCTCTCACCTGTGCCTCTCCCAGCACTGGAAACAGGGGGCTGGTATCAACAGTCAGAGGTGCGCGCTCTATTCCTTTTGGTTGCTTTTCCAAAAGAGAGGTGAGGCAACAGCTGGGAAATTGCCCACCCTTCCTTCCTTCCTTCTAGAGATGGAGAAAGCAGAAGGTAGTCTCTCCTTTTTTGCTTTCTGTGTGAGATGGGATGAGGGTGAGGCAGTTTCACCTTAAATTGGACCTTACACTGAAGCCCAATGCAACTGTCAGTGAACACAAAAATAAATTCCTTCTAATAGAGTAAGTAGGCTTCAGGTGCCTGTGTGAGTGCCACAAGCCCCCAGACCTGCCTGCAGGAGTTAGCACTGCAGAAGTTACAGTGACATGGGCTCCAGTCTGCCACAACAAACTACTGCAACCATTGAGGCAGATAAAACCAGTTTGTTTACAGGTCGTGGATGTCTAGTGGATAAAAAAACCCCTTTTGATTTATAATGCAAGTTGTATAACATATATTTGTGTAAAAATCGAGGCAAAACTATTGGATGTCATAGCATCACCTTTCCAAATATAACCAACCACGAAGAATTTTTAGCAATTCAGAAGAGAATTTAAAAATAAAAACAGACGTGGAGATTTACAACAGATTTGTCTCTCTTAGTGCTATTGCTATTGTTACCTTTAAAAACTTCCATAAAACTACCTGTTTCACCCTACTCGGTGCCTTACAACCATTTCTTCCCCCACTTTTTTCCCTTTATTTGGAAGTTATTTGAAGTTAACCGTATCGGTAACACCATTACAGGTAACCAGCAGCTTCTGATCTGTGCTTTAAAGATGCAAGATCTCTTGCAGAGAAATTAATCAGCATGAAGCAGGCATCAGAAACCATTTGAGTAATACGCAGAAGATGGACAGTTACCTTCAGCACAGAGACTAACTTTTCTATGTTAGAAGTGAATGATTAAAGCACCTGAAAAAGAAGCAAGAGAAAGTAAAAAGTCAAAGCAGGATGAAGACTACATTGTAGAGAGCCTCAATATCTTTTTCTCTGTGTAAGGGGAGATGGTGTGTGGGTAACTACAGAAGGCTCAGGTAGGAAATGAGCCCCCTACATTCTGAAAAAGAGAGAGGAATGAAAAGAATGGAGTTGCAAGGCACCGAGACTGGGTGCTGGCAAGGGAAATCACCTATGAATTAAATGACGCTGAATTCCCAGTAATGACATGGAAAACCTTCTGCATTATGCAGTGAGAGACAGAGGCAAGCACAAGGCACAATTCAATTGTAGTCTAAAGCAGAATAAAGCAACTAGAGTGAGTTTGTTGATCTAAAGAGGAAAATAAAGTGTTAGTTGTAGATAGGAACATTTCTCTGTTAATGTCATCATTCCAACATATTTACTGACCATCCAGCTTAGTGACTGTCTTCATTATTGCCATAACACCATTCTATTTACAGTCATTACTCACTTTGACACTGCACTCTAAATGCACAAAACACCAGGAAATATAAATATCACTTCCATGCAGTTTAACAGCCTTTTTCATTTGTCTGCCTAATGGGAGGGACTGATTCTCCATTCTTACTGGTGGAGAAAAGGAACAGTAAATCTGCATTGCTGAGCAGCAGTAAATTTGGTACTTGACGTTAGAAAGCATGTTGTAATAAGGGTATTGATGAGTTCCTCTAAGTTTAGAAATCTTTTAGACCCCCCCCTCCTTTTTTGTGTGTGTGTGTAACAGCTTAAAACACAGTCTAGTCACTCACCCAGACATTTTATCAGCATTTGCTGAGTTTAAGTACAAGTCCACTTGCGACAGCATTTTGTCTGCCAAGAGTGCCTGTGTCATGTGATTCACTAGACAGAAGACAAAAAAATAGTTATCAAAGGGCAGTGTCAGTGTTTGCTGAGCAATAAAACTCAGTCTCATCAATAACCTGCACCCAGAGCCCCCAAAACTCTCCCAAGAAACAAATAAAAAAATCATTGCCTGTTGAATCAAGGCTTGATAGGATTGCCAAAGAGAGCACTGCAAAGTAGAGAACCTAAACAAAATCAGATGTTGTTCACAATTATGTAAGGATGAACAGAGCTCACTGGGGTTAGACTGATTTCCTGCTATCTCCCTTATCATAGTAGGATTCTCATCACAAAAAATAACCTCACTAGACAGAGCTCTGTGAAATAAAGAAAAAATTGATCTCACAAAGGAAAACAAAATTGTATTTATTTTTAAAAAGGAAGAAGACTCAACAAAGCAAAATAAAACAATGATAGCTGATAGGGTCAGTCCTGCAGGTATTTTGTATAAAGAACTTCTGATGCTATGCAGTACATAAAGCACCCATAGGAACACACATGGCATTTGCATGTACTGGAAAATTACAAAGGAAATGAAAAAATAACAAAAGTGAAACACAGGAAGCAGTACTGGAAGGTGCAGTTCTTGTGGACACTTTCTGTCTGGACTTTTCCCGAAGCCAAAATCAGGACCAAAGTTAGTATGTCATCTACAGTCTCATTTTTCCCTGTGCTTTACGCTGCAGTGGTACACCATGCTGATAGAAGTGGAGATTCAGTTTCTGCCACTGAAAGATAACTGATCAGCACAGAGATGAAACCTGACAGAGGGCTGCTGCTTCCCTAACCTGCGAATCTTTAGAATGTAAATAGGCACCAAATGGTGAGTGCTTTGTTAGGACCTACCAGGAAAGGAATGATTCTACCATCAATATAGATGATTTTGTCTTGCCATTGCTATGCTATGCTGTATTAGCTATTATGGTACTGTCTGTACTATGGGGCACAATTCATGAGTTATAACTGCTGCAGATGTAATTCCATAAATAATTTTCACCTCAGAAGCAGAGTGGGCCTGCCCTTGTCCTCATCACTTTCCCCTCTCCCTGTGTTGCTCTTAAAAACAAAAAATAATAATTTAAACGTGATAATTTCATGAGCCATTTTACTGCGTAGACCCAGAAACAGTTGCATGTGTGCAACTGAGCGGATGGTAAACTGCACCATGGCAGGACAAATAAGAGGCTGGGGAAGAGTGGGAGCATCTGGAATAGGCTTTGGTAGCAATAAGAGTTGCAAGAAAACATATAAAGATGTGAGCAGAATTTTACTGTGTCTTTTTTCTTTCTACTGAGATGAATTTGAAAGGAAAAGATGAACAGGTGAGAACCTTTAACTATGCCAAAATCCGAGCATTTCAAAAATGAACCAGGGGAAACAGGCAGTTACACTCCTTGTGCGTTAGCTGTGATAGCATGTTAATCTTAATACACAGCCCACGGTGAATAAACAGGTGCAAGGAACGTAGATGTGAAAATAGGTAAAGAAGAAAATGCTTAGGAAAACTGCCACATATATCAATTAAGTATTTGCTCAGAACACATTTATTCCCCACCAAGCACTCCAAAAGTCCAGTCTGGATCTCAGAAGAGGTATGGGAGAGAACTTGCTTTCTCAGAAATTGATGTGAAACCGGAACATTTTTTTTCAGAAGTTCTGTGTACGTTGAATAAACTTTTCTGAGTGATACTGAGGACCAGTATTAGAATTATTACAAGTGCTGAAGTTTCTGGTTGCTAAGATGCACTGATGTCTCTCAGGGAGCACATTGATTATCTGACATATCTTTCAGAAAAGCAAGAATGCAAAACAGAGCCATTTGTAAATTAATATACAGTCCTTTCAGTGGAGGAGTTTCAGACTTTAGTGGCTATAGCCCACTAGGTAAATGTCATCCTCAAATGGGCATCAAAACCAAATATGAGGAAATTTGCCATTTATTTCTGTCTCCTATAAAAATATAAGAGCTTGGTAATTCATGTTGATTGTAAGTCTTTACCACCACTTATAATAACTATGTTTGGCAACCAGTAGCATTTGGGGAGCAGTTTGTGCACATTCTGTATCGATGTTATGAAATTAGTAAAGCAGATGGAGTCTCTCTGCTACCGCAACTTAAACACCCCTGTGGCTCTTATTTGTCAAATACACACATTGCACAAACATACAGATTGCCTCTGTCATCAAGGAAATCAATAATATCCTGAGTCCTTCGCAGGAGCCCTTCTCAATCTTTTGTAGCATGTGGTATTTCTGTGACTGAGGCATATGAATAGAAGATGCTTATAGTGTCACTGACCAGGCTAGCCAGCATCCTATGGATGGCCACTTTGGCTAGACAGATGATTTCTCAAGGAACATTTTCAATAATAAGATCATATGAACAAACACATGAAATACTGTGGTTTTACTGTAAATTTGGGTAGCTGAGCAAATGAGACAAAGGTCCAATGGGTGAGCGTATCATTGTTTTATATGCCACAGCTGTGTGGCTTCTTAATAGCTCTGCTCTCCACAGCAGAGCTTAAGATTTCCCAGTTGACTTTACTGCTATATTTAACCAACTAAATATAGAGAGTACTTGACTCAGATTTGTAGAGTACCAGTGCACTATTTCTCACAAGACATTCACGCTAGCACATACAATTTATGCCCTGGAATAATGCTGTGTGATATGTCTGGGGGTGAAACCCCAAAACTGCCCTTGGGGTTCTCCCCTGACAGCCAGCAACGTGCCAAGGGATGCGCAGGCAGGGACAGGGCATTTCACTGCCTGTGCATATACTCCCAGCCACCGCCACCAGGAGACTTTTACTCTATTAACTGACATTTCCCTAATCTAATTCTAGTAACATTTCCCACATTTCTAATTGTATAATTATCCACTAGACTAGTGACAAGCAAGGGTTATTTTTAATTGGATGGTAGGTTTTGGTGGATTTTTGTAATTCCGATTCATATTTCTCAGTATAGTAAATATAGGTTTATTGAAGTAGTTGGGTTTTGCTTCCTTGCAGAGCTGAGTCTTCTGCCTCCCTAACTCCACCTCTCAGGGATCCCTAGTAGATGTTTTGTGTTCGTCCTTTTTTTCTGGGGGGGTGGGGGTGGGGTTGTGGCGGGAACGCCAGGCAAGCTGCTCTGCTTTACACATCAGCTTTGGGATACAGCAAGACAGACTGGTCAGGGAGGTAACTTTTACTCCTTGCTAATCTCGAGAAAAGAGTTTGTTCTTTTGCCTTGCTTGGGTTGGAACCACGCAGATAGGAGTAGCACTACGATTACACCCTATGGTGCATATTCCCTGGAAGAAACCCTTATTGTGGTAAAGTGATGTATATGGGAAGTACTCTGATCAACAACAATTTGCAGGATTAAATGTTTGCTTTTGGCATCTCACCCTTAAACTCTGGCCTGCTTCATGTCTTTAGACCTATGCAGCCAGTGAAACTACACCATGTTTTATGAATACAAGCATCAGATTTAAATTCTCTTCTGGTATAATTTTTGTCTTCGAAAAAAGAAAACAATAATTCTTAAAAGCACTAAGATCTGTCACAGTTTTGCCTTAATTATAAATTCAGGTTTTCTTTTTTTTCTGAGGAACTTATAATGAAACAAGCATTATATCTGATCTTCTTTTGCTTTTCAGCTGTGATAGTACCAAAACACACAAAAACATCAATATATTCTGTAACGTGTTGTAACACCTTGGTGTTCTGTCCTTTTCTTTAAAAATGAGATAGAAAAGAAAATATTAATGCCTTACTTGAAGCATATTTTATGCTAAAACCACCACAATTCAAAAGGACTCCTTTTTTAACAAACCCTTAGGGAGTGCACATGGTTAACAAGGTAACTAGATTTTTCAGACTCAGGCTCTGTTGGAGCAGCAGTGTTGATTTTGTGTTAGCTGGAAAAACAGTAAAGATAATGCAGAGAGTGGATGCAACACAAATATGAGACAGATTTTGATGTATCTGCATCTGGATCTAACAGTGGATGGGCTCCTTGTATTTCTCACATATATTATCTTTGCTGTGCACTTTCTTTTACACAAGAAGATTAAAGTAAATCACTGGGACATGGATCAGCACGATTTACCAATTGCATTGAACTTTGTATTTGATTTTTTTTTTTTTTGCTTTAATGTGTAATGTTTTAACATTTTATTTTAACATAAAAAAAATTAAAAAAATTAGTACGAGCTTTAGGTCTAATTTGTGATGTATCCTGGCTAAACATGGTTCCATAAGAGGAACTTCCATTCTGGAGAGTGGAAGACAGACTGTACCTTTCATGTGATATCATCCAAAAGTCACAGAGCAATGGCCATTGCACACATGTTTTATAAAGCATTTGCTTGAGTTAAGCCCGGGACTTGACTCAGGTAAGAATGTGGTATCAGAATATATGACAAAAATGACAACAAAATACAAGAAATACCCTTAAGGTAGCGTGTGATATTTTTATACTTTTCCTAATTCAACTCATAAAAAGAAAGGCAGCCAGAAAAAACCACACAGCTATTAATTCAAGCATATAAGCATAAAATATTCTGCAAAAAATGCTTTAGCTCTCACGATACTGTTCCTCCTGTCCATCCATTTGTTCAGTAAAGAAGGGAAACTGTTTTATAGCTAGAAATACAACTGCCGTATTGTAGGCTGTTAAATTAATTGTTATTTCTTTGTAAAAGTCCAACTACTTGAGAGCATTTGTAGAGTTAAGTTATATACCAAAAGATAACCTAAATGTAACTCAAGAAATAAGTTGTGCTAGAAATTGGAAAAACCAATATCCACTTAGACAACAAAACTCTACTATGTGATTAAGGGCGGAATATTTATTCTTAGGAGCACAGAGCCTGAGGGTTTCCAGGACACTTGGAGAGACTGGTGACAGAGTAGTGCTGAAGCTGAAGGAGAGATCAGGGGTACAAACACACTGCAGATAAATCCCTCTCCCACAGAATCGTTGCCTTATCAAAACTGGGAATCAGTCTGACTGCTGGCACAGCTTAAGTACCAATTTTTTTCAGTGTTCCTAGTTTCTTCATATTCATCTCAGAAAAACTGATAACATTTCTCCCTACCTGTGAAACAAGGTAATTTTTCTAAAAACAATGTGAAAACTTTTTTTCTAACTCTACTCATGTACATCAGGGAACTAATACTCAAGAAACAGCTATGGGTACTTTGACACTAAGATACATCTCTCCAATATAAAATACGTATTTCTCAATAACAGATTTCAAAAGAGCAGCAGGGCTTTCCTCTTCTTCCAACCTGTACTATCATGGTAACTTTTAGGTTGTCACAGAATAGGTGGGGATAGCCTGCCCATCATTTCCTGATCTGGTCAAGTACTTCTTCAGTAAAGCACTTATGAATTATTTAGCAGTGGTTTAGAAATTAAAACATCTTTGCTTTTTAGAATAGCAGATATCTGACTTTAGTGTGTCACTTACAAGCAGGAGTTGAAGCAGAGATCGAGTAGATGCACTTCTGGAGGAGATCACAATGTTCGCTGCAGGGGCTGCCAAGTAGGCAATGGCAGGAGTGGATCATTCACTGCTGGGAAGAGTGGAGCCATAATCCAGTTGTTAGCCCATTAACACTCCTTTGGCAGCCCTTTGTGTATCACGCATTTTCACCTTCACAGCTTCACCTACCCCTATATAGAAGTCATCAATGATTGACTGGGAAGGCTACTAGATCTGCAAAACTAATATGCTTTTCTCCTCTCTGGTAAGAGTAGAAAAGGTGCACCAGGAGCAAAGGTCAGTCAGCTGGAGCACTTCTTGCTTTTAAACAGCAAGTATTTTCACATCCTTCCATCCAGTATATCAAGCAGCAGCCAGACTTACGCAATTAAACTTCATTTCAGAAGTAGGTGGTTTAGAAGGAAAGAGGTTTTCTGAAGGAGAGCATGTGGACTTGCCTTAGAAACATGCGCTCAGACTATCATTCAAGGGAGAATGGTCACAATCCATGTATTTTTAGTATAGGAACTTCAATTTCACACATAGTAAAGAGAAATTAGATAAGCAGATTACAAAGAAAACAAATGTAAGAGATATCAGTGGAAGAATAAAGAGCAGGGACACCCTAGCAAGTTTATAAACTGCCTGTTCCAAAAAGGAAGCAAACTGTTGTACTCTCTCTAAATCTGGTTTGGTTTAAGCATGTTGGCATCATCCTGCCCCTCTGCAGACTGTTAATAAGCACATGCACAAAAACCTATACTTCCTCACGCTCTCTTTTTCTGACAGGCAAGAGTTTTTGTTTTTTATTTAAAAAAAGGTAGCATATTGTCTAATGCTGAACCTTAATAATTCATTAGAAAAAACAAGCTGAAAAGATGTTTTCCTTTTCAGGACTCTCTTAAAAATTCTCTGTCCTCTCACAGTCCATCTTATCCCTAAAAGGTAATGTATCAGACAGAAGGATAAGGAAATTGGAGAGTTATATTAATGAAGAGAGATGCTCAGTTATCCAAACTGGGTGGCTGCCGGTCTCTGTTAAGATGCTCACTTTAAGAAATCTAAGAAATCTCTAGTAAAGAGATTATATAAATGTCAATACTTACTGTTGCCAAAAAATATCAAATGCTGACATAAAAGAGCAGGTATAGGGCAAATTTCAGTGTTTCTGTAATGCATTTTTCACATACAATTGTTTTGTATTATTTATACTTTGAGATGGCTGTCCCACTTAGACACATGCCAAGTCCCATGAAATGCTTTTCTGCTTTGTGTCAATTTATATGCCGATGTGAAGTTAATCTCAGTTCACCATGTCCCTTCACAGATGTTATAACTCATATTTATGATGTTTTTCTCAGCTTGCTACATCATGCATACCTGTGCCTATCAACTCATATTGCAGGATTGTAAGGGCTGTGTAGCCCCACTGGGGAAAAGGTGTACAGAAATCATCTTTCTTTTTCTAGAGAATACAGATTAATGATTTAAATATACATATATATTTATGAGTATAAACCACCGTTTTCAATATGTTATTATGTTTGGGTAGCCATATTTCAAAGCTACAAGCAACAGTAGAAAACAGGGTTATCTTACTAAGAACTACATTTTTTTCATCAGGGCATGATGCTGCATATAGATGCAGGGCTCTCTTATCTTTTGAGTTACAAGGATTTAGCATTCCACATAAAGCTTCTCCTTAGACTTTCCTCCTTAGATGGACTATTCTGAGATTTTATTCTGTTTTCATTATATTAATTATCAAGGAAGTAAAATTTTTGAAAGGATTTAGGTTTGACACAACATATATTAATTGGGGGAGGGGGGGCAGACACACATTGACATATCAAGTTTTATAATGAAGATTACCACTGATCTTAGATGAAGGAACGCTGTGCTAGACCACACCCATGGAATTCCAGGGAAGATATTTTTTGGTTTGGCTGGGACCAAGTGATGTTAACAAGCAAGTATAATGATATGAGCCTAAGAACCTTTCCCAATGGAAAGACTCATAGAACACCTCCCCCATATAGTCACTCAACCCACTAAGAAAAATAAAAAAATCTTGTTTAGCATATCTTTTTCGTCATTCTGTAATATTTCTGTATATAGTATCAAGAATCAAGGCTGCTTTTTCCTTTACATCAACACCAGCTTAGAAACTCATCTGTGTTCAAGCTAACACTCTAAAGCAATATGCGTAAGTGATTTCTCTCGGGTGATACAACAGATACAAGAATTGACAAAGAATCTATTCAAGCTGTTACATGGGAGTTGATACCTAGCTATACCGAAATGAGAGAAACATGGTCCAGAATGACTGTGAGAACAGAATTTAAAATTCCTTGGGCTGCTGTCCATGACGTGAGCCCACACAGTGTGAGCACCAAGCAGATTGTGTCGGGATAGTCTATGCTTCAGCGTTCAGCAGTCTCAGGTGGAAAATGGAAATTTCACACCATTTCATTAGTTACGAACACAGTACACCAACTCTTGCCCTTCAGCATCCTCGTTAATGTGAAGTAACTGTAGAATTCAACAGAACTGTACCTGGTACTAGAGATGGGAGTATTTGGCCCTGATAGCTTTAGAAGAATCTCAATGACAAAAGGAGACACAGAAAAACTCTGTTTTGGGGAGGAACACTAATCAGTGAGCCTTTTTAATATTTAAGAATATTTATTTCCTGGCATGATTTTTCACAGTTTTTGTTTTTCAGCTTGTGCAGTGACAAGCTCCCTATCTTCTCCAAGCCCCAACCTTTCCTTAATTTTCTGCAGTGGGCCAGGCAGTGCAATAAAAATGGACAAAGTCTCTCTGTATTGTTTTGGGCACAGTTGAGTACAGGGCAGAAGAACTACACTTTTTCCTCAATATGCCTTCTTGCTGTAAGAGAAGGAGTCCATGCCATCTACATGTCCAATAGGCCAGGGTAAGCAGCAGTGACAGGGGAGCCAGCATTTCCCCAGGATTAAAGCTGATGCAGAACTTGCAGGCACATACATATACTTTCATGGAAAACTAAGATGCACTCTAACATAGTTTGCACTCTTTTAACTTCAGCAAATTACAGGTTTTATGGGGGAACATTTTCCAAGGAGCAAGTGAGTTGTGCCGATGAATCTCAATTATTTGCTAATGAGATGTGTAATTCCTAACCACCATTCTAGAAATGTACCTTGTACCGTTTGAATGTATCCTTGTGTTCTCTAAGGGTGAGCAAATTTCCCTGAACCTTGAAATGAGCTGGTAGAAGGAATCAGTACTTCATGCTTTCTGGGAAAAACCTAAATCACATGGAACTATATCAAAGTAGCAACTGGTGTGGGCAGGGAATGATTATAACGGTGTGAGGCTGAAAACTTTATTTTAGACTCCTGCGTAATTGCAACAAGAAGAGAATCTCACTGACATGAGGCTGAGAAGAGGCAAAAGTGAATGTGCTGCCATTTATTTATTTTTAAATGGAACAGACAGTTCAGAAATTGAATGGTTGTGCACAGCTGGCAAAGTATGGACAGAAAAATAATCAAAGAAAGGAATGGAAGGGAAGGGGAGAGGGGGAGCATGAGAGAGAGAGAAAGAGAGGAAGATTACTAGTAAAATCACCAAAATGGAAATGCAGCCTCAAAATACAGGAGTACTAATGTGGAAGATGCATGACCTTATAAAAGATAACTAAAGGTACTAGAAATAGAATCAAACAAAAAAAGAAGTCATATTATTAAGCAATCTGACAGTAATTATTACTTTGCTTATTGGTTAAGTGGGTTTGCATAGTAAATACGGTTTTATACATAAAATGAAACATTTTGGCTTGGTAATATTAGAAAAAGACAGTAACATCTGAAAGCTGAATTTGGCTGCTATGTACTTCATTCAAAGTGTCTTCTGATGTGTCACTGTTGTTAAAACATGCCCAAAAAAGGTAGCAATCACAGGAGAAGTGAGAGGTCTAATAATTAATAGCAGAGATGTAGTTACATAAGTTTGTTTATTTAGTAAGAACTAAAATGTCACTAGGAACAAAGGCTTTGCAACAGATTGTTTAAACGAGTTAAGTTGAAATAAGAACGAAACTTCTAAAGACAAGAGTTAGTGGATAACTGTACGTGGCTAGAATAATTTCTTCAGTATCTGCATTACCCCAAGCAATTCATACTTTTGAAAGTAACCTGTCTTCTGGACATCTCTAGTTTTCTTTGGAAGTTTCCCTGGATCAGTTTTGAACCATCAAGAAAGATTTTGGGAAGTGAAGATGAAGTATCAGCAGATTTGAGGGTATTTGGGGGATGAGGCCAAGATATTGGAAGGAGTATCTCTCTCTCTAAAATCACAGCTTCCTTGCAGACTCTGGTACCACCATCATGATATGTCAGTCTCATGTGTGAGTTCCCACTAAATAGTGGTCTAGAGCACTGTAACTCTACTAGAGAAAGAGAATTGCTGGGAATCTTGTCTCCTCTAATTCACGTTAGTCCAAGTCTGCCCACACAGTAAAATCAAGTAATGATATGTTATTAAAATGAATGAAAAAGAAAAAAAAAATATCAAAGTTGTACTTGTGAATTTGGAGGTGATAAACACAGTAGATTAAAGTGAAAATATATTTATCATCTTCTGTTTTTCATTTGCTAGCTGTTCTCATACATGTAACTTACCCTGTAGAAATCTGCAAAAACAAATTCATGCATATTTTCTCATATTAAACTTCTTAAAAACAAACAACTGTCTGTAGGCTTAGCTCTTTCCCTAAGGCTAATTAAGAGTTAAAGTACTCTGAGAAGTTATCTTTGTAAATTATAGCTATTGTATGCTGTTAAATGTCAATTACTAGAGTAAGCTGATTCCTACTGCATATTTATTAAGATTAATTTACAAGGTATATTGAAGGAATTATTGAACATTTAAAAATGTTAATAGATACAATTACTAATAAATCATCCTGACAACAAAAAAAGTCCCTCCTGTTCTTCAGTAAGACCATGAAGCTCATTAAATCTTTCAAATGAAACTGTGACTGTTCTGTCAGATACAGAACTGGTGTTTTCCAGCTATTGCACTGAAGCCGAATGGTCTCAACTGTACAGGGATGCTGGATAGTGTCAGTGTAGTAATTTTCAATATATATAATGTGCTGAAGAGTCTCTTCCCTCTGGTTGCCTAGCATTTCTGCCTGCATTTGGTGATACCTTGCCTTCGAAATTCCCAGTTCATGTTTCTGTAACAGAGGAGACCAGCCTGAAGGGATGCAGAAGAAATTGCCTCTGGAAGTTAGCTGACAAGCAAGGGCTTAGGAAATTCCAATGTCTTGGAAAAGTATTTCCAAAGTCCATTGTCAGAGTAGATTTTCAGTATTTATTCAATTTACATGTAATGAATTGAGAACCAAGATGACTTTGCCATTTCATCATTTACAAGTAACCCCCAACACCTACAACGGCTGTTCACAAGAAAGCACAATATCAGGGAGTTAATTTTTTCATTTGCTTGTTCATTTTATTCTTCTTTTATTGCTATGACCTTTAAAAATAATTATTTGTGTGGTTTTAATTTGCTCCTTCATGAGTTGCCCTCTCATCTGCTCTTCTTTCCTTCCTATTTCCTTCTAAATCTCTATACAACGTTGTCAGTGGGTGCACTCCTCTGATTTTTCTGTTGGCCTTCCCTTGAAATGTATTTTCCTAACATTTGGTTCTCTATTAGCCTATGTCCCTGAAAACACTAACAACATGATTAATCAGCTACTGATCTTTTTCTACTGCTCCCTTTATTAAAGAACTTGGAAGACTATTCTCTGCTGCCCTGGCAATTCCTCTGCAGCTTGGAGCTGGCTGCTTTGGTTGTTTTTCCTAGGGTAACTCATCTTCTTGCTTTCTATGCACAGTTACTAACAAATCAATCAAACTCCTACATTTGAATTTAGTAGAGGTTTTGAACGGCAGGCTACACTATTTCAACTTGTATCAAAAAGGGGCATGTAAAAAAGAGACAGAAATGTTCCCTCATTTTGTTTGAATGGAAACAGCTATTCATTTAAGTCTACAACTGCCTGTAAATCAGAAGCATACTCAATAGAAATAGCACAATCTCTTTGGTAATACTTAAATTTACCATTGCATTTTTTGGAGGGTCTGGATATAAAGATGGATCCCTGGGATGAAAGCATGATGATGATAAACTTGTTAAAGATTAATAGGTTATAAACACTGGTACAGTTAGGGAGTATACAGACCACCAGCACATTATGTAAATATGGAAACCAATTCCATTTTAGTGGGATGATTACTGTAGGTGACAGAATATGTTTCGTGTGTTTTCATCAGTCAAGTCAAAGTAGCAGGGAATTTAACATATAATAATTTAACACGTAATATTAGCATACTATCATTAAGAAACCATAAAAATATTTCCCTGAAGTATTAATTAGAGAGGCTTTGGTTTATGCTCATAAACATTTTTATATTCTTTTTCTTAGAAAGGTGATTTCGTAAAGAGCTGAATGTTTGCAATTCTGAGTGTAAAAAGCTGCAGCTAAAGGGAGAAAGAAACTAAATGAAAAAAAATGAAATAAAACGGTATTTTGCATCAGCTCTTATATGATACTTCTGCAAATATACAGCATGTGAGAGAAACAAATGCAGTTCTCCCCTGCTTCCTATTGCTATTTGTAAGGACAAAAAATATGATTTCTGGCAAACACAGGAGCCTTTTGCTCTTTACAGGCATTCCCAATGCCCCCAGCAGGTGTGGGGAAGCTGCATTTCCTTCCTTCCTCACAGCAGCCACTGGAGCTGGTCAGCCAGGCAGGGACAGAAAACTCAGTGTACGCACAATGAACCTGAAAAGGACTGGGCAGCTTCTCCTCTGGGGCCTTGCTAAAGACCTCCTGTGGTTCCTTTGCACCAAAGCCTTATTACCCAGAGCTGCACTGCCTGGCTTTCTTTTCTGCCATTCTTCTCTTATTATTCCTTTTAAAAAGAAGTGGAAGAAGGAAACTGGGCAAAATGTAGATTCACACCACTGCAACAGGCATAATACTTGTTACTGTGGCTCTGACCCCATCAGAATAACTCTCACACTCATATTCTTGTGTATGTTAGTTGAAGAAAAAGCCCAGCTGGCTCCCTTCCCACTCAGCCGCGCAGTCTTTGCATCACTTGAAACAATTTGCTCCAACAGACTGAATCACCCTCCCAATGCACTGAGTGTGCCGCAAGCGCTTCCTCGCATTAGTAGCCTTCAACAGGCCCTTCTGCCACTGCTGAACTTGTGGTGGGACACAAGGGTCTGAGCAGCTCTGAGTTCTTGTGACCCAGGGCTAGGAGGAACCTGGTAATCCCCTACATTTCCTCTAGCTCTGGGGAGCAGAGTTCTGTCAAAATGCAACACATCCACTTGTTGCTCCATCCCAGCCCTCCTGGGCTTTCCCATGGGCTGCTCTGTGCTGCGAGGACTGCGTTCACCTCCAACCATCCATCTAAACACAGCTACACTGCTAACTGCATGTGAGCCCATGATGTGTGTGAAAATTACTCCTGTAGGCCTGTGAAAGAAAAACCACTCTGCTCTAGGGCAGGCCAGTCAAAATACACTGAAAGCATTTATACAGCGTATAAATAAAACCCTCTTGCTGTATGGGCTATGTGTTGGCTCCATTCACAAGAAAGAATACCACCCCTGGTGCATAATCTTTGGCTCATTTTTACACTAATAGGAGAACAGAGATGACCTTTGACTGAGCTATCTAGAAAGTGCAGTATTTGGCGATTCAGTGAAACTCTCTCTGTCTTACAGTAACTAATCCACAGGCATAACAGCAAGTTTCGTAACAACCACCTGCACGACGTGTAAGTCTAGCTGTAAACAACCTCTGCTACCACTGCAGTGTGTCCGCAACAGAAGGAGTGCTATATTAGCTCTAGAAGTAATGAAGTTTAATGATCCAACTATGCCTTTGTCGTTAATGAAATATAGAAACAGTTTTTTATACGGGCAGAGTACTTTCTCGCCTACATAAGCGTTGTTTGGAAAAGAACTCATAATCAGTAAAACTAGAAAACTAGATTCAGAAAGTCGGTTTCTAGTTTAGAATACTCTCCATGACATTTTTTCTTGTATTGTCGTTATTTGTTTCTAATAGCAATGGGCTCCTGACATGCCGTCTCACACATTTTCAAGTAGTAAAATTTGATTTGAAATATTTAGTTACTTTCATATTTGTCTTTTTCATTCTCTGCTTGGAGGAGGCCTGGCTGGTCTGAGGGCTTACGGTACCAGGCACTGTCTGTCACGCCTTGTGCTTCCTTCCTCTGTCACAATTTAATCTATTCCATCCTGCTAGCTGCTATGAATCAGGAGCTCAATTTGGTTGGAAAGGAGTCCAAATCGGTGAGCAAGTGGCATTACATAATGACCAGCTACAGCTGGTATCTGGATTGCTGTCGTTATTGAGCTCTATAGGTCATAACAGTTTTCTTATTATGTCTCATACCCTTGTCTGTACAGCAAGCAACAGTCTACACCGTTGCTGCTTATAAGCATATAGATCAAAGACATTATTCTCACTCATGTACGTATGTGTGTACATGTGCATCTAAGCAGTAAGTCTGAATCCTTCCTCCTTCATCGACCAGCTTGGCACAGTGGGGTTCCTGGAACAGACACAGGGTCTGGTTTTGAATGTGTAAGCAACAATAGTTGTCAAGATTACCTTTCTATTATCCTCATTATCTTAGTCACATGCATAGGTTTTTTCAAGCAGCCTTTTGTTTGTATGGGAATAGAAGTGATCAGGCAGCTGAGAACTATGGGAAATGGTATAAGATCAAGCTTGGTGCTTGTAAAAATCAAAATGAAGCTTCTACTTGTGAAACACATCAGCCACAAGTCTGGTGTCCGTTTGTGACAACTGAATTGGAAACATTTTTCAAACAGTTCATTCCTACCTACAGGCTGAACTGGGAAAGGTCAGCAGAATACTGAATTATTCCCTGTTAGAACTTCAGTTGCGGAAGGATGCTTTTCTCGTGCAACTAGACTTTCAAAAGATTATGCAACTTTGCCCGTATGAATTTTGTTCTGCTTATGCATTTGCCAGACTCTGTTCTGCACTTTGGGACTTTTTTTGAGATAGTAGCTGCAAGACAGAGAAATTCTGGGTACGTGTTATTGCTCAGTAATGACAGAATATGCATCCCTTTGTTGTTTCTTACTACCAGAAGAAATCCCCAGTTACAACTAAGAGTAACAAAGTAATGACAGCAGATTATGCTTTGTGCTTGGAAGGGTTTTGAAATTTCAGCATTTGGTTTACTTCTGGTTTGGATGAAAAGTAAGTATTTTGGCACTCTCTGCAAAAGGCCAGTCCAGCACTGAGGCTTTTGCTGTCCTGCACCTCGCTGGATGGGACACAGCTGTGGAGCTGGGCAGCCAACTGCTGAGGAGTTGCAAACTGGAAAGCCAAAATCCCAGTGCCACATCGGCACACCAGGAAAGCTGCACAACCGCCAAGAGCTGGAGCAGAGCTGTCTCCTCAGCAGCTCATCCCATGTGCTGCAGAAGATGAGGGAGTTGGGGAGCAGCTCTGAGCTTTCACTTCCCCATCAGCTCACTGGGCAGGCAGCAGAGGTTCTTGGCAGATAAGCTGACAGAGACTGATACAACTTTCAAAACCTGTCCATTTTTCATTAGCCTTTGTTTAAAATCAAATTACCCCTGGGTAATGCTTTGATCTTCACAAATCAGCGTCCTCTAGTGAAAACATTTCTGACCAGCTTTAGCTGAGACTCCAAATCACAAATTCCATGAGAGCTGGATGCCTGTCTCCATCAGGCTCCTTTGCAAATCCGTTCTTCTGAGAGTACCACATTCTTGGGACGCAGGCCTGATGCCATGGACTTTAATGTGTTCAGGATTAGAGCCCAACGGATTTCACACTAAGAACAACCAAGAGATAAACAGCAGCATTCTTTAAGAGTCTTGTGAAATAGTCTGTTTCTGAAGACTCGGGACAAGAGAAAAACATATTTACATGAATTTACAATATTTACATTTTTAGTCCTCATTTTACCCTTCTTGAAGAATGAAAATCTTACTAATGATTTGTGCTATTAAGGAATGACGAAAAAAACATGAATACCAAATGTCATTAATGCCAGCAGCAATTATAATTTAATTGCCCACAGACATTTATTTCTGCTTATTTTTCCCCTCACAATTCATAAATGAATTTGATATAATTTTACATAGCTAGAATTAAGACTCAATATTTTACTTACATGAGGGTCATGATACTTGTGTTTAGTTGACATTCAATAAACTGTTCTAACTGCATTTCATTTTGAAATCAGAACAATTGGTTCAAGACTCATCAGTGTTGAGCCATGGGCCTGAAGTTTTAGTACAGAGCTTCAGGTTTTAGCACAGACTCCTTTAGCATCAGGTGTTTTGGAAAATAAAAGCAAATTCAGAATTTAACAAATCATCAATTACAGTCTTTCATATTTGCTCAGAATTATTGCCTTTTATTAACACTTCTAGCTCTGGTGCTTTCAAAAATAAATCATAACCTGAATCGAGGATTCAGCTGGCTTGTTCTTGAGAGGGTGACTAACCTTCCCAAGCAACCACTTATTTTACCTTAATCTCCCCAGGATATGTATTTTTAATTCTTTTTATGGATGTTTCTAATTCTTTCTACGACTATAGCATTCATACAGTATTTAGAGCTGTAGTTCACCAAAACTAAAATTTTAAAGATTTCCTGTATATAAGCCTAGTAGCAAGCCACTGGGACAGGCAACTTGCACACGCCTACTCTGCTGATTAACCAAGGGTCAAAGCTGGCCTTTCTTATATGGCCAAAACTCCTGCTTAGAAAAGTTTACTCTTTTACCAAGGTAAATACATCAGACTTTCTTCCTAAAAACAAAGTGGCCATAGTTTATTTCAAATCACTTTTTATAAAGGATCATTCTCCTCATGTTGTAGTCACAGATAAGATACACAGAGTATCAACGCTGTCTGTATAGCAGCTACAGTGGGCAAACTAACAATGGACTTCAGCATCCAGAGCCTTCAACCCTTTCTTCTACTGATAGTAATGCTCTCATGTAAAATCCATTACACTGTCAAAATAGAGATTTTCTATGAACCAGGCACATATACAATCACCGGCTACAATATATCAACTCATTCAAACATGTTTAGTATTACAGAGCTACAAATGTAGGAGTGGGTGGTTGTCTGGTTCACATACAACTGCTGCTAATGTACACTGATTGCCAAAACTTTAGGGGTTTGGCATATCTCTCTCAGTTCTGCTTTTGGAAACAATCATAACAATAACATACAAAAGTAATATAATGATTTAGATTATTAACAGGTACTATTACAGCAATGTACAGCTATATCATTTTGTGCTGTTGATATTGGCTCTGATATTGCTTAATTGAATTCTACCTAAAAATAGGTATGAACTAAAGCTATTCAGAGGAGGATATATGAAAATTTTATAACATATTTTCCAGTGCCTCATGCAAATCTTGGTTATTTCCCTGCATAATCAGTTTGTGTGGTTGAAGGTTGAACTGCAAAGGGCTGAATTCTGAAAACAGTTCCTGTATGTAGTATTGCTGAAACCTGGGGTTTTCTCCAAGCCCCACTGCATACAATGAAAATGATCCACCATGAGGGATTAGGCTGAGGTTATATGGTCTTTATGCAGAAAAAGACTTAAGTGTCTACATAGTGCTACTGTGTGGGATGGCTTTGGATGCTTAATACGTTGTACTTCAGTGCTTTTTATCAAATGAGTCCCATATGGAAAATAAAATATTATGAGTGAAAGCTTACTATTCCTTCCTGCCCTCAACCAGGCTAAGACTTCACATGAATAATGTGTCTACATGCACCACATGGTTATGTGTAGTACCTGGTCCAGCTGGGAACAGGTTGACTTGGCTTTAGAACCACCAGTGCTGGGCTCTTCCAGACACAGCTGTCCCTGCTGAGATATTCCTACACAAAGCCCCTTCTAACCAAAATGTACTCCTGTCCAGAGCTCAGATTTTACAGGTTCAGATTTAAAATGCAAAAATACTGCTTCCCCATCCCCACCCCCTTTATACTGTTTATGTTATCCTGTTATACACTAGATGACATCAGTGGCTGAGCAATGTGTCTTCCTGACCGGACTGCTATAAAATGAACAAAAAGTCAGGAACCTTGCTGCTAGCAGAATAACTCACTCATTACAAACCATAGCATCTGTTTTCACCTTTGCTCCATAGAAAAGCCTCATATCTTAATATCCTGAAGCATAGAATTTATAGTTTACTTGCAAAAAAATACTTCTGGAAAATAAGTGTTTAATAAATTGCCTTTTTCTCAACTTCAGGCTTAATAGAATAGAATAGAACAGAATAGACTATTTCAGTCAGAAGGGACCTACAACGATCATCTAGTCCAACTGCTTGACCAAATCAGGGCTGACCAAAAGGTGAAGCATGTTGCTAAGGGCATTGTACAAATGCCTTTTAAACATTGCCTGGCCTGGGGCTTCAAACACCTCCCTTGGAAGCCCATTCCAGTGTTGGACCACCCTGATGGTAAAGAAATGCTTCCTAACGTAGACCCTAAACCTCCCCTGCTGCAGCTTTGAACCATTCCCATGCATCCTGTCACTGCATCCCAGGGACCTCCCACTCCCCCTCCTCAGGAAGCTGTAGAAAGTAATGATGTTGCCCCTCAGCCTCCTTTTCTCCAAACTAGACAAGCCCAAAGTCCTTAGCCACTCCTCATTGGACACGCCTTCCAGCCCTGTCACCAGTATTTTTGCCCTCCTCTGGATGCACTGCAGTGGTACTGTCTTTAGCTAAGCAAAATCTCTCAAGCCTTTGTTTTAATGCGCATTACAAGTATCAATACAAATAAGCATTATTCTCTAAGGAAATGTTGCTAGGAAGTGACAACAGTTAACATTCTAAGAGAAATAGATACTCATATGCATCTACAGGACAGAGTGCCTACAACATCAAAATTGCCCCCACTTATATTTCCTTTATTATAATAAAGGTCAGGTTCTTTCACCAATCTTTAGTCAAGTGGACTGATGCATGTATAATAAATTACAGAAATGCCCTTTGTGCCTCTATTATTTTGTGAAAAGGAATAGCTAAGCAAAGGGTGCTCATCCACCCATGAGATAAAAAAACAACCCCACCCTATAACAGAAAAATCTTTATTCTCTTCTTATTGAATTTCAAAGAGAAGAGGTAGAAAAGTCCTATTAAATTTTTAGTCCGGCCAAGGCCAAACAGATTCATAATTGGCAGTTAAGCACATATTTACCTACTTTCTGGGTCTGTCTCCGATCTGAAGTGTGAAAGATCTTGCAATTTATTTCAATAAGTGCAGTAACTATTGACACACAGAGGAGGCATTCTTATGGTATTATTTGTGAGACAAAAGTCTCAGAGTTGTACAGCTTTCTTGATTTTACCCTGATTGCAAGCAAACCACAGAATTTTGCTATGGCTTGGAAACACATGGAAGTTTCTTTCATTGCATACATTTGAATAAAACCCTAATAAAAATACAGAGAGAAGCTAGACATACTTCTAGTTTCCATGTTCTGTGTGGCTATTACATCATTAATATACATAACATTGAATGAAATATATAGTGTAAATACATAGTCTTTTTTTTTCCTATTTTTTTCTGAAAGATTTAGGATTAATGAGCATTTAGTAATCCAACATAAGTCAGATGGAGTATTCAGAAGAAAAGCTGTTCTGATGCCCTATCCTGTTTCTGTATATATAATGTTATCTAACTTTTATATTCAGTTGCTCACTCTAAATTGCAAAGAGAAGTGGTATATAAAAAAAAAAAAGCAAACTCTGTTTCAAAGGTTTTTTAATTTATTTAGGTTTTTTTTATATGAATTCCCCTAAGCACTAGAGGACATAGCAAATCATTAGTGGTTCTCTGTGGATATAAGTGATTCTCCCAGACACAGAATTTAATAAAAAAGATCTTGTTGCTGAAATCAAATGGGGGGTTACTTGTTCATATACTTTCTGTGCATTAAAAACACAAGTTCTTATATAGTCATCTGAGTTGCTGGCTATAAAATTACATTGCGTGTGGATTGTACTAGATGTGGAAAGGCTCAATACTAAACATGCTGTATTAGAAGGGAAGACCCCTCTGTCTTGCAGACATTATTGCTGTTTATTTGCTTGTAAAGTTTTGTCTCACTTGATTTTTGTTTCCAACTATTTGACAAAACAAGGCTGTAAGAGATCATCATACATTTCAACCATTTCTTCCTATTGAAAACTGAAACATTCCTACTAAGCTGCCTCATAATAACATCTAGTTTTCTAACCATACATGAAACCATCCTGCCAGGCCAGTGCAATGAGCAAATGCTAGCTGCTGTAAAGTCTATACAGACCAGTTAAAACGAAAAAATGTTGCTGTATTAGAACAATTCTCCACCTGCAAATGCAAAAAACACTGGCAGAAGTATATGAAGTGTTTCCAAAAAATATATTAGATATACTGTTTACATTACAAGTCTTTTGGTGACTTCACCATGAGTACACAAAGCTGTTGTGGTATAGTCAGGAATTGACGTAATGGACTCTGAGTCCTCTACTACTGTTTAACTAAATGTCTACTTGTTTTCCTCTTGGAAGAAGAGAGAAAGAAAGGCAGGTTACTCTACCGATCAAGCAAAGGGATCAGCAAAACCATCAGCAAGAATCACCCTTGGGTGAAACATGGCAGTTGTTTAATAGGTCACAGAAATATTACATAAAAGATTAGAACTTGGTCCTAAAATCCGTAATTAAGATACAGAAAAGAAGATCAAATGATTGCTATGTAATTTATCTTTAATTATGCTGGAAAGGAATTATTAACCACAATATTTCTGGCTGTATATTACAGAAAGAATTTTCCTGAAATAGCATTGCTTAAAGTTGGAGGTAAAATATAATAAAGACAGAGGGAAACACATTTACAGCATATTGAGTTGCTGTGGGAAGTTTGAGTAATGATCCATTATTGTAAACAGAGGTTATTTACAGTAACATGCTGTGAGAAGCAACAGTTCTGACAGAATTAATACAAGGACATAGCCTTTGGTCACAAAGGAAGTTCACAGACATCCAAATATCTCCTTCCAGCAGCTTCTGCCTAGCAAATTCTTAACACATCAGGAATAAATAAATAATAATAAGATTGCATGGGAAAGTTTTCATAATAACCTGTATAACATGGAAAGAGTTCATTGCTTCAGTCAGCTGCATAGGAAGCTTCTTGCTTGCAAGCAAAGCCTTCCAGGTGGGCAACAGTCCCAGGGATGAAAACTTGAACCCCCTACCTAGCTCCTGTTGATATTGCGGTGTCTAGAATTTCAGTTCTTCCAGGGCTGTTCATTTAAGCTGTCATAAATGAAAGCCCACTGAAAACTGGGGCCCTCAGCACCTGACTGGATGTGACACTAAGGCAGAGAAGGTTGAGGCTTTGGGTTCTACAAGTTTCAGAGCAAGACGCAATTGAAGGAAGTGTAGGAAGGCTGTTGCCAAAACAGTTTTGCTACCAACCAGGAAAGAAAAGGACAGCATACAAATCATACGTGTGTGTGCCTGGCAGGAGTCCACAAAGCCTTGTTCTTGGAAGACATTCTGAGAAAGCTAAAGAGGCATTCTGCAATTCATTAAAAATAATGTATGCAGAGTAATAGGCTGTAGCTAGAAATGCCTGAGAATAGAAGCATCAATTTTACTTTTCCTTTTGGGCCCGTACTTTATTTTTGAGATGAAGAACTGCACTGTGAAAGACCAGTGAGTGACAACAGCCCAGCTGATAAGGAGACAGAAATGACAAAAAAGGTCATATTATAAAGTGACATAAATTGTCTTCCCTATTCAGCCTGCCTTCTGACACATTTTACTTTAGGCAGGTGGCATTGGGCAGGCACTCAAAATCTGTCCTGGGTATTTTTCTCATGCCAAGATGTACTTGGGTTCAAAAGTACTGTTAATTAGCATCACTGCTAAATAAACTGTCCCTGTCCCCCATTCATCATTTTTTATCAGCTAATCATGGTTCTTCAAGGAACTTACATTTGGTGTAGTGGCACCGTAAAAAATTACTGAAACCATACAGCCTGTATTTCTGTTTGAGTATCAATTTATCAAGAGGGAAAAAGTCCAGTTTTGAAAGGTTTCTCACATTCAGTAAACCCATCCAACTTACTTCACACTGAAAGGTAAAGGACTGTGAAACAACAGTTTTTTATTTGGACTGTAACTAAATGAACAAAGTAAAATCCTTAAGTCAGAAATGTCAGTCATTAGTACATTGCCTCATTTAGGAAAGATAATACTGCATGAATACAGATACCAGTGAGAGCAGTTATATACCAGACTCAAAATAGTGTTCCTACGGTTTAATGAAAGACAGAACCAGAGCTCAGGGAACTGTCATGGGAGAACAACCACGGCACCTCCAAGGCATCAGTCCAAACAAAACCCGTGCTCATTTGCAAGGGACTGAGAATTAATTTAACAACTCGTTTTTATTCAGTGACTTTTGTGAAAAGGGTTGTTGATCTCAGTCACTTTCCAGTGACCACATTATCAAACACAGCTCTGAAAGAGAAACTAATAAGAAGTTGGTCTCATCAGGAAGGTCAAAAGGGAATAGGACAAGACATTCTTAGTGAGGTGTGGGGCTTCTTCATGAGGTTAGGGCACACTGGCAATGAGAAGTGCAAATAAACACGCTGGCATACGCACTGTGTTGGGGATATAAAAGGTACTGTGAATCTAATTCATTGGCAACACATTTGTAAATTAAACAGTGATGAGGTATCACTACAGAAGATATGCTGAATTACTGCAATTCAGTTTCTAAATATTGGCCTTACTCCATTAAAGTAGGTGTTCATAAAATACGTTCAGACAGAGCTTCGGAAATGTTCTAAATTTGCCTGATTCTGCTATTCTTGAAAAGTCCTAGTTTCACTGGAACAAAGTAAAGGCTAGCCTGAGCGCTGATCAAAACTTCACCCCAAATAAGAGAGTTTTCAAAATATGAGATCTACATTTTCATACTTTTGCCTCCACTTACAAATTAAACCATGCACCAACTTGTAAGGAGCAAGAGAGAAGAATGAATAGAATAGTAAGCAAATAAACACCCTAAAAGGAATAACTTAGTAGCTGAGAGACTTCATTAATTAATTAAAAAAAAAAAATCCAAAGAAAAGAGAAGAAAAGAAACTGTCCAACAAGTAGTTTACAGAGGCCGTTTTTTTCACTGTAGATTCACACTGTGGCAATTTATAATATAATCCTAAGAGCTGGACACCTTTTATTTTAAATTGATGTGGCAGCAATTAGAAGGGACTCATCATCTTCCTCTCTCTTTCTTGTTATGTCACGGAAGGGTGGCACATGCCTGTAACTTTGTGTTCTCAAATCAGAAACATGAAAGTGAGAAGAGAGGAGAAAAGAAAGTGGATGGGAAATGTGTCTCATGACCGTTATTGATGCAACTGTCAATGGAAGTACCCGCAGGCTAGCTTGGCATTGTTGTTCTTTCTCAGAACCAAAAAAAGCTGGTATATATTTCTTATCTTCTCAGAGAAGGGGGAGCCACCTGTGTGGTATGTAGACACAACACTGTATCTTCCTTCTGCTGTAACAGTCTCTTTATATACAGCCATGAAAAGGAACAAGATAAAATGTTTGGGGTGGAACAAGGGACCCAGAAGGCCTTCCCCGGCCGTCTTTCCAGGATGGGCAGTATTGGCAGCCAGGACATAAAAGTGCTTCTACATATGCCTTCAGTGATGGAGAGTTCTGGGTTGGGGTGAGATGGTATTTGTAATCTGTCCTGAGGCAGGGTGAGCAACAGCCCCCCAGATAAGCCAGCAGGAAGAGGACAGGACTGCTAGACACTCTTCTCTCTTCTCTTGCCTTTTTGGCTACAGCTACGTTTCTGAAGAGACTGCAGAGTTACCTCCAGCTGTGCTGGCCTCTCACCAGCCTGTGGGTCAGTGGTGGTGCCAGAGGCTCTTCTGGAGTCAGTGCACCTCTGCCTGCATCAGGGCACCTGTGGTGCCTGCAGAGACCTCACCTAGCACCAACAACGCAAGACAGAGCAGGGGATGAGCATAGCTCCAGAGCCAGTTATCTTGGCTCTCCAGATACAATGTGGAGACCAAAGAGTTAGGCTCAAGATATTTTCGTGGATCCATATCCTATTCCTGCCTCCCTGAGATAGCACAGACACCTGCAGTGCAGGTATTTTTCAGGGAAATGTAGCACAGACAGCTATAAATGCGAAGAGAAGACATAGCTGAAGATGCCACACAGCCAAGTGGTCATTCTCTGCACAGTTTACAGGGAGGAGGAAGACACAGAAAAAGATCTAACTTAGGATAATGCAGAAGAGAAGTAAGCAATAAAAAAAGGCTCCGAGAAAATCCTGGTGGAACAGTACAATTCTCTGGCTGTGAGAACTGCAGGTCTCATTTACCTCTGGCATGGCAGGATGAAAAAGGATGGTGCATAAGCCATGAGCACATGCCCTTGGGATACTGGTCTGAAAAAATGGTCCCAGCTGTAGCACATGTAGCACTGATAACAACAGTGTGAATGTACACAGACACGAAAAAGAAGAAGTACAGTACATCTACAGCTCATAGCACAACAGTTCACACAAGCTCACATGCTCAGCCTTACATGACTAATCTGTTCTGATATCTACCACTGGACAGGTGGAGGCTTTTTCCGGTTTTCGCTTCATGTCAGCTGCATATCTTGAAGACTATTCTTGACTAAGCAACTTGCTATGATAATGTAGCCCATTATGCCTTATTTTCAGAAAAACAGAATGACCTGTGCCTAGCCAACTGCAGTTATTTTGATAACTGCTTTCATTAAAGACTATTTAGAAGAAAATATTTGCATTTTGGCAAAAAGGTTGTAATAGGATGGGTAAACTCAACCTCTGTTCAGGTGGCTGGTCTTTTAAAAGCCATAGAAATTTGCTTCTTCAAAGTAGTGGGATTTTCTCATTTATTGAAACGTGTGTTCGTCATTGTCCCTTTAACAGTAGAGTTACCAGTCTACAAAAGGCCGTTAAAATGCAAAAATAGAACTAGGTCATCTTTATGCTGCACGTCAGTGTGTGTGCGTGGACGTTATTGATCACAGAAATTACACATAAGAGGTTCTTAAAATAACATGGGGTTGAGACAGCAGCTATCACAGCTGCCTTTTAAATCCAAAGTTCAAAATAAAATGGGGACATTACTGAAATGTTAAAAAGGACAATAACATTCCTGTTGATACAGGATTGCCTCTGCCCTAATTATGGAAATATTTTCTCTGTGTTCCCTTTCCTCCACTCTCATATCTACTTGGCACTTCCTTCAGTCGGTTGGTATGTACATCATCAGTAGATAGGATCAAATAATGGGAGGCTGAAGTCACTTAGTATACTTCTGAGTGATCCTTAAGATTATTTAGAATACTAAAATTAAATGGTATCTGGTAATATGATGTTCATTTCCTTTAAACAAAGAACAGCAATTTAAAATCAAATAAAAACCCTAGGAATACATCCCTTCCCCTAGTAAATACCTTGTGATAATTTCAGAGAAAAAATGGACAGATATTCTTCCCCTGTTTCTTAGGATAGCTTCTGAAATTCACTATTTTAAGTGCAAAAATGAAAGTATTTTTTAAAATATATTTTTCAATTTTCTCTTTCTTCTTTTCTCTAGTGCCTAAGCATGAAACAAACAGAGTTATTTCACCTCTTGCTGGAATATCATCAGTAGCTACGCTAGGAAACATTTGTGAGTAATGAGAAAGTTACAAACAACTGGTTTGTGGCCAGTGTCAAGTACGTAGCAAGAGCTATAACCTAAACATCTGCCACACACTGGTAACTATGCTGTGACTAAAAAGACCAGTGAACCTTGCGAGCTGACAATGCATGCCTCTTCTCAAATCATAAAGGTTTTAAAGTATGTTTCCTTTATGGTGAGAATGTCAAGCTCTGTAAACAGGATATATAACTTTTAGTCAGACTGCCTATCTGCAAGGTAACATGGTAACATCTTTCCTAGGCTGCATGATTAGAAGTGAATTACTTTAAAGAAAATTAGTTGGACACTTATCAGCTTTATATTTACTCTTATGAGATATAGTTAGTCTACTTTACTTGCATTATTATATTTCAAGTTTCACTTCAGAGGCCTAAAGCAAATGAGATGGGCTAAAAATAAGAAAAAAGTTAAGAATATACTACTTTCCCACTCAAAGACAGCATTTTCTTTTTAAAAGCTGTTTGTCTGATGTTCTGTCTCACCTAATTTTTTCCCCTAAAACTCTTGCCCATATATTTGGATAAAACAACAGTATCTACAGAAAAAATAATTCAAATCTAGCAATTATTGAAATAGCAATGTGGAACACATCATAACTAAGCAGCTAGATGTTAATCTATTATTCTACATAAAGGGCCAATCCAAATTACTGTGGATCACATAAATGCTCATTTAGGTAAGGCTTGGTGTTGATTAAAGAGAACCATATATAAGACTCCAAAATACTTCAATTTTGTTTAATTTTTGGTTGTTACAAGTTAACATCTGAAGATCCAAAGAACCAAATTGTCCCTTTTAGAAGACAGTGCCTCAGTATTCACTAAAAAAGGGCAATAATTTCAAGAAACTAACCAAAATCAGCATCAGAAAAGGGAGCAGTCACACCTGAGGACAAGAAGGGCAGGTTTCAAGAGCATCTGAAAAAATTATAATATGTTTCTGCTTAATGGCCCAGAAGGATTATCCTGCACACTTAGGGAAAGGACTCTAGTCCTTTAAGTGCCATTGTCTTTCAGAACTCACCCAATGGATGAAGTTCTGTACAACTATCAAAAACAAAGGTGTGCTGTTGAGCCTTAAAAGAGGAGAAAGAACACAACTAAAATAATTCAGTAATCATTTAATTCATTAATTAAGTGTTAGGGAAAAGGAAGGGAGGAAGGAATAGAAATCAACAGGTAATTCATCAAACTTATAGCATCTAGTCAAAACATGGTCATGAATAAAAACTAATCAAGATTTGTCAAGAACAAATGGAGCCAAACCTAAGCAATTTCTTTCCATGACAATGTAACAGGCCCTTTGGATGGGGGAAAGCTGCAGATATAACATACCTTGATTTTTAATACTGTTTCAGAAGCTGTTTCTAGAAGATAGGTGCAAAATGGTCTAAAAACTGCATTCAGAGAATAGTCCCCTTCCCGGTGCTTCATATTTTCTGAAATGGAAGGATATACTGAATGGAGCTCCATAAGGATTCATTCTGTCTCAATATTGTGCAATATTTTCATTCATGAGGAGGACGAGGGGACAAAGTGTACATACACTTAGTAAATTTTTGGACAACACCAAGCTGGAAGGGGTTTCAAAAGCCTCGAAGGACAGAATTAGAATTCTAAAAAGCTGGAAACATGGTGTGAAAAAACAAAGTGCATCCCTATTAAATGAGATGCAAGGTTCTATGTATAAGAATAGTCACCTAAAGAAACACAGGATCGGAATGAGATGGTAAAGAGCAGTCTGACATAAAAGGATTCCTGGGCTTTAGGGGATTGAAGGAGAAATGGCAGAAACACCACCATGCTGATGCCAGAGAAGAAATGGTGTGCTAGGGTGCATAAATAAGTAGAGATCCTGCAAAATATGAGACATATGAGAAGATATGAGATGCCAAACCTCAAGAAAGATGTGTTCAGAAGGGCTGGATTTCTGACACCTCTAATCATTCTGTATGAGAAGACTGAAAGCATTCCCATTCGGTAGTGCAGATTTGGTTTAGAAGCCTTGAGGAAAATACACAAAATGCTGCAGCACAAGGGATAGTAATCATCTGCTCTCCATATCCTTGGAGGATAAAAGAACTAATGGACTTAAACTGCCTTAAAGAAAAAACAAAACAGATAATGGGAGAAGTTCTCTAATGGTGAGGATACCACTAGAATGGCATTAGAACTGGAGCAGATTGTGGAGGTGGGCTGTGGAGCCCCTCACTGGAGACTTTTTAAAAACATGACTAACATCTATCAAGAGTATAGGTAATCCTTCCTGAGAGGAGAATGGGATAAACGAGGTAATCTTTTGAAAAGCCAGTCATTTGTATTATCTGTGATTCTGTGCAACAAGATAACAGGCTTCCTACTCCCTAATCAGTAAATTTTGTTCTCTACTATTCTAAAGATAACAAATTATGGCTATTTCTCTGAGAACAGCACTGTAATTCTTCACCAGCCTTCTGAGTTTTTTCTCTGAGTTTTTGTTTGCGTAACACAGACTAAGAAAACAAAAATGACAACACCATAACTAAGACTTGTACACGCGAATCCGTAACTGGATATTACAGCTTCAGTGTAGCACACTGATATATTTTCATCTCTCGAGAAACTCCAAAAAAATAAACTAAACTATGCAAAAAGCAAAAAGCACACTCTTTCCCATGGCTGGGTCAGGTATATCAGGACAGAATATGCCACTACAATATGCTTAGGTGAGATATATATTTAAGTAAACTATTTCTCAAATCCTGTATTAGTTGGATGATTAGCTAGTGAAATTGTCCTCAACCTTTGCTCACTGAAGGGGAACAATGATGAGCAACTTTCTTCCAATTTTAACTCTATCGCTGCCTTAAATCTTAACTCTTCAACTGCCTTTGCCCATGAACAGTGTGAGAATCCTGCAGGCAATTTGTTACCCACAAGCTATTGGTAGGAGACCACTAAGTTACTGCTTAGACACAACAGTAAATAACAAAGACATTAAGTCAGTAACATGTTAGCTCTTACAATTTTTATAAAAGACTATGTCTAGTCTTTTCCTTCTAAACAGTTGATATATTGGGACAGCTAATGGACAAACTAGTAGAATGCCTGCAATAAGGGCATTTTTAATATATTCAAGCTGCATAAAAATTTACACTTACTGGTCATCAATAACCATTATGGTAAGAGAAAACAATAAACAAGTAAGGCATATAAACATTTAGAATAAATATTATAATGACAGGCACATTCCCATTAAGTAAAAGTATATTAATTGTTGGAAGAAAAGTAATTTCACTGAAAGACAAAACAGGCAAAATAAAGAATCTCAGCTGGGTGGTACGTCTTGGTAGACTTTTTTTTTGTTGTGAAAAGGTACAGAAGCATTTGATTTGTAAAACAGCTGATACCTTATGGGAAAGTGTAAAGAACATTCTTCTGTGCAAAAAAAATTTTGTTGTGTAAGTCAAATTTGCTGAACTTATCTTTTCTTAATTTGCATAGCTAAGGATATTTGCAGTGCTCAGAGTGTGTATAACTGGTGGGTTTAATTAATTTCTCAACTCTGTTACTTGAGGCAAAAGAAGATGAAGAAAACCAGAAACGCGGGTGGCAGCGAGAACACATCACCACTCCCTGCCCTCCCACAACCCAAGCAGTGGAAATTGATATGAAAGCAGGGTCTTGATATCTCAAGAGTTCATCTGCTTATTGCCTTCTTAAAGGTTATAATCCTCTGTTTGTGAAGCCACAATGGGTTGCTCTAGAGAAGATTACAATGTCACAAATCCTATCAGAGGATTATAAGTCTGTCATGTTGTGAGTAATTATGAAGGAAAAGCAAACCTTCAGAGGACACAAAAATAACCTTCATAAAAGGAGATATGGTGTCACAATATGAAAGTCTACATGGAAAACGAACCTCAGTCTGTAGCACTATTGTTAAGCAAGAGCCCAGAAAATATTACAAGAATGTGAGTATGACGGTACAGTATGGAGCCCAAGGGAAATGCAGAAGAGACAGAGGCTTCCAGCCAGTTTAGTCACAAGGCCAGTGATATCCCACTCCCACCCTCCTCGGATGGCAGTAAAACAGCCAACTGATTTCACAGAACTCTGCTCCTACACACTTGGAGTCTAACCAGACACAAGGAGTCCAAACCTGAAACATGATGAAGGCCCCATCTCCTAAATCACTGTGACCATAGAGAATTCAGCACTTCACAGCATCAGCGACTTCATCTACAAGACAGTGGGAAGCTTCAATCACCAGCTCTTGAATTTAACGGATACACAAAGATGCAGTTGTCTCCTTCCCCTGTCACAAAGAGTTCAGCAGAGCTCACAGGCATGAGATTCTTATATATACAAATAATTCCCATAGATTTAAACATAAAGTGGCAGTAGCCCATTCAGTAAGAAAAAGGCCCTTTTACAGAAACATTGTGTGCACTTCCCTGGCAGGACCCAGGTGGCAATGGAGCCCCACACTTCTTTGGCCACATTATTACTGATTTTCCTTCTTTTATGTTTCAACTCTCCCTAAAATCACTATTCAAAGAAATATGATCTCTGCCTTTCACATCTGTAAGTGCCTGAAGGATGTAGATAGAAAATTAAAGGGATGGAGGGGGGGATTTGTATTGTAAAATTAGTGCTGTCCCATCTGCACTTCAAGTAAAAGTATTGAGAATGAAGAGTTAATCTGTTTTTGAGTGTGTGTAGATAGCATGTGACAGCAGTGCAGAATTCGACTGCACTGGAAGGAAACGCGGGAGTTTTGCCATCTAAAAACAAGCATGGGGCACTGTTTGAGCAACAACAGCACTCTGACTACACAGCTCACTGATATGTCTCTGCAGTTTACCTCTCGCCAGAGGAAAGTCAGTTCCTCCTAAGGTATGCACCAAGGGCAGAGCACCATGGGTTTTGTGACCTGGCTCCTTGACCTTCTTTCCCACGGCCAGATGAGTGGCATTGTCTCTGAACATCAGCTCATGAATCTCCCTATGGTAATGTTTTCTCATAAAGACTGCATCCACAATAACCTTTTTCATCAGTGTCTCCAATTAGATCAACAAGGTGTTAACAGGTACTATGCCATCCTATCTCTTGCCAATTTTCAACTTGAACCAACAGGAATTTTGGTGTCAGTCAGCACTACAGACCCTGCTGATTCATAAACGCTTGCAGCGGGGGATACCCTTCACTTGCCTATGCTCCGTGCTGTCAGTGCAGCCCACACCACCATTGTGTCATAAGGAGTTTAATACCTTTTTTGAGTCTGACAGTGTAACTGAAGACATTCCTGTGTCCAGCATTTTTCTGTTTTGAGGAAAAAAGTTTCTCCTCAGAAATCTACTGAGGATATCCATAGTGAAAGACCATGCAACCTCTACCATGGCAGAGAGCAACAGGCCACGGGGTAGGAAGTGAATAGAAAACATACAGCACGAGACATCAGCATGCTGAGACACTCGCATTCAGTGGCACCATGGAGAATCAAGGGTATAACGTGTAGCATGGGACTCACTCCTACAATTGCTTGATAGGACAGAGAAAGGCACAAGGCAGTATGTTTGATGACAGGCATTTACACTGTAGACTGTCACTTCCATTAAACAGAAACATTTTTTTGCCGGATGAAATGCCATCCCACTCATCCTAGATCCTTTTTGTGATGGTTATTAGACGGGTAGGTTGTCTGTGTTACAAGAATGTTTTTGTGATACAGTGCAGAGACAGAACAGATAACTGGCTAGCATAAATTGCCATGAAAAATATGTATTGTCTCAGAGCTATCACATTAGGGAAAATATGGCTACTCACACGACTTGTGCTGATGAGAAAACAAAAAAGTCTTCGTATCACAAGGGACAGAGACTTACAGGGATAACTTACAATACCATCGTATACAGAATAGCACAACTCCACGTGTTACTGCGGGTAGAACCTCACCTCAGAAGCTGCACTGCAAGGCTACAAGTGTTGAGAAATGACAGCAGTAATGATAAAAACTTGGAAAGAATGTCAGATGAAGAAAGATTGAAAAGAGTGAAATTATTTACTTCAGAAAAGAGGCAAATATTTGAAAAGTGGAAAAAAGTATATAAAATAATGAATGGTACAGAAGCTGGATTGCAAGCATCTGTTCTTGCTAAAACACAATATCAGTTAAATTGCAGGGCAGAGAAATTCAGATTAGATGATAGGCACGCTTTCCAGTTCAGGACTTCTGCTAGACTATGGAAAATGTTGCTGCAGAGTGCCATTAATGTAACAAGAGCTGAAATACCATTTTATGACTATGTGGAGAGCAAGACCATGTAGATTTATAACAGTTAATGCAAACCAAAGGGTTTAAGAAGGTTGCTGTTTTGGGTCATAACCTGCATTGCTGTTTCTGGACATAACCCCTGCTGTAAGGGATAAACACATACCTTTCAGAGATAATTTTGGATATAATACCATTGGGGCTTTTGTACCCTCCTGTCACACATTTAGTACTGGACGGAGAGTGGCTACTAAACTGGATAGACCACACATATTCCATATATGTCTGCACGTGCACAAAGAGTGCATTATTTAATGGGCGTGCAGCCTGATTTTGATGTACCAGCCGTTGCAGAAGATACCCTTGTATGCTCCTGCATGCAATGATGCTCTGGACGTGAATAAGAAGACACAACATCTAATGCACATCTGAAGGAAGGGGCAAAGAATCTAAATAAAAAGACAGTAACAATGGCAATACAGTACCTACAAAGAAAGAAAAAAGTTATACAGGTGTAGGAAAATGCACACACAAAACCTCAGGTCAGTTCAACTGCATTGGGACAACCTACAGAGAGGCAAGAGCAAGTGTATAGGCCTAGGATTTGAGTTTCACCCCAGCAGGAGGCTGTCCCATGAATGCAAAACAGTCTTACTATCCAGGAAGGAACCGGTCTGAAAGCAATTCGTTTACAGGCATAGCCAAGTTGTTGAAATCCCAGAGCCTTCATCATATCCAGGATTTTTCAGAAACAGCATCTGCAGTTTCTGTTGGTGAGGCTTGTAGGAATGGAAGTATGGATTTGCAATACTTTATGAGCTAATCTTATAATTAAGTATAATATGCTCAAGAACAGAGAGACAAATATGCATGTTGGTGGCAGTGCAGTTATGGATGGGAGGGGAACAATTTTATACTGGTATTCTCTAATCACTCAGATCTATCTTGTTTTCATAGCTGTTATTTTCAGTTTTAGTTAGTTCAGAGCATATCTTTTTCTCTTGAGTATCTGAAAGTGCTCAGCTATTATTATCTTTCGCTCTGAATTTCCCCCCTTTTCCCCCCTTGACTTCCCAGTTGTCTTTTGTCTGTCTTGTTCTCGTTTCTTTTGTATGTGTGTCTGCAGGTGGCTTTTATAGCAAAACCTCATTTCTGCTTTCCCGCCCTTCCCCCATTCTCTCCTATTTTGTTACTGCATTGCCTGTCTCATTTGTTCTTTTCTTTATGCCTGTAACTGCTCATTTACTAATAGATTCCATTCTGTGTCTATGGAGTTTTTTCATTTTCCCTGTCTTCAAGCACCAAAACACTGACTTCATTGCTACAGAAAGGAGTGAATCCGCAGGCCACTCTACAGAACAGGTTTCACTCTCCCATGGCTGAAGAGGAGGAGGATAGTGCCTGAGCTGAAGGGACGTTCATGGCAGGTTGTTAGATCTCAAACAGTGAACAAGCTTATTATTGCTAGCTGCCTACTAGCATCTCTTCCTCTAACCCTCAGTATTTCCCATAACCCTGGCAGCTTCTTGACAAAAATAATCAAACTAGGTGAACAGTACAATATATTATATAAACAATGCAGAAAACAAACAAAAAGAACAAAGAAGTTTTGGAGCTTTTTTACCACATTCAGACACGTGACCATGGTGTGTCGGGTGTTTCCACACTGGGTTCTTATTTGTATTTAATAATTCCTGAGATGCTCATTCTTGGATTTCTGAATGAAGTACATAAATTAGATATGACACCATCTTAATTAGATAGAGTGCAGCATAGCTACAGCAACCAATTACATTATTGTCACCGTGACGCACATTAAAGCTACTCCAAAATTCACGATCAGGGAGTGGTGGAAACACTCCAAAAAAAGCATTTTCACTTGAAAAATGCAGTAAGCTGTTAGCTGTGACATCTGGATACAAGTTTCAATTGAACAGGCTGAGATATAAGTCAAGATAATAAACAGATAATGTAATGATCGGTCTCCCTCAACTACTAGGGCTGTGACCAGAAGCCGATGCCTTAGCAATTTCCAAAGGCTCATTGTTGGTGACTGGGATGTAAACCCCACTTTCTCTAGCTATAAACTGGTTTTGGTGCAGCTTCCTTCCAGTTGTTATTTTCTGCTCCCTTTGCCTCCCACAAGCTTTTCTACACCTAGACCTCTTAAGGGGATAACAGTCAAAAGCACTCTTCAGTGTCTGAAGATCTTTTTTTTTTAATTTTTTTCCTGTATGCCTCATTTTCTGCCCAGCAGATATCTAGCTTCTGTGTAGTGAGCTCCAGCATGCTTTTTCAAACTCTTCCTTTTAGGCTGGCAGTAGGAAGACAGAGAGCAAAGTGCTAAGGTTACATCTAGAATGACTCCTCAAAGCCTTGGGAGGTTAGGAAGCAGACTGGCATCGTATTTCCTTGCTTCAGCAGGAAACAAGATAGGTTGTGAATATTGTAGGTTTTTTACAATATCATCATTGCTAATCAGGTCTGACTATTCATGCTAGAAGCTGCGATACTAACAGTTTTTTGACTCTGTGATGTTCATATTCTCAGTCTTTTAAAAATAAATACATAAATTGGCAGTGGCACTTTGCAGCTGGTTATATGGAATATCATGCTGGACAATGCATCAGGATCAGGTTGCCAAAAGTAAAGTATCAGCACAGCCACAGCTTTCAGGTTAAAGTTGTCCCTATTCAGCAAAGCCAGCTATTTGAAAATATGAAACACAGAATGTCTGGTTTATAAGTATAAAGGATTTCACTTGGCACTAGAGTTCAGTGATAAAACTGATAGGGATTTTTCTGATTAAACTTGCTTCCAATTGAAACCAATTCCTTGTATCCCAAAATATTTTGAATAATCCAAAAGGTTATTATTTGCTCCCCAAAATATAAGACATGGTATTTTTTCCAATTTCAGGAGAAAATGTCAAAGTCTCAAACTGAAAAATCTCAAATTTCATGTTGAAGTCTTGTGAAGTAGTTGTAGACAAATTTCTTTATTTCCTGAGAGAATCCTTATTCGGTATTGCTGAGACTGGAGCAGTATTAAAAGTATAAGACAACCCTGCTGAGGCCAATACCATTTTTAGTAGTAGATGTGGATCGCTGCTGAGTAGGCAAGACCTGTTAGAACCTCCTAGCTGCTCCTGGCCAAGCCTGGGCTCCCCCAGTGGTTAAACTTGCACTCCCTGTCACTGCTCCTGCTGCAGAATTTACATTGCACCATTTTTACTTCCATTATGAACATTTCCTAAATAGCATCCAAATACAGGTGAATTTACTCATCACCATTACATTAACTCTGTGTGGAGACAACAACCTAAGTGACCCACTTGCTAACTTATTTCTAGAAACCCAAAGATAAGGAATCAGATCACACACAGTTTAGTGAGCTTGCAAGCAAATGCAACATTCAACAGTCTTGGCCAGTTTGACTAAAATTTAGTATGATTCAAATTTGGACTGATGTATATATCAAGCTAAGATTTTCCTTTTAGGCCCTAGAAGTCCATTCCAATGGGAGTCTCTTTACAAATTGTAATTGGTCTTCAATATAGTTCAATGCACTTTGCCAGAGTCTGGCCTTTTGCTTAATTTACTTTGTGCAAATGGCCAGTTGAATGAATAATTTGAACTGTGTCTTCTATGTGATGACTCAGTCTTGTATAAGCATCTGGGTATGAGTGAGGGGCACTGTGTAGTCAGCGCAGCAGTGAATGTAAGTCATTAATTTGCTTGAAATTCATAATTCAGGAGAGTTCTGGGCTTTTAACAAGACACAAGAGCAGGCGAAGATGCTCTGGAAATGGAAAATGTATTCCTTTACATCTTCATAAACACTCAAAGAATCAAACCTCAGCAACATTAGTACCTCAGCAATCTAGTAACAACAGTCTGCCACTGAACATCTGGATGAAAAACAAGCACACCTAATTCATTTTCCCCAGTACATTTCTAGGGTAACTTTCTTCACTATGTCCAAAGACATGACTGAGTAAAAATGGTAGGTCTAAGTAAAAGAAACAGAATCCTGGTTAGCTACATCCTATCTAATGTGCTCAAAATACTTTCATCACAGTGAAATCATGATGTTTTGATATATTGAATAATAAGAATTGCCAGAAGTGAACTTCATAGTAGTGGCATCTACAGAGTGCTGATTTAGCTCTACTCAGAAAAAAAGCAGTGTCCGTAGTGGTAAAATTTGACACCTTCCTTGTATTAAAGGTGCAACCCATGCTGATATCTTTAGAGCTGCCCTGTTACCAAAACATGGCTGTGCTAGCATTCCTCCTCAAAAGTGTACGTGTAGATGCAACCATAAAAGAGAGATATTTACAAGATATGGATGGTTTGGAAAGAGTGGTCAGCTATTTTATGGTTCAAGCCATTAGAGTAAGAGGCTTTCCTTGGCTGTACTCTAGGGATCAAACGGGAGCGGATTAGGATTTCACTAATTCTTGCTCTAAGAGAAGAGTGACTCCCTTTAGTTATATCAGGCATCCCAGTACTATAGCTGAACAGAAACGTACTGAGAGATTTTATTTATGAGAAAATAGCAATTCATTAAAATAACAACTGTTTCTGTGAAAGAGCTGACTTAAAAAACTTTCCCTTTCAAGGTAAACCTATCAAAAAAGATTCCAAAAGTGTTCAAATACTTTTTGGGGGAATTCTGAAACAGAAAAGTTTCTGGTTTTCAATTCAACAAAACATTTCCCTTTCTAAAGGTGAGCCACCGTATTTTACATACATATATAATCTTGCAATCATAACAAAATGTTTCTCCTGATCTGACACAATATTTGCAAAAAAATTTTCAACTTCAGATTTCATTTATTTGGTAAAAGAAATAAAACCACTTAGTGGAAAATTCTTTTGTTATGGGAAAATCATTTCTCATTCAGCTCTACCTACTATCAACAAACAGTTTGTTCCCTATCAACCACCAGCAACAGCAAGAAGAATCATACTGTTAGTAGATGGTAGCACTTCCACCGTTTTTCTTGAGTTGCCTTGAGGTGCCCTCACAACTTGTTTATATGTGTATGTGGTAGGAGGATGTGATTTCACTGCTCTGCAGAGGCAGGGGTACCCTCTGTCTGAATGGCAGAGACCGCACCAGGCAGTGGCAACGGTGAATAAGAAGAAAGTTAAAACACACGTTAGCTCTCCTTTTCTCTCCTAGCAGTAAATCTGTTACCTGACTTCAGAGCTGCTGCTCATGTATTTAGCTTCATTAATGAGCTTTGGAAAGGCAAGTGGCTCAATTCCCTTAAAATCCTGGCAAGCTGCAGGGATTATTTGGCTCCTGCCAGATCCTTTGGGCACTTGTGGGGTGGTCCACTCACTCCATCACAATAAGCTTTCTTTCCTCTAACTGTTCAGCTTGCTTTCTACATGATCATAAGCCTGTGCCTGATGCTGTGGGAGTTACTGCATTGTCATCAGTCCAGCACCATGGTTTCATTGCAGGAGAAAAATGCGCTCATCTGTGATTTCAGAAGCCATGATAAGGTTCTAGGATTGACAATCAGCTCAAATATCTCAAAATACACAGCCTGGAGAAAGACTCAGCAAAAAAGATATGCCGACTGTGTTGAAATCTGTTGAAATTCAGGTTTTCAGATTGAGTGCAACACACAATTCTGACCAAACCTTTTAGAAGCTGGAATCAAATATTAAAAACAACAAATAAATTATTATATATCTTAGAAAGAAAAGTATTCAGGCTGTATTCTCTGCTACAAAGGAACAAGTCAACTCCAGAATGGTTATGGGGTGAGCGCTGGTATAAAACTGTACCTAAGCAGTAATTAGCTCCTGCTTTTAGGTATGTACCCTACAGAGAACACTGTCTTGGTACGATATTGTGATATCCATCATCAGGGAAAAGGAGAAAACGTAAGGACAAAGTGCAATCTTTGAAGAAATTACCTAATGATATTCATGAGCCAAAACTGCACACTCTGCAGTGTGCAAATAACCGAGCTGGTTCTGGTATTAAAAGCAGTGTGTAACTGCATATATGCAGCAGACTGGCTAAGCTAATTTTAATTAGCCTGGCTATATAACTGCACAGACAGAATGATACAACTGCCTTGTATTCAAGCTACATTGGAATAAAATTCAAGTTTTGGTTTGTATCCTAATGCTGCAGCAAATTCAGCCTTTGTGTTGGTGTTCAACTGTTTTGAAAACCTATTTTTTAGTTCAAAGATCTTTTTTATATGAAAGTTAGCATGTATTGCTACAATCATTCGTCAGACTTTAATCATGCCATTAACTGTTTGAAGTACAGGTTTGCTGTACTCAAACTCCCACTTCATAGTAAATAGTGTTTTGTTGCGTTAAATCTCATGACATACCCTGTCTAATCTGTACTGGATAATAATGTTAAAACCTTAAGACTGATTTATTTTTTTCTTAATGCTTGTTGATTTTCTTTAATACAGACCCGCCACAGATGAATAACGTCATGCCAACATCTCCCCTCCTTCCTCAGATGGCACATCAACATTCATACCCCAGCCTGGGACAGATCACAAACCCATATGAGCAACAGCCCCCAGGCAAAGAGCTTAACAAGTACGCCTCTCTAAAGGCAGTCGGTAAGTAAGCAACACGACGCATGACTTCTCCTTTAGATCAGTATGTTGCTTTTGCTGTTGTCAGCTGACATTCTGCTTCCAAGTTAAAAACAAAGTCTTGCTCATCTGGACTACTTCATGATAGAATTTCATATAGAATATTATGTTTGTTGCAAATGTATTAAAAATTAACCGGGGGACTAAAACTAGTGATAAAAAAATTGCATGTAAGACTTGGTGATCATATGTATGTGTGTTTATATATACACACAAAATTACACCATACCTACTGCACACCATTTTTCAGCAAGTTTCACCTATGTTGTACGCACAGTGTTCAGCCCTAGTTCTTTATGCCCTGAATATGCCTACCTATGCATTTTGGTATGCATTTTCCATACCTATCTGCATAAATGAGAGAGAAAAATATCAATTATGTTGCAAATTTAAAGCATATAGTTTAGACACCTGCTAAACACTTCCAAAAAGAGAAGGTACTTGCATGCTTCCGAAATAAGAGCTTTCACATTTTCTGCAGGATGTGCATTAGCAGGTCACTGAAGCAATATTCTGAGGCCTTAAGATTTCAAACAATTAGTGCATCATAAAGCTCCTAATAAAGGTCCTGGTAGTGGCTATTTTCTGTGACTGATCAGTATCATACACTATTATTTTAAGCAAATGGGGGAACATCCTCAAAGAAACAGTTGTGGGTAGGGAAAAGGACAATAGCGGGTAAACATTTTGACATAATTTTCATATTGGAAACGTAAGTTGATAATACTTTTTAAGGGCTGTAAACACCTGCTGCATGCTCTGTGAAGACAGAAAGCCTTTATGACGTTACATTTCAGGCCCCTTCTAGACAACAATAAATGAAGAACTGGGGGGTCTATTCATAGCTTCTCACTAACCCTTGCTCAGCTTACACATATGGATGTTAACATCATTTCCCCATGAATTTAGAGCAGTATCACACTGCCTATTTCAAGACAGAGCTATTTAGCTCAGAAAAACAGCAGAACAGCTGAGAACATTCTGACTTAAGAATCGAGTATTTGTCACACCAGAAATTTTCATCACAAACTGACATTCCTTTATCCAAACTTCAGGATAGCAGACCTCTAACAAAATGTACATTGAAGTCCCTTCTTAAATAGTTTAGCCTTGCTTTAGCTTGCCGTTTTGTTGCTTACATGTGGCATTTTTAAATCTGTTTATAAAAGACAAGTGTTTATAGCTTTCTGCTGAATTTTGAATACAGACAGAGTAGCTTTACAATTGCTTCTTCAAAAGGTGGTACTGTCTAATGATGTGGTGATTATCACAGATTTATGGTCTGATATCAGGCTTCTTTTTCAGATGTCAATTTAGGGCAAGCCACTTGTCAAAGCTAAAAGGTACTCAAGCATAATAAAATGAGATGAAACTTCTCTCATCTGCCCAAGAGCCACTGAACGTACTTATTTTAAAAAATTATTAAATTACAACTTAGGTATTTCTTGGGTGTCTGAGTACAAGTTTTTAAAGCAGCTAGATTATAACCATACTGTTAAATCAACCTTGAAATATTGTGCACTTCAGCTCCAGAAGTTGTATAATGCCTCTCAGAATCTTAAACTAAATTAAACATAACTTTCAGAGACATTTTCTTCCAGGAGGATTACACCATTTTCCTGCGCTTTTTTTCCCCCCTTAGACCTACTGGTTTCAGACTACATTGGCCAAGTTTTAGATTCAGGTAAATTTTCACAAGAAAAGTACAAAAGTGCTGCATTGTTATCCAAACTTTTCAGCAGAAAACAACAGAGATTTTGAAACTATTATACATTCACACCTTCTGTCTGGATGTATGGAGCGAGAGTTAAATATGGTCTGTTTTTAACCACTTGCAAACTCTCAAGGCCATGATTCCTCCCAAGAGGTACCTCTTGAGTACATCCCAAGATCAGAGAGGTTTTTTTTCCATGATGCCAGCCAGGCCTGGGTTTGTGACCATGCTGACATCAACCTAGACAAACTGCACGTTGCAGAGTTCATATTGGCTTTGTAGGAGCTCTGAGAGGAAGAAGCAACTGGCTTACATCAGGCCCCCAATATAAATTTAACCTGACAACATCTTTTGAACAAACAGACTGAGTTCACCCTGACCTGGTATTCATGTCACAGGGCAATGGCGTTTTTCATATGCTAACATTCAGAGTCGCATTTACTGATCCCCATGGCAGGTTAATGAATGCATGTAGTCCATTTCCCTTTGCATTCATTGATAATGGCTTGAGGGTGGATTCATTTGCCACAACAGAAGTTTAATAAGGATGTGCTGTGTATTTCTCCACGCGTTTGAGGCAAACCATATTCATTTAAGTGCCTCTTACTCCGCATGATCCCATTGTTCAGGTGTAGTCCACTGTGATTAATTCTTTTCTTTAATGGGGGGTGGGGGTGGAGGAAGAAGCATTGCTATTGCTTTGTAGCAACTGTAGCTATAGTACGTTAATACCACTCATCACAGTGTGGCCATAAGTGGTAAGAAATTTAGATGACTGAAAAAGTGATGCTTTACCAGAGGCAGTATTAAATTAATTTCCACACAGCTGCTTTCTTCTGAACTACAGATGTCCTAAAAATTTGGCTGTCTAATTTCAGAAGTGAGCTACTCATCCCTCAGTGACTTGCTGCTGTGAAAATTCAGTTCAGTTGACAATAATCTCTGTTCTGGACCATGTTCAGGACCTATATTAAATTCAGTACCTAAGACTCAGGCACTTCTGAAAACAAGAGACAACAGTGCCATTGCTATTAATTTGCGTTGTCCTACTGAATCAGAACGACCAATACCTTGGTAGTGAGGCCAAGCTGGTCCCTAGGAAGCTATTTAAAGCTACACCCTAGACTCCAACAGAGTGCAATTTGAAGTTGGACTGTTCATGCATGTATGCAATGCAACGTGTGCATTGCAGAGTGTCTGATTCAGCACAACAGGGGAGAAAAGAGTTGAAAAGGCCAATGTGGATGTATTTTATTTAAAACACAAAATATTTTTTGTGAACCAGTTTAAACTGCACAGCCAAACCCTTTGCACTCTACGGAAGAGGATATTTCCGCATTTCTTGTTAGGAATTTATTTGTTGCTGCCACCAGAATTCCTTAAGTACTGACCAGCGGCTACTGACAAAATTCACCTTTCCCTCTTACTGTCTATGGGCATTTACATCTCTAAATAATGTGAGAACATTCTGTGCTTATTTTATATTCTTATATGACTGCTTGGAGTACAACAAGGTAATAGTAAGTTGAGATTTACTTACTGTTTTCCTCACTGCACTAGAATTTTGCTCTTCTTCTACCTTAACACATACACCGCCAGACAATAATCAGCAGAAGGTAGACGACACCTTGGAAATGAGATAGAACAACACACACTTCCTGAAAGAACAGATAAACACTCCATCTTCTAGTATCTCTAGCCTAACTGATAGGTGTACTCTGTTCATCCATTATTTGTTCATTTTTGAGCCAGAGAATCTTTTTTCAACAGTGCCAAATTTGTCCCACCAGAGAACGTCAAAGACTGTATCTGAGGGAAAAGGGTTAACAAGCTGTAAGACCAGTCCCACCAAAAGTGGTCACTTAATATTTTGTGGCAATAAACCACTCAGTGTTTTGGTATTTCAGTTTTTTGGTCACCTGAGATGACATGATCCAACTTTTCTTTGGTGCTTTTGCCGTATTTCATTATTTATGTGAAAAGTGCAGAAAGAGGTTTTTCTGCATAAATTATTCTTATTTCCAGTTCATCAACCATGTTTTTACTCCATGCTTAAATGGTTATTGCTCACTTAAGCAATCCTGACATGCCTAAAGCTACAAGTGGATGGAGATCTTGTATCTGAACACCTTCATAAAATTCAAGTCCCAAGACATATGAAGGTAGCTCATCACAAATTTTTATACACTTCATTTGGACACTCATTCAGAAAGCATGAACAATCCAACTTCAAATTCCACTCTGCTGAGCTGTAATAGTCAGAGTCCATCCTGTTGCTTAATTGGAGTTTCCTAGAGCTCAAACTGGCCTCACTATCCTGACGTATTAGCTATATTTATTCAGTCACATTGATCTGTGAACCTGGCTCAGTAACAGTTAATTTTCTTTCCTGAGTTTCAGGGAGTGCAAAGTAACCAACTTTCTTTAGAGTTTCTTGCAAAAATTAATAAATACCTCAAACGCAACTTTCTAAAGCTCTGCAGGACTGGGAGATAGATTACTCAGCTGCTGGAGAGGTGCACAGACGCACATGCGAAAACTGAGAATACAAATATTTCTACAGTTTAACATGATTTTATATTTCTTTCATAAACTTTCTTCTTCCTCTCTCTCACACACCAGCCTCTGAGGAACTGATTGGGCATGACTTAAGAAGAGATAACTCAGCCAGTTTAAATTTTTGCCAAAAAAATCCCCCAAACCCAAAACCAAACAAAGGACAGAATAACTCCCTGAAACTCAGACCTAGAAAGCCTTCAAGTGATGCTGGGAGTTGTAGTCTCCTGTGGGATGAAATCAGATCTAATTGATTCTAATTGATTGGATATAGTGAAGCTAGAGGAGGATATAATTGGTAGCAGACTCACGATCACACCTCTGAGTCTACAGCTCCCAGCATTTCTTGGAGCTTCACAGTTCTTTGATCCCAAAGGAAATGTTAGACAGTGCTCCAAGCTCTGCTTGCAGCTGCAAAACTCTAAAGTGAGACTCTGCAAATATGACACTTGAATAATATGTATCTCCTGTTTAGGTCACTGTTACTATGTAGAAAATATTGTGGCCACAAGTGCATCAATGCATATGGCAACATCTCCCTCAAAAAGGTGTCGCATATGAGAATACTGTCCAGTTTGTTTGTCCTTTACAGCTACACAAGCAGAAGGATCCAAAGGGGAAGATCACCATAAGGTTAACTCTAAGATGTTACCTTTGAACCATCCTCCTGCCTGATGTGAAATTTGGTGGTACCTTCTCTTAAGCTTCAGATCCTCAGTTTCCATAAAAACCATTGTAACTCTATGCTGATACAAGATCTGTCTTACCAGGATAGAAGTGACTTCACAACTGTCCCCTAAGAATCTGATACCTCTCTCACCAGATGAGATTCTGTACTGTTCCCCATAGTTCATTATGCTCTGGGCTGAAAAGAAATCCTGTAATTGGAAAAATGGAAACACACAACAGGGAAAAAAGCCTGCCCATGCATTCACAGGGGTTCATGCAATCCACCTTTAGAAAAGGTAGAACTACAGAATTGTTGGGCACAATATGTTTGTGTTATTCTCCTATACCAACCACACTGTTACACTGACAAGTAAATATTCATGTTTCTTTGGAAGGCTCAAAAAGGAGTTGTGCTTTCATTTCAAAGAGTAAAGAAATTTTCAGCTACTACTTCCATAAGCAGTTACATAAAAATGGATTAAAAAAATCTGGGACATGGAAGTAGCTCCCTGGATTTAACACCATGAAAACAGACAAGGAAGTACAGATTAATGCATCATTTTTCATATCCGGAGGGTGATTCAGTTAATGATTTCATATATCTAGAGGTATGTTCAGTGTCACGCATAATGCTAGACTAGGCAATCTGCCCATTTCAATGCCGGAACTACGGTTCTGTCTCAAGGAAATACGACATAAAAACTTGGTATCTTTTTATTATTCTTATTTACTTAGCCCAGTGTGGCTGCAGAATTTGAAGCTTTTGAGTGTTAATTTGTTGAGGAAGTCTTTCATACTTTAATCCTTGCTTCTCCTTCAGGCACAGGAGAGAAGCCAAGAAGCACTAAGTAGCAAGCCTCCCTTTACCAACCCCCCTGGTAGCACCGTTCCCTCAGCCTTCCCATTTCCCAGCAAGATGAAGTGTCAGTGTCTCTTGTTCCACCTATGCCTTCTGCTGAGACCCCCCAAACTTCGTGTCCTGCCCAGCTTGTGCAGCCTTTCAAGACCTCCTCTTGCTTACACTAAATCATTTGTTTCCTCTGTTATTTACCAGATTAGCTTCTGATACCCACAGGCACTCTGTCATAGGTAAATAAAAAATGCTTGGGGAGTCCTGATCAAAATTTTTCCTATTTTATCATCCAGCACACTAACTTCTTCTTCCAGTGAGGTACCCATATTTTAATTACAAATATGTTGTTCATGCAGAGCCTCAGTATCTTGAGCAAGATCATCTGCATCGCTGACATTCTTTTACAGCCTTTTAAAGAAACAACATATTACTATAAAATCTACAGTGTGATATTCTTTCCGAGGCTGGGGAATTCTGCTGTAAGTGATCAGGCACCCAAGCATCCATTGCCCATGCCATCCTTTAGCAAATAAGCAGAACTGTGAAAAGGTAACTCTTCGGGTATACATTGGTCTTAACAGAAACAACATCTAGGCTGCCAGGAGGAAATTGCAACTAGTCTCTCTTTTACAAGAAGCAGTTTTAACACCAAAATAAGATGCTCTTAAATGTTTCCATCTATGTTGTCTCATTTTTAAGGCTTTAGCAACACACTGAACTTGTGGAAGAAAGGAAATCTGACCTTCAGGCCCATTTAGTTCAGGCTTATCTCAGGACTGTCAGTTTTCTGGATTGAATTCACACCTAGTGAATTTGTTTTGTCTGAATTTGGTCCACTACCTGGTTTTATGCTGGATGAAGAATATTTATAAGGATCTATTAAATTCTTGACCTATTTTTCATGTCAAAACAGCAAATTTATATCTGTGCATCCTTAATTCTTGTTCTTGAAATTGATATTCTTTCCACCCATGTTCCGTACAGTGGATTCCCTACAAGGAAGAAACAGTCATTTTTTTTATTGTTACCAGCATGTATTTTAAAACAGTGAAAATGAAACCATTGCCAATAATCATAAAAGTTCAGATTATAAACACCACTCTACAATCTATCAGTTATACATCACAGAGAACTCAAACCCTTCCATTGAAAATTAGGTTGGTTCTCTGGAAACTAGTTTATTTTTAAAATCCTTATTATGTGATAATAAATCTAAATGAAACAAAAAGTAAATGTCTCCTTTTTATAACACACAATGGGCAGATCTGAAATAACAGTAATGTGAGTCCAGTTAACCGTTACAGAATGCTAGTCTTTCAGGGTTTTTTACTGTCTCTTGCTTGTCTTATGCCTTTGAAGACTGCAGTCTTCAGAGGTAAATAGCTTACAGTAACCAGATTTATTTCCATCTATTGAGATCAGTGATGGCCACAGGAAGGAAACTAGTAAATCTAAATCAAGCATGGGTTAATCAAGCCTATTTCTATGAAACATTAATGAATGATTCACAAGATTTTTTACACATAAAGTGAAGACATGGGTGAATGAAACTTTACACTTAGGCAATATGGCTAAATAGAAGTGAACCAATAAAAAACAAAGCTCAGCTCACATGAAGTCTATCAATGTTAAGCATTTTCACTTGCAACCCTTCTTAAACATCGTTTTCCATAACTGTTTTATTTTGCATTGTAAACACACATCTATGTATAAACATACTTCTCATTCTGCAATGCAATTTTTTAAACCACTATTTAAGAGCAGAGGTTGATCATAAAGACAAGAAAACAACTGTGAATATTTGCAGATAAATAGCAACACTATGGGATCCCAGCTAGTCTAGATTTAGTCTGAAGTGTGGCTTTTAAAGTTCCAACCATTGAGCCTACACATCAATTGTACTAGTTGTTCTGAACATACTCCACTGATTTTTTTGCCTTGAACTATTAGCTGTGCAGGTCATTTACAGCAATATTTTTGAAATAAGAGTTTCATACAGGTGCTCAACATGTGATATCCTGCACGTGATATCCTGCAAGTAGTTCTCAGAAGTGCAAAATGATCAAAACTTGTAACTTTACTGGTGACCTAAATCCACACATAGATGTTTTTCCAAAAACTAACCGAGATTTTGAGAATCTATCTTGAGTTCATTACCATTTTTAAATACCTGCAGTGCTTAGAAAGTGTTCTAAACTCAGCACATGGAAGTGAAGTTCTAATTGATTTTAAAGTGTCAGCTTTGAATGAATTCTGGGGAAAAAGTCTTGAAGAGAATTTTCTTGAATTAAATAAACAGTTTAACTAAAGGCTTTCAGGGAGCACTTTTATTTATTAAGTAGTCTTTCATGCCGACAATATCCAAATATAAATCAGGTTGTAATGATTGATCCAGGATTTTTTTATCTTTAAAACTCAAAAGGTGAAAATGAAAGGTAGCTTTTTAAGGTAGGATTTTGATCTAATTTTTCCCAAGAACTGACCAAAGAATAATGGAATGAAGGCAGAGAGTATAACTCTGAAATCCTACTACAATCAATATGCTTAATTCAGGAATAAATTTAGGAATTTTGGGTTTGGGAAGCAAACTCAGTGAGAAACAGACTTCAATTCCTATGCTCGTACTTTCTTTCCCATAGTGCGACTGATTCACATTGGGGTTACTTTTGTATGAAAGTATTATTTCTTCAAATACATCAGAATCTGCCTACAGATTCGTATCTCCATGCAGATAACAGACCTTTAAAGTATTTCATTCAAGTCTGTTGCATTTACAATGTTTGTGACATGAACATTCATGTCTGGCTTAGTAATTTTAAGCAGGTATGAGGATTACTTTGTTGAAAGTCAAGTTTACTTAAGTAAACAAATAATCCTTTTATTTTGGTTCTAACCAAAATCAAAAGCTCAAAAACTTTAATACTCTCCAGCTTTGTATATGGATATATGTCAACAGCAGTAGTGTGATGTCTTCAGAATTACCCATGAATACCAATGAAGACTAGTAAGACAACTGATAGGAATGAATCCCTTATTAACAATATAATATATATAGCAGCAGTTATCTCTCTGCTATTTTGGTTCTGCAAAGGATGTTCTAAAGACAGTAAATGTGTTTAAGAGAGAAATTACACAGATAAAAGCCACAGAGATCATTGCTTTACTCCTACACACTCATACTATAATAACAAAGGGCTTGAGGCATGGAAGGAGGAAGAGCAATAACATGATTTGTAATGCACACAGTTAATTTTTCCACAAGTCCTTCCCCGACAGCTTATTTGAAGAAGGATAAGAGGAAAAGAGAAGTAGGGGGTGGGGGTGGGGAATCTGATATGTAGTAGCTATGATATTACAGCATCAAAAAAACCACAAAAATATCAGCCTGTCCCATCCTAATGATAATATTGAGTATAATAGGTAATTTTTATAGTGGGAAAGTTTGCAAAGCTTTCTAGGCTATGGAACGTGCTCCTGCAAAAAGTTCACCTTCCCTTGCAAGGGATCTGCTACAGTGGGGGCGGAAGATCTGCAGCACAGTGCTTTTGGTTCTCATTTTCACAAGTGATGGTTATGATTGCAATTCCTGGAAAAAAAGGTAGAGGTGGGAGCTGAACACTGATATGGCAGAAGTCTTGTGTGTGTGTGTGTGTGCATGATTAAATATTCATTGAAGAGAGATTCGTTACTGATTCTTCCTTGACTGTCTGTCAGACACAAATGCTTTTGCTTTATGTGAAGGCTATTCAGAGGGATCTGTTCAGAGCAGGCATTAGTTCTGCTTTGCCTTTGGGTTTGCCCAATCTCTATGAAAACCTTATGAAACTGATTTTCTTCTGACAGTGCAAGTTTGGCAGTTGCCAAAGAACACTATTTCTTTCCAGTTTGACACACATCTCTGATTTGAAAACCTCTGACAATTACGCACAAGACTAATAATACAAATGCCACACAGTATAATAGGAGGGAGACAGGGAGAGAAGGATAAGAAAAAAACCCAGAACTGAATGTGTGCATGTACAGCTATGTAATTACTTCCTAATTTTTTTTTCTCTTGCTTAATAACTCTCTCTTGAAAAGGATTCCTTCTGGCAAAAAGCATAGAAAAGATAAGTTTCTAATAGAAAGAACTTATGCCACAGTTAATTTTGGGAAAAAAAAAAAAAAAAGAAAAGAAAAAAAAATCAACTTCAATCCAGAATGATTGCTAAAAATTCTTTAAAATTATAGCAGTTAAGAAACAGATCAAATAAAAATAACTCCTGCAAAAAATAGTTATTACATCACTAGGACCTTTTTCATTTAACCAGTGCAATTCAAAAAGCCTTTAGGCCTCATTCATACTCAGAAATAATAACATAAATCTAGTATGATGTCAGTTGAAAGACAGAAAAATGCAGGTTTATTTCAGCACTAAAAACACATCTTAATTATGCATTTAGAGACTTGAAAAGGGTCTTCTGTGCTCTCATGCAGCTTCCTACATCATCACAACTAGAAGTATTTGTAGCTGATTGAGACATATGTTTAAGAGTTATAACCAGCAGTACACTAAAAGACCAAAAAACATCTAATAAAAAGTATTAAAACTGAAAATGAAATTCAGAACACAGAAGAATGCCAACAGCGATGCGTGGAAAAAAAATGAAATTAGGTTCATGCTAAGAACAGTTATTACAAGTAAATGTGGTCAGGAATATAACAGCTTTTTCAGTCAACATTAAATAAGATAAATTGACACCTTAAGGAAAAAACAAACACACATTTTTAGATGCTGAATCACATTGGAGAACACTGTGAAATTTTTTCCAACGTGACCCACATACTACTCAGTGTGCAGCCTGCCAGGACAGTCCACCTGGTTTCCAGTCCACTCCCAGGAGCAAGGCACGCTGCTGTGTGCGGACTGCCTGAATTACTCTGACTGCGGTACTAGGGCCTGTTATTGCACATGGCTGCACAGTTTCTCTGCAAATGTACAACGAAGCAGCGCTCCTGGAATAGTTAGGAAGCCCTGCCCTTAAACAAGCTGAAGGTCCTCACCAACCAAAAAGGTTACAAACAATTCCGTATTACTGTTCATGTATGAAAGCATTGCTGTGAGCTTTTGACACAATCAGATTTGTCCTGATTTGCTTGAGAAGCATTAAAAACTACCCAGTGAAAAAGCAAGCAAGATGACTGAAGGAAGTCTCCTAAGCAAGTCTCCTAAGTGTTAACCTCTTTGGCTTCGGACAGCATTTTTAGAAAGCAAGCCAAACCCTCATTTCCTATAATCAGTTTATGCTGCAGTCATGCTTTATTCAGAAGCTAAGCATGACAGCATGACTCCTTAGATAGTTTCTATTTCAAAAGGCAAGTTTTCTTACCATATATAAGGTTTCTAATAAAACTCAAACTGATAAATATGCCTAAATGAGATAAAACTAAATAAATATTTCACAGTATACCTTCTCATATATATTTGCCATTGTAGATGCCATGAAAGGACACAAGCCTTTAGACACTTAGAGGCCTTTAGGAAAAAAAATAATGAAAAAACAGATTTACAGTTACAGGACAGCCACGGGCTGCATTTTCAAAGTGCCAAAGATTTGAATACATAATTCCCTTAGACTTCTTTTACAATTTCACCCATTGGTTCAAGAATAGAACTGACAATCTTATTTCCTTCTCAAGTTTACCATTCATAGCATGATACTGTACCAGCAATTTAACATCTTGATGCTTGAATTTGAAACATTAAATCACTTGAGGATGTAACATAGTGTGATCTTTGTCTATCTGTACGCAACAGATTTCAGGTCTCTTGAAAACATTTACTGTTTTAATGTTAATTAATATGATGTAGCCACCATTTGTTTTCAGGCTGACAGAACTTACTGATTCTGGTAAATCAGAAAAGCTCTGGCTTTTTTACACTGGTTAGATGCAACCATTCTACATGTCATGGTTCCCTATATTAGGTGCAATGTGTGTATGTCTGGAGTATTTTGACCAAACCCAAATCATGGTATCACTGCTGCACTTTGCAAAATTGAATCATAAATATTGCAATTTAATACTGTGTAAATCAAGGCAGCCAAGTATACAAAGCCCAACTGGAAAAGCTGTCTTACATGTCCAAGGAGAAACCTGCCCAAACTTACACAGTAATTAAAGGTTTGGAAAAAGAAAAAGAAAAAATACACATTGCAGTGCTGTGCTTTTTTGGCACACTGTCAGAAGAGGGGTGCTTCTGCTGATGGACATGTGGCTACTCTTGTGTTCCAGGGAACTGTAGCACTGTACATGAGGTGCCACACATGATGACCGATGCCTGAGGAGTTAATCAAATTATGTCTTAACATTCCTGGACAAGCAGCAGTATTTGCTGCCTGTAGTGGATAAAGAGAACGTTGCTGATACTGGAGGCTCTGCTTACCAAGTCTAATTACATTCCTATTCTAAACCATTCCTAATGCATTTCAAACCCCAGAAATATTCTGGCCTCTTCAGCCTTTCAGAAACTGTCATGAAAGTAGTCGATACATGAGAAGAAATGTTTGGACCTACATATTTGTGTTTCATCATGTCTGTTATCACGAAAGTAGAGTTTTTTTTCTCTGGGAAAACAAAATGCAGTCTGCTGTCTGGAGGTGGACAAGCTCCTTTCAAACAATGACTGCAGAAGAAAAGGTTGATATGTCTTTTCATGCTTGGTCTCTCTCCAGATCAATATAAGGAATGAGTAAACAGATAAAGTGGTAAAGGCAGCCAGGACAGGTATCGCAGAAAGTAGGTTCTACCTAAATTATGAAAGTAATTCTTTACCTGAATCAGCACTAGGGAATAAAAATCACAAGAAAGAATCCACAGACATAAAATATTTTCTTCCTTTTCAGAACATCTTAAATAAAGACAAACTGGTGTTAGAACATTTGAGGGAAGAAAGGCAAAATATCTAGGACAGAAATCAATGCATTGCAGCTCACAGGCTGAATTCTGCGTTCTGAGACCTCAATACAAGAATGGAGAAGGAGGGATGCAAAAATGATTTAAAATGTCCTTTGCCCTTTCTTAGAATTCAGTATGGTTTAAAATTGCTCCACCTTATACACAGCCATGCTATTGCCCATGAGGTGAGAACAGCCAGTCACCAACTGTGAAGTAGCTATATTCCTTCCTCTTGGCCACATAGAGAGCTATCATTTAGTTCTATCCACTGCTGGCGTTGTATGAACCGAATCATGTCTACCTGCAACATCTAGCTGTATTCTATTTTCCAACAGACTTCATGTTATGCAAAGCAAATTCTTCTATGCTCCATGATGCTTGATGAATCCTTTCATTCAAAAAAATAGGTCATTAGTTATTTGTTTTGCTGGATGAAACATGCTTTCCAGTGAATTTATTGGATCAAATTCATACCTAGGGACAGCTAATATGAACTCAGCCCATGTTAGTTTTTCCCCTCTTACCCAACAAAAAACTTGTGCTAGTGTAGAAATGATACTTTTTCAGATGAACTCCTGCAAAAGCTCTCCCATAGAGTTAGCTTGTATCTTGGAAGCCTTTGAACATATTGTCTTCAATGCCAGCTTAGAAAAGCAAATGAATAAGCAATCACACGTTCAGACAGGATCAGCAACAGTTCCACCAAAGGCAGCTACCTAGTATCTCCCTGGGCAAAATTCCTATGTTGTCACTGAGCCAGGATTCTTGACCCTTTTGCCTTTCCTTGAGTTTTCACTTTCATTACTTAGAGAGGGACATGTAAGGTTCCCATAGCTCCAGGTAACTACACTAATGTCTCAGCAAAGTCACGGCTTTAGAAGCAAAGCCTTGTTGTAAACTGTTAAATATTACATAGGGTTAGATTTACTGTTACACAGAAAACATCTACAAATAGGCATTTAGTGTATTTTGGCTGTTATCTGGTGTGCCATTGTAGTCATTTCATTGCTAACCTGTCTCCCAGCACTTTCCATTGCCTTGCTTTCTGTATCTCTAGCCTTAAATTTGAAATACAGTCTCTTTGTGGCTAGAATAAAGCTCTGCAGTTCACAAAGTAATTCTTAAAATATGTTCAGATAACAAACAATTCTGCGAAGCGCCTACTGAGAACCAGGGTTCCCTATATATTTTTGTATCTTCTGACTGTGACTGCAAGCTCTCACTGAAGCTTTTTTTTTTTTTTTTTTGATGTCTTTAGAGCTTTTATATGACCCACTCCTTTGTGGATTCTCCTCTCTCATTTCAGAGGTTCCTTCCCACTCCTAGGTGCCTACTTCCACAGAAGCTGTAGGACATAATTGTCTTTCAGGAGTCTACACTTCTCCCATAGCTGTAAGAAGCGGTGCAAGAATTCAGAGCCATTTTATGGACCCACAAAGATAAGAGGATTGTCAATGAGGAAAAGAGTAAAAAACACTACTTCAGAATTACCCAGGATCTCCTTATATAGCTGTACTTTCTACACAGGAATTCTTGTAACTGCAGTATTTTACAAGAAAAAGAAAGCATTACATGATGCTAATGCATGTTCACACAACTTTATGCCAAAAGTGGTTGCACAGCCACCTTGAAGACCGCTTAGCTTAGGAAGCAGGACAATATTACACAGCTTTAGGGCCACTGCTTAGCACAGACAACTTGCACTCAAATAAGTGCACTGAGAAATTCTGGCCCTGTTACATCCACAAGGATTTTTGCCACTGATTTTCAAGAAAGCATGTTTTCATCCATGGTATTTACTTTATAACTTACTATATATTTACTCCATATAATTTACTCTATATTTAGTAACAACTCAGTGGTTTATGTGCTTTTGTTATATAACTGTGGATTATGAAGAAATATGTAAAACTTCCAAGTTTGGTCATGGCCCATCATCAATCAGCAAAAGAAGAAAGCTTGTTTCTTAGTGAAGATTTAGGCAGGATGGTGAAACTTGAATCAAAACATACCATCAAAAGCCCATTGCTTTCTGGCCACCTCATCTAAATGAGACTAAACTCACTGAGGTTTTCCTAGGCATTCCCATAACCTTGCTATCCTAAGCAGCTTGGTAGCCATCTCCTTTCAAAACCAAAATCAAAATTCAAGGAATAAGGCATGGGTCCCAATCTGAGACATTTAACACTGATACTGGCAAAGCTTAGATCAAAATCGAACAGTCATGGTCACTTTCTTTAAGGCATTGTTGGACTCAGGTAAGAGTGAGGAGTGGAGTTATCCACCTTTTAGAGGATCAGGCTCATGATTGTATAACTGCTTCAACTAAGTTGGATTTAAATCTACTTTCCCCATGCCAGCAAGGTGCATCCCAGCTTCTGGTAGGATGGTCCCCACCCAGACTCATATCCTGCTGAACTTGTGCTGCAGAGCAGAAGAAAATTCAAGATTTATTAGTCTAGAAAGACAAAGGAAGATTTGCACTCAAAAGCATATAAAGCATCTCTTTAGCTTAATAGTTAAGGTATTCAGCTGGGAGGGAGAAGTCCTGCTTTTGATCCTGACACTGTTTCTATATTTTTTCAGTTATTCATTTCATGCACAGCAGGAACAAAAGCCCAAGTTCTCCCTCCTCCCAGGCACACACGTTAGGTTGGAAAAAATTCATATTTCAACATTTTTTCCAGATGAACAGATACAACAGTAACTAAATTTGTGGGTGCATTACCTTAAAGGAGTAAAAATACAAAAATATTGAAACTGAGAACATTTTTATAATTAGCTGCAAGACTGGAGGGAGGGAACACAAAGAATAACACTCAGAATTAAAGCCCTTCTTTTCCATTGTTCATTTGGCAATTTTGCAGTTCTAATTCTTTACTACTTTTGCAAACATGACAGTGATACCTTTAAATCCTATTTTGCTGATTTATATACAGAAAGTAATGCAAAAGGCACTTCTATAGCACCTTTAATCTGAAAACTCAGTATACTCTACAAATAGCAATTAAACTTCATAACACTTAACTACCTCCTCCAATGTGTTAACAGCTCGTTTTACAGCTGGTGAAACCAAAGCAGAGGGAAGTTGAGTCATGTACCCAGGGTCACATACTAGATCCATCCTGTAACTCCAAAATGTCTCGTTGCATGTTTAAAGTCCACACAATATTTATAGGGGCTGGTTAAGAATAAAAATGAACTTCCTGAGATTCACTGTTGATTTTTAAAGTAGTTGGCATCAGGATACTATAAATATGCTTTTCTTGAGAAAATGTTTGTTACAAAACCATGCTCAATATTACTGTTCTGAATCTTCTGCTTCAAAAATTAGAAGTGAAAAAACCTGTTTCTGCACTATATTAGCATCAGGTCACTCACACTGGGGCATAGCACACTGGTATTATAAAACCTGTAATCTAGCCAGTATGCAAGAATGAGGACTGCTGCAAGACTTGCCAAAAGTCCTTTTGAAGAAGCGCACAGTTTGGTTTTACCAATGCTAGTTTTGCTACATATTTGCTACAATGGTATTTTCCCCCACTCAATTCTGGTACATGTGCCTATGTGTAAGCCTGCGTGCACATGCTGAAAGCAAGCTGTTTTAAAGAGGTTAAAACATTAGATAAAGAGCCTGGCTTTCACTGTGAGCATTTAACTCCTAGGCATACATCCGAAATTCTCAGGCAAAACTCTGCAAACGATTATGTGATCAGAAAAAATGCAAACAGCAGCTCCCCACACTGTCACTGCCACACAAAACACGTGCAATCAGTCATTGGTCATGTTTGCCAGCTTTCTGCTTGGCTTTGCTGATGAGGATTTACAGATCAGAGCTTCGTTTTTCTCTTCAACACAACAGTTGGGAAGTCCCTAGGAAGTGACTACGGACTGAATAAGTTAAAGCAACTTTAATGTAACCATACTTACAGAATTAATAATTCCACTTTCTGTGTGATCTACGATACAAAAAAAATAAAGAGCTGAAATTTTTACATATAACATGGCATAAACAGGAGCAAAATTAATCTCTCAGATGTGTCATAGGCACAGTACTTGTGAGGCCAATTTCTTCCTTGCTTAGTTTTTACTGTGGGGGTGTTGTTTATATGCAGGAGTAATACAATTTACTCTTCTGTGAGGACATCAGTCTTGATGTGTTTGGAGATCTGAGTAACATATCCAACATCTGACAAAATTCAGAGACCGAGAACCATTGCTGGCAGTGGAAAAAGGTGTGAGTGAGAAAAATAAAAAGAAACTAAGGAAGTAGCTTGAGCGTGTGGCCTTTTTCACTTAGTCATACAAAAGAGATACATGGCATGAAAAATCAGGCGACGCAAAGATCTGTAATTTCTGGTCATTATTTACATAACCGCATCACCACTGTTGTTTTTGTGAATGGAAGTCATCCCTTACCTTGTAACTGATCATCAAAGAACTTGGCTATGTAAGACAAATTGCTATAGTTTAACTAAGCTAAAATTAAAAGTACAAACTTACAATTTTACTCTACCCTTACATGAGATTAGTTTATTTATTAATTTTTCTATGCAAATTAAACCAATTTAAATGTGAAATAGGCAGACAAATGTATCTATATTAGGAGCTGGAAATAACTAACTACACTGAATATAAATTACATAAGCCAGCGTGACTTTTCACGTATAGGCAAGGTCTAAGTCATAAGATATAGAAGTTTGCTCCCCTAACCAGCTGACTTGCAGTGACTTTGATATAAAAATTTATACAGACAAATATTTGTGTGCATATTCACATTGCCTTTTCTGCAAGTATTTTTCTCAGTTATTGATAACAGATTAATGAGAAATTAGCAATACAGACTGCATTTCCCTCCTGTTTTTATTCAACTTGTATATAGAATTGTTTCGTGGCATTCAGTGAATATTAAAAAAATAACAGGAAAAGCCACATTTAGAACTGGAAAAACTTTTCCAAGGAGAAATAGGTACAACTTCTTGATTATTCAGATTACAGATCTCTAAATGAAACAACTCACCCCAAAATCAAAGCAGAACTTAGCAGGTTCTCTTTGTAACACATTACAGGTCTATCAGTAATTGCAATTGCACATTCTGTACTGAAATTAGAATAAGCCATTATCTACATTCTGTGATTTGTTTAAAACAGAAGACACCAGTATGCTACAGAAAAGCATCCACTCATCGATTAAAAAATGAGACAGATGGAGATGGGTAAAACATACAAAGCCTGATTTTACAGCACAGATGAGCAATTTCAGTTCATTGAAAAGGAAATACCTCTTTAATGACAAAATTAAGGATTTAAGAGCAAAGTCCAGTCGCACAGTCATTATGCAAAAAATGTCATGAGATGATAAACAGAAACTGCTGTTTGTAATATTTGTCCCTGTTGAGGGGCCAGGACAATGGGAATGCAGAACTGAAGCCTGATCTTGAAGATTAATGTGGTGCTCATGGCAATTTCGCTGCCTTGCATAAAGATCCAATTCAGAACTAGAGAGAAGGGGAAAATTCAGAGTGCAACAAAAGCCTCCTAGCAGTATTGGGGAGAAAAAGAGGGAAAATAAACAAAAACAGTGCAGGGAATTAAAAACCTACTCATCATGAAGGCAAGAGGAGCTGAGCTGCACAGACAGCTACATGCACAAGACTTCTGCAGAGAAGCCTTACATGGCATAGCTTCAAGGAAAATGGATGGATCTAGCCAGGGCACTGCAAAAATTAAATCCAGGCTGACACAATCATACATTCAAAGCCCACCACTACTGATTAACACACCACTGTGTTAGTTGATCTACGTATTTGGCACTATCTTAAATCAAGATCTAGATTTTTGAAGGGGATAAAGAAACCCTCTTTAAATAAAAGGCAAGATCTTAAAAAATTAAATGCAGTTAAGCTCCCCTTAAAAGTCTGATACTCAGTCTCAAAATCGAGATAAGTTGCTGGACTGCTGCAGAATGCTGTTAGCTTCCTGAGCATGGTTCATACTTTTAAGCAAGGCCGTATAAATGTCAGCAATAACAACAATCAAACTTGAGCAAAAGCATGCATTGGAAGACACTCGACTAGGAAATCACAGAGGGCAAAATCCTAATTTGAGAACTGCAATGCAATATTCTTTGGCAGGGCTATTGCTGTATTTCTTAGTGGCACTGGCCTCAGAAAACAAAGCCAGAACCTGGAATTGAGGATTTTCATTGTCTGTAAAATTACAGGGTAAATACCTAGCCTTCAGCAACCCGAGGTATTTTCAGCCCTATAAAGCATTAGTGAACTTCCAACCATTCAGAAGAGATCCCATTCTTCCTTTTGCCCTAGGGCATTATTTAACAGAAACTGGTCCACCTCACACACAACTGGACCTTACAACTGGCTTTGTTAAACACCTGCATGAGACCTTGCATTTAAAGGGATGTACTCTCATACAGAAGGGCATCCCAAGATGGTCCAACATTTCCAAGAAAGTCTGTATACTTCTGACCACTTCCTGAATTCCCCTTGCTGTGTGAGATGAGCATTCATAGGACGTGTCCCCATAATGTAAATACCAGCACAGCCTGAGTGACTTGGGGCAGGCAGAGACAGTCTTTTGTTAAAGGGCAATAGTTTTTTGTCTGCATATCGTGAAAGCCTAGCTTAGTGACACCTAAAAATATACTACAGAGCGAAAATAAGGGGTGGGAGGTGGCATAGATTTCTCCTGCTGATATACCTGTAACTGTATGGTCCACAGATGTAACTGTGCATGACGTACTGTAAATGGCATCATGTTTTCTTGTGTCCAACTGATTTTTTTGTCCCTCCCCCTTTTAAATTCAAATAGCTGACAAAGTCAATGATGACTTCTACACCAAACGCCGACATCTTGCAGAACTCGCTGCCAAGGGGAGCCTCCCACTCCATCCAGTGCGCCTAGATGAAGACAGAGCTTACACCATCGACAGTGGCCTAACCAAACAGAATGGGCAGAAATCCAAAATGGCAAAGATCCACACACATCCATTAGGTTACAATTCCCACTACAAGACCTGGGATCCCAATGACCAGTCTCTTAGACGGCAAGCATACACAAACAAGGGGAAGCATGGTATGGCAAACCCAACGTTAAGCGACCCACTGACAACTCGGAGCCAGCATTATCTGGGCCCACAGCCATACTTCATAACTAACAGCAAGACAGAAGTAACTGTTTGAGTTTGTCGACCTTTTTTTTTTTTTTAAATGAAATCCTTTAAAAACCACACGCAAATACACACATACACACCACAAACACTCAACTGAAAGGCAAAAAAATACATTAAAAAATATAAAATAATAAAAAAAAGGAAACAGAAGGAAGGAAGGAACTTCCACCTGGACACTCTTGGTATCCAGCCAACTGTAGGCCGAAGAGTGGGTTAATACCATTCAGCAATACACACTGAAGGTTGAATTATAAACTCCATTTGTATTTCACAATGGAACACAAACCCTTGTGACTAAATTTTTTTACTTGAAACTAAAATCCATGATGAGAAGTAGCACAATCTAGAGAAACTTTATGTCTGCTTAAACAGTTACACTATGTTCCTGCCTTGAGACAGAGGAAGAAAGAGAGAACAATATACTGTAATATATTATTTCAGAGAGGAATTTTGTATAAAACCTATTAATAATCACTAGACCTGTGAAAAGCCAAGAGCAAACGTCTTGGTACAACCCGTAACAGCTATTATTGTACTTTCACACCATCCTATAGAAAGCGCAAAAAATATATATACAATAAGGGAAAAGACTATTTCACAAGGAATTTATGAAGACTGTTATGATTAAGAGCATATGGGACTTTCTGGCTGGTAGAGAATTCTGCAGGATGATAACAAACAACAGAAGATTTTATTTCAGTTTACTTCCTTTGATTTGAAATTTTTGGGAACCTCCAATATAAGAAGAGACGTATCATATGACACAGAAAGCTGCTGGGGGAATAAGGGCATCAGAACATTCCCTCTCAGTCCTCCTGTTTTCAGGCAGATGGTAACAATTCTCACTTTGCAGACTGTCAGGACTTTTTCTTCACCTAAATGTTTTGCCTATCTTCAACTGCTTCAGACTGAAATTAAGCGTGGGTGGTGCCTTTACTGTATTACTATTGTTCAATGACAGTCTTGTTTCTCAAAGTGACCCTCCATTCCTTTAAGCTATTTCCTCATGTTTCACTAAGGATGACAAGGGTTCTGCCCTGCTCAGCCTCCTCTGTTTGTCCCAAAGGGAAACTGGACTACATCTCCATGCAATGGTTGCACAGTCAAGACTCTTTAGTTAGCCCCTCCATTTTTCCAATTTAAACTTTTTCCTCTAGTCTCTCATTTTGTATTTGCTTTTAGCCATGGTAGTTCTTTGTAGTTCAACTAAATGTTATATGGTATATTGTCTCTCTTGTTTGGCTTTCTATAGTGGCGTTCCCTCTTGGTGGACTATTTGGTGGAAGAGGCTAATGGACTAGCCTCAAACGTCAAAGAGATCTGGGTTTAAACTAAACAAACAATTGGACTCCTGGTCTTGACTGTGGTTCTGATGAGCAGGTTGCCTTGTTCATATGAGTAAAAGCACTCTTGAATTGGGCACTGGTAGTAGACTCGCAGTCCTGGGCCTGTAAAGGCTTTGGCACATCCACAAAGAGATAAACAGTTGAGATGGGATGGCGGTGCTGCAACAGCCTGATGGCAGGCAATGCACTCAGTCTTTCACTTAAATTCCTGCCCTTCCCCCAGAACAAGTCATTTGGCTAAATCCTAACTAGCTATCTTACTACAGTTGCGTTCTCACTAGCTGTCGATTCTTCTGGAGATTAGTTTTGGAGGAGTATGCAAGGAGGAGTGAGAACTGGTATGTTGTAAGAAGAATTGGAAGTGGCATATCTTACTGTACTCAACTGACTGGCAGTGCTTCTTCTTAGTCAAGGATGCAAGGGCTGAGAATTTGAAATGTGGTTAAATGGAGAGACCATTTTTTAAGCTATATCGAGATTGATTTGCATCCTGAGAGCACCGGCATCTCTCCATAAGTGTGCTGCTAAATTGTATGATCATATGTTTTAAGACTCAAAAGTGGACAAAGCCCACGGGACAAGTACTTTGCACACAACCCAGATTCTCCACTATCTTACTTTTATTCCTTTAATCTTTATTGCCTTCACAACTGGCTGACTTAATTTGACCCTTTATGGAATGTTGCTGTTAATCCATATGCTTTAGATACACATTAAAGCTGCACTCTAATTCACACAGGTTTCGTGTAACTTGAGCATATTTTATGTGGAAATATTTTAGTAACTGTATGTTCTGTAAGTAAACCCGTGTTAATACTTGTTAACTACAGAGTTTATGATACCAATAATACTTCCTACAATAAAATGTTTGTTTGTTTTTTAAGAATGTTTATTTGTAAACATATGTATTCACTATATTAATATGAATTTCTTACCTGGCAATAAAACTGATTCTATGTGAATCCAACTTGCTAGCTCATTCCTGAACTTGTATCATTGGGCCAATTTTTGAGTATTGACAGCTTCTGGAGACTCTCACTGCAGCCAGTGGGATTCATCTCAGCACAAATGATGATTTGACTCTGCTGTCAGCAGCTATTTGAACAAAAGGTTCTTTGGAAAGTTGCGGTATGTTGTGTGTGTTACATATGTGCAATGCTTGTTACACGTAATGTAACACAATACACACAAGGTATGCAAGCCCTGCAAATCTCCATGTACCCTGCAAGTGTCCAAGCACCACACACAGCTTATGCCACTTGATTAGTTAACTACTGCTTTGAGGAAGAGGAAAAAGGTAAGCATGCACAGGGCCAGATCCTGGTCCTCATGAATGCATGGGAGTCTTGCAATAAGCTTAAGCCACATCCCAGGATTGGAACTACCCAGTAAGAACAGATGAAACACTGGTGTGTATCGCTTCAAAGTTTTTATATGTTCATTACAGAAAAACCTGTACACAACATCTGTGTACCAAATCTGCTGGAACACAAAGTCCTTACAGGCTTTTAGTACTCGTAATGGCTCATAACCCTGACAGTGAACAGAATGTCAGAAAAGGAGAGTGTTTGGGTAGCTTCTTCTCTTTGCTTTGCTGCAATGATATCGGATGAATTTCAGAAGAAGAAACGAAGAATCAGAATACCTAACTTCAGAATGAACTTTAGTGCATAACCTGGTGCAAATTGTTTAGATAATTTATGATTCCTAGGAAGTCATGACACATTATCAGAGGGAAAACATCAATTCAGAAGTGGCTAGTGTTAGCCATTTTAAACAGTAGAGAAGTCTCATTTTCATTATATGCCTTTATGGGTGCCATGAAATAGTCCATAAAAGCCCCATTTTGGTTACAGGACCATTTCCCTGTCTCAGGCACAACTACAGAAACAACCTCATTTTGCCAAGGTGCTCAGGAGAGACATAAGGAGTGCAGCCACACCACCAGAAAAATTCTGGGCAGCCTTGCGACCCACAGGGAAGCCTGGGGAGCCCAGTGGAATACAAGCCTAACCTACAGCAGACACAACTCACTCCTACAGCTCCACTACCAACCCATCTAACTCACATGTTGTTTCATCAGCAAATCCCTGACTGGAATCATGGATGGCAAAAAAGACCACTGCTTCACTAGTAGAGGTGCCTTTGCATAGGCTTTTGTTCTTCCAGATATGTGAAAAAAACTCTCCAAAAAATCCCCCGCATCTGATTTTGTGTCTCTGCATGTTTTGTTCTCTTATGCTAGCCTGATCCTTTTGTCACCATGAACAAGAACTGCGCTGGGTTCCCCTAAGTATTTCCTCCGTAAGGCTTCTTGATATTAACACAGATGCACTGCACTACAAACAAAAAAGTGTATTACCAAGAAATGAAGGTGTTCCATATACGGAGCTATGGAGTCTAAAAGCCTAAAGATTATCTGTTTTAGACCTCTTTACCCTGGAAACGTCTGTTCTCATGACTACATCTTTTGAGCATGATCCTCAGCTTACACAAACTGAAGACATGGTTACTTACATACATAGAGAATCAAGTCTCATGACATTCCACACTACCTACAAAGTGTCTCCAGGACTCAGACTTCAGATTTTAATAGATCTGGGGAAAGATTCATGCTTTGCTCTGTTCTTATAGAATGGTTATTGAATTTTGGGTACTAAATAAATAACAGAGTCCACAAATCCCTTTTGCACACAATCCTGCGCACTTTATTTAATCCTGGTCTCTATAGTTGAATACACAAAGGACTTTCAGTCACAAATATAGCCTTTACTGTAATTATATCTTCTTCCTATTTGGCATAGATAATTTTATTTTGCTAAAAAACAGTCATGACAGGAAGCATTATTGTATTAGATTATACCATCTCATATATCACCCAGTGCTGAAAATGTGAAAATAGGATGAATACGACATTACTAAAAAATAAGCATTGGGGGCTTTTTATGAATGGGAAAGTCAAATTATTTTGTCTATTAATTATATATGACTTCAGATAACTTTTGTCATTTATTTCAGCATTAATATAATACCTATATAGTAGTACAGATGACATGTTAACTTGGGCATGAAAGCTGGATTTAACCAAAAAGGACTGAAAGAAAGTCCTCTTCATGTCAAGTTATATGGCAGCTTGCCCTATGCATTGTTTCTAAAATACCATTAGATGGTCAGCAAGAAACAGTTTCCAGAGTACACTAAAATCCCAACTAAAAAAAAATATGAAAAACCTGTATTAGTTCAATAACAAAATCCTAAAGGGTTAAAACTATTATTAATGCTGTTGGCTGTATTAAATATCAGAAACTACCAGAAAATTCCGGGTAACTAATCCTCTAGAAATGAGACTGGTTTGGGAGAACAAAATATGAGGTTTTCTAATTGTAGATAAAATAAATGGCAAATAAAATCCATAGTTTACCAGCACTTTGGCAGAAGATGTAGTATATAATGGCATTATTCCAAGTCACCTGGAGTCATGACACTGTCTCAGTTTACAAGATATGCATTACATTTACATTACATTCCTATCAGGTTCTGATCACTGTTCAGCTGCCACCCACCTGAAGAGATGTACAAGATGATCCTTCATGCCATATTCTGCAGTTCCCAGTAGGCTGCCTATAGAAGAGTGCAGAAGTCTATCCTGACAGCTTAGGATTCAAACTCAAGCTTATCTTTAACGTTTGCCCAAGACGTGAGCAGTGTTTTCTCAACAACAGGCTTAATGTCAAAGGGTGACATTAGAAGAGATGAAGAAAGAGACTGTACAATGTGAATTTGTCATTGGCAGCTTGGGTTATTACTCACAGAGTGCACCTCTTGTAGCACTCATGCTCTGCTCTAGCAAACTGCACAATCAGCCCAGCTGGCTCTCCTGGTATACATTGCGTAGGACCATGTTTAGGAGGGCAATGGCAGATGAGTGTGACTAATGAGGGAAGATAAAATTCAATGTTTTATGCTAAACTACTAAATCAATTCATTTGAAAAATGTGACATAATAGCACATTAATCTCAGCCTACAGATGGAAAAAAAAGAGCCAGCAAATGCTATTACAGCTAAATCCCCAGGGGAAAACTTTCAATGTAAACACCAACATACAGCTTTAATTTGAAAAGTGGCTGTAAAAAACAATTCTTGGAATTCATGCTTCATGCTTTAGAGATTTCCAGAGTCAGATTTGCTCAGCCCGCAAGTAAGATGTGTTCTCGTGTCTGCCAACTGAATCTGGAACATGAGTGGTAAACCAGTCTTTTCCTCACTATCCAGCTGCATTAATGAAAGTCAGGACCAAATTAGCACACTGGTTATATCCTGTATCTATCTGCACAAAAGCCGCTGTCAGACAAATGCAGCTGATTGGACCTAGTAAACACTTCTGCAGAAGATGCACGGTGAAGAATCTGACACACCACGTTCAGCTGTGCTGGCCCTAGCAGGTTAGAAAACTTCAGACAGGCATATTTGTCACCAGTGACAACAAATTACTTTTTGACAGTGGAAGAAAATCAATCCTGACTCTAGTTCTGGGGATTCTACCTATGTCAGAATGTGCCAAATAAACAATGCCTGAACAGGCCAGGGCTCGGTGGATAGGCCCTCCTCACCCCAGGACTGCTCTTCTTTGTGCCGGGCCCTGCCCGTGGGTCACACCAGCCCCAGCAGCGCCACAGGCTGGGGCAGGGGGCTGGGAAGGTGCCCGGTGGGAAAGGGCCTGGGGGGGCTGGTCAGCAGCCGGCTGGATGTGAGCCAGCAGTGTGCCCGGGTGGCCAAGGCGGCCAGCAGCATCCTGGCTTGTATCCAAACTAGTGTGGCCAGCAGGACCGGGGCAGTGACCGTCCCCCTGTACTGGGCACTGGTGAGGCTGCACCTCGAACCCCGTGTTCAGTGTTGGGCTCCTCACTTGAGGAGGGATGCAGAGGGGCTGGAGCGTGTCCAGAGCCGGGCAGCGGAGCTGGGGAAGCGGCTGGGGCACAAGTCCTATGAGGAGCGGCTGAGGGAACCGGGGGTGTTTAGTCTGGATGAGACTCAGGGGGGACCTTCTCGCTCTCTACAGCTACCTGAAAGGAGACTGTAGGGTCAGGGTCGGTCTCTTCTTCCCAGCAACAAGCAACAGGACAAGAGGAAACAGCCTCAAGCTGCGCCAGGGGAGGTTTATGTTGGATATTAGGAAAAGCATCTTCACTGAAAGGGTGGTGAAGCATTGGAACAGGCTGTCCAGGGAGGTGGTGGAATCACATCCCTGGACATGTTTAAAAAACACGTAGATGAGGTGCTTCGGGACATGGTTTAGTGATGGACTTGGCAGTCCTGGGTTAATGGTTGGACTTGATGATCTCAAAGGTCTTTTCCAACCTAAATAATTCTATGAGGTTATGACTCTAGTGAGATAATAGTTTTGCTTCAAAAGCAAGGTGTTCTCTTCAGTTTCATTTCATTTATCACCTTCAGAGCCTGGGGTCCCTTTTTGGGAAGCAAAAGCTATGGATTCAAGCTTACCTGAGGCTGAGATAGGCCTAGAACCCCAATATATCACTACTGTTCTGGTTTCACATAAGAGAAAAGAATGAGACGTTACTTGTACCTAAATGCACAAAGCAATGTTATAGTAAGTCTGGTCCTTTATGGACACATGAAGAGGCTCTTTGCACCTTTCTCTTCAGGTAACTTGAGGGCAATTTTGCATCCCAAAACAAAATCATTTTGCAAAACGTTTTTTTTTTTTGTTTGTTTGTTTGTTCCCCCCCTGCCCCAGTAAAGGTAGAATTCATTTTTTTGTCTGTCCAGGGCTTTAACAATACACTCACCCTGTTACACACACAGTTTCATCGTGTCTGTTTAAGTCAACACTAGCTTCCTTCACTTAGCAACTTGGATGAAATTTCCTGTATTGTAATTGTAAGAGGCATCACTGCTTATTGATAGAGGTTGATGTTGCACTGGTAACTGTCTTCTGAACCTGCACACCAAGTGTTGTGTGCATACTTCACAATAAATAAGGCTGGGAGTACAATAGGCTATCAACAGTGATGATTTCAAATCAAGAAAGAATGTCAGGCAGTGCTGCTGCTCAATCTGAGGTTCAGCTACAAACCAGAACTGAAAAATGGGAATAATCACAAGCCTTTTCAGTGGTCATTGGCAGGGTTATTTTGTAAAGGAAACAGGTCCTACCAAGCAGCAGGTGTGTCAGTGGAGCCACTAATACTCCCTGAGCAGAAGCACCTTCTTCTTTTTGCCACATGCAGCTGTTGGCCTTATTTTCACTTTCTGGTATTTGGGCTTACAGTAACATTTTGATCACAGTAGTTATTATTTGAGAGACTTTTGCCAATGTTAGTGCATATAATTCCCTGAAGAAATTGGTCCCCAAGGGACAGAGCATTTTGCCTGCTACTTACTATTTAAGTGACAGAAATATTGCAAAAATATCATAACTGCACTCTTTTTCCCTGCCATGAGTGAAAAGAAACTAGATTTTGCTTTGTCCATACAGGGGTAAGGAGAGAACTCGACGATGCCTACTTTTCTGTCTCTTTTCAAGGCAGTGTTATACTTCAGTAGAGACTTTTCATACACACTCTGCAGGAGACAGCACTGAGCACAGAGACATCCTGTTGACTCCCTCATAGACTGGGAATGAAAAAAATTCATGCAATTGAAAGACACAAAGATAGACTGGACTACTGTGGCCTCAGTACTGGCTTTGCCATATGCCATGGTTCAGTGGCTGCTTTCCACCACACTTTTGAAGAGGTCAGGAGAACTACATGGTACTTTCAGGACTGATGTTCTCCAGTGAACTCGTGCAGTCTTCCAGAGCATCCCCTTGCACCCAGTACCTCACGTGGGCTCTCAGCTTCCATACTGATGTAGTAGTCTCAGAAACAAACTCTCTCTGTGTACGCATGTGTACACACACACATTTTACAAGATTTTCCACATCAGTCGCTTGAATTTTGGAGCCTCAGTCCCTACATTTGTGTTTGCAACACCATGAAAGGGTAACAGTGATTTGGAAAATCCACCTAACTGCCTCGTTACTTTTTAAGGGCCTTATATCACTTTTGAAGATGAGATCTATATCCCTAATTTACTTTAGTGCTTTTGAAAATGAAATACTAAAGAATATGACATTCTAAAGAAGAGACAGTCTAAACTTTAGGGATGAAAAGTGTCCTTTAAGTCTGTAATGTATTTTACCATTACTGTTTGGGGAATGATAATACTAAGAACGATAGAGAGCAACTTGACAGGATCCATTAAGGCAGAGACAGCTTGTATATGCTATTACACATAAGACTCTGCACAAGTCTGCCTATGCAGAGCAAACTGTTCTGCCTTTTACTAACAGTGATTTATGAGTTTGGGTTTTTTTCTGTTCTAAGAGATGCATCTAAAAATCACAAGGCTAAGAGTGCTTATAACAAAGGTTCCCTGTTGAACACAGCGAAAGACACAACATGGTACAGCATGACTCCGATAGCAAAGGCCCTGATCCTGCACTGCTGAGTTAGTGGCAGGCTTGTCAGTGTGCAGAAGACCAAAACCCACAGACAATACACTTTCACTCTTTGATATGCAAATTCTTTTAGGCTCCACTGCAAGTGATTTTTTTCAATCTGACACCAACTAAATGGTATGGGAAAGGAAATGCAGCAGATACACCATGGGATTGCACAGATCTCCTGGATTTAGTCACTACTGAGACTAGAGTTCAACAAAATAATGGCTGCAACGTTGCCTTGTAGCAAAATGCAATTATCCTGCCAGGATCTCATCTACCTGGTATCTTGTAACTTTGTCACAGCTTGTAATGAGTAGGGAAGACTCCACTCTCAGGCTGTTGCTTGGGTTCAATGTGCATGTTAAAAGTCCTTGTGAAAGACAGCTACTACATCCATTAGGGTAATGAAGTCTGCATAAAATCAAAGTGCAAGTATAAAACATCACTTTCTACAAACAGCATCGAAATATATTGAATTTTGAGGCCCTGTTCCAATTCCCTTGGAATTTGCTGCCTAGCTTCTTAGAAACTCCTGCTTTAGACACTCTGTAGCTTCTTTGACTTTTGGTTAATATTTGGCTGCTTACCTATTAAGATATTTTTCATGTTTCTACCCGAATGGGTGTCACAATAAATACTGGTATTCCTCATGCTGTTACTTCATTGTGTACAATATATTTTATTATTAATTGATGATTTTATTAGGTGAGATATCATTCTCCAAAGATGCGTCTTTTATCACTCCCAAATTTAGTGATAATCACAGTTCAGTTATCTTTGGGGTTGCACTTCCTTGACAGGTTAGTAATAGAAAAAAGTACTTTTTGAAAAGCTCCTATATACACTACAAAAGCTATTCTGCCATTTTAAATGTTTCTTTTCATAACAGGAAGAAAATACACATACATTTGCAGCCACAACCACTGTATGATAATACTTTTACAGAAGTACTACAGAGGTTGACGTATAGGCGATGCATATAATCAACTTCGGGGAAAGAGGAAGCTGACTTTCCAATAATGACTTTCTCGTATATTCTATTACATTTGTTCACTCTTCAACAGTGACCTTTTAGGATGGGTCACAGTTTCAGAAACAGATGAGATACAAAACTGCATAGTTACTCTTTGTAAAATATTACAGTAATCACTAGCCTTGAAAACTCTCTTCTATTGTCATATCTGAAGATGGGAGGAACATATATTGCACCTGATATACATACGTATATGAGAAAAGAAGAAGGAAAAAAAGAGACAAACACAGGCAAGACGTGTGCAGGCGCAATACCTCCCATTAATGCTGTCAGCATTACAGAATGCTAGCCAAAGAGCCTGTTACCAACATTAAGAGAAGCAAGCTTGCATTAATATGTTTAAGCAGAAAGAGGGCATTACTTTATAAAGATGTAATGTTATTTCTTTCTCCTGTGCGTTGGCTTTGGGGTTTGATTGGTTGTTTCTGTTTGGCTGATAGATTTTGTTTGTTAATATCAGAATGGCCATATTCCCGTCAAGAAACAGAAAACTGAGGAAAAAGATTATAAAAAATGTCCACTAGATCAAGAGAAAGGTTACAAAACTTAAGGGGTGACTAAAGCTGCAGTAAGAAAAAACATATAGAATTGATAGTGCTGCCTGTTAATAACTACAGAAGTTTTACACCATCTGCTAATTTCCCCTTTGTCAGCTGCACAAGGGAACCACATGAGAGACACCATAAAAAACAGAGGTATTTTTTCTCTCTTGGAGATCATAAGTCTCCAGAACCTGTGGCATATATGTTCAGTTACACTCAAGCTGTTAATATATACAAGTGAGAAGAGAACCAGTATTTTTATCAATGTGGAATAACAGCTGAGACAGACAACACAACCTCCGCAGAGGGACATATCCATATGTTACACAATAATGAGTGCCAGAAAAATAATACAGCGTTGGGGCTTCTCCCAGAGAACTCTATTCAAAGGCATTTTAACTAGAGGTCAAAAACCCACTGTCCATAAAGACTCTGCAAAAACTGACATAGAATGAGATCTTAGGAAAAAAAACATTTGGAAAGTACATGCTCTCTACATTAATCCCCAGACCTGTTTCTATTATCCAGTTAGGACATACACTGCCTCCTGCCAAAGCCCTGCTATGCATATACTATATTTTTTCATCTTTTCTGTTGCCTAGTAAAGGTTTTTGAATTTTCTGCCAATTCAACCCCTGAAGCACAGATGGGAATAAAAAGCATCTTATCTCCTAGCATACTATTCCATAGCATGTTTTCTACTATTTTCAAGCTGTACAATCTCTCAAACTGTATGACATGCCTGTTTCCCTTGGGAGACTATTTCATACACACACAGAATCTAAATATCCCATGTGCATATTCCTGTATGTAAGGCTTGAAGCTGTGATAGAGAAAGGAGCTCTCTGCTCTCATCTGTTTTCATCTCATTCTTTCAGCAACAGGAGGAAGAATTCCATAAAGCTGTCTTATACATTTCTCATCCAAAACTTCAGACTGAGGTGTAGCAGAGAAGGCACTTTTGGCACTCTGTTGGTGAGCATAGAAAGTATCTCCTGAACATCCTAGTCAGAAGTGCAGATTTCTGTCCTGAATTCCGCCAGCGACATCTTATAAGTCAGCTGCTCATTTCTAGTGGTAAGGTCTGCAATCAAAAAGGTGGCAAGTAGCACACATTTTGGCAAGACTTCTGATTCTGGCTTGTGTCTCATTTTCATAAGAAAATCGCAAAATGTGGGATAAATTAGCCTAAACCACAAAGAGGAATCCAGCAACATTCTTCAAAAGTTTAGTTTAAAATATCAAAATAGGTTTATATTTCATTGTCTAAGTCAGTAAGGAAAAGTATTACATTTACAGGTAACTTCTGTCAGCTTAAAAAAGGAAAGCAAAACAAGAATGAAAAAGTGTTGAACATATAGCATGGTGGTATGAAATAAACAGGATGGATGCACTGCATGGTATCATATACACAGAGTTATGTACTGTTGGTAGGAACGATAGCATAGATGTACGAGTTTCAGAATAACAGCTCAGGCAGAAGATCTGCAAAACACAGGGATATGTATGAATAAGTATGAGTAAACAGAGGTGTAGAGAAAACAAACTGTGAGGAAAACAATGAAAAAACTACAGTTGTTAATGCTACAGCACTGACAATTGAAGAGAGACATTATGTACAGATTCTATAACTTGTAAAAAAGAGTCACTGAACAGAGGATAAAACAGTTCAAGTCTAGGGGAGACAGAATACTGAAAGAGTTAGGTCTCTTCTCCCTGGAGAAAGGAAGGCTCACGGGGGACCTCACTGTAGTATTCTACTACTTAAAGAATGGCTATAAAGAAGATGGACACTCTCTCTTCACAAAGAGCCACACGGAGAAGGCAAAGGGGCAGCAGGGCACAAGTTGCACCAAGATATGTTTAATCTCAATATAAGTAACAAATTGTTTTACAGTGAGAACAATCAGTTACTGGAACCACCTCCCTAGGGACGTGGTAGCATCCCTACCACTGGATGTTTTCAAGATGCCAATGGGCAGGGTGCTACGTAATCTCATCTAGGCTCCCTTTCCCATGAAAGGTTGGACCAAACGGCCTTTCAATATCCCCTCCAACCTGGGTTATTCTCTGAGTCTTCAGCTTCTGTGCTTATACCACTGGTAATGCAGGTAATGAGTAACATATATAAACACTGGTATTGACACTAGTCTGTTGATATTTAACAAACACAGAGGATATTTTTTTATTTTAAGAAGACACAATATAGACAGTACTGACAATAAATCACGTTTTATATGCAGTATGAAGTTGCTTGCACTGTGTATACTTTAGAAATACAAACCCTTCTCCAAAGATCTTATATTTGAAATAGAATTACCTAGCAGACAGAAACTAACACCGAGTGAGTCTCAAGGTTTCCTGCAATTTACACCTCAGCAAAGTCGGTAATTGTACCCAGGATTCTAATTATATTCAGCCAGGCCTCTCCTTCCTAGGACATCACTGTGCCCTAAAAGGCTGACATCCTTCTGCCACTACTTAGAAGATCTGGTTTTGATCATTTATCTCAATGGACTTTAGCATTATCCTAACAGAAGATGGCAGAGACTCCAATAGCAATTTTTTAGTTCTGCTATTTGGATCACAGCATTTGTGAGAATAGTGCAAATGTGAAGCAAGGGGGATAAAAGCATTGGTGAGGAAAGGGGCCTCAGACGTAAAGAGAGGGATCTAATTTTCCTATTGTCTGTAGTTCATTCCACAGAGTAAGTAAATGATGCCAGGAAAGGAAAAAAATTTATCACAAACTCACTTCACAAGTATGAGGGGAAAAGAGAAGGAAAGACTCTGAGTGGGAACAGAAGAGGACTTCACCATCACATAACAGGGGAAGATTCTGCACGTAACCCTCCAGCACCTCTGTAACCCTCCCCAAATTTTTTCCCTCACAACTTGTCCAGATGAAACTGCTGTAAAATGGATGCCAACCCAATATCAAGGAAATGCAAATGTTGCATTGAGCAAGATTTTCCAGGGGTTCAGTGCCAATGAGTATTTTCAGTCATGACTTAGAGGACAGACTACAGAGTACACTTGCAGAAAGGAACAATTTTGGACTGTAAGTGCTTGTAAGATGTGATGGAAATTCAAATGGTCTTGACGATCCAAGATATTTCAGACCACTGCACATCAGCAACAGCATTTGCAAAGTACTACTAACATAAGGATGTGAAAAACAGACAAGGTAGGAAATGATGGACTAGGAAACTTTCCTCAAAAAATTTGAGTTCTAACGTCACGTAATCCTTCTACTCATATGAGTAAGATTTTAACTAAAACAGCATCCAGAAATTTATAAATAAACTTCAGAAATGAGAAACAGCAATGGTCAGATTATTAGAATTTGCAAAGATAAGGAAGAGAGCAAAACCCAAGATAAAATAAAACTTTGATTTTCAGAGAATATTTTTTCCTTTTATTCTACAGAAAACACAGCTATGGAGAGACATGATTACATCTATGTAAAGAGTTGCTGAAAAGAGGAAAATAATATATACCACTGGAGACAGGAAAAAAAATCTAGCTGGTGGAAGCACGATTTAGTCAAGTATTTGAAGAAAAACCTTTCGAATGGCATGGAATGACAAGCAATGATATACAGAGGCTGTAGAGTTTTCATTGCAAAATAGTTTTAAAGAAACTGAACTGATTCTGTCAAGAATGATTCAGTTATTGTTGAACCCTTCTTGAAGAAGAAAGATGGACTAGATGATCTTTGAAAGTCCATTACAACTCTTCTATTATATTTTCTTCAAGGACCACAGCAAAGATGGGACAGGAAAGTTTAGGTTTTTCTCACATTTCTTTTACCCATTAGCAGCAGATGAAAGCTGTGATTAGTAACAGAAAGGTATCTGAGGTTTCTCCAAAATTCAGTGTTGTTACACTGCAATTGCAAATCAGCACATAACATTCCCTAGACAGAGTAGCTAAAAGCACATATATTCGGACACCTTATAGACTGTCTGGAAACAAGTAATCCTGAGGCAAAAACTGTTTTAACTGTGTGGTTATGTATTATCAATATCAACTTCATTTATACATTTGACAGTAGCTCTTTTATTCCATGTCCTTCCTTGGCAACCAGCCACGGTCTTTAAAAGGCCAGAATCCCGATCACCAATATAATATCCCAAACTGATGATGTGATCTCAGAGGTAAGGAAAGAAAGAGCCTACCTCTGTAAGTCAGCTTACAGCTACAATCTGAATAAATCGTGCTTCTGAATTCCAAGAAAGCATTTGAAATGGTAGAAAAGTGCATAAGGGAAGGTGAAAGACTGGAAAACCTTTTTCTTGGAAAACCAAGAAGTAAGACTGGGCTTCCAAAAAGGGATAGGTTTCATTTCCTGTTCTGAAATGGACTTCCTGCAGCATTTAGGATGAATCAGTTCCTTTTTTGTGGTATCAGCTCATTTAAAAAGTGAGGGGAAAATAATCTTTCTGTCAGTTCCCTGGGACAAATAGTCTAGCCCATACTATTTAAGAGAGAAAAGATTGCTCCCAGTAGAGTTCGTGTAGAAACTATAGTTAGTCCTGGGAAGCAGGCATAGGGTTAAAGCTCCAAACAGATCAGTTCACTGAGAATTTAGGCAATGATGTCACTGTGACCAAAAGTTGGCCTTAAGATAAATAAATGGGCTTTCAGTATTCCCTGCAGTCATCTGCTGTCCCTTGGCACCAAGATGAAATCATAATACTTTGTAATTACAGATAAAAGGGATTTGACATGAGAGCTCTCCAAACCAGCCAAACATCCTGGAAAGTAAAAAAAAAAAGACCCAACAACTTGCTTGCATGCTCATTCTCCAGACTCGAGAATAACCATCAAGACAATTTTCTTATTATTAGCAGCTGTTCAGAAATCAGTACTAGATTCATTAGTTAAATCAGTGGGCTTTCCCAGACAAAAAGAAAATTACAGAAAGAGGAGGATTTGAGAATAAATTAGCCACACTGTAACAATGTCACAAATACAAAACCCTACAGCTCTGGCATGTAGAAATTACACAAAAACAAATCCCACAAACAAAAGATACATTCCAACCATAACCGAATAACTTAAAGTATAACCTCCTGTTCTTTTGACAGCACAGAGGGTGGACTTGTCTACTCAGGCAAAGACTCTTCTGAGAAAGATTAGAAGGATGCAATGGAAAAAAATAAGAAAACCTTATACACTGCTACATCTGTAATTTAAAAACAGCCCTAAATCATATTTGAGGAAATGTTGCTATCACTCTACAAAGGACAGCATGAAAAAAGGTGTCCTAGAGTCTTTCTCTTCCTATTTTCCTAAGATAAGAACATAATTCACATGTGAAAATTCTTAATAATTACCACTGTAACCACTGTTACAACAATACATGTCAGTAATATGTTTAAAACATCTAGTTTGGGGTTTGTTAGTTGTCCACATGCACTCTGCACTCTGAGGGCAACCCTATGAGGGATAATTCTGCAATTATTTACTTTTTTGGGTGGTTTTCAGTTCTGGGCTGCTGCCTACATCAGACCTTTGGCTGCGGCAGAAACATTTGCAAAAACTAGTGAGACTGACACAAGAGACTTCTTTCCTCTTTTGGGAAACTGCAGCAATCCAGGCTATTACTATTAACCAACTACAGAGAAAAGCACTATAAAATAAATGTAAGTTGAATTTATATCAACAGTACAGATGTGCATGTAAAAAGCATAGCCCGAAGTCATACTTATAAAGCATGCCTGTATACATTTTATTGATGAAGCTGAAAAACTGTTTAAAAATCTAATTGCAAGTACCTCACATTTGCAATGGAAAAAACCCAAGCATGTTAATTCTTTTCACAGTGAGTTCATCATTAGGAAATGAGGACCACATTAGGAAACTCAAATTAGCAGTAACTGTGATTATTTTAATTTTATCCCTTAAAGCCTTTTCTAAAAAATTAAAACAAAAAATACCATTTCCTAGCATGAACTATTTCCTCCCAGGTATTTTATCTTTTAAATGCCAAATACTTTGGCTTAAATAATACAAACTACAGATATGACTCCAAATGTGCACCTTAAAAAAAGTAACCATTACCTAGTCTAGAACTTCACCTAAGTTTTGGCCACTAGTTTTCTATCTGCTGTCAATGCTTTCTTTGATGTTGTTTTGCCTTGCTGTTGCTGTTTGTATAAGAAACATGGTCTTCAGTTTTGTAAACCAATGTCATGGTCTCTACTAGTAGTGTCGTGAGGTGTGTTGAAAGAAGATCATTAAACAGGACTTTTATTCTCATTTGTACTGGTGAAAATTCATCTGCCTTGACAGACTATGGGAGAAACTCCTATATGCCAAAGAAATGCCATATTTCTTTTTATTATGTATCACTGTTACCATCCATAGACAACTGTACTCTGGAAACACTCTAGACCTGGTTGAATGCCATTATAATTAAAATACAAAAAGCACCCCTATAAGTTACTCTGCAACTTAAGAGACAGCTTGTTGATCTCATTACACTACAGAATTGGTCACTTAATATTTATAAATGTAAATGTAAAGCAATTATTCAGCTATTTCACAGGGAAAGCGGTGATATTTGTTGAATAATGCTGGCAATTGTAATGTGAAGAGTTTATCTGCATGAGCTTGATTCTTGAAGAGAAACAGAGATTGCTAAAAGACATATAAATTGGATTAATATTTTAAAAATCATTGTAAATTCTAAACAAAACTATGTGAAATGCTTCATGCTGATACCAGCAGGATTCCTTCAGAGGTATTTATTTCAAGAAGAGGCAGCGCCATGCCCAAATGTAATCCTGTAGATACTTTCCTACGCACCTCCATAAGGATTAGCTCACACCTGATGACTCTTACTCAGCGAGGTATTTAAGCACATACCTTATATCTGACAGTTATCTGACAGTTAAGGGCAGAGGGTCTGGACTTAAAGCTAAACATATCCTTAAGCATCTTATGGCACTGGGCTCTAGCTGAGAAAATACCTTTTTGAAACACGTGGAGTTATTTAATTCAAAAGGATAGCATCTGAATTTGCTGCAATCCTTAACCCAATACAATAAACTGCTGTCTGCATGCTGAGCTCAGTTTCTGGTAGAGTTGTTTTGCCCATTATTGACTTCTGTCGCAAGTTGCTTGTGTTGCAGTAACTGTTCTAACCTCAACAAAAAGAAGAATTACCTAAAAGGGTTTATTCTGCGTTCTACCATACTATTTGATGTCACATTTATTTATTTACTTTTATTCATTATTTACATAAAGTCTTAAAATAATATGCAGTAGGAAATCCTAGCTTGTATGTTAAGTTCTTTCTATTTCTACATGTATCGTTTCCCTTTTCCAGTGGGTGCTGTCTTCTAAGCAAATGAAACTACAAAGTTGTAAGACAATTGCAGGCTTAATAATATTACTAAATATTCTTTTTCTCTCTTTTAATAAAGTGCCATTCAATAAACATTCCGAAAAGAAAAAAAGTAAGGAAAAGGGAGAGTGAGCATCTGACTGCAAAAAAGGAGTGTAAAGTGAAGATCCTTTTTTCAAGCTATATTAATTGCTGATCCTAGTTTTCTGAACAAAAGTGGTCAGTGGTGGGTTCTGAAAAACCTGATCAACTTATGGTGATCTGGGATTTCTTAGTAGATCTTAATAAATTTTCATAATTTGTTGACATATTGTTCCTGTTTCTGTATATTTTTCAGTTTGTATGAATTTTTGGGTTTGGTGGTTGCTTCTTAATCTAAAAAAAAAATATTTTCAGATTGGAAGTACACATCTTTATTTCTTTACTGGGAAAAGTAATTACTACAACATTAATCAGAAGAAGGAACTGCACCATATATAAATACATTCAAAATGATCAGTCTCTTCATTCTCTGTAAAACTGATGCATGGTAAGGGGTATATTGCTAAAAAAAAATTGTAAGGAAGAGATTTTCTTTTTAGCATGAGATTTTTCTTAAACTTTTTCTATGGCTACTGAGCTGAAAGAAAAGTTGCATTCTGATCCTGGAGGGAGTTTCCTCAACTGAAATTCATGAAATCATGTTCACTCAGGTCATAAAAGGTTTAAAAAAAACTGGTTTTTTTTTTTCATTTTGTTGTCCTCTGTAACTAATAATAAAGGTAAGCAGTCTGTTGTAACAGTTCCCCCTAAGAACGACTTACAGTCATCTAACTAGCCTGTGAGGTTTTATACATGAAATTCCTCTTGATTTCAGTATTTCTGTGTTTCTAAATGATGAAAGGTTACCTTTAATAAAATGTTTTCACTTCCACACATTATCCATAGTTGAGCACGTTGTGATTTTTCTCTCACCATACTTTATCTTTCCATAAGTGACTTTATGCAGCTTGCATGCACTCCAGCTTTGCAAGAGCTAGCAGAATATACATCATTGAATAAAACATCATCTCCAGTTTTAATGGAAGGTTGCAATGAAGACAGATATTTCATAAATGTCTAGAAAGATGGATAGCAAGTCAGACAGAATTAAAAAAAAATAGACAGTATCAATCTACATAATATCATTTGCTGTCAAGAAATGGGCTATCTTAAGTGTGTGTAAACAGCAATATTATTCATGGTTACACCACAGTGTAATTGCCTGCTGGATTTGAATGAGGTTCCCTTGAATATAAATGAAGAGAAAAAGTGAAGATAAAAGAAGCAGCTGAAGCTAGAAACCAGAAAAATTAAAACAAAAATTATCAAGTCAGATACATCTCCTTTTATTGTGTGAATAGGAATGATTATTAAACCAATAGATTTATAACACTAGCCAGAGTGAAGTATAATGCAGAACGAAAACTGTTTCCCAGTTATGTTCTGTCAACGTGCCTCAGCCTTGACACCCAGTATTATTGCCAGTGGAACCCTAAGCCTCTCTTAAATACAGTCTTGAAATTGCTTCATACTGTATCAGAAGAATGGGTGAGTTTTAGGAGGATAGATGATTGCAGAACCCTCACAAATCTGGATCCCTTTGTGCCGAGGGACATCTAATACCTAGGTCACTCATGGTAAAAGGTATCACACCTGCCACATCTTCAGCAGGTTGATTATTAACTGAAAATTGTAACAAGAAACAGAAGGCAATTTAATCTACCATTGTCAGTGTGTTGCCATGATTTGGAACAAACCCAATAGAGTAGCGATGTTCAACATGTAATTCCCTGGTTCTGAAACTAGAACAACAGGATTATGCCTAAAGCTTTCCAAAACTTAGCTGCTGAAAATGCAAAAAGACCAATACATGAGGTGATCCACCTGAACTGCATTCCCATATCATACTGGGACCTGATCCACTACACTCCCAAGAGAGGCAGAAACCAGCACAGAAACTGTCATGAAATCCTGACAATAGAAGATCTGACCTGAGGTAGCTTGAAAGGAGAAGGCAACCTCCTCTCTGGTAGCCAGTACAGAGGTGATGGGAGACTTGACATGGCAAAAAAAAGAGCAGCCCAGAATAGATGTAGCAAACTACTATCAGTGAAAACAAACAGGAAGAAGATACTGTTTATCTTCTTCCAAAATGAGCATTTCTGTACAGAGCAGACAGTTGGAGTTTGGATTCCTCTAGAAAAATTTAGGCTGTCCTCCTGTATATAGGCATTAGGACAACATTAATGACAAAAGACAGCAGCAAAGACTAAGCTGAAGGAGCAACAAAAATTTTATTCTGTCCTAAGAAAACCGTATTGGAGACTGCAGTGGAGACACAGAACAGTAGATACATTGACTATCTTGTCAGTCCACACCACAGCTAAATTTTTACAGAGACTAGCTGAGCTGGACAGTTTTCCCACTACTCTCCCACCTCCTCCACCAGAGAAAGAGCTCAATTCAGATTAAAAAAAAGCAGACTCAGACATTTGCTTTATGAAATGTGATTACTTTCTATTCAGCATGTTAGAAAACTTATTTAATAATTTTGAAATATTTCTGCTGCAGGCATTTACACTTTAAGAAGTTTTTTATTTTTTATTTTCTAAATTTTAAAATGAAAGGTTACTATATATAAAATCTGGATGTTCACCTCTCTGTTTAATCATGTCTGATGAATCTGAAATCTTCCAAAAACCTGAGCTGAAATATTATTTTTCAATGACATTTCCCCATGAATGTTTTGTTTTGACATCTAGGAAATACTTGGCTATAGCTTTTTTTTCCTTGATAAATGTACGATTGACTCTAGCTCCTGACATAAAAATACTGATATCTGAAATCGTCTCCATGTGCATGCTTAGTACCTAAGCAGGGTACTTACTTCATAAAAGAGTAAAGCAGCTGATATACATCTAGCCTTCTTTCAACTTTTTTGAAATACAAACTTTTGAAAAGAATCAAAGGATTCTGAAAGCTTTCACTTACAGTAGAATATACACTGGGGTCAACTTAAAATTTTAATTTTCTACTTTTTTAACTCTAGTTGTACTTGGTTTCTTGTTTATTGTTATGGCGAACTCTAGATTCATTCATTGAAAACTGCTAGTTGTCAACTGAAATGACATTTTGTATTATTCAAACCTAGACATGGTCTCCTTCTGTAATGACGATAAACAATCATTTAGAAGTTCCTGAGATGTTGTTTCACAACTTGTTCAAATACAGTGGAGAAAAAGGAAGCCAAAGACATTTTTATATAAATACTTGCAGGAATTATGCAGTGTACGTCAGACTCTATATGCTACAATTTTAATTACAACAGATTATTTGTATAGTGTCATCTTCAAAAAAATATAAAAGCTACTTCTAAATACAACTACAATTGGAGCTTAAAAAAATCTAAGATCATTAAAAGCAAAAAAGAAATTGACACCAATCTTACTGAACAAAGTTGTAATTTTTGGATTTTAATTCTTTCAAAACTTGCTTTGTTTAAAACAAGAAATTTTATGGCAGATAGGATTCCCAATCTTAGTTTTCAAATGCTGAGGTTCATTTTAATCTTATTCACTCAAATGTTAAATCTTGGACAAACATTGTTAAAAAGATTAAATCAAATCAGGCATAAAAATTTCAACAAAAACACCTGTGCCATCTACAGAGTAGTACTGTTTGAATGAATACACCTAGAGTAATATCTATTATTAAACCATTACAGATAGCAAATATTTAACCAAGAAGATAATCCTGAAGCAGTCCAACAGAAAGACAGGGTCAAGGGGAGAGAGCACTTAAAAAGTAAAACAAGACTAGTACAGGATCACCCCCAATCTTATCTCTCACAATGGGCAGAGAAGATCAGAAACAGGAGCAATTTTGAGAATAGTGTAAGAACAGGTGAAACACACTTACCTTGTACTCCCTTGGCTTCCAGCAGTTTGCAGTTCAGGATCTCCCGAGCCAAGTATGACATCTTTCTGTTTAATAATTGTCAATGTATTCTTTTTCTTTCGTTATATTTCCCAGTCACTTTTTACATATGTAAGTTTTTAGGACCCTCAACAATCTGCAGAAAGACATTCTGTAACATTTTGTATTACACGAAGAATAAGCCCTTCTTGCCTGTTTTGCATCTACCTCCTGCTAATCTTATTTGATGCCCTCTGAGCATTTTGAAAGATCAGTTGGATTTAGGCTGAGATGAAGTTGTGAACATAAGGTTAACTATTCTTTATGGAACATACATTTACATCCATTTAATTCACGTGTTATCCTTGTATTTGATGATCAGTAAATGAAAACTTGTGTATTTTAAAAGGTAACTTAATTAAAGCTTAAGGTTACAAAAAGACAAAAAAAGGAAGGAATGCAGAAATGCTAGTATAGAAATACTGAAGAAAACTATAAAGAAATGGAAACAGACGGGGACACACTGTCTCCTAAACCAAACCTACTAGTCCCACAGGATCCTAGTCTAGAGCTTTTCCAGTTCTGATCTGCAGATATCTAAGGGCATATGGGCTGCTTGTACAATCTCAGGAAGAGTTAATTAAGAGAAGCAAGTCCCTCATCAATAGTTTTAAATCTATTACGCAGAGGTCCACTTCTCTTAGAAAATCTAACCTGGGATTTGAAAAAGACTGAAAAACCCATTCTAGACAAAGCACAGCGGAAACTGTGTGGAGGAAATAGTCACTAAGTTCGTTGAGTTACAGGGAGGCTAATGAGAGCTATTATACCTAATTGTTTTAAGATAATATAAATAGCTAAAGGATGTTTTTTATTCAGAAGGGGACATGGCCTTTCTCTTTCACAGATCAGGCTGTACAGTGGATCTTCCCCAATGTCAGGAAGCTCGTAAAGATGGTAATGCTTTCCTCTTGATTTTGCTGCAGGTCTCCTTTTACTCTGACATATGGTCATCCCCCAGACAGGGAGTGATTTGGGAACAGATGTGAGTTTAGACTTCAGTGCAAGATGGCCAGAACAAGAGAAACAAGTGTAAGGGTAAAGATACTGCAGTTCCATTGGTTACCTTCCTTGGCTTCACCATGAAAAAGAGAGTCAAGTGGCTCTTAGAAGACTTTCTTTTCCAATGCAACACTGACATGAATGAAAGTAGAAACGACAATATTCAAGTCAATGCAATGTAAGTTAATTAGCTTCTAAAGAGATTCAGGATGTTAGACTTTAAACTACTAAGATAAATTTTATCCCTTTTCATTAAGAAAAAAAAAAATCTTTAATGTGTTTGTTTCCAAGGATCTCTGATGGGAATGGGAATTTGGCAGTAGTTCTATAGCTGTCAGCCAAGTCATCAGGCATAAAATGTTACTTTAATAATGGATAAATGGCAACAGATTTAGAGTCAGCAGGTATGTAACCTAGGGACACAGAAGCATTAATTATATCAGTAAAGGCAGGCAGAAGCTCAAGAGGAAAAACCTAAACAAAAATTTGGGAAGCACTGATAAGGCTTGATTTTCTCTCTGCACAGCTTGTGCCTCTAGCAATTCAGCCTCTAAGATGCAAGAAAGCTATGAAACGAGCTATCAGAACACTTGTCAATCACTGGACAAGCAGTATCATGGTCAAAAGGTACTTCGAGAGCCTACAGGGAAATGATGGAATGAATATATGATGTAGGTTTATCAGTGACTAAGCAACTGCAGTTTTGATTATTGCAGCAAAGAGGCTTAAACAGAAGGGGGAGAGTGATAATGGCTAAGTTAAGGATTGTAATTCTCACTCTCTTTTCATTTAAAATACTTTTTTTTGTTTCAGTTGCATTTGCTAATTTCCATGTTATGGGAGACTTTTTGTATTACAAGGAGAAGGAAGACCATTCTGCAAATTGTTAATTGAAGCTAGATCAGGTGGTGCTCCTTTTAATTCCCAATCCAGGGTTTTGAAAGTGACATAGGCAGACAAAGGTACGCATTTATCACTGGAGATGCCTATTCCTCTTTGAGGAAGGTGTGATACAGAATGAGAGAAAAATAACCTAAATTCAGAAGAAATCTGATAGTTGTTTTATTTTTTAAATTATCAGTAAAAACAAATCTGAGGAAAGTCTTAAGAGTATTCAAAGTGTGTGCATATGTTTTGTGTATATATTTTACATACATATATATAAATTATGCACGCACTTTGTGTGGAAACTACTTGTAGTACCTATGGAAATACAATCACAAATCCACCAAACTGTCAGTTGTCTAAAGTCTTCATTAATGGTCTGACCAAGAATGACTACTAAATGAGAATTAATGTTCAACTTTGGTCTAAATAATCTGTACCGTATCAGTTCAAGTTGCAAGCAAATTAAACACATCAGTACTTGTTCTCTGGGTATAAATCTGTCACCTTTCTATCATGTGAAGAAATGTTTTCCATCTAATTAATCAGTATGGAAGATTGATACTGTCAGCTGCTTAGGTCAAGTGAAATTAAATTGATGGTTAAATGGAAGGTACATAGTTGTTCATGTTCAAATGTGTTCTACAGAGCCAAAAATACTAGCCTGGAGCAGGAGTTTGTGTTTCTATCTGTACGTATTTTTATTATATGAATGTAACACTTTTGAAAGGATCTGGCTTCATATCAACTTTCAGCTACGCAAGAGCAACACAAAGGAGATTGTTCCACTCTTTAGAAATGATGTGGAACAAAAAAAATAGGGCATGTGGTACTCTAGTAGCTGGAGAAATATTTGTCTTATAAAAAGAGAAAGTATTTGAGATTTCACATGTTCAGAACCTGACTGATCATCACAATTTCTTGAAAATCCTTTCATTATACTCATTATGTCTTCTGTTCTTAATTCACACATGCATATAAACAAGATAGAAATGTAATGTTAGAGGAAAAAAGTAAACAGAGCATTATAACACAGCAGCTGAACATGCAATTGGGTTTTCAAAGCATTATTACTTCACATTTGTTTTATTACCAGTAACAGATAAAATGTGTATCCAGTTTTCAAAATAATGGGTCTGTCATTACTACATGTGGACCACATCGTAACCTGCGTTCTGAGTGAAACTGAAGCTAATCTAGAACCCTAATATGGAAAGGTGTCCTGTTTCCTAGGGTTTTGAAAAGGTGGAATAAGGCATAATGGGCAAACCACCGATGGAAAGAGCTACGTCAGAATGACTATTGCAACCACCTCAAAACACCAGAGACAGATGACACATTTCCACAAGAAACCTCTTCTTAGATGCTTGCAGCAGTCCAAATGACAGATCTTTTCCATTCTCTTCTCCATATCTTAACGTGCAGCCAGAAGAGCATTTTTTTCAGCGTGTTACTTTTCTACAAAGCTCTCAAACTGAGGGAAAGTTCTATGCTTCAGTTATTTAATTTATTCATGATATATTTTGCATTTCATGCTACCTGTCATCCCCCCCCCCAATAACCCCAAGCAAAATTAGCATAAAAAGTGGTGTTTGAGAAAGATACTTTAAATTATTTGCACTGTACTGAAAACCTAGGTCAATCATGAAATTAACTTACTTAGGCTTTGATGCTGACAGTCTAAAAGAGAAGTTTTCTCACTAGTAGAAATCTTCTAGTAGTCAAGAGTTTACCTAGAGAAAACTAGATCAAAACAATTCCAAGTGCTAATTATGCTCTGTATATGAAGTTGCTCCACCTTCATAAGCACAAATAATGAACGGACAGTTTTTTTAAATGAACAACTTCTCTAACAGGAAATTAGAAATATACATCCCTATTGAAGAGAAAATAACAGCAGAGCTCATTCTTAATTCACTGAAAACAATTCAGCAGTTTAGTCAGAATGGAAGAAGGAGACATCAGTTACAGGGGACTTGTGCATTAAAAGCAAAACCAATCTGCATAAGCATGTTGTACACATCCCTCTAGAGTCCAGGTTGAGGAAACAAGATGTGACAAAATGGAAGAGCTGCAAATGGAAAAACTGAAAACATTTGTGAAAAGGTTCCATAGTCTTGTTGCAGACTAATCAATCATCTGGCAGTATATGATCAACACACATGGGAATTCCCAACGTCTAATAACAGGTAAATAAATTGGGTGATACAATTTTACTAGTTCTGCTGCTACAACTGGAAAGCAGCCATTCATTCTGGTGATGACAGTTGTACCCTCCGGCCATCACCACTAATTAAATCGCTCTCTTTCCTATTCCATTTTTTCCTCAGGTATAGATGTGATCAAAGACAGAACAATATAAAGAAGGAACAGGAAACTAGATTTAGGTAATAATTTTAAAACCAAGTGAGGTAGCCTGAGATATTAATGTAATCCTTTGGAAAACAAAGCATGCTTCTGCCAGGAAGACAGGTGCTACAGTGTATGAGGTGATGTGCTTATGACCACAATGCTGTAATTGAAACCTCATGCATTTCATAACTCCTAAAATTGATAGAAAAATGCACAGAGCACATAGAAATGGGAATAGTTTATGGATAGCATGTTTATCAGTAGTGTATTATCTACAGGTTATTACAAGTTACAGTACAGCCTGTTTCAAAATTAGGATTAACTGATTCTGTTCCAAATATTCAGAGCAGTTGTCACTTTTTCTCAGAAAAGACAAATCATACATTACTGAAGCAAAATCAAGGTCCAGCCTAACATTTACAGGACTCTGTGTGCATACTAGAAGCTGCATTCCAGTGCTCAAACCCTCTCCTACCCATTACCATGCATTTCCAATCATAAACACAGAAGTTAAAAAGAAAACCGAAATTAAAATACAACATGAAGAAATTGATATTAGCGTACCTTTGTGGCTCACAAATTACAGACCATATAATACAACAGACAGGAGGTCTTGTTAGGATCCACCTAACTACAGTAAATTCCTTTTTCTAAGTGCAACACCTTGCTCTTCTGAAATGGCTTGTAGATAGATACCCTCGCATACACTCCCCCTTCCGCAGAGCAGCTCAGATGACAGTCACTGCTTGACACAATTCACTTCTCAGGTGCCCTGAAAATCTCGTGTCACTGCAAGACTCTCTAGACATTCTTTTCTTACACAAGGAATACAGAGCTATGTGCGAATGGGGGCCTAACAATAAAATAACTTTAAAATCCAAGCTCTGACACAAAACCAGTATGGCAATATTGATACAATTCCAGCAACTTCAGGAGTGACTGGCCCTCAGACATGGTTGTTTTGCCTTTAACATGTAGTGATGAGTTAAATGTGCTCGTTTTAGAAATGTAACACAGTGACAAGTCAAATGCCACTGTAAAGGGTTGCTGCATGTTATCCTTCTGCCATCTGAAATACCTTCACATGGAACATTCCTGTAGGGAGGAACTCAAGACAGTACCCTCCAAAAGATTCATACCACACCAGCATCGGTGCTTTTCACTTCCAGAATGATTAACTAAAACTCCAGTAAACACAATAAATGGCTTGGGGTTTTCCTTTTTTCCCCTCAGTGTAACAGTAAATCTTCTGTATGACTTGTGATAACAGACTGCCTCCTAACCTCTCTTAGTTACGTGTTGCTGTAATAGAAAGATCATCAGATTATAGGTGTATTACCATAGGGAAATGCTGTAGAAAAAGGACAGACTTAGAGAAAGGTTAGGAAAATTACTGACAAGACTAAGGAATAACAAGTAATTGCACCACCCTAGTATGGATCAGTATGTGGTTGTGCCAGTTTTCATGTAAACAACAAAGTAATCATTCTTGCCCTAATCTTTCCACCAACACCCTGTTTCAGAGATTCTTGCCTGTGGAGACAGTTGCAACGTTGCTTTGAACTCCCTATGTTTCCTTTTCCAGCTACTGTCCTTTCTGAGCAGAAAGTATCCATAACAAATATTTGGTTGAATATTTTTAGCAAATATGAAGTTCATCCAAAACTAGCATTTCACCAGGAAGGACCTTTGCCCAAGTTAGCACCAATGGAAAGCTGTATTACATGATAATGAAGAAAACGCAACCCAATCATTTCATACAGGTTAGCTTCCATCTAATTTTCTACTCATTTTTCTCACAAGTACTTCAGATTTCACCTCATCATTAACGAACCTTCCTGGACTGACAGTGCCCAGTGGGGAGTCTGCCCATCATGATGATCTGTCTGCTTCAGCCTCATGGCTCTGATCCAGTACAGTTAGTGAGGCTTAAGGAAAAGGTGGAGTCTTCAAATCCTGTAGCATTTTATAACGGGTCATTATCTTCTATAGCCTGTAATACTACACCTTAAGTTTTAATCACCACGAACTATCTTGCTGCCTAATCCTTTGTGGAAGAGAATGGTGGCTTATCACCATTTTTGTAAGTTTTTTTCTTTAAAAATAAAATAAAGAAAAACATGCGAAAGCCTCTCATTACACAAGCATGAAAATGAATATGAGAAAGCAAAGGTTCAAATTAAAAGTGGGACTGTAGATCACTAGTGCAACTTAAAAAGGGAAATAAAACATCCAGTACTTAGGGAGTAATGGAATTCCACACTTTAATCATACTAACTAGCAACCTACTGTCCTGGCACACCTTCTTGGGCTAGATCCTGGAGACCAGATTTAGCATAACACAATTCTGTGAGCCTAAGCAATGGGTACAAGGCACATTCAAATCGCCCATGCCTGTTGCTGTGCTGGGTGTCTGAAAGGAGGCTCTGAAAAATGTGAAAAGGTGTTCCTCACACAGCAGTTCGCTAATCTGCAGTTCTTTGTTCACTCATAATTCTTCCTGGTAGTTCTCTAAGTACTGATGTATCCTCAGAGGAATTCTGCATCTTAAGACATTACTGCCCCAAGCTGTCAACCTCAACCTTTCCATAGAGGTCACTTAAGACAGTAGCTTAACAGGAGATGCCAACCTGTCAGCTGACAAAGGTGAGATGTGCACACACATCCTGCTCTGTCAACTCTCGTATGGGCATGTTAACCTATGGCACAAAATATGGTGAAATAATGCTAGGAACTGCTGCTGCAACATTCATCAGGAGATGCCTGCATCCTAAACATGAGGCTTATCACAAAAGGGGTTTTAAAGTGTTCTAGCTTTGGATCCAGCAAGATATTAAACCAATGAGTACTCTGGCCGAAATTAGCATGAATATATACATATACACACACAAGATTGTACTTGCTTAAGTATCTTGCTGAATTAGGTTTTAATACCTTACATACCGGTATTTCTAAAGCAAATAATGAAAAACAGCTAGAACATACTAGCACAACCCCACCTGGGAGACTACATTAACTGAAACAATCACATAGTTGACATGTGGTTTCTCTTTCTAATGAGACATGTCAACTAAACAGAAAATAAAGGAATACAAGTCCTGATACTTTCAGATATCAAATAATTAGTCTCAGGACAGAAAGCACTGTTATCCTGAGACCTGACTACCCAATGGCTCACAACAGGTTTCTTGTACTTTATGGCAACTATGACCACAGCGGACACACAGACAACAAGTCTGACCTACTATGGAAGCTCCTGCGTTCTGCTTCTTTAAGGGACACATTTAATATATATCCATATGTCTTCCCTTTTGGCTTCATAACTCCTATTAATGTGATTAATGCTGGAGTGGTTTCAGATGGCTGGAAGACAGAAGGTTTGTCTACATGCAACTATTAGTATCACCTTCATTCTCTTGGTATGCTTCTCCCTGGGACAGAAGTGTATATGAAAACAGGCCTAAGGAGTTGGCTAAAGGCATTCCTGTAATAATAGCAAAAATTGATCAGGCGATTGCGGCAGTGTCACAGGGAGCAATCGCATACTTAATTCCCTTCCGCAAGTGAATACGTGCCAGGAGTGGCTATACTACCAATAGTTGCTAACACATCTATTTAATGTTTTTTTATTACCCTGCAGTCACAGCAGAAATAATTAATTCTGAAAGAAATAATGCCTGAGGATCTGTAAAACTACACTGAGATTTCATTGATCCTCAGTATGCGTGTTCTGATACACATCTATGTAGATACAGATATATGCACATATTCAAAAATAGATTAATCTGCAATGCAAACTTCAGAAAATGCAGAACTGAGAGATAAATTAAAATGCACCAAAATATACTCCCATCCTCAAAGAAGCAAAATGTAAACATATTATTAAAGGATGGATTAGCATGTCTAATTCCATGGAAATTAGAATATAGATAAAAACATAAAACCAATTAAAAGAATGAAGAGAGAACATCAACAGGACGAACCATACACTCTAATGCAAAAAGGTATGTAAAACCATAGGCCTGATTTTGAAATTACTAAATTAGGAAAAAAAATACAGTCTGTTCCTGGGAAAAGACTGGTAATAAGCAGTTATAGTTATCATACAAAAACTGTTGATAGCTTCTAAAACTTGTTAGATACCTTTTATCATTTGCAGGTACATTGAAGAAGGTTTTTCCTTCCGTGCTTTACAAAAAGAATGGAAGTAAGTACAATTTTTTGCTACAAATACTGATGAATAGATTGGTAATTAAGTTTTTTTTAGTTCTCTGGCTACAGATTAAAACTGCAGCTTATATTACCCATTTTTCCCTTTTTAGTCAAAGCATCTCAGAGAATTTCCATTTCTAACTATTAAAGAAAACAGTTTTCAGTTTCAAATTAGAAGTACAGATATTCCTCTGTTTCTTCATATAGTATTTTTCTGGCTGAATTTCAATTTCAGTTTACAGGAAGTTAAAATATTTTCATGTTACAGAATGGTTTGGACAAGAACTGTCTAAATCAATCAAAGGTGAAATAAAAAATACCAATGATAAGGGTTTTGTTGTCCCTGCTGCTGATGTAGAGGAAGATGTGCCTCCTGGAGAAGAATCATCAGCTATAGTCCTGAAATAATAAAATCTTTTTATTTTGAGAAGTGATGTATAAACTCATTTCCATGGTAACTTTGTTCTGTATTTCATGAAGTTCTAACTGTGCAATTTCTCTGTTGCACCCAATATACAGTGCCAGCTTGCCTCTGAAGCCACTGTGTATACAAAGAGTTGCAAAAGTATCAGTTGTATTTTGTGTATTTACAGGTGCAACAGATATCGGAAGCTTTATATCCTTCCTCCACTTTGCAATCCTCTGCTTCAGTTTTGTTTCCCTGCTGATTGCTTTTAATCAAGATTTCAATTTTAACTAAAACACATGCATGTAGTCAAGTGATTCCCACACTAATTGACCTATCTGCAGTACAACATAATTCCTTCTTTGTGTCATGTTGGTTTTCTCGCTGCTGAGCAGAGAAAACAGATTCCGACCATTATCTGGTTAACTCCATTTAACTCCAGCTAAAAGAGCATAGTACCCATACAGAAAGGTATAGTCACACCTCTGTCTAGAATCTGAGTTTCAGAATCTTTTTTAAGAATAATTAGAAAATATAAGAACACCAAAAGTGTGTACATGTACACACAGTCCACAAACCAACGGGAGTGAGAGTGGGAAACAAGCTATGATTTCCACTGTAGCCAAGCCATTATTCACTTACCATGGTCAGAAAGCAGTACCTATTTTATGTTTTGAAAACTATTTACTTTATGGAGAAAATGACTGCTTTACTGTACAAAGTGAAAATACAGTATTTGGTTTCTTTTTAATCCACTGAAAGAGTAACTTCTGGTGAAGCTCAATTTTACTGTTTACTAACTTGTTCCTAATAGATTTTTCTAGCAATAAAAGTGTACATGGATGACTCACAAAGGTACTTTAAAGATAAAATACATCTAGACCTCCTAAGTTAGAGGTCATAATTAGACCTTATCAACTAGAATCAGAGTTTCTCTTACTGCGTGTGCACTGCTCTCCAAAGGGAGCTTATTTAAACAGCAATCTCATAGGTACAACTTCTTCCAACAGATCATGGACATCACTGGATTTCCAAGCCAAGAAACCACGTAATTTTCCTAGGCATAAGACTGTTTTGGGTCAGGTGTCCTAACAACACACTAATGGTTAATTCCTCAAGAACTGGCTTAAGGTCAGATAGAAGTGAAATTAGTGTGACAACTCGCACAGTTTAATGTCTAGTTTGCCGTAGGTGCAGAAGGGTGACTAGCTGCGTTTGGTGAAGCTCTACAGATGACTACCTCAGCAGAGAAGCTTGCTGGATCAAAGCTGTGCCTTCAGGCTAAGACCAATGAACCCATTTCATGGATTACTTGAACCAAACTTTGATGCAGAAGTGAATCATTAACTCATTGTCTCCCTGTGGCACTGGTATTTGTAAGCCACCTCAGATAGACCATAGGATAATTCAGGCTGGAAGGGACCTCAGGAGGTTATCTAGTCCAGCTTCCTGCTCAAAACTTCTTTCTGCTCCTCTTTCTGAACCTTACATATATATATATATATTAAAAAAAAACAAACATACAAACACATTTCATTACTGTATGTTGTAAGCAAATGCAGTTTAAGAAGGAGATCACATTCAAGGGCACTATTTTGCTCTGATTTAAGGAAAAAAGCAGCCCCACTGCCTTATGAAAAAAACCCCAACATCTAATACAACATGCAAAATTATATGGAGCATAAAGCATTAGCTTTAAGGCCACATTGGCTTTTCTGTTAGCAGCAAAAATGCACATAAGAGTTAACATTAAAAATTAAAATGAAATAAATATGCTCTCTAATGAACTAATATACGTGGGTAAGGTAACATCTGCTACTTTGTTTATAACAAATGTGTCAAACATTAGATATGCCAGCATTCATGCACATGTTCTCATGGAAGTTGGGGAATTTGCCTTATACGCCCAGCAGAAAATGGAAGATTTTATGTCATGGCAGACTAATTTCAGACCTGAGAGCACTAGAAAAGAGTTAGAATTTTCTTCTTAAACGAAGACACAGCCCTTCTTATAACTGTTGATAGTTGATTACTGCAGAAAAGGAGTCTTAATTGAAGTGATGTGGGAAGAAAGAAAAAATGCATTTGTAAAGAAGTTCAGACCTACTTTCCATCTCTAAACAAAATTCTAAGTAAGAAGTGATTAGTAAACTGCACTAGGTCAGGATTAACTCTGGGAGGTAATGTGACTGCTGCTTCCTTTGTGTTTCTCTTCCCTTGCCAGATAATCCTAACAGGAAAACCCCAGCATTTTCCAAGCTTGTCCAGATCTGCTCTCACAGAGAACATGGGGGATATCCCCTCCTCTTCACAAGCATCATCTATTCCTTTATAGAAAACCATGGGAGTAACGAATTTCAGTGGATTTGTTAGCACCCACCTTAGACAGTAAGCAAGAAGATTCTATACCAAAGCCTATTTTTTTAAAGTGGCAAGTGAGAATGTAAAGACTATAAGCTGAAAAGTGCCAGTGAAAGGAGTTGCAAATTGATCTAATGCCCAGTTAGTTCTGTAATGATGTAAACTGCTCACAGACATTTATTTGCTGTAATGGATAACAACTCTTGAAAGGTTATTACATCTAGATTAAACATTTAACAAGAAACTAGACCAATTCCTCCATTTTGTTTCTACAGTTCAACAGTTCATAGTAACCAAAATGTACTTTTAATTTGCCTTCAGTCCACAAATCAGAAAGTTGCTAAATAATAGAAACACAAAACCCTAAGAGCCATAAAAAACCAAGATTTCCATCCCACTTGTTTGGATTCTTTTAAGTTAAATCATGTCTTGCAAGATTGCTAATGTGGAGTAATTTTTTTGTTTTGTTTTGTTTAAGCTGTTTTCATACTAAATATTTCAGCTGGTTTACCCTGTTAGAACTTTTTAAAAGATTTTTTTAACATTTTCATCTCACTTTGGATAGACAGGAAAACATAACTCACTGAAATAATCTATAATAATATTACATTTACTTATTACTGAAGCACTTTTCTATGAGGATTAAAATTGCTATGCCTATAACTACCTCTAAGATAATATCCAAGATTGATCTGTGGTAATAACACATGGTAATTAACCCATGATAAACAACTTTTTAAAAAAAAAAAAAAAAAGTGAAAATAGCATTTAAAAAAGTATGTCTATTGTGCAGGAAAATAGGGAACCTTATAATACAGATTTTTACTTGAGAATTGGAACAGCAGAACTGTCAAAGTTGTTTGGGCACTAAATTGCTGAGCATAATAAGGACAGATGAGTGGGTGTGAAAAATATAAACTTCCTTTATAGTATCTCACAGGCAACCCCTGGCTCTTCTTGAAGCTCTTTCTGCAGTTGTATATAGGGACTGAAAACTGGGTGAGAACAGAAACTTCAGGCTTACCTGCTGAACACACTATGGGTGTGGGAAGATCTTGACAATATGCGATGTTCTGTTGCACATTCGTTTTGTGATACTAAAGGAATATTTCTTCATTCCAGGAGTACTGAATGGCTATGACAGTTTCCAGTGAAAGGAAAGGTTGCTCCTAGTGTTACCCAGCTCAGGGACACTGGCATTCTATTTTTCAAAAGTCATCCTCATGCTCCTCTACAGTGCAATATTATGTTGCGCTTATTGCCTGACTGGAATGCTGAATGCAGTGTGCACTGAGACAGGGTCCAAACTCCCAACTCAGCACTGAATAGTCCATGGGCAGAATCCCACTTGCACACGGAGATCTCAGCATCAACACAAAATCGTTCTTGTTTGCAAGATTAGGGAGAAGAAAGTAGGGGACTGAGCCATGCTGGTCAAGACCACTATATGAGTCATGAACAGTTCTTTGGTGGCAGAAGGATGAGGAGGTCACGGGCATTAATAATTACTATTTAAGAAGTTTCTCACACCAGCTCTGAATATTGGCTGGAATAGGTGATTGTCACTCATCAACCATATTCTCACTTCTTGGGAACTTGACCCTCCACTGCTTTGCTGACAGTCTTTTCAAATTAATATTAAAAAATGCCTACAAGCTCCCAGTCACTGCTATTCTGCTATACTTCAGCTCAGTTTCTTCAGGGAATTTTGCAATCAATGGCATTTTCAGAACATGGAATAGAACTTTTTTTGACAAAATACGCCTATGAAAAGATTACCCAAATTATTTCAAATATGCTGACATTACTAAAATACATGCTTTCCTCTACGTCTAACCTGCTCATATACCTTTAGGTATGGAAAATATTTTAATCTGAAAATATGCTTTCTTGATTCATGTTTAATTAAATATTTGTAATTTTCAAGCTCTGTTTCACACCAGAAAGTATTAATAATAATTCAGAGAACAAATGATTTTCATTTTACATACTGTATACATTATTTTATGTTCTTGATTACTATTATATGCTACAGTGGTTAAAATTGCATTAGACTTTTCTTCTTCATACTTCCCCTGCATCTTGCTTTTAGTAATTAAGTCCATCAACTTTTCTTCCTTTTTACTTCAAGCTGTCTGACAGTCCAGTAGTATGTAACAGAATACTATGTTCCTCCCACCCATCCTGCTAATTTGACATGAAGTACACTATGAGTTGTTTGTACCCTTATGTACAAGTACATTCCTATTTTTAGAGCTTTTCATCATTTGCTACTTCTAAATATTGAGATATGAACAAATCTTTCATTTTAAATATCTGGACTTGGCAGGTCCGGTCATTTCTGATGGTTTTTGTTTCTGCTTACTTAAACTTCCCATAGAACCCTCAGGAACCATCACTGACTAAATTGTTTGAATTTAAATACGTATATTAGACAAACAGAGCATGATTTCTGAATGCTTTCACATATTCTTCAAGTTTAGCTATCCCCTTCCTTTCATGATAATTCAACTTATGGATAAGAATATAAGATACATTTTTCTAGTTAAAATGTTTGTCTCTTACCTGTCACATATGAAGTCCTGACCCCACTGATACAGATGGTAAAGTTCCCACTGATTTATTTTGTATAGACTTCTATAATCTATACATAATTCACCCAGTCTTAGTTATCAATATCTAAATCTCTTCAATAGTCCAAACAGTTCTGCAAGTATCACCACTCTTCTAATCTCCAAACATCTAATGAAAATGCAAATAGCATGAATTACGAAAAAATAAATAGTATGCTGACTATAAGAGAAAAGCTGCAATAGTAATAATTTATCATATTTCTCCAGAATCTTATTATTTATGCTGCTGCCCATAGTAATTTAACATCAAACTGTACCCAAATAAACTAGTTTAGAAAGTTTGTTACAACATAAGGAGCTGTAGGCAGTACTTTCCTTGCATGAAAACCAAATTTAAATACAAATAACATTGGATTTGCACTTTTCATATTAAAATAATCCAGCCTAAGGGGAAGGAAAAGTTAACATAACTACAGCTATAGCCACCCCTTTACTTTCTGTGCTGCAAAAGGCAGAGAGACTCCAAAACGCTCATGCCCTTGTTGCTGAAGTAAATCAGAATGGCTTGGCACTATGATTGCTCCCTTCCAACATCAGTGTGCAGGAGTTAAAGGGATGATGCTAATTTGATGAGTCTTCTGAGATGCAGGTGGAATGGCTGTGCTGTCACTTTCCCTCTACTTCTGCACAACAAAATGGAAATTAATTTCTAAAATTTTTCTCAGCACTACAGATCACATACAGACAGAACTTAGTTCGCATGCTCATTTCAAATGATAAACACAAAGTGCGTCTCATGTATCCTACATGCAAACACTGCACTAACACTGAGGAAAGCTATCAGCAAGTTACTCAAAAGTTTAAATGAAATCATTTAAAAAGAGATATTTAAAAGTTAAAATGAAACTGTGCTGTTGTGGATCAACTATAAACTGTATTTTGAAAGTATTAGATCAGAATTAATTAAGAGATAAGTGCATACAATAAAAGAGACAAGAAAGAGCATTTTTATAGTTATATGTTATAGATTTAGAAATTATCCACTAATTCTCCACCCAAACCTGAAAAACAGCATGTATCAGTGGAAAAATTGGAGGAGGGATAGACTATGGTTTCAAAACAATTATTTAACTATAGATGTCAGCAGAGGCTCTCATGATTCTTATAAAACCATTCAAAAAGCAGTCTAAGCTCTGATTCAGGAAGACGCGCTAATATTCAGGATATCATTTCACAGGTACTGAATACTTAATGAGGATGCCTTCCTCAATACTCTGTGGCATTTTTACTTAAAGATCTCAGAATAAGATGACTAACCCATGCTTTAGGTGAATGTCTTTATTAATATCCAATAAACTTGGGTGATGTGCAGCTGGTTAGCCAAACATACATTTTGATTGCCATATGGTAGAAACAGAAATTTGCTGTCTTATGTTGGGGCTGCTATGTTAAAATAATTTTTAGACTCCCTTCACTGATCATTTGAAAGGATGAAAAATACCAGATCTCTGTAGTGAGTGTACATGTTCATATCTAGTGAATTATTTCATAAAATCATGAGGGGATAGAGGGGTGGAGGTCACTCAGGTTGATACCAGAATGAATGATCCTGGAAGAACAGCTCTCAAGAGACTTGCAAATAATTCAGTACAGTTTGGACTGTATTGAGAAATGCATTTAAGAGGTACTGCCTCAAAGATCACAGATGTAATCTGGTGTTATAACTATGGATTCAACACAGACACTAAAGTTTACTCCATCAACATGGCGCTTATGAAATGTTAGGTAAAAACACAAGAAAAAATATGCATAGAAGCACATCACAGACTCAACTGGCAGTCAAGTCTAGCAGAAGTCTATCACCTAGTGACAGCTTCCTTTTCTCTCAGTTAGGATGATATAAAGATAAATGAGCGAGACAACTCCTGGGTTTCATTACTGTAGAAAAAAAATGGTTCCCAGAGAAAAATGATCAGCAAGTTGAAGTATTTTGATATAGATTAAAAAGTCATAAACATTTTAAAATCATATTTGATTCATTTAAAAAACAGACTTGCTGATACAGACAGAAAACACTCAATATTAGGGAAGAAGAATATTTACTGGAAGGGTCAAGGAAAGGACTGAAATTTCACTCCTACCTCTAAATCACCCACTGCCAGGTTAGAGGGAGATTTGTCTGGAGTATAAGAACAGTAATTGCAACCTCCTCCTTTGAGTTTGGTGTTTATTTCCCTAAAACACAACTGTCATATACTTGGGACATCGTAGTCACTGTGTATTTGTGAATATTGTGTATGTCAAATGAAAATATCACTGGTAGGAATACCATAGTTAGCATATGAATGTCTTAACTTGGAGGTAAAATACACAGTGGGAAATCTTAACTGAACTAGCAGAAATCATGTCTGTATAAAAAACTGAGGAAAGTATTCTTTTCTATGATTTCTCTTGTCTAGAAAAAAACCCTCATATCTTCCTTCATTCTAGTTTAATTTCTTTTTTGTTTCCTTCCACCTACTGATGCAGCTGGAAAAGCTACATAAAACAGTGGCTTAACACCTTCACTGTAAAGGGTTTGCTAATGTAAAGGACGGGTAAAGGAAACCATAAGCAAAAAACTGCCTGAACAGTTTAGCAGGTCCTTACAAAGGATCTAGTGGCTTTTATGAAGTAGATATGCACCTGCATAGTGTGGGCCCCATTAAGACTGTGTAATGATGTTTACATGAGCTACAATATGGAGTGCTCAAGATAGTTTCGAATTTATTTCCAGTATGGGAAGGGTGAAACAAGCCAACAAGAGGAAGTGATTACATAGAACATAGTGGTTTAATTCGTGAAGTAATTCCTTCTAAGAAAAAACACGTTACCATTGAAGAATTCTCAGTTCTGTTCTTAGCCTTATAATGACCGTATCCACTGAACTCTAGTATATAAACCCGTAAAATAGAAATGTAACCTTTCTGCAGGTGTAAAAACCTGTAAAAGGTTTCCGTGTGATGCTTACAGTTCGGATACTTCTCAAAACAAACAATTTACATGAATCATAGAATCATTTAGGTTGGAAAAGACCTTTAAGATCACAAAATCCAACCATTAACCCAGGACTTCCAAGTCCCCCACTAAGCCATGCCTCTACAGAGGCATGTAGTGTTTCAGAAAATATGTTCTCAAAAGGACTTTCTTTCTTTCTTGGGAAAAGGACAAACATTTTTGCAAAAAAACCTAAGTAAGATCATTGTGAGATAATAGATAGAGAGTCTTCAAAAACTCAGTTATTACTTACTGGCTTGAGCAAATCCTTGTTCAAAACCTATGTCCATGTACATTTCCTTACTCACAGGAACATTGTGAAGACACTGTAAAATGTCCCAAGGCTTTTCAATGGAAGGTGTGGTATTCAAGTAGCATTCATACTGTCTTTACTTAATGACATTGAACAGCATTTGCATGTAAGCCACAGGTATTTCTAAAAGCAAAGTGACCAACTGAAAAGCTTAATTACAAAATATTTCCTAAATCTTTACAATTATACCCACACAACCTCACAAAAGAAAGGCTTTGTTTAATTCCACTTCAATTAAATTCAGGGTATTTGCTGGAGTGAGGAGTATAGGCCAGACCAGCATCTTTCAGAGGGTGAAAGTGTACCATCAGCTTCGGCTCTCACCAGCTCTGAGGACCCTATGCATCCCCCACTAAAAAAAAGTGAGATTCTTTCCTTTTTCTTCTTTGAAAGGAACCAAGAATGGCTGGCAAACAATTGAGGTATTTCTAGTTTCCTGTTTATACAGATGGTTGAACCCAAATCACAGTTGAAGAGCAGCTTTTAAGAATGGATTGATACTCAAAATCACGTATTTCCAATTTATAGTCCATTTTGAGTGAGAACTCAGTACACTGTAAATTATTTCAGTAGTAACTGTTACCACCCACAAGTACCCTAGCTCCAGTGTTCCAGCATGGAACAAGATGCCATAGTTGAAAAATTAAGTAATAACTTGGTTTTGACTCCCTTAAAAAAATACTTGTCAATGTGTTCAAGTTGTTTTTACAATAATTTACCATGTTTCTTACTTCAATCATTCCTCTCTTGGTGTTTTCTAACAAAGACAGACATTGTAATGACATTGGCTAGACCTTAGCAAAGTTCCCTCAAGCAAGAGAAACGAGCAGCGAAATCAGTTTAGTGCATGGACAAATTCCTGAAGAGTCCCTGTGAAAACATGCATCATAGACCTAATTCCATTTTTTTCCCTTCAACTTGTTAAATAAATGCCCTACAAATGCTAGATTACATTCAGTGGAAGAAGGGGGAAAGACAGAAGAAATGACTGCTGTGATAATGCAGAGGCAATTAGTCTCCGACTACTACATAAAATAGGTAAGGGAAGGAGGCAAGGGTCAGGCAGATGTTATTGGAAGTAATTTAAAATTTAGTACATTATATAAAATCAGAAAACCTGTCTGATTAAAACAAAGCCCTATATCAAAGAGAAATCTGTATTATATTATAAACTCAAGAAAATAAATGTTTTACGATATTAATCCTCACATGTCTGAAAACAGAGAGTTCTCTGCATTTCTTGAGGATATAATTAATTCACAGATCTTTCTTTTAAGTCTAAAACCAAAGTATAAATTCAGTTTAGTTCCAATGAAGGAATGAAAACATTTTTATTTTTTATACTTCATTATCTTGATCTCTTAGCTTTGCCCTGAAACACTGCCAAAAATATCCAGCCTCGGTAACAGAATTCCACTCACCCTCTAAACCGTGATAAAATGCATTAGCAAGCTTTGCATTTGGAATGGACACAAAAACTTCTACCAGCCATATTGTCTAGGTGCATAAGAATGCTTTCTGTCATCTCAGAGCAAGTTCGTTCATGCTGTTTTTCAATCTGACCTTTGTCTGTAAAGACAATACATGAACTATTTATATTTAGCTGATAGGATTTTAGAAAGGTATTGCCTTTGTACTCCCCAAATATTGTACCCCACAAGAGTTTTCAGACTGAAATTGCCATCACAGCACTTAAGGATCTTAGAAAAGGTAACTACTTTAACTAAGCCTGTGAATTTGAAGGACATTGATTAAACTGCATAAAACTATGCAGATGGTTTAATTCAGAATTTAAATAGCTTATTTCATGTGTCTTAATTCACTTTCACTGTAATTTAGATCAGATCAAATTAAGAACAATTTAATTATGAGTAAGGTTGCCTATACAGAGATTAAGCACTGTTTAAGCTGCTAAAAATAATTCAGTCCCAGCATAGACATTCTTGCAGGATGTGCTTACATATTACATTCTCCTCAATGAGAAAACCACTGTAAGCAATGGCGATGTCCCTCTGACATCTTTTGCCCAAGTCAGCTGTACTTGTCCCCCACACTGCAGTTTGTCACGGACACAGTTTTGAATTGATCCAAACTGAAAACAACTTTCTGAAGCAAAGCTGCTGCCAAGAGCAATGTGTGAGATTTGGCAGTTACACAACACACAGCCAGAGAAGCTAGGCTGACCATTCTTTGCATTTCCTTCTCTGTATTGACTGGCATTTGTCAGCCATATACCCCTCCCCCCACCATGCTGGCATTTTCTTTGCTTTAATTACTGCAGAGCACTTTTCTTAATACTTCTGCAGCTAACATTATTTGAAACAGTAAAAACAAGGGAAGTTTTAAAGAGCTTTCTCAGATTTGGGATTTGATCATTTGATCGTCTCTTCTGATGACAGCTTCCTTGTTTCGCACAATACCCCTATGCAATACATTTGAGAACAGAGTAAATGCTATCCTACTGGACTCACTGTGTGTCACCACAACCATACCACAAGCTGCTGTGCTAACCATTTAAGCCATTTTTAGTGCATGTGAGCACTGGAAAAAACATCCAGATTACGATGCTCTTGAAACACATTGAAGTGTCTGAACAAAATCACCTGTGGTTGCTGTTAGCATTACAATTCTTTGGTGCTTCCGAATCCACACAGTTGAGGACCATTTTACATATAAAGTAGTCACCACATTATAACATGTAACTGCCAAAGATGCTTCAAAGGTCTGTTAGAGCCCATTTTTCTTTGAACTACAGTGCCTGCTAAAGTACATGGAAATTTCATTGAAGTTGTATTTGATTTTAGCTCCCAGCTTCGCACAGAGAACAAAATATCTAAAAGACATGATGCTTGCCAGATTAAGGGTGTCTGACTAGAGCTAAAAGAGCTGGCTCAAATACAGATGGGAAATATAAAAGCTAAGCGTTGATTTCTGTTGGAATAGGTACAAGAACTTATCTGCATTCATAATAACCTCTTCAGTTTCATCTCACAATATATTCTAATATGCAGGAGGATTCCATAGTCTGCCTCATTGTGTTTTTATATTTGAAATCCGAGTCACAGCAGTGAGATCATGCAGGTAACTCAACAGGCTGATACTTCTGGTCCATGTGGGATAAACTTTGGGCATTCATGTGATTTATATATTGCTAGAGTTGCCTTTGTATCCAAGCTGAAAAATGTATTTCATGTAAAACTTGGAGGTAAAGGCAACCCTAGCAATATATAAATCACATGAAAGCCCGAAGTTTATCCCACACATTTTTAGACAACCAGAGCAGACACAAAAGTACTTTATCAGAAGTTACGAGTTCCCATCAAGAGCGAGTGTTTTATTTAGGTTTAAGTAAATACCAAGGCTGTTTCTCCAACGCTGCCTTTGCTATGCAGAGGCATGTATAGGCTGAATCTGAGTGGTCCTGGCTTTAAACGGGGAGTTGGAATGACCTCCAGAGGCCCTTTGCAACCTATACAGCTCTGCAATTCTACAAATAGCTGTAACTCGTGGCAGTATGTGATTATAAATCAGAAGTGGCATCTCTCAAAGCGAAACTGCCCTGAGATCATGATCCTTCTATTAACGCTAGTTTAAAACTTCAGGTAAAATACCACCACTGAATCTCTACGTGTAGCTGTATGTGCCTTTTTTCCCCTGATTGATTCTTCCACATTCAACTGTGACATAGCGGATGGTCTAGTGATCCAGGAGGCCTGTTTGTTTGACTCCGCAAAGGAAGCCTTGTGACTTGCCACAGTTAAAACTGTCAGATACAGACTCCACAAATACAAATATTTACAAATGGCAAGAAAAAACATTCAGCGTTATTATGTTAGGTTCCTCCTTGTGCATGCTTAACACCAAAGGGTGAAACAGTATGTATAGAACAACACCACAACAAAAAATCCTTAGTATTTTCTGTATCAAAGTCACCACGATGCTGCATCTACATTCCTTTACTTGCAGCTTTTACAACAAAGTGGTTATTAAATTTTAAATTATATTAATCAAGCCCCTTAAGCAAGGGGATTTGGTCCTCAGCAGAAATGCAAAGATAGATATACAAGAGCTGCGCTCAGAGTGCAATTCAAAAAACAATAAGCTTGTCCAGTCTGAGTTTAGATACAGACACATTTCTTGAAGAAGGTTCACTGCATCTTTCTTTTGGGTTTTTGGTTTGTTTGGTGGGGTTTTTTTGGGGGTGGTAGTGTGTTTCCTTTTTCGCTTTGGCCAGCATGTAACATATGTGTCCAAAGCTCACGTCTTTCAAATAATATGATGGTGTTTCCCTTTTCATTAAAACTTATATTTCATGGGAAAATACATCTGAGGAAAAATGGACAATAAAAAGTTTGAGGTTTTGACATCTCTGTCAATATTAGTTCTTCACTAAGTACCGTGCTTAGCAATATTCAGTGATTAAGTCTGGCTACTGCTGATTTTAACTAAGCAAGGTTTTCCAGAGACTTTTACTCTTTTATTCCCGCCTTTGCCTAACTTTCTCTTGATTAAGACAAAGTATGTACAAAACAGATTTGCTGTAAAGCAGCAATATCTAACAGAGGAAAGCCACCACCTTATGCCAGCAGAGCTTTTTTGGTAGTAAAAGTCTGATTTATGGTCTTAGTAGAGAGCAAGTTCAGGTAGAGGATTCCCTTGCTGCTGAGATCATGATTTCAAGCCTACTGTGTGGTGCTTTCCTTTTCTTGTGAAAGCAGCTGTAAGGTTTGCAGTGGTTCTGCTCAAAAGAATCTCTTGGTGAAATTAGATCTTAAACAAGTGGGGAACTATAATCTCACATGCCATGAACAGTCTCCCTCATTTAGAAAACATGGATATAATTTTAAGTCTCATTCATTTTACAGCAAAATAAGTCAATGACTTTAATACTATTGTAAGCAAATCAGGTCAAATTCAAACAGCTTGCACTGTTCAAGCTAGGGTGCAATGACCAGAATTCTATGCATTTAATAGATCATCATTGTGACATTTTTACAAGAATCAATATCCTGATTAATGTTCTCCTTGTATTGTTAACTGTCCCTATACAACAATGTTGTCCCATAAGCGGGCTTGTCATCTAGTGCACAGGTACCAAGCTGAGGTATTTCTATTCCTTTATTCTTGTTTGCACAAGGTAAGGAGCTAGGTGGTAACCTGCAAAGGCCTAGGGCACCTATTGTCAAAACTTTACACTATTTATACAGCTCAGCAAGCAAAGACATCAGCCTTCATTGGTTACAAGTTACATAATTCCTTCATTACTTAATACTCAGTTTCCTATTTGTCAAGTAATTCTCTCACTTCTCACGTTAATTAGTTCACATGCTCAGTTTCAACTTCTTTTTGAGTCTGTGGGTGTTTCTTGAGTCAGTGGTCGTGACCTTCCCCCGCCGGAATTACCTTTCCTCTAGTTAGTGCTTCTTGTGGTAAACTTCCAGACAGGTCATTCACCTTGTGGTGGTACTTTCCTCGTTTAAACAAAGGACTTGCTGGTGCTTAATGAAGCATTTAGCAGGACATACAAAAATGCTTATATCTTTAATTAATCTTTAACAACTCATTTTCTAATTGTCTTAAAGTTAAACTACTAACAATACATTCAATTTTATTAATCATGTGATATCAACAAGTCCCCCCATACACCTCTTTTGTCATATATGTATCAGAGCCTCATGTCATTTACAGAGAAATAACTTAGTTCAAATGAATAATACTTGAACCTATTGAAATAATTCTACATCTACTCAAGCAAGGGCATTCAGAGCCTGGACGACTAGGTTGCATTAGCAGTTTACTTTCCCTACTGCTCCTCCTGAGATAATCTTTGAGATTTCTGCATTTCAATAGTGGAAGCATCACAAATCTTTTACAATAAATATTACCTTACTAATTGAAGATTTAATTATTATCCAACTATAATTCACCAATACTGCTCTCTGAATACCTAATGTGAAATAAGCAACATAGGAAACATCAGGTGGCTCAAGTTTTCTAGGATTTCTCCAATTATTTTTGTTATTTACTTCAGTCAAGTTGTATTTGATGATGTTTCCTAATCAGAAATCCAGCCATCTTTATGACAAAATAATAACAAGCAGGATGCAATGTAATTTAATTTGAAGAGAAAGTCAGTTCAGTTGAATTCTAAAATCTATTTTATGTATTTTTCAAATGAGCTCATTTGCAAGCAATGATGTGCCAGTTTTTACTGCTTGTCCCTCATTTCTCTGTCACCCATCACAGTGAAATCATTAAAAGATCAAAATTTAATCACACGGAAATTAAGGTCACTAAGAGGCATACAAAAGAAGCCACTCCTTCATGCGAATATAGAAGCTTTTTATTTGTTAGGTTACCATGCCGTTTGAAAAAAGCTTATCACTTGCTCACAGAAAAAGTCATAATTTGCATGAAAGAAGGATCTCAGCATGCAGTGTTGATAGCAAGGTTCCACAGCTGATCTGTCTTGCAAAGCCTGCCACAGGAGACCAGGATAAAATTTTATTTTGGCTGAGAGCTGGCTAACTGCAAACCTGAACATCCTGTTATAAGAGCACACCATTCATTAGCATAAAGGTTCAGCAAATAACAGGAGATTTTCTGCCCTCTTTGTACTGTAGCCCCTCAAGGGCAACGGGGTTTTTTTCAGGAGAAATGCTGCATTCCACAAGTGTGAGATTTCCTGTGTGGCTGCAATATGCTTCAATTACCACTACTGTACATCTAGAATAATTTCACTGTAGTATAAAGGGGTACCAAATACTAGGAAGGTACAGTCCTTTGTGCTGTTGTGTATGGCTACATAAAAGGCAGTGAAAAGAAATGTCTGATACTGTTCTTGTCTCCTACTGTTCATTGTTAAGGTTAAAGTATTTATATTCAATTAAATAAAAATACTTTCCAATCATGACACATAAAAAACAAAGCCTACTTGTTGGAAAGCAGAAATGGCAAATATCACACACCATGCTGAGAGGGTTTCTCATTTAGATATGCTGACTTCTCTTTCCTGAGCAAGGCAAGTCACTAGAAGTTTTGGGGAAGTTTATAAATCCATGCAAATGATTGTTTTGTCACTCAAGGCCAGGAAATAAGAACAGACAAAACAATTGTATACTGTATAAAAGATAATCTAACAAAACGTCATGTTACTGAGGGAACTAAATAGGTCCATTTCAGTCACAGGTTTCTGCTTCCATCCTAAATAATTATATTCAGAGATCAAGACAGCTAGGAAACACAGCCTCAATACAGTGTCCAAACATCAAAACTTGACATCATCCAAAAGAAACATCAAGAGACACTGCCCTCTCCACCTGCAGAAATGACTATAGCACAATTCGGGTGTTTGCCAGTGTAGGCCATCATGAAATTGGCAGAGAAGTGGCAGATCCTGACATTTTAAATGAGATGAAAACAGAGAATGAGACTAATGAAGAGGTGGAATGTGGGCAATAAAAATGTACCCACGTCACATATGCCAAGTATACAGAAGAATGCCTAGTACCTCAAGCTTGGGTCCTGAGAATAAGAAAAATTTGCACAAAACTAGGTGGTGTGTGCACTGCAATAGACAGCCTTAAACTAGCAGCCAACTTCCTGGGACAAAGGTTACCGACCACTAAACCTATTTTAAAACAAAACCAAACCTATCTGGAACAAAACTAGATAAGCACGTGCATCAGGGAGATACAGAAGGAAAACTGCTATATACTTGATACTATTCTCCATCTTCTTACTTCAGATGAGTACTTCAGTCACAGTGCAGAGTCTGAGCAAGTGAGAAATCCCCAAAGAAGCTCAGAGCATCCTTGACTTGGGAATTAGAGATTGGTTAAGCTCAATCACCTCAAAAGGGTGAAAAAACAAACCAACCAACCCACAACTACACCAAGCACCACTGCCCCACCTTCCCCTCCAGCCCCCCCAAAGCCCACATCAAAAGTGTTATGCATGAAGTCAGTCTTCTATGAATCAAGTGAAAAATTACAGGAAAGTTTAGTTGTATCACTGCTTTGGGGAATGTAGCATGCCTTACTCAGTAACAGATGGCAAATCCCAGCTCAGATTGTCCTGGCACTCCATGTGGTGACTAGCAGGACGCAGTGTCACATTTTTGTGGAATGTAAGAACCTTTTTAGGAGATGGACTTGAAAAGGTCCTATTTAAATAGTCACATGCCCAGGCACTGCAGGACAGCAGGTGCAAGCTCCGTTTCCCCATACTTCTATACAAGACCACATACTACGCAGTTTCCTTCTTCATTTGCACCCCTTCCCATCTCAAGGCAGAGTTTACTTTTGTTGCGTCTGAGGTAGTAAGTTTGTCTGAAGTGGGGACTGTCCATGTGTTATGCTGACACCACTTCTGTGTCTGATCAAGGCCTCCAGGTGCTACTCACACTGCAAATAGCTAATAAAAATTTAGAACAATTCCTTCCCTGGTGACAGATTGTTATCAGTGTGTTGCCAAGATAGTTCACTGCTTTCCAATACCTCTTAGAAATAAAGGAACAAAGGTTTTAAGCATTTTTGCTTCTTTCTTTGTAAGAAAAAGGTGAAAAGAAAAAAAAGATGGAAAAGCAACAGGAGATTAAAGGAGTTCTGGGAATCTCCTTTTTCAGCCCAAGTCTGTGTAAAGCCTCAAACAACACTGGGCCCTTCACATCCTGTTTACCTCCAAGAATGTCCCGCTTACTAGACTGATGGAGAATTCAGTCTTTCAGAGCACACTCTTAGCCAGCACACCCCTTCCCCTAGAAGCAGAATATTTTCCCCCACTCTGACCAGTGGGTAAACTCTGATCATCTGAACAGGTCTGATTTTTGCCCAGACCCCAAAACTCTTGTCTCCAAGGGCCAATAATAACAGTGATTAGTCAGAAGCCCTCCTTATATCAGAGCCCTATTTACAGAACTTAGATAAAACATTTTTAAAACAAAAGACAAGTGGCTTTCCATTTTTTGTTTGGTTGGGGGTTTTTTTGTGGAGGTTTCTTGTTTTGGTTTTTGTGTGTGTGTGTGTTTTGTTTTGTTTTGCAATTGCTTCAGGTTGATTTGGCCCTATACGAACTTACTTTCTTCCTTCATAAATGCACTGAAACTTCATAGCATACAACTTCTGGCAAAGTAACATGCGTTATCACCTCTTAGAAACAGGAATTTTGAATTCATCTGTTGCAGTTTTTTTGGGGGTTGTTCTTGTTTGTTTTTTAAACTTTCTGCACATACAAACTCACAGGAAAGTCACCCTATTGCTACTGAGAATTACTGTCTTCTCCTTACCCGAAAAGGAATTAGCAAATGCTTTCACATAGGGAGTTCCTATAATGCAGGATTAGTTTTTCTTTGCTGACTCGATTACATATAATTTATCTGACCCGATTACAAAAGGGAGGTTATTGCAAAAAAACATCAACAATATTGAGTTACATCCAAAGTTACATAGTTCCTGTGATGACTTTTAGTACTTGGTATTAATTTCACCCATTTCTCTGCAATGCATAAAATTCTGATGTATTAATTTATTCAGTCTAAAGTGTCTTCCATACAGAAGTCTTCATGTGAAAATTGTTATTTATGAGGTGTCAAGTGAACAGTATTACAGCTGTAAGAGACTATTCGGTAGAGACATGGGACACATTAAATTTTAAGTAACTGACACGCCTTGTTAATTAGAAATGCCAACATTTGACATTTTTATTCCCAAGGAAATAGATTTATTATAGATCCATCAAATTTTTGGTAAAAAGCTGATGCTAGGGATTCTGATTCACAGTCCACAAAGGTAGATTTCCAACCACTGTGCAGTACAGTTTCAGATCACCTTATGTTAGGCAGATAAATGAAATGGACAGAGCCAGCATATCTAAAACTCTAAGTAAGCACAGCTGTGTAAAAGAACTTATTTCCATCTACTTTCCAATTCCTCGTTTCCCACCTGGGACTCTGCAAAGCACTTTTTAAGCAGTTCTCCTAGCAGCTAGAAGAAAACTAATGATTTCACCACTCAGTAGACAGAGCTGTGCCAGTGACCAGCAGTTGCTTTTGTTGTTGTTGCTTACTTTTGTCAAAATAAAGAAGATAAGAATAAATACAGAATATACACATTCCTGATTTTCAAAATTATTTTTATACCTGGCAGTTCTATCTAAGGAGGGCTGTTGATGCAGTGAACAGATTTCCTTCTACAGTTGTCTAATGCCATCATAAAGCACTAATCAGACAGACTTTGGAGGGTTTTTTTCCCAGAAATCTTAGTATTTCCCTAGAGCAGGGTACTTAAAACATTGGAGCAGACTGCTTTAAGCATCAGTGCAAAAAATTGGAACAGCCCACTGATTTCAACCATGCTACAAATTTATTTTCTTCCCTAAACCAAACATATAACAGTGTCACATCTGGCCAACCTATAGCCTCCCAATAAATTAATCACAGTAGTTGATAAATTCACACAACCCCAGAAATAGAGATACTAGTGGTTCACACGTCAATATGGAGTTAAAGTGAGGAGGTGGCGGTGAGGTACATACAACTTGCCACTGACCAAAGAACCTACACCAGGACTAAGAGGGTACTTCTTGATTATTCAGGGCAGTATTTGGAAGGTTTCAGGCCCAAGTCCATCAGCAGTGGCCCTTTTGAGTCTGTGTAAACAAGAGCTGGCTTATTCACATGACTGTATCATAGTTTCTGTGAAAGTTCGTATTATTTTTCAATGTGTAACAGCAAGTCTGTGTGTTTGAGCTTCTTTGTTATTTATGTGGAACATGAATGCTTCTGCGAAACAAACACAGCAAAACCTGCTCATAATGGGCACCAAAGGGACTTCTACTTTTCAGTTCTTTGTAGCAGCTGGTTGAATAAGGCAGGGTAATTAGATTCCAGCACTCAGACAGCTGAGATTTACTGACTGTGAGAAGTAGTGCTGCACCAAGTGAAGAAAGCGACAAATAGCTCTGGCTCAAGGGGTACCTTGGACATATTGATGTTGTCTTCATGAGGTATCAGTATGCCAAGTTCCCCTTGTGCAGGATGAACAGGGAAATCTTCTGCTGGGGTGGGGTTAGGGTACAAAGAGAGTAATGGAGTGGCAATTTGAAGCATCTAGAGCATCTCTCAGTGACTATAACACACAGAAAGAGAAGGTTCAAAGGAAAAATGCAGTAAGACAGCAACAACAACAAAAAAAACCCCAAAAAAACAAAAAAACACACACCCCACCCCCACCCCCCCAAAAAATAAAAAACCCACAAAAACAAAAAGATAAGGGGAAGGGGGGGAAAATAAGAGAGAAAAAACACTGAGCTAGAAGAATCTTCCAGAATTAGAAGCAAAGAACTAGTCTACAGACTCCACTTACACCTTCTTTAAATCCAAATTGTTGCAGACTATTCTGTAAAGAACTGTTGCACTATGGCTATGCCTACACTGTAGGTTTCACCTGTGTCCCGACAAGTGGGTTTGCCCGGATTACATACTACAATCCATTAATTTATTCTTCCTGTGCTTGCTGTAATTTGAGTGCCGGAGTTGTTAAATACTCCATATTTAGAAGGAACATTCTCCCATGGTTTCCTGAGGGAGAAAATAACCCTTGGACATTTGCCACAGAGAATGTTGCAATTTACCTGCAGAGACACAGGTGAGAATAAACCAAGTGACAGCACACCAGCACAGGGAATCTGTTCAGGCTCCACACCAGTCATATGGCCTAATTGTGCAGCAGAATTACCTTTAGCTGCATCACCATGGTTATTTCCCAACAGTTCATTTTGGAAGAGGTGCAGGAAAATGTTACAAAAATAAAGCTTTGTGAGAGTCTTCCTAGACACCACTAGTAAATATCAGAAACTGCTGAAGGTAAGTGGAAGATGAAGGCAACAGAGAGAACAAAAGGCATAGCTTGTCTTTTTTTCCTACTGATGTTCTGAGATGCCATTTCAAAAGGGTTTATCTCAAAGCATATAGACACATGTTAGAGGCTGGGCATAATTATTTAGACTCACTGACTCACAGATATTACCTTTAACTGGTTTGTCAGTTGTCATGCACCATCTGACAATCATGATGAAGAGATGAAGTACAAGCAAGACTGCACGTGTACTTTCTAACTATAGTGCTGTATACTGCACCCAAGTGACTGTCAAAGGCAGAAATCTAAAGAGCAGCTCTTCAGGTAGATTTTTACACTAGTAAGACATGAAACATCAGTGCCACTCATCTATGAGACACTGGCCTTTTGGTTTACCTACCAGGGTTTAAGATCAGAGACCTGCAAAGCTACCATAGTTAAGCTACAGTGCCAACGGTATGAAGCATTCAGAACCGCTATCAGTATTTTGCTGTCAGACTATGAGGTCATATCACAGAAGTTTTTGCACAAGTCTGACCTTGACAGACAGTTAATCAAATCTTAACAGTGTGGATATTTCAAGTCATGATATGTTCATAAAGCGGTAGATGTCACTAATCTAAAAGAGTTTGCAGACATTCTAGAGAGACAGAATCAAAATTATTTTGAAAGCTGTTCATTGAAGAATTGTACCCCTTTCCATGTGCTCTGTGACAAAAACAATCAAGACTGACAGACTGGAAAATTTCTTGCTTTGTTGCAAAAATATTGATGCCCTAGTATGTGCTGAATTAAGCCCACCTGTGCAGGTATTTGTTCTGCCCCACTAGCAGGAGGTAAAACAGGGACTCAGTGATGTGTTCTAGGCAGCACTGAACTGTATCTCAGGATATTCACATTCAGTAAAAACAGAGTAATTTTAATTATTATTTTATTTTTACAGTTGACAAATTTCTATAGTGACAAACATTAAGCTTCTTAGGAAATGCAGCAATGAAGCATTACTGCCTGTGAACAGCAAGAAGACTTGAATGCTGAAATATTCTTGGCTCCATGTAGTCACCTCAGCTATTATAAATGAGCATGTTATGGACACTTATATAGCTATGTTCACTCATGTTTTCTAAGCCACTTCAAAGAATTTCAGAACAAAAGAACAAATACTTCAGATAAAGTGACAAAGGACAATCCTACATATACAAGTTACATTTACAATCAAGACCTATTCTGCTACTACAGTTGTTTAGAATTGAAATGACACAGAGTAGAATATAAGTGAAGCTTTGAAGAACAAATTCCCATATAATCCTCATATAGTTTTTCTTGTTTTTCATGTATTTCCTGAAAGAGGCTTTTGCAATATTCTTAACCATTTATTTAACACTGCAGCTATGCCTAGTCACTGTGATTAAGGGAGTTAAACGTACTCAGAATAATTCATCTCCACTACTTCATATAAGGAAAAGAAAATGAAATAAAAAAACCACCTTGCATTTCAAGCACATTGGCCCCTAACGTACACTAAGAACTATAGAGTAATTACAGTTGCTTAGAATATCTTAAAAAAAATACTGGCTGAAATATTTCTAACTTAGGACACCAAATCATTGAAACCAAACACTTTGCTCAGGAAATGTGTTAAATGTCTCTCCTTGAAAACAGGTCTTGAAGGTGACAAAAAGGCACCATTTTAGCTGAAGTTTTTCTCCTAAGTGTTTTTTATTCAACAAATGGAAGTCAAAGTTTCTGAAAGTATGGCTGAGATAGGCATACCAAATTATCACAGCTAACCCTTTTAAAAGCTTTGAAATGTGCCAATTGAGTTAAACTGTATCTCCTTTTTATTTGACTACATTTTAACTTTTCTTGTCCCAAGCTAGGGAACACTTTTAAATGCTGCATTTTTTCATAGAGTGGTCCATAAGGCTTGGGATTTACACCTGCATGGAGGGTACATGCAAGGCAGTACCTCACAGAGTATTCCTGTTACATTTTCTGTTCATGATGTTAAAAAAAAAAATCAAAAAACCCACAATGACATTACTGGACTTCATAGAAAAACCAGGAAAGCAGCTTCAAAATCACGGGTTTAAAAGTAGACATGCCAAATACACAAACAAAAATATGGGAAGTCTTGGCACACACACCACATGACATCTGTGAAATACTACAGGGACTTCGGAATATGTAGACCATGGAGATCCTAACACCAGTAATCAATGCAGCACCTGAAGAGATACAACAGGTAACAGTTGTTCTATGTTACAATATCATGTTCTTTAAGACCATGACTTGATCAGGTGGAACCCTCTGGCGAGAAGAGGAAAATTGTTCTTCCTCTTCGAGCTAACTCATTTTCAGGGAGGAAAGTTTCAGACTAGTTTAAGGGCAGGCACAGGAAGAGGTAGAAAGCAAAAAGAGCTCAGCAGGATCTGGGAGCCTGCAGTTTATTCAAAGACCAGGAGACTACTGAGACAAGCAGATAGACTTACTAAGGGTAACAGCAGAGTACCAGCTCTGGGATTGACCACCAACGTTGGATACAAAGAGCTATGAAGGAAAACCGAAAATACCCTCCTTTGTAATAACTTTGGTGAGTGATACAATATAGAATAAAAACTTAAAATGTCCAAAGACATAATGGGATAGCAAAGTATCAAATTCTCACTGAAAATTTGTTGGAAATGGGTGTCTGTTTCCAAAGGTTCCCCTAGAACACTTTGTCAGCCTATATTTTCATATTAACTCTTGTAACACAATTTCTTCTCAGGACAATCTCAGATTAAAATAGGGTCCGTTCTATTTCAGATTGCTTCCTATCCCCACCATTTTCCTCTCTAATATTTAATCAAAGTGTGAATGTTGCCATATTTCAGTGATTTCACCTGCTTTGTCCCCAAAGGTATTTACTGAAAGGGAAAAAGCCTTTCTGATGGAATCTGTGACAATAAAGCATTGGTATGCATTAGAGAAGCAGTATGACAGCCAAAACATATGCAAGAGACTGATTTCCCCCTTCCTCCCATTGGTGTCCAGCTATTCTTGTTGCAGAGCTTGAGCCAGGCTACAACAGTGCCAAGCTTTAACAACAGATGAATTCTTTCTAATATATTTCTCAATGTAATTTCTAGACATATTTTACATATTTATTGCAAATCTAATTCCCAAAGGAGCTCAAGCACTTTGCAAACAAAAGGACTGCACCTCAACAGACTTAACTTTTGGAGTAAGAGGCAAGTAAATACTTATCAGCAGGTGGCAACAGTAAAGGTAATTTGGGACCAGTACCTATTAGAAAGAGGTCTCCAATATATGTAATTTCATTAAAATGTAATTCAATACTACCAGGATATGAGCCATGAATTCTATGATGTCATACTTCAACAGGTCTTGACAGATATTTTGTAACCACACTGAAGTTTCACAGTATGAGTTGTTAAGTTTAACATGTTAAACACATGCAGCACCACATGTCTTACCTGAACTCAGTTAGGGGTAGCTTACATTGTCACACCTTTGCCATATGAGCATGCCAGGTTCATACATATGGAATGATTTAAGAAAGGTCAAGCTTGTTCTGAGTTTACTGTGTTTGAATATATTCACACAATTTTAAGAAACACTTAATACTCCTAGCCTCCTAACATGTGAAGACGGATCTTGCTCTAGCATTCAGTGAGCACCAACTCCAAGTAAGAATATCAACCAGCTAACCAAAACATGACTGCTCTTTTAATATGAGCTTTGGCCTTTTTCCACAGTGAGATATTCAATATTCAATGCAACAAACCATGCTGTCTCCAACTTACAGATATTATTAACAGCTGAATTATCACAAGGTATCTTTGGACGGGTTTATAAAGACAGACTGCATAAAAATTCACAAGCTGTTTTCAAATATAAGAAACAACAGAAGTCCTTGCAAAATAACAAGTTAAACAAGCAGATTCTTCTAGTTACATGTTTTTTTAAAAAATAAAAATTATCATCCCCTGTATCTCATTTCAGTTCAAGAGGAATTAAAATTCTTTTACCTGGGAATTTGTTTTGCATTGTTCTGCCTTGCTCCCAATGCCACTGCCTCCTCCCATGAACGACTGTTTGTAAGAACCTTCCAGGAACAGGAAATACAGAGTCCTAGTGATACCAAAAGTAAATAAATCGAACAATTTATTATTAAAGGTAATGAATTCATGTTATATTCTGATAATGTGTGATGATGTGTTCTCCCTCCCCTCACCCCAAACCTGATCTTTATTCCTGTAATCCTGCTCAACTGATAACCACCAGCAGTGGAGCAGTGGTGGTAATGAATGAGTCTGTCTGTGATGGCTGCAGCGGGCTCGAAGTAGATTTTGAGGATACAGATAACAATAGCCAAGGGCTAATTTGAGCAACACAGCCGCTTAACCACGGTATTCATTCAGGTTCAACTCCAGCCAAGTTTGGAAGAAGCTAACATCTATAGTCAGTATGCAGATATGACTGAGTTAATTGTCTTACTCCATAAACAGCAGACAGCCCAGGGCCCACTAAGCTATCTTGCACAGCAGCAGGCTGTGCGCCAGGATCTCCCCTTGAGTAGGGACACCTCCCAAGGTTACTCCTCAAGGTTGAGAGAATCCTTATCGCGTCAGACACTTGATAAGTGAACTGGGAATAGACACACTGGAACTCTGAAATCTTAGCTAAGTGATACAAAGGATTGATCGTGCACATACAATCTCTTACACTTAAACCATTGAACAAGTCTAGGACAATGTCTAGATCCAGCCACACTTATACTCCCCCCTTTTAGAACACAAGGGAGTCCTTTTCATGACTCAACAGGAGGGTCTCTCTGACAGTTTTGTCTGATCCTGTCCTCTATGCAGTAAATAATCAAGTGTACCTTGCAATAGAATCTTGTTAAACCATTGTTGCATTTATTATCAATTTTTGTAAATTGCGGGTTTATATTAATAAACATATTGCTACTTCTCTCTTATGAGTGAAGTGCATCACTTCTTCCACAACATAATGTAATTTAAAAAACCAAGAGAAAACTATCCTGGAGGATACTAGAAATATGTCATATCAGATTAAATCTAAATGCAAAACCTACTCTTCTGCTTTCTAAATGCAGAACGATTCCATGCCAAAAGTGTACATTCCTTCAAAGGAAAAAAGCTGACACAGGAGACCTAAGCTACCAACAGACAGAGGAACAGAAAATTAAAGATTTACAGATTAATCAAGATTGGGAAATGTAATTTGGATGATAAAGTATCTTTGGGGTTTTCATGAAAAGAAACATAAGGAACATATGGATGATCAGTGTCAGATTAACATCTAGATATGATTGGATCACTGAATACTCCTGCACCTTTCAATACTATTTCCATCACACTATGCCCAAGAGGTACTTTCCAAATAATTCCTACTAGAGAATGAGCTAATTAACTGAGCAGAAAGACATTCAGAAACTCCTGTCAGTATAAGTCAATGATTAAATCTGGCACATGGCTTTTAATGTTTTTTGAAAAGTAGTGAGGTAAGATTTTAAATTAGTGTAGATTTAGTAGAAATTTAAAGATTTCAAAGGCTTTCTAACAGTCTAATAACTGCTTCAAATCTTCAGTAAAATGTTATTTGATAACAGATGTTAGTCTCCTTTGTTTTTAAATCCAAAAGCAAGGAAGAATACCTTCCAGAACAGCCCTGTTTACAATTTTGTCTCAAGGGAGAAGGAAAAAACCCCAAACTGTTCTTCAATAAAAAGTAATAATGAAAAACAGTTTCCTATTCACAGGAGCTAATTATGTTTAAAAAAAAAAAAGAAGAAGAAGAAGAAAAATTCAGATATTACTTTCAGTAAAATGCAAATAGTAGCAGAGGGAGATAAATAAAAACCCAATAGAACTGCTTCGTGTGATTTTGCAATCACAGCTTCCAGAAGCACAGTGCTGAAAAAGAATAAAAAGTAAGTTGCTTTCCAATAACATGGAAATAATAACGTTACAACTAGCCAGTCAACAGAGGCAGAAAATGGGTAACTAGAGGAGAGTGACAGAACCAGCTTTTAATGACAGTGATAAAAAGGACATAAAAAGGAGCAGAAAAACACTGATACAAACAAGTATTTGTAAATACCAGATAAAGAACAGCTGAAGGCAATAACTCAGGCTATAACATGGCTGATAAAGCAGCCTTGCAACATTCTAATCACCTACAGTCCCAGGACTCCTTTTTTTGTGAGGAGCAAATAACTCATTGTTTTGATAAAGCAGTAAATTTCATGCGTAATTTTGAAGTGCTGAAATAAGATGCATCCCTTAGGAAAGCAGACAGTTTCCAAGTAATTGAGAAATGGACATTGGAAATGGAATTACAATGCAGTTTGGATAGAACAATTCCCGTATGGACAGATTCCTGCAGAGCAGGATGTCCTTATTATTGCACTACTCTTAGTGCCCAGAAGCAGCATCACTTCTACTGTTCCACTCTGCACTGGTAATTTCTGATCATTCCACCTCATCTGTGTGGGAAAAGGGGATGTAAAGTAACAAGAGAACAATCAAGTACAGATTATAAGAAAGGATGTACAGGCTTTACAGAAATCTCCCACAGCCACCTACGGGTGCATGTAGACTTCAGCACATAAACTTTGACAGAGGATTGCCAGAAGGCATTTTAGCATCTTTCTTCCTCCCTAAAACCCAGGCAAGTATCAAACAGGTTTCACATATAACTGGGCCTCCACCCATACACTTTGTCAAATAATCCCCTCAGAACCCACCTAAAGGGCACATAGATCTAGCTAATAAGAGTATGACGAAAGCCCAGAATGAAATGTCACTTCAATACTATTAAAAACTGTCTTTAAGCATTTGTCTTCATTGCATTTAAGTGATCCCGAAGTAGAAAGAAATATGTGGATGGACCTTGGGCAAATAATAAATTCAACAACAATGGAGCCTCAGAATGCAGATGGATGACATAAATGTGTTGGAAACAAATTGCACCCAAAAAAATAATTGAACATTAGTCTTTGTATAATTAATTTGTTACTAACTGACATTAATTGTACCTTTTCTCTCAGATTTCTGTGAAGGTATTCTCAATCTCGTAGTTTCTAATTTGCCTGAAGCCTTGTGAGGAAGCAGCATGTGCAATAACACAGGGCAATGCTTCCCATAGCTCCCTGCTGTTACATTCTAAATGACTTCTCTTTGCACAGACTGATGTCTCTTTTCTATACATCTGTGTTAGAAGTAGAGGCTTTACACTTGCTAAAGGCTTCTGTCATCTACATACTGTATGCAACAGATTAAAGCTAGCATCAGGAAAGAATCAGAATTCATAGCTTTGAGAGGGCATCCTAGTTTTTGCTGTACATAAAAATATCCCTGCATACTCCCATTAACAATAACAAAAGATACAAGTATGAGTCTCCTCTCTGAGCATTCAGTTCTAAAATTGTCCCAGATCCTGACAAACAGCATGCAGTTAAGCAAACAGGATCAGAAGAAGAGCAGAACAGGAATCAGATTTCTAAACCTCTCTGAAGGGTGCCACATCTGCACACATGTTGATAGGACTATTCCCTTTACTTTGGTGATTATAGTGCAAACTGTTCATAACTCTTTCCTAGACTAATAAAAACCACACCTGAATAGAGCTTCACCCACTGAGAGCCTAAAAGTTCTTTACACACAAACTTTCCTTTCCATAAAAGAGCTTCCTAACTGTTTCCGCTAACTTGTTTGGTGTTTTTCTTTCTTTTTCTAAGGTTTATATGCCAGTAATATTTTTTGGTGTACATCTGACAAAAGTATATCAAACATTAAAGATGGCAGAAGATTAAGTTTTACCAGCTAGAGTTATGTGGTATTTTGGTCACCCCAAAACTCTTTATACATTGACAATCATTCTCATCCTTATGAATAGAGTCTTTTGTTTCCTTAGTTGTAATTAATTCTAAGAGAAGTCAAGCAAAACACAATTAGGTGACATTAAGCAAATTTTAGGGACTCATTAACTTGTCATTCCATATGAATTCTGGTTCTTGACTGTACCTAGTGAAACTGAGGAAAAAATCCAACAACCCATAGGGGCATGTCTGCAAATTTTAAGTCTTATTAAGCATCAATCATTTACTAGAAGAAGTACTGAAACACAGCAGCAGAATTTCCTCATCTTGAATCATTTTGGCCGATAGAAAGATTTGGACACAGCGTCTACTGTTGTTCTGCAAGGAAGAAAATATCGTTCCATGGTGTGTTGTGTGTGATTAAGTGTTCATGGTTATCTTGTGTATTCTTCTGTAAGATTCCTGCCAATCCTGCAGAGGGGCTTCCCTACCTACTTGCCACTAGGCTGATGGAGAGGTCCTAAGAGACAGGGAGGAATGGAACCAGGTCCCTGCCCAGGGCAGAAGGCAAATCACCTCCCGGCCTACTTCACCTTCCCAAGTACCCCTATGCAACAGGTATGCAGCTCTGGAATGTGAGGGCCAGGAAAATGATGATGTGAACAAAAACCCATCCAACTTGGAGGAGTTGCCTAAGGAGAGTCAGTCACCCCCACACATCACGATCAGCTCTGCTAGGAAACAAAGAAACGTGGTTGTCATTGATGACTCCACTCAGAGAAGTGGCGGCCCGCTATGCCGACCAGACCCAGCCCGTAGGGAAGGTGCTGCCTCCCTGGGGCCCGGGTAAGGGATGTTACTAGAAAACTCCCTTGTCTGGTACAGCCCTCTGC
>JAVJGI010000050.1:35708750-35796656 GCA_035590275.1 Ibycter americanus
CTGGCAGAAAGGGCAGGCAACTCTGGAGGACTATAAGGAAGTCATAAGGTTATGCAGGGTGAAGATTAGAGAGGCAAAAGCCTGGCTAGAACTCATGGGCCACTACGATAAAAGATAACAAAAAATGTTTTCACAAATACATTAGAAACAAAAAGAGAGGGAAAGATAATCTTCATCCTTTATAAGATGAGGTGAAGAACATTGCCACGAAGGATGAGGAAAAGGCTGAGGTACTTAATGGTTTCTTTGCCTCAGTCTTTAACAGCAAGACCGGTTGCCTCCAGGATACTCAGCCCCCTGAGCTGGAAGACAGGGACAAGGAAGAGCAGTATGAAGTCCCCACAGTCCAGGATGAAATGGTCAGTGACCTGCTACACCACTTAAACACACACATGTCTACAGGGCCAGATGGGGTCCACCCGAGGGTACTGGGGGAGCTAGCAGGAGTGCTCACCAAGCCTCTCTCTATCATTTATCAACAGTCCTGGCAAACTGGAGAGGTCCCAGAAGACTGGAGGTTAGCCAATGTGACAACCACCTACAAAAAGGGCCAGAAGGAGGATCTGGGGAACTACAGGCCTATCAGCCTGACCTCAGTGCCAGGGAAAGTTATGGAGCAGATCATCCTGAGTGTCACCATGTGGCATGTGCAGGACAGCTAGGGGATACGGCCTAGCCAGCATGGATTTATGAAAGACAGGTCCTGCTGGACCAACCTGATCTCATTCTATGACAAGATGACCTGCCTGGCGGAGGAGGGAAAGGCTGTGGATGGTGTCTACCTGAACCTTAGTAAAGCCTGTGACACTGTCTCCCACAGCGTCTCCTGGAGAAACAAGCTGCTCATGGCTTGGATGGGTATACTCCACGCTGGGTAAAATATTGGCTGGATGGTCAAACCCAAAGAGTGGTGGTGAATCAAGTTACATCCCGCTGATAACTGGTCAGAAGTGGTGTTCTCCAGGGGTCAGTATTGTGCCTGGTTCTGTTCAGTATCTTTATCGACAACCTGGATGAAGGGATCAAGTGCACCCTCAGTAAGTTTGCAGATGACACCAGGCTGGGGGTGGGGGGGAGGGGAGTGTTCATCTGCTTGAAGGCAGGACAGCTCTGCAGAGGGATCTGGACAGGCTGAGCCAATGGGCCGAGGCCAATTGGATGAGGGTCAACAAGGACAAGTGCCAGGTCCTGCACTTGTGTCACAACATGTAGCTGCCCTGTGGGAAAGGACCAGGGGGTGCTGGTTGGCAGGTGGCTGAACATTAGCCAGCAGTGTGCCCAGGTGGCCAAGAAGGCCAGCAGCATCCTGGCTTGTATCCAAAACAGTGTGGCCAGCAGGACCAGGGCAGTGATCGTCCCCCTGTACTGGGCACCGGTGAGGCTGCACCTTGAATCCTGTGTTCAGTGTTGGGCCCCTCACTTGAGGAGGGATGCAGAGGGGCTGGAGCATGTCCAGAGACGGGCAACGGAGCTGGGGCACAAGTCCTGTGAGGAGCGGCTGAGGGAAGTTGGGTAGGTTCAGCCTGGAGAGGAGAATACTCAGGGGAGGCCTTATTGCTCTCTGCAGCTGCCTGGAAGGAGACTGTAGGCAGGTGGGGGTCGGTCTCTTCTCCCAGACAACAAGCAACAGGACAAGGGGAAATAGCCTCAAGCTATGCCAGGGGAGGATTAGATTGGCTATTAGGGAAAATGTCTTCACTGAAAGGGCAGTGAAGCATTGGAACAGGCTGCCCAGGGAGGTGGTGGAATCACCACCCCTGGAGGGTTTTAAAAAATACGTAGATGCAGTGCTTAGTGACATGGTTTAGTGATGGACTTAGCAGTGCTGGATTAATGGTTGGACTTGATGATCTCAAAGATCTTTTCCAACCTAAATGATTCTGTGTTCTATGATTCTAATTTAGTGAGGTAGTAAGTCTTCTGCAGAAACTGCAAATGGAAAAAGAGCTGTAACTTATGAAGCTTTTCCCCACTGGTACTCGTTAGGCTCTGACTGAAGAAAAGTTGAGGGAACCTACAACTCCTCTCAAATTCCAAAGAAAAGCCTGCAAATTTGGCAGGTACCAAGTCTTAACCTGCAGAGCACCCTGCATCTTTTAAGATACAAGTGTTCCCCTGTGCAGGGGCAGAAACCTGCCCCATTTGCACATCTTTTTGAAACTGTTCAACTCAAATATTTCCATCAATCCGAGTAATATTTTTTTCCCTTCCTCTAATTAACCACAGTTTACTGGTTCAGTTGAATTTACATTTTCCCCAGGCTCTTGAGAAGTGAAGATCTGAATATTGCTGTTGCCACAAATCAGTTGGCCTTAGTTACACTTTAGTTGTGGCTTGCTTTATTTGTGAAGGATTTATGAGGGTGAGGGGTACACAATGAATATTCCTTTACCCTTTGGAGCTGGGTTCTGTCATAACATTTAAATCTTTGGCACATATTTTAAGCATACATAAAAATTTTATTAAATTTATGTACTTTGTCAAGCATTTAGAGACACAACTTAAGCTTAAAATTACTAAATAGTAAGTGCTAGATTATTTAATCTCTTATCTGTAAAACATGCAGTTTCTTTTTGATATCTAACCTTCATGGCTTTAAAGAGACACGGAGCAAAATAAGCAACATATTACCCGTTTGATTAGCAAGCTATTTCATCATTGGATGCATACATTTTTTCATCCTGTTTTACAATACGTAGGTAGACCATAGCAATGTTGTTTTCCTACTGGTTTCTTACTGATCTAATCCACGTAGGCTTATTTCTAAAGACAGTCTCTTAATGGAGTTCACGTCTTTTTGTACAGCAGTGTTAAGAGAGTATCTAAAGCAAAACAGTAAAGGGACTTGAAGCAGTGTGTTGAAATCCCAGAGAGAAAGTTTTAAGAATAAGGTTGATAGGGGGACAGAATCTCTTTTTCTTCTGTTGTCTGCTATAGCTGGGGGGAAATCCAAAACAAGATATGAAGTATTAAAGTCCTTTTGAATTCGTAACACAGCTGCATACAAGACTATTCTCTGATTTCACATGAGTGTCTGCGTGAGGTTTCTCCTCACTGTGGAGTGCAGGTCTCCCCCACCCTTGTAATGACAAAGTTAATTTTCAGATCTTTTACTGCTTCAGTTACTTGAAAGTTTACAGCTATACTAAAATTTCTCCTAGTATTGGCCAGCAACACTATAATGTTAATTGCTTATAAAAATCATTAACCTAAAGAATAAACTTCTGACATTAATTCTCATCACCTGTACTTCATAGGTGTTTGATTAAAAACAAAAACAAAAAACAAATACCAGAATCAAATTTTATCCTAAGAATAGTGCCAAAAAGAAGGAACTATAATCACTGAGTTGCAAAAAAAATGCTTGAATGTTTTCAGAGGCATAGGCCTGAGTCAATTAAGCGTTTAATTCCTATTGATCTTAATGGAACTCAGGCACCTCTATTCCTTCATGCATCCGAGACTTGCATTCTTAAAGCCTTTCAATCATGGTGAAAAAAAGTACCCTATCACTTGCTAAATAAGTTCACTCTAGGTCGTATTTATGTCAGCTTTCATATGGGCAATGCTAGCAAAGAGAACAGCAATCATTTTCATGTAGCTTGGGGCTTGAAACAAGCTCTCACTTATACAGGAGTAAATTCAGGGTAATTCCATTTACTGCATTTGATTGGATCTGGCCTCTTGCCTCTGACACTGCCTGTGGTAAAAAAAACTGTACTGTAACATTTTTTCCCCTCCAAAATAAGACTGCATTTAAAGGAGAATGCTTACCAAGAGGAATGTCAAGTTTCTGCACCACTTACAGGAGATTGCTAGCCTCTCTATATGGTTTTTTAAGCACAAGCAACCAAAATTATTTTTTGTAACACAAGAGGGGAAAAATCATGCAGACATAAAAATTACTACAAAATACCTTCCCCTTACACACACAATTACTTCCTCCTCCCTACCCCCCAAAAAAGAAAGTGGAAGTCTAAACACACAAGATGCCTGTAGTTATATCACTGCATAAACCGTATTGACAAGGGCAGAAAGATCTGTGCTAAAGATTAGTAGTTAACAGAAAAACATAAGTCAGATACCTAAACATAATTTCTGGCATAGCAAATTATTTTTACTTTTTTGTTTGCTCTGACATGACTATTCCTAGCAGTAGCCTGCCAGGCAGGAGCAGGTGTACAGCTGCTACTGTGCCAGGTAACATATCGCTGAAAAGGGGAGCTAATTTTAAGCACCTACAAAACAGCTTCTATCACCTCCTTAGGAGAGTTTCAAGTTTGGCATATCTTTGCATCACTACTCTTGAAAATTTTGGCTTTGCTAATTAAATATACAAATATTCCATAACAACTTACAGTTCCCTGTGATAATTATTCTTTCCACTGGAAATTATGGCAACTGGAATCCTCTGCACCGCAGCACGTACTGTGTATGCCAAGAAAGAAATCAAAGTGTGTCATCACTGTTGATAGAAGGATAAATATAGTTGAAGTCAGATTAATATTTCCAAGATTACTCATTTCTACTTCAAAAGAGAAGCAAAGATCATGTGCAAAATGACAGCTACCCATCTGGGACTAGAAGAGTCACCATATGGATGTATTTTTGCTAATTATAGATTATTTTTTTGAACTAAGGGATTTAAAAGTAGGGATCTGTCAGTTCAAAAATATACTTCCTCTCCTCCCTCATTCAGGCAGTGCTTTGGTGCTGGCTAATCAATTAAGCAGAGCATTGAATCACATAGATTTGCTTCACCTTTAAGAAGGCAGTTTTCTCCTACTTCATGTAATATACACTCACATTTGTAGCTTAATTAAAGGAAATTTGTTACAAAGATGCCTGCTTTTTTTCAGCTCAGAGGAACCTCTATGATCTTTTAGCCCAATGGGCCACCTATCAGAGGCCGTGAGACTGCTTCACATATGCAATCTCTACTTGAACTACAGCATATACTCCTGAAAAGCATCCCAAGTGGATTAAAAGATGTTTCAATAACATAATTATCACCCAAGGTAAGTTTTTCAAAGAGCTATTAATTTACATAAATGATTAAGTATGTATTCCTAACATTGTGCAAGTTGGTTCCTCTTCCACTATAAGATTATTTTTTTGCTGTAATTTGTCTGCTGAACTGATTAATTCTCTACCAAAATCCTGAATTGGTTGCATGTATTTATAGACCAATCACATTGTTCTTCAGCCTTTGCTTTGATACACTAATGGAGTGGGCTTCTTGACCTGGGGAGGTGTTTTCCATATTTTAAGTCATAAAAAAAGAGCACCTCTAAACCCTGCAGCTTTTGGCCTCCTTCTAGAACAGCAAACACTAGACGATACTCCAACAGCAATTATATCAGTGCCACATGCAGAGGCTGTGCAGTCTTTTCATGCCTGCTTAGCATTTTATAGCATTTATACATGGATTGCATTAGCCTTTTTGTCACTACAGCAGAAATTAACTTCAGCACATAAAGGCAGCTGATGTGAAGAAAACTGCATCCCTAAACAATGGGGAGAAACAGGCTTTTCCAGAAGACCATTGAGAGCATTCATAGTATGCTCATGACCCCTGATAGTCTTTTTCCTCCACTCTGTTAAGTACACTAAAGATTAGACAAGTACATTGGATATCACCCCTATCTCCCAGGTGCGTTAGGGGTGAGGAGGGGTGTGGGGAAGAGTTAAAAAAATACAGTTGAGTTCTGACCAACAGCTGTGCTCTTCACTCCTCTCTAGAGGAGCTGAAGACACGTCATAGCCTCTTCAGCTGTACTTTACCTGTATGAACTGAGTATGAGTTCTGGTTAACGTACAAGTCAACATACCAGAGATAATTTTTTTTCATACTTTTCTTTTCCTGCCCTGGTAGAGTCTTGCATTCTGTCCATCACTAAACCAAGCACCTATCACTGTTATGCACAGAATTAGTCCTTGTACCTGCCTTAGACAGCTGAGTATCTACTTCCTGAAGATGGCCAACAGTCATCTTTGACATCTATACATCAGTGAGACTAAGGATGAAAAGGCAGATGGAAATGGTAATTGCACCTGATCCATTTAGTTTACTACTTAAAAGACAACAATTCCACCTTGCGGACTTCCCGGTTGTCTCAGGAGCTAGTGCTTCCGGGGAAGCTGGCTGCCTGCAGGATCAGGGAAGGTGCTTTCAGGAGTTGGTGAGCAAGGGCCTATATTCCAGCTTCTGCCATTACCTTCCCTTACAGCCCAAGGGCGGGGCAGGGGTGGGGGAAGTAGAGATAACCACAAAAAATCAATTCCTTTACTTACATGACTGTTAATACAGGTGACAATGATCTAGCACAATGACTGTCTATAAAGTAACATAATTCTCAATTTGAGCTTTAGTTAAGTAATCCTTTACCCTGGATATGATTCATATCCAATCAAGGAGCTAGCTTAACAGCATTTTTTCCTTCAACTAAAATGCTTCACCATTTAACTAAGAGTCAGCTCTGCACTCATTACTGAGGCTTTACTTCCAATCATGTTGTTATGAACAACTTCATAGTTCATGCTTTACCCATGCCATGAAATCTGGAAGTTTAACCATGCATAAAAGCCTTTTGACTGCTGCAGTCACACTCCCAAAAAAAGCGTGTCCATTCCCACGCAGACTACAACCTGCAAAGCTATCTTACACCACTTCAGTCCTTATTAGCTTCAAGCTTTCCTCATCTTATTGCGGAGTTTTCCATACTTGCTTTCAAGAAGTAAAATTACAGCACTCAAATGATTTAGTCGTTCAGCTAAACCAAAGAGCCTACACTTTCCTAGAGAAAATGCAGGAAGTTAGGCTTCTGAAGGATCATCTAAAATTCAGCTTTAAACTCAATCTAACATCCATCTTATGGACAAAAGAAGTATTTCTCCTCAGCAAAATGAAGATAAAACAAGGCTTTAAAATTCTAGGCCTGCGTTCTGAGCTATTTGCTTTTAAACACAAAACTAACCTGCATCTGCCCTAGTCACTCTCCTCACACCACCTCAGCAGACATCTTAGTTCACAAGCCCCAACTGCATTCACACTCCAGCCGATATCCCAAGGAAGGGCATTTCCCTCACTTCATGCCCTGAAAAAATATCAAGCATTCCTTCCATTATAGCTCTCTATTTATCCTAGTCTCAGCTGTGGCTCTCTAGTAACACCCCAGCCCTTTTACATGCTTCAAAGATCACTCACAGACAAAGGAGTTCACTCCCTCAGCGCCGCGCACAGCCTCTGCAGCCCAGCGGCAGACGATCCCCTCCGAAGCCCACGGCCATTAGGCACCAGGCCACAGGCACCTTCTCTCAAAAACTGCCCGTTTGTCCTGAGGCAGGCTCCAGCTTCCCCAGACTGACCTCTTCCATGCCCTTGGACACAGCCTCCTGCCCCGCCGCCTCAACGCAACTGCCCACAGGTGCCACTGCCAGCCCAGGGCCCCCTCAGGGCAGCCAGCACCTGCCCCTCAGCACCTGCGCCTCATCCCCCCTCACCTGGGGCTTCTAGAATTTTCCTTTGAAGACTCAAATTAAATTGGGGCCTCCTTATTTGTACAAAAAGATCAACTAAAAAAAAAAAAAAAAAAAGCAGGGGGGAGGTAGGTTTAGGAGTTGTAGCACTGAGCTTTTAAATGCTTAGCTCTGAATTGGGACTGGAAACTGTAGTGAGAGGCACAGAAAGGCACAGGGAGTCACAGGCCTCACAACAAGATCCTTAACTGTTAGTACTACGATCAAAGAGCTGCCTAAAGGCAACAGGAACAGAAGCATTCAGGATAAGCTCCTGAAAAACTTACCTTTCATGAGAGTCAATAGTTTATGCGCAACTGAAAGGCAGCATCTGCTTCCACTTGAAGTTTGCAAGGCTGAACTTGAAAGAATTTCAAGGCTTTTGCTTTAAAAATCTGTGGTTGCCATCTCTGCCTTGTTGTGTTCAGGAGAGCACTAATCTGGAATAAGGGAGTCAAAGTCAAGTCTCTGGCTTATTTGAAGGAGAAACAGTAAAAACTCACTTTTCTCACCTTTCTGGAGAGAAAACTATTTTCACAACACATCTAGGCTTTTCTCTACCCCTTCCATCAAAGCCATACCACTCTACAGAGGGTAACAGCAGATGTATGGGCTGGAGAAGGGGAGCAGAACTCTGCCTGAAGGACAGGGAGTGTGCTCTGAGCTGGGAGGGGGGTGGGGGGGCAGAAACTGCTTCAAACACAGCATAAACGTCTGTATCCCCCATTCTGGATGTTTAAACCAGATGACTGTACAGTGGATCATGCTTTAAAGGAATTACCTTCAAAATGTACAAGCATTTTAGCAAAATGTCGATTTTTTTTTATTTTTTTTTTTATTTATTTTTTTGTCAACAGATGCACATTATGAACTAACTTGTGGGATGCTAACATCCCATTTATGTATTTCCCAGAGATGCATATTTCCCAGAGGTGTTAATGTGTTATAACAGAAATCAGGTTAGCTCTTTGCTGTTTTCACCAGGCTTAGTTTTCTTAGGATGGCTTCTTTTGCATTCAGCTGGAGGACCGTTAGGACTAAGGAAGAAATTGCATGTGAAGTTTCTGCTAAAGAGAAAACCTCTCCTAATTCCCTATGCTGTCCTCTACCTTAACATGAAACTCAGGAGAAGAAAGGAGGAAATCCCTTGGATGAAAAAAAGAAAATGAGACTTTAGCCTGTCTGCTGATAAAAGCATTGGTATAGATGGAGTTAAGGGATTGGCACGATCAAGTTGTTTATCTGCTGAAAATATGAAGCACAATGTGAATCATTACAATTCCAAAGAAAAGAAGATATATTTGAAAATGAACAACAGCATATGCTTATACTTCCTTAAAATTAGCTTCAGGCCACTTGCTTGTGTCCCATGATAACACCAAGCATGAAACAAAAGAAGAAAGTTTCTATATTGTGAATTTCCTTTAGGAGTGAGTCCAGAAGTATATGGGTACCAATGAGCACTGCTCGGGAGAAAATGCATCCAAGGTTCGGTTCTACCACAACGGCCAGTAATGCAGCCACTTAAATACACTAACTAAAAAGTCTGGTGTTTTAAATGTAGATCTTTCCTATGTAGGGAGCAAGTAATGTGAATTTAGGTCCTTTTGCTACAGTGCTAACTTTCCAAATATATGCAGATATATGTAGGAGAACAGGATGGATGTAAAAATCTGTCCATCCATCAAGATGGTTTAGCATAAAGGTACCTCAGAACAAATGGCATGTCGTGCATGGTGGGGGTGTTTGTGTGTGTGTTGTCAGTGTACAAAATTTTAATCACAGACAAATCATGCGTTCTGATATATTGACCCAGATTAAAGTAATTACAAGACATACACCCTGTTCAGCATGTTACTACACTACAGAATTAATGCTATTATGCATATCTACATCTAAGGCAAAAAATGTTTGCAAGCAACTACAAAACAAAATCATCAAATTCTGAACAAAATGTTAGTATATCAGCCCAGATGAAAATCAATGTACTTTACGTGAAAAAACTTTATTAAAGTCGTGAATTCATAGCATGTTTCTTTGCCTTAGCACAGGCTAACAAATATCAAAGTAGTTAGAAAATTTAACATCAACAACAAATAGATTTTTCTTTCATAAAACTTTAATTGATAAAGGTGCTCTACATTCAGCAAAACACTCAAATCTACTGTGGGTATCTTAAAAGCCACTTCTTACACCGTGCATTGTGCCATTTATCATCTGTACTAAGTACCACCTCTAACCTGTATTACAACAATGATTTTGCTAGTAGGTTATTCTGACTACTTTGGGGTTTTTTTAACTTCAGTATTACGTAATGTAAAGGAAAGGGAAGAGCTTTGCCTGCATAGAAAGAAGTATTTGTTTCTCTGTTCACTATAAATAAGATTTTGCTAAGTTTTACAAGATGATAGGTTTTCTCTTTTTAGTAGGACATTTCTTCCGTAGGCAATGTTTTCAAGTTTTATGTTTATACCAAGTACAAGAAATCTTATGTGACACCATATATGTCCAATGTGATTTGCAGACCTGTAAAGTCACAAAATGAAAAATAATGCACCTGACTGACTGACTGGCTGAACAACAGGTATTATCTCCAGGCATTGTGATTGTTTGCACAGCAAAGAAAAAATCAAAAATCAGGGCAAGATGGCAGCTCAGAAGCCTCCTTTGCCCTCTGTGGAGACTGGGCTGGCGTGGATCAAGAAGGGGTGGCCCCCAAGACCTGTCCCTTGTGTAGAGCCAACACAAGTGGAGCTGCTAATAAGGTGATAAAGGTTCCAATGTGGCACTACCTTGGAAATGTGTTAACTCCAGCTACCACGGGAAATATCACATGTCAGCAAGCATAAGGTGCTTGTAGGAGGGCTGGCAAATGAAGGCTTCTCATTAATCTCTTACAGATGAATGATGCTTTTGCTACAGTCTCACACAGGTGTTTAAGGAGCCAACTTGTCTTATGTTTATTATCCAGCGTACAAGAACCTGCACTGAGAGCAGAGAAGCTGCCACTAGAGATGCACTCCCTCTCTTCTCAGTGGAATACGTCTTGATCTTCTCTAGAATAGCTAGAGGAGAAGAGGAAACTTCACAGAGGGAACCAATTTCTATGCAATAACCTAGAATTTTATAGTTCAAATAAGTATTCAGCCCAGCTTCTAGAAAAAATATAAATGCTAGTCTCGGTAAGTAGTAATTAAGCTTTTAACAACTATGAGAGCTTTAACTGTGTCTTTTATGGGATTTTTGCATGCAAAAGTATTATTACGACAATTAACAACAGTTTCTAGCTTCAAGCCATGGCTGTATATGGCAACTTCTCTGACGACCAGATTTCAGTGAAAGAGTCTACAGACCGTCCATTGAACAGAAGGCTGACTTCTAGTGTAAGGCACTGCCAAGGCTTAGTCATGAGATCAGAACCCCGTTCTGCCCTTGTACTGATGAAAAAAATCTTTGGGAACATAGTGTGTATTAATTTATGATCTCTGCTTACACCTGAACCTCATGACACTGTGTGCATTACTCAGAAGAGGTGAGCACAGTAACAATGACATTACAATAGGACAGATTTTGAAAAACTTACTTGTGCTGCTTAATATTGTACAAGAGAACTAAGAAATATTGGCCCCAAGGGTGCCAGAAACTGACACCTACAGTTCTCTTTGTTATTTCTTGCCATTGCTGCTATTTTACATAAATAGAAATGCAACTACATCAGCAAATTGATCTTATGAAATCTTTAGAAATAATTATACTGAAATATTTAATGATAAATGATTTAGACTCTCAAAACTATATTTTTGAAATGCATACAAAAATATAACTATAATGGTAAGAAGTATAACCAAGGTAATCAAAACAAATTCTACTGTTTGATCTGCTATACTGCCCAGCATATACAATTGAACATAATTCTATGAGGTGTTACACATTTACATCTAGGAAGCTTAGAACATAAAACAATGCTGTTTTCTGGCTAATTCTTGCAACTGATGTGCACTCATGTAATCGAAAGTGATCATAATGCATAATCTTGTGCAGCAGCAACTCCAGACTGTGGAATAAGTTTTAGCCTGAGCTGGCACTACTGTGCTACAAGATATTACCACACATTAACACAGTCTGACCTAGAAAAACAGTGATGTTTGACCTAGCATTCATGTCAATGATGTGTATGAATTATGCCACTAAGAGCTACTGGCTTTGCCCCTTTGTTTACGAATATAGCCCAAGTGCGGACTTCTACAAGAAGCTCAGAGAAAGTTCAGCATAAGTTTGCAGATTACTGGAGCCAAAGCTGTAGTTCAGAAGGCGTGCTGATTTCACCATTTATTCAAAATGCACTTCCAAACCCTTAGTTTCATCAAGGGTACTGAAAAGTTAAGGCTGCCATTCAAATAGTTATGCCTTCTAGAACAGTCAGTATGAAATTACCCACTGTTTTGATACCCAGGGAATGTTTAATGTCAGTGGGTTAAACCACAATTCCATTTTTGTATAATCATTTTAACGAAGCATTATTCTTCATTAGTATATGATGTTGCCATGATGGTCTCAGAAAGGAAAGTCAAGGGCTGCTATCAAAAATGTGAAGCAGAGTGACTGTGCTTTAATCCACAGTGTTTCAAGCTCCCCATGAAAATTTAATAATTTTTGATGTTTCAAAGAAACATCTGACTTAACAAGTGCTTGTGCCATTACTCACATGTATTTAAGTGTGTGACATTGTTGTCATTTCTTCTTCCGTTTCCACCCTCCGGAGAACACAACAGAGAGAACAGAAAAATTCCCCAAAAATATCTTCTAGTCCCTATAGGCTGAGGACAAAACAAAGATAAACACACACTTCAAGGCATGAAGACATTCTAGAAAGCTGTAGTTTAAACTTTCTTCTATCTCTTGCTACTACAGTTGTTACACCACAGACCAAGATCAGAAGCACAGGAAATGTGAGACAGACCCTGTGTCAGTACATATGTGTGACTTAAAAAAGTAGGTTTGAGTTCAAAAGTAGGCAAACTCCTCAGATCTAAGTAACACACAAAAACATCTTAACATCCCAGAAACTGATCAGGGAATCAACAAGCAGGTAATAGGATTGTTCTGTACATTCTTTCAGCAGTTTTTTCTCACAGGATAAGAGAAATGAGCTTTTCTAGCAGGTGGAGAGAAAGGAGGGGCACAGTACATTCTGTTTTTAGGGAAACTTCTCCTAGAAAAATATTTTGACAGGTAGATATAAGTTAAAATATTTTACACATTTCTATAGCTTGGGTAAGCATAGCCTATTAGTGCAGGATGATGCAACCTATGTGACAAGGGGTTTGAAACTGAGGAAAGATGAAAAAAGACGCAAGATGAAAGAGCTACAGTATGTGATGTGCAACTTACACCATTATTCCTACTAACTCCGTCCTCCAGCTCTCATCGATCAGAAGTGAAACACGACCTGCATATAACTATGAATATATTGAAACAGCCATAGGCAGCAACTAGGGGAGCAATGAAACTGGACAAGTATTTGAAGGATACTTCAGAGTATTACCCTAGAGAAGAAAATTTGATATATTTTTTATCTGATATCTTCTTCCTTTTGCACTATAAGAAAAAACTGTTTCACCTTCCTTCTGTGCACTGAGGAACAAACCCAGCAAATCTGGGAGATCACCTATTACATCTTGGGTTTTATTACTCAATATAAAAAAAGTAAACTTCAATATTTGATCCCAATTTCCAACATAAGTCATTAGTACACAGTTTTATTTTCCAAATCTCTTAGAATTTCTAAATCATTCCATTGGCCTGGCTGGCTTTTTTATTTACTACTTTTAATACAAAAGTCTAGTTGGAAGCCCTCTTTTCCATACTGTACTTAAAATGTATATTCACCAGATATAAAACAACACAAGCAACATATCATTTTCCTTGTTGTATTTAAATGGCAGTTATTATATGAAACTGTGTAACCTTACAGTTTCGTACGTTACAGATCTTCAATAAAAATTCTGACAAAAACCCTTCCAAATGCATATCTGTAACTTCCTTCCCAGTATATACATAAGCCTCCAGCAGGTGAATAAATGGCAGATGGAAATACCTTTTTTGCTGGAAAATTTTTGGAGCTTTCTACTGCAATATCCAGCACCCTGAAACAGAATTTCTTCCATGGAATGAGCTGGAAAAAAAAGCAGCAACTATTTTACTGACAGGATTGCTAAAACATAACTGTTCAGTTTATGCACTTACAGTGTTATCGTACAGACTCTGTTAAAGAAGTGATGTCGTAAGTGATTGAACTGTTGTCCTTTGCATCACTTATTACCTTCCAGATATAGAACCTGAGAGAGCAGGAATAAGGTGGGCAAAGAAGATTCAACATCTTGTGTTAGTGCATTACATCTAGCTACAGGACAGATGGCTATAAATCTTTAAATTTCTGTGGTTGATTGCAAATAGCTAACTCAAAAAAAAATAATGTAAACCCCACTGTAACTACATTATTTCAGTGTTCTTATACACTGGTGTGTGAGGAAACCAGGACCCGACCCAACTCTATAAAAACTCCAATGTCTAGAAGTACTTTTTCCTCCAGCCTATGTGCCATTGTCTGATGTTTGGTGCTTATCCTCTGCCCTCCCCTCTCCTCATGGTGCCTTAGGTCTCCTGTCTCTGTAGGGAGCTCTTTCTTCCTACTCAAACATAGCCCTAGTAGCGTATGTAGCTGTATAATACACTCCTTGTTTCTAAATATTTTTACAGATCTCCAGGATCTCGTGACTGCACAGCTCAGGCAGTCACAGAAAGAGCTAGAGACAAAATTAGGGCCAGCATCTTGTGATCATCCATGTCTCTATAGGAATCACTAAGCTAAGGCATTTGAAAATGTTAATTTGTTTTGAGGAACACATTTTTAATTTTTTTGTTAGCTTGTTCTGATTTTTTTCCCCACATGCTAAAATATTTAAAGGACATTAAAACTTTTATAACAGTTGGTGTCTCATATCAAGGCAAAAATAATATACTTTCAGCTGTCTTGCTTTGTATGAAGCTTTTAAAGAACCTTTATTATCTGCAAACCGTAACTGACAACTCAAGACAGAATTACTGTATGTGATTTTTTTTTCCCAAAAGGTGAACAGATTTCTTTCTTTTGCTTTGTCATTCTTTTTGATCTCAATATACTTTGTCCTCTTCACCTGGGTAGCCTCCAAAGCTCTGACTTTACATCCCCTATGTAGATACTAAAAAATCCACAGCTGAAATCAGTAAAATAATTCAGATTGGAAGGAATCTCTGGAAGTTAACCCATCCAGCCCCACTCACAGCAAGGTCAGCTTCAAAGTTAGATCAAATTGTTCAGGGCCTTGTTTGATTATGTCCCCAGATGGGGATTGCACAATATCTCTGGGCAGCCTGTGTCAGTGTTGGACTGCCTTCACCTTGAAAAACCTTTTTCGTTATATCTAGTTGGAATTGCCCTTGCTACATCTTGTGTCTGTTGGCCTTAGTCCTTTTGCTGTGAGCCTCTAGAAGGCTCTGCCCCGCCTTCTCTATAAACTCCCATTAGGAAATTGAAGTCTGAAGTCAGCAATTAGATCCCCCCTGCCTTGGCCTTCTCTTTCTAAAACTGAACACATGTAGGTCTCAGTTTCCTGGCATGTTGTCCTCCAGCTCCCTAATCACATTCATGGTTCTCAGCCAGACTGGCTCCAGTACGTCAATGTCTTTCTTGTACTGATGGTCAAAAAGGACACAGTACTCCAGATGGGAGTGAAAGTTAAGTTTGCCTCAGTTTCTTATTATTCAGCTATATTTAGGGTAAGCAGGTATTTAACTTCCAGTTTTCTCTCAGTATCTGCAAGCCACAAGGAATTCCTGCCAATTCTGTGTCTAGATAGCATTGTAGGGAAAGGCCTCAAACAAGATGAGTTTCATACGCGTTCAGAGTAACAGTAGCAGAAGTTTTCCACAACCATCTCAAAAATCAAATAATGATCTTTCCCCTTTGGGATGCGTACACATCCCATGCATTCTAGGATGCATGTAAAAATAATCCTAGTCCAAATCTAATAACAGCAATATATTTAAAGCAGTATATAATGTTTAAGAAAAACATAGTATGTTAACAAAGAAAAACAACTCTCTCCAAAGGTGGGTTATGGTAGCAATCTATCTTCTCCCTTTGTTTCTGTTTCTACCATATGTTAAAGGGGCCTATCAGCAAGGTAGCAAATCTATTTCCTCAGCAGGCATTCTATAAAACTGTTACACATATGAAGGTACTTGTGAGACTTAGCAAACACAACTCCGTTCAGATCTGAGAAGACATCCCTCGTTTGTATTCAGTTTATAAACTGTTCTTTGAATACAGATTGATTTTAAAGAAATGAGAAAAAGACCAAATGAAAAGTAGTAATGATTTCAAGTCTGATCAATGGAAAGTAAAGGTTGAAAATTTCTTCCCCAGTCTGTTCACATATTTGTTCTCTGAAATAGCTCTCCAAGGAAAGGGCCTAATAAATAACACTTAATTATAGATTCAGGGTTCCTATACAGAAAAGCATGAGAACTAGAAACAGAGACAGAAATGTTGGTCACAGGGGGACAAATATATCCGTGTTCTCATTCTACTGGAACATATAACCTTGAATTAGATCCACAGAATACAAACTTGAACAGATATTTCAGTAATAATCCAGTAGAAGATTTTATGAAAGAGTAGTTATTCAATAAACATCAAGCGCAAGTCATAACAACAAGGTTCAATAACAACAACTGCCTCAAAGGATCTTCTCTGAAATAAATAAAACTAAGTGCCTGTTCGGAAGTATACTGCCATATCTAGCTCTGGGAAATGAAAATCTAACCTCTCTCATTAGCCTACTAAGTAGCTTTTCACACTTGCAAATTCTCAGGAGCCTTTGTAACATGGAATCATCTGTACCTTTAGACGCTAATGTGCAAAACTGTTATATGGACATAGCCCGGATCAGTTAATCTGGTGTTTTGTAATGCCTTCAGCTTCAAGCACTAATTGTTCAGTGTTCTGTTCTCCAGAATATATTCATAAATTGCTATGAGCCTGAAAGTCCTTGCGAATTACCCCAATGATATCCATTCCCGCTCTCCTATCATCTAGTTCTGTGAGTCACCTCTATTACTCCTACATGGCCAGTCTTTGCTGAAGACTGCCATCCTCTTGATCTAATCCGACCCCTCCCCTCTCCTTCCCCAAAAGACTGAGTCCAAATCACCATAATCTTCATTCCAGAAAATAATAAGTCTGACGGAGGGAAAAGAGCAGTTCCCTGCAACAGAATTGCAGGCTGCCAAAGTCCTCCTGACAGGACCGATATATCCTGTTCCACAAGACACAGCCCACATCGGGCAAGGTGACCCAATTACTCCAGGGTGTATTTTACCCAGTTGCCGGGGCTTTTGTAGGTGCAATCACAGCATCAGCTGTTTATATAATCAAAACACAACCCTTCAACCCAAATAATGTGTTATCTTGTGGAACACTAACAGAAGAGTATCATCTGTCCTAAGGGTGAAACAAAGCAAGCGTACTGTTCATTCTACATATGCTAGCTGATTGTACACCTGAGCTGCACCATGATTCTTGATCCAGATGAATCTATAGCACTGAGAAAAGGCATTAATGATCACCTGATAAAGCCATAGCTTAACTTTGAAGAAAGATGCACTGATAATTTTGTGATGCCCTTGCAATAGGCAATTATGACTCCGTGTAACTATAGCAAGCTCTTATGGCACGTTGCCTTCTAGAAAAGTACTGCTGATGTCTAGGCTGTTGTATTTAAAACCAAGATTGACTGCAGGCTATTTATAAGCACTTGTGCTTGTGCACACTAAAACTGAGTTTTAGACTAAGAAAATGCACTGACTTCATGTCATTTGTATCTCCTTCAACAGAAAACTGACCACTTCCTCTAAAATTCTCAACAGCTAGGTAGAGGGGAAAGAAAAGCAAAAACAGTAACATGAAAATTTAGCTAAAAGAAAATAATATTTTTTTTAAATTGCTTTCTATCCTGGAGAGGTTTTAAGATGAGTAAATTTTCTTTCTGATTAACAGATTCCTTACATTACACCTGGATTTCTTGCCTGGTCCTCATAAATATGCGAGTGGAAAAAGTGAAACTCAAGAATACATAAAACCTTTTAATATATTAGATAGTCAAAATTGGTGCGGCAATACTTCCTTTTTATTCTGACTTGAAGCTTTATTTATTGCTGATGCACTGAAGTGACAGTTGCCTTAAAAATCCCTACTTCATGGAAAGAAATAAAAGTACAAAACTCATTTTTCACACAGTGAACAATAGTCATGTGCAAATGACTTGATTGTTGGCAAATGCACAAGATTTTCAGACCAGAACATTAGAGAGATCTTGGAGAAAAGAATATATATATGAAGAGTGATACTTAAAAAGTTTTTCTGCCAGTTGGAGCTTTCTTGAGTCAAGATTCAACTTTCTTGAGTTGGTGGCGTGATATTTAATCTCCCTGGTTTCTGGAGCTTTGCTGCTCTCTTGGCCCTTATTTTGCTGGCAACCTAGATGGTTTGAGGCAAGTTACAAAATATACTGTATGTAACAGTTTAATAATATAATTTGCTTCTGTTACTGTGTCTGTGAAAAAATCTTGGCTGTTTCTTAGAAGTTGTCACAAAACTTCAGTACCCAGATAATATAAATACTGTTATATCAATAAAATTACCTTAAATTCCTGTTAAAGTATCAGCACATGAACATGCAAATTCATCTCCAGTTTGCTTTCTGGTGTAAGAGGCTAAGGGGCATGATTTGGAGGCAGGCAGAAGGAGAGAGGCTAATAGAAACAACAGAATGTTTGGAAATTGGAGTTGGAGCAGTAAGTACAGATCAGCCGCTCACTAAATTATTTTCACCTTTCACTGCATTTCTTGGTTGTCATACTTTATTTTTTGTAGTGACGGAATAGTTTTGTGAATTAGACCATCAGTCTGACAGTGGTTGTTAAAGGATGGTACTGCAGCCCAAGACTGCTTATTAAATTGTTAATATCACTGATATAACTTTTAAGTCCTTACTGGTTTTGGAACATTATTTTTATCATTTGCAGTATTCTAAAATGAAAACAGGAGGTGTTCTACTGACAGCCTGTCAATAGAGGCTGAGAAATTCAAATAATATGAAGTTCCCATCTTAAATATGCTCCTAAACTGTTGGATGAGGTCTTAATCCCAGTGTTACCAGGCAACAAGTTTACAAAATCAAATGTAATTTTTATTCTCTGTGAATGGTTTGAATGTTCTGATATCCAGTTTTTGGTCTCTTCCATTATTTAATCACTGTAATTACAGTCTATGTTCGTGCTCAATACAGTTTAACAAAGTTTATTTCTGTCAGTTTCCTTTAGGACAAAGTTAAATCTATGATGAAAATTAAAGTTTTTGAATAAACATCCACCTGGAAAGACGTGGGTGATGAATTAATCCAAAGGATTTGCTAGTAAGGCATTTCATGATGTTGGAATGAGATTTCTCTTTGTCTAAGTTTTTATCTTCACTGATCCCCTTCAGTACCAAGACCAATAGCTTAAAAGAGAATCCCAATCATATTGCAGTTTTATAAAGGCAGAGCCCCTAGTCCCAAGAAGGGTAAAGTTCCCCCATGCTAGTTGATGTACACATACTGTATAAGGAAGAGCCTCTGCCCTCTTATACAAAGCTTGCTTTTTTTTTTTTTATATACCTATTACAGCTGTTGGACAAGGACAAGAGGAGGTTACACATGTTTCCCCCAACCATATAGGGGCTGGTGAAAAAGCTAGACACTGAATGTAGAAGATGCCTTCAATTTCAGGGCTAGGTGAACACTTCAATTTGAATTTTACTTTTTTGCTGGAAAGACTATGTGTAGGTGAGCCAGTGACTTGGCTGACCCAAACTTGTTTCCATTTGTTTCAAAATATTTCATAATTGCAATTAAGAGATATTCTCTTGCCCATATTATTCTCCACCCTACAAATAAACTGAAAAATAATTGTGTATCAGGTTTTCCTCAGCTCCACTCTATTGCATTAGTCACAAGATTGGTCTTGATGTCTTGGTGTTAATAAACACTCGCACTTCTGATTTTACTTATGCCAGGTATACTAGCATGCCTGAATTGCCTTATTTTTAAGACCAATTTTCCCATTAAATGTGATTATAAAGCAAAATCAATCAACCTTGTATGTATGTAATGGTTCACAGCTTTTGTAGGTCTGTTTGAAAATGTATCAGACTGAAATATTCCATGTAATATTCACTCTCTGTTCACATTGTTCCTTTCAAACACATCACGCAAATGAGAATAGTTTATTATTGATGTTGGCCCATTAAGATATCTTTTTTATGTTTACACTGGCTGTGGTATACTGAGGCCATAGAAAAAAATTACAAAGAGACCCATTTTCCTGTATTTGAGTCTGCAGACAACAGTATCCATTTTCTAAGGATCAGACAACACACCATCAGATATCTGAGCTTTGCTTTTCCCAAACCTCTAGTAAATGTATGAAAAAGTCATGCTTAGTTAATAATTAAGCTTAACTGACTATTCAAAGGAAGATTGAATGACTTGCAAATGCAATATAACTGGTAACCAGGTGGGGAGGTTATCCAAAGTAACTGATTTGTGCATCTGCTTCTGTCCATAGAAACTTCACAGCATTCTTATGCCTGAATTTCATTTATACTGCTGAATCCACCTTAGTGTAATTATCCTGAATTTTACTGGATGTGGTAGAGGTATAGTAGATACAAGTTGACACATCACTATTTTCTTCTATATTAGTCATGGATACATATTTTAAAACTTTATGCCAAAATTGGGACTTCTATTTACCACAGAAGGGCATGAACCTCTGCCACTTTGAGAACTGAATTCTGAAAATCATACAAAATGAAGTGGGATTTCAGACAGTTGTACTAAATCCAAACTTTTTTTTTTTTTTAATTTTCACAAAAAACAACTGACAATATTTCCTCTTTTTTTTCTGTTGTTACCAGTTAAATGTCACCATGCAACCTATTTGCCTAAAAACCAAAGAACAAACAAAAAGCCTCTCAGTTCTTTTAAAAAATCCTACAGGCTATTTTCAAAACATAGAAATCACAGAAAAAATTACAGACGTCTAGTCTGTTTTATGCTTAACTGAAAATTAAAAATGTTGCTGCAATTATGACTTTATATTTTAACTCTGAAACAAAAATTACTAGGCTTTAAAAAAATAAAATGGCTGAGTTGTTAGAGTCTGTGAATTGCCTGCTGTGCCCAGGCAGTAATGTTTTCTAATGTGTATGTCTGTATCAGTATAATGACAGCACCATGCTTCAGATCAACTGGATACTAATTACAGATTTACCTGATAGACTGGAATGGCTCCCAAGGAGATGTTGCACTCTATTTAGCAAGTAAGTAATTCTCCTAAAAGCTGCATAAGGACTTGTAATGCTAAATAATCTCATCTGGATACCATTTTTTAAGACACTTTTTTAAAAAAGATTTTGATGAGCTTTAGCTAATACCCTGCAACATGTGGTAGGCCACTGCAGATGCTTGGAGTTCCAGACACAGGGGTTTTTCCTTGAACCCACAAAGCCCATTTGTATAGAAGAGACATTAGAACCCTTGAAGCAGCTCCTCAAATGTCAGATCTAATATCTCCTTTAACACTTTGTGAAGTCTCCTTTAACTAACTTTGTGAAAAGCAAGTATCCTCCATTTCATGCACTATGAGAACTAGGATACATCCATTGAAATTATGAAGCGGAATATTCAACAAAAAAGTGAATTCATTCTTCAAGCAACACACAATTAAATTGTGGATCTTGTGACTGCAAGAAATTGTGGAAGCAAGAGGAATAAGTAGTTCAAAAAAGACGAGCAAAAAATATGACCACAGGGAATACAGCTAGCAGGCCTTTAACACACTCTGGATACAACCTTACAGTCAAGAGTGATCTACAGCTCTCATTTTTTGAAAGTAAGAGGATGGGTTGATAGATAATTGCTTTCAAGATCCTAAACACTTTCTACTGATTTTTCACATCATTGAAGCAGTTCAGGCTGGTATAGAGCCCATAGTGTGTATGCTAACTCCCACTGTACAGCATAAACAATCCCACTGCATCACTGTGGGAAGGTGTTACTCAACATGAGCAGAGTATCAGGTTGTGAGCTGTAATCATTGTTTACAAAAACTTGGAAAGCCTTGGAGAAAGACTAAAAAAGACAATTTTTAATGAACACTCTCTGAAGAGGTGATTAATTTCTTCATGACCTGTTACTAAAAATGTAATCAGTGAAGTGTAAAAAAGGTTTTATACTCAATATAATTGCCTGCCTATAATGTAATAGTAATAATGAAAACACCTACAGTAAAGGCTTGTTAACTCAGTGTGGGATATATGATCCTTTTTTCAGTTTAAAGCAGAGAAGTTATTCTGAACCAGCATCAAGAAGAATTAGGCACTTGCTTACACTTGTTCCATCTTTTTGTTTCAAAAGCACAGTAGCATAATCAATTGTTCCCATCTCATTTGGAAAATCAACACTTACAGATTCTATTATGAATCATCATTCTCCTTGTCTATCACTTAAAATAAATAGTTTTTGCTGTTCTTTGATTGTTCTAGTCTTTCAGGTTTTCGCTTCTGGATAATAATATGCACATCACCAACTATGCTAAGTAATTTGGTGATTTCTGAGATACGTACCCTGGGCAAAGAAATGAAAATTACACCAAAACAAATTAAAATGCAATACAAAATACACTACAGTTTATAAATGCTGTATTCAGATTACATTGTGGAATAATTCTTGTCATTTACCTAGGCTGTTTAATATCTTGCTCTACAGGAAAATTTGACATTTGTCTTTAAATAATTTACATTGCATCCAACGTGGTAGCAAAATCTATTGCGCTCTTGTGGATCTGAATTAAATCACTGGATACTGGGAGGAAAAAAAGAAGAATAACTGAAGAATTCTAAAACTGTGGCAGAGTTTTCAAAAATTCTCTTACTTTTTACACTGTAGGGTTTTTTCCTGACACATTACTCAGGAAGAAGAAATTCTATGAACGGTTAATAGTCTATAACTTATCATTACGGATCAGATTCTGACTTCAGAACGCTGAGCAGTATCTTACCCCTTCATGTTGAGATTTATTCAACAGAACTAATCTGAAAATGAGGTAGCATTCATCATCAGTAATTATAAGTCTGCTTGCTTCTTTTCCACAGATACTTCTGGGGTTTGTTGCAGTGCGTTTTGGCTTTTGTTTTAGAAACGACTAGTAAAATGTACTAATAAACACACGACAGCGAAGTGAGTCCAGACAGCAAATCATAGATGAGACATTCTTGGAAAAACAAGTAAAGGCTAGAAATAGCCATTGCTGCTAGGAAGAATTCCCTGACCCCAGGGAATACAGAGTAAGTCTAAAAGATCCAGTGGGAGCTAAGTTTTATCACATTATAATCAGTTACCCTGTGGCAAGAATGACAGTTCTGCATAGGAATTCGCTTAGAAGTATCTACTTTTTATTTATCTTTTGTTTTGCTATTTATTTTTTATAGGGCATAGGTCTGTATTTTGCTAAACTCTAATGCTTCAGATCTTCCTAATTTCCTCTCAAATAATTACATAAAAAGTAGTTCAAGAAATGATTAATAGGAAGCTCTGGTTTCCTATTATTGTTGGCTTTATCTAATTACTGCATGTTACTCAGATATACATGCATGCATATAAAAGCCTTATACCTTGCCTTACAAAAAATAAAATTACAGTAACTCCTGCAATCAGATTGAATGTAATAGGATTATCTGTTCAATCTATTCACTGAGTGTCTCCACACATGTTTCTTCAAATCAATAGTTATACTTAATAAAGAACTGTAAAATGTGTAGCTATTAGGAACAAGAAAAAAACCTTAAAACACTATGTGCTTTTGAAGTTTATTTTCAGTAAATCAAGTCTTCCCTTTTCTGAGAAAAGAAAGGAAGAACACATATTTTAATGCTACAAAAGCTTAAAAAATGGGATTTTCTAAGGAATCCAAGGAGATCAGGCACCTACTCTGTTAAGCTCCTTTGAAAATTGTAGCATTTATCTTCAGAAGTGCTTACAGCCAGCTGGAGAGAGCCTGGCTGAAAGGATCCCATCAGGATTTCACAACCCTGAAGTCATGTAAATTGTAGCACCCTCTTGATTTGCTGGAGCTTTTAAGTAATGTAGACAACATTTCTGTTGCAGAAATCACAAGTGTACCCCAGCATGCCCTAAAAGGCTGAGGGTGAGGAAAGCACATTGTGAGCTTAAAAAAGAGGAGAGGCACATAAGAGAGCAAGATTCACCAGGGGAGGCAGGTTATCTGCGAGATGCATGGGAAACGGCCATCCTTGAGCTGAAGAGGCAAGACAGGACCGCGGAGCAGGGGACTGCGTGGTTGGTCTCCTCTGCTGGGAGTCCCTGTGCAGGGAAACAAAGAAACAATGTAAGTCAAAAAGGGTTGTGTGCTGGCTTCTGTCAAGCTGAGAAGATTCACTACGATGCTTAACCATATACTTCTGTGACCTGAAGCCAGATACCACCAAGGACAAACTTGCCTTAACCCATTCCAGCCTGGGCATCCCTGCTGGGAAGGGCACTCAGAGCCTCTGGGAACAGTGCGAGTGGCAGCTGCCGAAAGCTGACAGGACTGGGAGGAACTGCAACGGGGCTGAGGAAGCTGGAGATAACACAGCCCTTAATCTGCACCTTTCAGTGTTAATGTTGTGTTAGTACAAAATAGAGCTGAGGTTGGGACTTCCACAGTTGTTTTGTACTGCTGGGGAGAAACTGTCCCGAGGATCAGTTGGTTCACATCCATTGAAAGATGGGAAACCGAAATGAAGAAGGCAGCCCAGAGAGCTGCGAGGGAAAACAAGCCAGAAGAAAATCACAAACCATGGTTTGTGAGGGACTCTTCTGTCTAAGTCTTATTCCTAGGGATAAACTGATTGTAGTTCTTTCTCAAAAGCATTCCTACCATACCAGAATTTAGAAGCAAATGTTCTAGTTTTTTCCTTAGAAATTTGAACCAAATATATTAAACAGAACTTCTTGCTTAGACACAATATCATCATTAGTGAACAGACACAGAGTCAGGCTTCCAAAAACTGTAGTTTGTAAGAAGCACAGTAAATGCTACTAATATAGTTTTGTTAAGCAAATGGAGATGTGTGAAACCTCTGACTAATTCAACTTGGTTCATGTGATGACAATACTGTATGTTTGTAAAGATTTATGAATATTGATTGAATTTGGGTTTATAGCTCAGAAGCCAACAACTGTTCCTCTCAAAGACTGGGTATCTTTGTTCTGTGTCTGTATCGGTGGAAAGATGAATTTTCCAATACATGATTTGCATTTTAGCATCGAAGAAAACAGCTAAATGGCATATAACACAGCACAGGCAATATACATTTTCAAAACTGCAGAAGTGCATTCAGCATATGTCTCAAATGGTAAGAAAAGTAATTGATTTTATATTAAAGGTCTGATCTTCCTGCAAAACATGCTGCATTCAATCCCCAAAGCAGCAAGTTCAACAAACAAATATATACTATTACATGCTAAAAACAGTTGAGCACAGAGAACTCCTCTCATGCATCATTTTTGATTGTCCTACTTTGCTACTTTGCTCTGTCAGGGACAGCAGCGACAGCTTAAGCATTAAAGCTTTTTGACATTTCAACAAACCAAACAAAGCCTAGTTGCACATTTTGGAATTTATTTTATACCACATCTAAAATATAAACAAAATAGGGAGGTTTTGCCATTCTCAAACAACAGCAGCAACTGAGGACTGTTTCCAGAGATGATGTTTTCCTCATATAAGGATTCTCGCTAGTTGAGTAGAAAAAGCATACTTGATAGCCAGCTCCAGGAGCCAGGCTGGCCAACACAATTATTGCACATTCTGTCAGCACATTTCCTCCCTTCAGCTTTACTTCTCCAATCTTTTTCAATATTGTTAAAATGAGCAATCATTCGTGATTCACACTCCCAAAAAAGGCAGAAACCAACAATTCCCAATGGCTATAAATTATTAATGCAATTGTGCCAATCACACAGAGCTTAGTGCTTTTAAAAATGGAATGAGATTATCTGCACAGTTATTTTCAATCAGATTCATCTCTTATTAGGGGGCATTATGCATATGGCTTGCTTTCAGAAAGCTATCTTCTTTAAAAAAGATTATTGCACAGTCATTTCTTGTGAAATACTATGCAAGCTCTACTTAGATACCAAATCAATTTTTTGTTTCAGGGAATAATTATATGTAATGGGTATTTTCTTTTGTAGACAGACTGATTCTTTCCAATGTAAAAGCCTGTTCTGTTCCCAGTTGTTATTCCCATTCAAACCATCCCTGCTTTGAGCTGGACCAGGTTTACACTGGTCTAGCAAATTTATAGGCAGACCTGGTGGCTGCGACATAGCACTTTTTTGCTGCAATAGCTTTAAGAGGCTGTAATAGAAAAGTTTGTAACAGTTACTGTACAGCATGTCCATTAAAATGTAACTGGGGTATATGGCTGTCTCAAAAACTACAAGCTAGAAAATCTTCCTTTCTGGTACACAAAAACTTTTAAAAATTACAGTCAAGGGCAGTAGAGATTCAAAGGATTTAAGTATAAAGGTCTATTTTGTGGAATCCAGGAAACGTTCAAGGGAGTGATTTTCTTCGTATATTCTCTCTGACAAATGCTGCTCAAATATTTGTTAGATTTTGGACTCTGTACTGCCAGGGCCTGCACTGGAGGGTGTATGGAAGAGATGACATGAACAGAGACAGAGGACAATTTTGTATTTACTGTTGCATCTTGTAAGAGGCTCGTAAAATTATCTTTGTACTCCCAACTCCATATGACATAGTTGAATTATCCCAACATCACACTGTGGTGCCTAGGACCCATCAGTACACTGAATGCAAAGAAACTGCAGCCAAATTCAGTGATGCCTCAAGTTACAGGAGTAGAAAAGTTTATTTTTCTATTCCCTTGAGTGTGCCTGGCTAGCAAGGTAGAATCTGAACTGCATTATGTTCAGATAGTTTGAGAGCTGAAATACTGAAATCACTAGGCTAAAGACACCGATTCAGAGCATATAAGCGTTTCCTCATAATGGAACTTAAATATATTCTGAGTCAACAAAAATGTCAGTAGAAGACTCCAGCACATGCTTAACATGTTTTTGCCTTACTTAATCTAGGCCAAAAAGCAGCTCTCACTTTCTAAGACCCTTGTTTTTTGCTCTAAGCATTACATTATTTTATATCTTGCATTGATGGAAAAAGTGATCTTTAAAGCACTGAGCTGTCAAAATACTGCATCAAGATTTTGCTATATTATTTTACATATTTCAGCTCTGTATTTCAAGTACTGGCAATCATCATATTGAACACGTCTTCTACAATATGGAGAACTGTCTGATTCTTGCGGTCATATGCCATGGTGCCATTTAACAACATGTATTCCCATCTGTGAGTTTGCTTTCTGGCATTTGGCTTGTACTTTATTTTTCCCATCTAAAAGTCTGGCAATAGTTTCACACTATTATTCTGATAAGAGTGTAGGTCAAACTCATTCCACTGTGAATGTGCATTTGTACTTGCAGAGAGTGATTGATTGGTATCAGGCAGAAGTGACTTCTCTTGTTACATTTCTGGCATGTTATTCTGTGGTTAATCAGTTCTACTAAGTGTCAGTCAAACCTACCAGATGTGACTCTAATGGATAGCTGCTACTTGCCTGATGTCTGTTTTGTCACTGATGTGGCTAGAGTGCTCCTAAAAGTTAAAAAAAAAAAAAAAAAAAAAAAAAAAAAAGAAAGAAAAAGGAGAAAAAAAAAGGAGAGTACGTAGCTTAACAAGTACAAGGAAGCTGTACTTGGAAAGTAGCTGTATTCTGTATTTGTATATCTTTGCTTTTAAATATTCAGTCATCTGATTTTTTCAGTATGAATTAATCAAAGGGCTATCTGCCCTTGTGTAATCAGGAAAGATTCATGCAAAACAGTACTTGGGATTTTATGGTATGTCCTGTGGGGGGTAAAACAGTGTTATTATGAATTTAGTTATTTAAATGCTTAGCAGTTCTGGAACACATGCATTATGAATAATCTTCACCAAAAACACCACAGAAATTTGTAACATCACTATGCCTTTTAGGCTCAAGCAAAGTCCCATTGAAATAAACACTGTCATGAAGACGAAAAGGAAGACTGTTCTCTCCCAAAAGGAGCTTAAAATTCAGTCACACTGAAGGAATGAAATTCTTTTCATTTAATTAAAAACTATAAATCCATCCAGTTTTAGATCCAGTATGAATCAAAGACTGCAACTTGAAATATCCCAAGATTCCTTTTCCATTCTGGTTTATATCTGAGAGTGGCCCTGGAATTACCAAACATTTGACAACCAGCAGATTGGAACTTACAGCTCGTATTTATGACAAATGTGGTTCGATTAATCAAATTGCAGACATTTAAGTATAGGGTTATTTATTCAGATATAATCTTCAGCAATTGCACATCCAGTTCCACTGGATCTACACTATATTTATGCATATGAACAGACCTGATACAAATTTTTAACAAAAGTTCAATTATTTCATTGTTGTTTAAGACTGTGTTATATTGATGTTTTACGTACCATATAAACAAGCTTTTATTGTGTATTTGCCAAAACTTTCAGTGGCAGTTAAATCTGCTGCCTGCACAGTTCACTTATTCTTTTCATTTGTTAGCTTCAGTAATATTATTTGTTTGGCTTCAGAAAGCCCGCCTGCCATTTGAAAATAAAAGTGAAATGTGTAATGCTTGCAGCCAAACTCTGCTCATCCTATTCAGGTTTACTAGAATCAACAAGATCACCTAAGTATGTGTAGTGCTAGTCCTGCTTGTTATGGACTAGAACTGAGCAGTGGAATGAAACAACTTACATGTCCTGAGGCCTCTCAGAGAGCAAACTTTGAAACTACCTCCACATTTTAAAGTTTTAAAGTATTAAAAACATATTTGGAACAAATAAATCTCAAAGTTTAGGGTGAACTTGGTAGGTGAGCTTGTTTCAGGAATTGCTACAAATTGCCATTTTTGTTTTCCGGCTTTTTTCTTTTATTTTAAGACCTGATTTTTAATATTTTAGAATTGATTCATGCCAGTTTCTGAAACAGAAATCAAATCCAAAATTTAATTCCCTTGGAAATTCCAGGGTATGTTCTTGTCCTAATTCAAATCTATAGCTGCTGGTGGCTGACAAAATTTATCTTCAAAACTATTCCCAACTTGGAAATTAAAGGGATGCACAGGGTGTCTAATGGAGAACATCAGGAAGGCAGTTTTCCTAAGTGGCAACTTAGAAGATCTTTTTCTTTTGTTTTTAAGCAAACTGGAACTGGAATCAAGTATAAATTATAAACCTTGCAATGAGAATGGAGACGGTAATCACGCTTCATTTTGATCAAGCAGTGAACGTGACCCTTCCTCTTCTGACATCTTAGAAAATATAGGTATACATCCAGTGCAAAGCACAAACAGATCTTAATTCACTGACCTAAAATATTTATGTGCCTTTGTTGCTTTTAATTTTCAGTGAAAATGACGCAGTATCTTAAACATGCCCCCAAATAATATTTTGGTGGTTTTATATTTTATTAATAGGTCAAGAATAGACGAAGATCGTAGTCATTAGTCCTAGAACTATTGTTCTATTGAAGCACGTTTCATAAACTAGAAGTGAAGCTGTTTTCTTGGCACTTTTTTAATTGGTACAAGTGTTTTGCTTTTCACATTGCCGAGATATCGTTTAAAAATAATATGCTAAAGAAGAATTCTGAGGAAGATAGTCTACCCTTACCTTCATCATATCTTCCTTCAGCTAAATTAATGATACTGAGAAATGTAGAGAAATTATTAATTATTCTAAGGACTCAGAATTCAGCAGATACTATTTTTATAGCTTCTTACACACTTATATGTGTAAATGTATGCATGTGTCTGTATATATGCACACAACACACTCCACATTTTTTTACATGTGACTTCCTTGCACCATAAACAGACAAGTCATAATGAGCTGTAGCTTTAATAATTCCTTGTAAGCAAATGTAGCACAGAAATTTGGCAAGAAGGATACTGCATATAGATAACGTTGATAACGCCAAGAAAAAGGATCTAGATGTGATTTTAGAAAAGAAAGCAGTTTGGCAGTAAGGATATTTATAGTACTGGAAGCACAGGAGAAACATGAAGCTAAACTGAGAAAGTCAAAGGGACCAATTAAGGAGAGGTAAGGGAAATACTGTGGTTATAACCGAGTCTCTCACAAAGGCAATGATCACTTTTATAATGTGCATAGCAATGCTCTCTTATATGTGCTAGAAAAATGGAGCAGTGAACAGGAGAATTTTACACTGCATAAACCTCTATAAAGGGGCTAAACAAAACATCAAAGAGCTGACTTCATCCTGTTATGAATTGAGAGAAACCATGCTTCCACCCTCCTTATCAGTTTACCCATCCCTGTCAATGCTGCTGAGTTCTACAGAACTTAACTGGTACCTGTAAAGTACTGCAAAGGTAATATTAAATCAGGCAAGCAAACTATTATGGTTTTTAATATGGAGACCTGCTCCTTGCAAAGAGAAAGTTTTACTGCACATGTAGGAATGGGTTAGGCCCCTAAAAAAAGCAGTAAAGAAAAAACAGACTCAAACCCCATAGTTTTATTTGGGGTCTCTCTTAATTTCAAATCTGCAAGGAAAAAAGTAACTGAGGAGATGAAGCATAAAAAATAGTAAGTATTTTGTACTGTACAGAATACTTCTTGAGTGCAACTAAAGTACAGAGCAGGAGGAATAGCAAGTTCTAGAAATAAAATATAAAGGGTTGCAAGTGTTTGTCTGTCAAATCAATTCCCTCAATATTAGTGTAAGGAAACCTTTTTTATGTTCTTGGATGTGGTCATTACCAGTAAAAAAGTTGGCACAAGTGACAGAAGCTGCTGTGGGGAACTGCACAGGGTCAGTCCCACTCCCCTGGGTAACGCTGGCACTGCGTAAGAGCCAGGGGCTAGATCCTTTACTCGAGTGTCCCACCTACATGGATCAGCTCTCATCTTCAGCAGGCTCTGATCCTATAGGGAAGGCGACCATTACAATGGAATATCTAGTACACATATAAGAGGATATTAACAACACCTATCTACAGGAGAACAAGAAAAATACTCAGTAATATTGTCTCAGCCAGTGACAAGTATATGCATAGCCTCCCAGACAAATATGCTGTTAGACAGCTACATCCTATGGTGCAGAATCACTGTGCTGGTTTAAGACTCAGTCCTTAACGGCTTTCTGACAAACCTTTGGTTGTAGCTTCAGTAGCGCGCAAACATGCCCTTTCAAATTGCTGCCTTAACATCTTCATCACGAATTACTGGTAGTATGTTGTTCATACAGATGTTTTTCTTATGTATACACTCACATCACAGAAACAACAACCTGGTCTAATAACTACCCTTGAGCACCTTCAAATCACTTGTCTGTTGCACCTTTTTTCCCTTCCTGGACAGCTGATCAAGTACAGGAACATAAGCTATTTTCTCAGACCCACAATATTAATAACAAGATTTCAAAACCTGTGTAAGGGTGATGCTGAGGAAATGTTTTACTGAGGTTGACTTATTTCATAAACCTGTGAAGTGATTTGGTCACCACATGTATATCAACATCTCCAGAAAGCTGGTGGACTTTTATGTCAGAGGAGATGCAGATGCTTTTATAGCTCCATAACTGTTTTGTTCCTTAGGATGCTCTAAGTTTATGACAAGGCCACTTAAAAAAACCCAAAACCACAAACACTCAACAACATTTTACCCACACCTGAAATTAATCAGATATTGGTCTGAAAAACAGAACTCCAATAAAAGATGAAAATTGAAACACAAGACTGCAAGAATTTTCATATTCACTAACAAACAACAAAAAGTATAATTCTGGGGGTTTCCCCACACCTAGGACCAATATCTTTTAGATGTGTTAATTGTCAGGTTACAGAAATAAAGTAGAAATGAAAAATAATGCAGAGAAAGTACAGATCAGCCACATTTTTTGGAGTGTCCAGGCACAGAAAAGCATCCAGATGTTCTGTTTACATCTTAATTAGTTATAATTAGTCAGTAATCTGAAATCTTAAAAGCATCACATATGACAAAAGGTTATTTCCACTTCATAACTGGTCTCTAACTACTTACTTAGACTGATTAAAAACAAAACCAAAAGATCTTTCAGCTGCAGAGGTAACATTTTCTGATGTTCATTGCTAAATTTTTAGGTAATATTTCTCAAGAGACCTTGTGTAATTAAAAATGTTTTAATCACTAGGATCCTGTAGTGAAGGAAGGCTGTTAATGATGTGCCAGAGTGTGCTCAGTACTAGATAGAATGTAAAGGAAGCTATGGATCCTCCTCAGGGGTGTTCCCTTCTACACACACAGCCTATCTAACTTAGCGATGCAGGCAGCTATGGATAAACTGCAGAAATAATATCAGAGTCTGCAAGTTCTCCTGTTTTAATAAATAAATGACCTACTGCTAGATCACATCTCCTGTTATCTGTTCAGCTGTATGTTAGCACCCTATGTCACTAAGCACCTGGCCATCATTGCCACAGCATCAGGCTGCTTCACAGTCATTCATGGATTTCTTTCTCCTGAGTGACGCTCCATTTAGCAAGATGTTATTCCTTATTTCCAGTCGGAGAATTACCGTGACAAAAAGTCTGATTAAATTGGAGATTCAGCTCCTGCCTCCCAGGCTCAGCCCACAGTGCTGGTTCCTGGTCCATCCCTACCTGGTTTTCTCTTCTGCTGCAGGGAGAGGACAGCACATACTACACCATTGCTGAGATGAACTGGAGAGGCTTGCTTTCATAACATCCCACAGCAAGGTTTTTCCACAGTTCTGCCACTTCCTAAGTCACGTCACCCCTACACTTTGGTACTGATATGTCACACTGCAATCAAGGTTGCACTTTAAAATCAGCATGTAATATATAACCTACCTGGAAATTAATTGACATCATATTCAATGGAATTGAGAGGAAAAATACAATGGCTGCTGCTAAATTCCCATCAGAGGCCTTGCCCTCTCCAAAGCTGGAAGGGACCCTGGTGTGGTGCTGGAATGAGAAAACAGAGAGCAGTTTATCTGGGATCCAAGCCTCTTCCCAGTGAGGTTAATTGAAAAACTTCTGCCAGTTGAAGTGGACTTCAGCAAAACTGATTCCTAGTTTGTGGTTTTATCATATGTTTTCTTAGTTTTCATATCTATTAGTTACATTCTAAATTCTTTTAAACCCCTTTGTTAGGCTGAAGGTACTGTGTGCATTTGTGATGTTTACAAGAGGCAACCTAGTCTGTTTTAACGTGTATATTATATATTTTTATTGGGTCAAGAGTTTCCATTAGGTTTTATGGGACAAAAACCTGTGAACTACAATACATTAGATAAACCCAAGAAGTTTATTATCTCTTGCAGAAGACAGGTAGTGGTATAGATAGCTACAGCTCTCCAGTTCTAACAAGCATGAGTTTCATCACTATTTAAGTCCTAAGCCTTTGCACTTCAGATAGGTATGTTCTGCCACCCACAGAAGCTTCTAACCAAAGCCTGAGTTCAGTATGTGTGCAATCTTTCTGAGTCCCAAAAGATACTGCAACATTTGGTACAGCCAAACATCTTGCTTAATTCATTATTCACTATTTAAAATTTTGTCAGAATTCCAGGCATGAAGTGAAAGAATAAAAAAAGTAAGATAAAGAAGTTAAGCAATCACACACCATCATCAACAACATAAATAAATCAGAAAGCCCATATGCTGAAATTCATGAATCCAAATTACATGACGAAAAACACATAACAGAAATAGCACAAATCCCAGGATAAAGGCATAAAAGGGGCACATTTCCAGTGAGTAATTGCCACAACCAGTAATGCCTGTAACCGCGTGATTTTTCTATGAACATGTAGCATTATCAAGCATGACAGTAAACATCCCTTCCTGATGCTTCCTGTAAACTTTTGTGTCCTCCTGGAAACACAGTGGTGATCAGGGATACACAAAAAGCTTTGCTGTCAAAGCTCCCGACCAAACCCTACAATTTATGTAGCAAACTGTGTTTTTTCCCCTCCCAAGACTTCACTGAATCAAGAGAAAATTCAGCCTTTTCCGTAAGCCCTTGTACTCCAGGAGCTCTAGAACAGGACTGGCAGAGAGCTGAGCTTTGATATTTCAACCTGGGGGTGAGGGCTGCATTCTTCCTTAGTCAAAAGCTCTTTGACAACTCTCTTGCAGTCTGCACAAAGAAAGAAGCAGCTCTGTAGCTTTGGCAACCCAGCTTTAGTCTTTCTTTGCCTTACATCAGTGATAAAGTGGAAAAGCACCACTCTTGTTTTTTCTTTTAACAGATTTGACTACTTAAAGTTACAAACCTGATTTTAGCTGCATAAGGATATTTAGTAGGTATTACAGGAATCTAAGAAGAAGGCTGAGCCTGCAGATGGCAGACCAGAAGTGTCCACTTCAAGGCAATGGGAAGACATGGAAGCTTAAGGGACAGGTCATCTACCTAGGGGTTACAGCAGAAGTTGCCCCTGTAGAAATGAGCTGTAGCCACCAAACAAAAAGCCATTGCAGTCAGATGGACTTAGAAAATAAAACTACAAGGCTTTCTCAGAAAGGATGTGTACCACTGATTTGATCAAAATACAAAGAATTCACAACTCTTCTCAAATTCAAAATACAGCTGACGGCAAATCATGAAAGTGCACTTTGCTAGAACTGTTTATACAAACCTTCAAATCTGTTCTGAAAGGATACAAAACCTGATAGGGAAGTATCCTACTCTGAAAGGATACAAAACCCATGACGCTGGGTTTTGATATATTTTAAATTTTGCAAGGAAACCCCTAAATATTAATTGTTCTATGCTGTCACTGAATAAGGTTTTAGCATAGCAGTCCTAGGGAAATAAGATGTTAAGAATAGGTTATACAATACAGAGGTTTTATATATTTTGAAAATATCATCTATCACAAAAGTTAGGTTATGTTGTTATCTGAAGAGACTGGCTAAAATTATTGCAGAGTGTTACTAGTGCCACCGAGCTGGAAACTGTAGGTAGGAAAAACACAGCAGAAAATAGGATGTTATCAGAAGCCTTCAGGCTAGAAACCTGCCTTTGAATTCCTAAATGTGTGATAAGAGGAGTTACATAACATGGTTAAAACTCAATAAACAAAGCCTGTCTGCTCAGGAAGTCAAAATTAGACCATTTGTTTCCTGTAAGGAGGAATGTTTAAAGTTATTCCTCTGTCAACGGTACAATTATGAATAAACTTAATGAAAAATATAGAATCTGTGGGAGTAAAAAATATGCTTGGCTATAACTTCACTTTTGTTTAACTACTGAAGTCTTGTTAGTTAAGTGTTTCTCTATTTTAAAATATTGTATCTGGTAAGATAGCTCTCTATTCTAATCACCCACAGAGCAGGAAAAAAAAAAAAAAAAAAAAGGTGGGGCACTGAAAATAAACATCTTCCTGGTAGTCTAAGCACCTTCATTTGATGAAAATCTCTAGAAAAGAAAATCAGCTTTAGCCAGCTTAACAGCATCCTAGCTAGCTGTTAATGACCTGTTGTAAGACAACCTGTATTATAGGAAAAGTGCAAAGCTTTTAAGAAGATAGGTCATAAGGTAAGCTTACAGCAGTCTTTTTTTTTTTTTTTTTTTAAGTGAGTGAAATTAAGGGTCAGGATAGCTCACGCAAGCAGCATTCAATCCTTTAAATACTTTCCTAACTGCAGCAAGTGGCCACTTCTGTTGTTCAAACAGTTTTTGGGTGTTCAAACAGCATTGTGTGTATTGGATGAAAGATACTATTTTATTTCTACCTCTTTCTTCTGCTATGCGCTTAGTCTGAACAAGTCCAACAGCATACTCAGATTTCTCACTCTGGAAATGAGTTTTGTAGAAATCACAGCCATCCTGACAATGGGCAGGTCCATTATAAAAGGCATAATAAATTTGGTCACTCCTAGGTTACTGTACCTTACAAAGAAGGGAGAGAAGCGGCTGATCGGGGAAGAGGGAGTGAACAAAAGTTGAACATGAATCAGCAGTGCACCCTTGGGGCAATGGATGCTAACTACACAGTTTGCAGGAGCATAGGCAGCAGGTCAAGGGAACTGAGTGTTCCCTTTCACGTAGCACTTCTAAGAACTCAGCTGCAGTACTGTCTCCAGTTTTGTGTCCCCCAGTACAAAAACCACATCGACATACTGGAGCCAGTTAGTTAGGAGGCTGGAGATGGTGAAGTCAAAGCCAGGATCTTATTGGAGACTAGCAAAAGGTCAACAGTGACAAGCCACCACAAAGTACAACCAGATATACCAAAAAAGAATTTTCATAGTAAGGCCAGTCAAACATTGGCACGGATCTTGGAGGTATTTAAAACTTGTCAGAACTAGACCCAAAGCAACCTGATCAAGCTTTGAAGTTAGCCCTACTTTCAGCAGAACACCTTCAGAGGTCCCTGTCAATTTAAATAATTCTCTATTTTTAGTTTGGATGTAAACGTGCTGTTTCAACAGCACACCATGTATCAGAGTAGATTCTCTCAACTACTTATAAAATAGCAGGAACATGGTAGCAAGAATGTACTGTCATCGTTGTCCAATTTTCATTTGTGACTTTCCTGTACAATAATAAAATGTATCTCCACTGTACAATGTGGGAGTATTTCTACAATACTTCCTTCATACCAGGTATGGTGAAGGTACAAAAAGCTACATCCTAAAATCATCATTTTGCAGTGATCCCAAAAGAACAACTGTTTAAAGGAGTTACCCAAGAGTTTAGTAAGTATGCAAATAACAATTTCAACCAAGCCACAGGGGAACAGTCATGTTCTGGTTTACTCAACTTGACTGGTCTTTGACATCCTTTCTGTAGTACAGCTACTTTGAGAGCCAGTGTGTCCTAAGATTATGGCAAGAAGAGGTGGGAAACAACACAATCACTCTTCCAATAAAGAGGGAGGCAAGTAGCTCCATGGAGCATGCAAACAGCCAGCTGTGAGTAATCCAGCTCCCCAAGAAATCAATGGGAACTGAATGGAGGGTTCCAAAGCTCCATTCTGCTAGATATGTTTTTACTTTGTATCACATTACACACCGAAAGACCAGGATTCAATACATCAGCAACCTTAAGTCTGAGTCATTACAATGGATAGGGTTACTTTTCTTGGGAGAAAATGAACTGAATACAATTTAACTCTTAAAATATACTCAGCCTGGAAACGCAGAGGTGTGCCGGTAACTGAATGTGCAAGCACAAAATCTGCATGTGTTCCTGTAGTGAAAATCCTGCTGAGAAAGTAGTATCACCCAGTGTGCCATCACGTTCTCGGGACAGGAACAACTACTTGTGTGAATATCACTACTCACTCTAAGAAAGTGAACAAGCACACGAAATAATTGAGCAAGGAAAGGAGGAGGAGGTGGACATGTAAGCACATTCTTTGCTAAGCAAAAGCAGCACAGACTAAGTCCTTCTGAATGTCTGCGAGTCTATTTGAACTGAGCAGTCCTGATCTGTATGACCTTGTATGACTACCTAAGAGTCAGCAAGGGGAATATTATGCATAGCTTGAGTATGCTTTGAAAATATAAAACAGTTTGTCTGAACCATGGATTTTAGAAATGAAGGATGCTTCTAAAGAACCTGAAATATTTTTTTTCTGAGAGGAGTTGTTTGCTTATTCATGAATAAAATAATTTAAAATGAAATCACATAGGTGGCTTCATAAATACTGTATACAATTCAGAAGCAGGCAGCCATGTATTTGGTTCTGATCACATTCCAACAGGACTCGGCTTTTGAGCTACTTTGCAGGGAACAACAAAATACTAATCAGATCTATATGTTTCACAGCTAAAATAATCCAGAGATGGACATTATTTGTAATATTATTTCCTTCCTACCATTTACATTACCAAATCTAAGTATCAGGGCTACCTCGTTAGCCTAAACCAGCACTCATTGTGAAAGACACCTACCGCCTTTATTGGCTTTTGAGCAAGACTTTACGAAAGCAAAGCCCCCACAGTCATAATGGGGACTCTGGCTGGCCGTGCCAGGGCCCCAAGCGTGCCCCCTGCCCAGGGCTTGCCTGCGGGTGCCTGAGGCCACTGCAGAGGTGGCGCAGCCAGGGCTGCCCCCGCCATGGGACCTGGTGGGGAGCGTGCCCAGGGGGCTGTGCGGGGACCCAGCCGGGGCGAGCGTTGGCTGAGGGGCAGGGGCTTGCCCCACACCACTCCTGCCACAGGCAGCTGCCAGCAGAAGGAAGAAGCTGGTTTCTTCTGAGGCTCCAGCTCTCCATTCATTGGGGCAGTAGCTGGAGAAATACAGGGAAGCTTGGCAAGTGAAATATTTATTAAGTTTTTGTCCTTCCATGACTTCTTTTCATCCGGTGTTAACAAGGAATTACAGCAGAGGGTGGGTCAGGCTTGCACAGGGGATCGCAGCAGCCCGGGGTTAATGATGGGGTTACTCTTTCCGATGTATCTGCAGCCTATGGTTTGGGAGCAGCAATTGAGCCTTAAAGAATTCCATTAAACTAAACCCAGCTTTGTGTAAGACATACATGCCACTTCAGTTCTAACTTCTGCATGCTCTTTAAACAGGGAAAAAAAAAATCATTCATTGCTTAAATTCCTTACAAAATAATAATTTAATTGTAAGCCAAAAGCAGGATTTAAGTTTGTTTCTGATACCAAATGGTATTTACAGAAACGTAACAGGGATATATATGTGCATCGATCACAAATGCAGTGAGACTTTTATCTACAATTATTTATTTCAAAATTTATTTAAATATTTTACTGCTATCTATACTCTGACAACTGGAAAATAAATAAGATGATGATGCATTACTTTCCTGTCAGTAAATTAGAGAGTATTATTAACACAATTGTTCATAAAGATCTGCTAAAATATGGTTCATGTCTGAAGGTAACTTTTGTGTGTTTCAAGTATGATAACGATTGTATGACTTGGGCTTTTAGAAATGTCTTAATGAAATCAAAAAAGTTTTGCTCAACATTTTTTGTTCCATTTGGGACTACTTCTAACACTGAATTTTTTTACAGCAAGATACGTTGCCTCCTGTAACCGATGTCATTTGAGAAGTTTAAAATGGATCTTCGTGGAGTTCTTAACAAGGTGAATATTACCACCTTACCTGCCTGTGTTTTCTCACAACAGACAAAATCTTGTGCAGACCTTGATGGTTAACAGTAAGTTAGCTGAAAATTTGTATTTGTCCTCAAATTATTTTTGAATCAACAATAAGCTGCAGAACTTTGGCTTGAAAAGTACGTTGGAGAGTGAGATTCAAACTCATGAGAGGAGAAATCTTCTACCCAAGAGCTCTGCAGGTGAGCTTAGATCTTTTTCTTCTGCCTGTGGGCCCTTAACTTACTTTTGTACAAGGGGTTCCTTTGATCATGAACACACCATTTATGCTGGAACACAAGAAGGAATTCTCAGTCCTTCTCATCAGCTTTGTTCTCCTTTGAATTAATGGTGAAACATTCACTGAAACCAAAAATGGAACTTCGGTGCCATGCACCCAGGTGTCCAGGCTGCATTTTCTTCTTCCTTTCTAAACACCCAGTAAGCCAGGGCAAGACACAGCTTTTCCAATGGCAGCTCCTCTCACTGTGCTGCACGAAGGCAATGACCCTATTCACACCTGCTGTTACTCAGTCCTACCCTATTCGTGCAGATGTTGGCTTCAGTTGAACAACATGGCACAACCAACTACAGCCACTCCAAGGGAAATTCTGCTGCTGCTCTGAAACCATTCCTTTGTTCTGAGCCTCTTCTCTCCCCCCATGCCCTCCTTTAATCTTACCTGCTCTTGGCCTCACATCAAGCTAGAACTGTGCGACATAACTAATACAGAAGCTAGCAATAAACATTCCACTGTGATACCAGGTGAAAATTAGAAAGAACAGCTTGATTTCGGGGCCCACTGTACCCCTCATTCAGTTACACAGGTGCTGCACCTTACCCCATCCTTGCCCATCTCCCCTCATCACACAGTTACAGAGGTTTCCCACAGATAGTTAACTGCACAGACCTAAATACTGAGACTTCAGCACGTCAGGAGATATTAGATCAAAAGAAGAGAGTAAAAAATAAACTGACGCTTTCCACACAATAAACAGCTTATGATTAGCATTATATAAAGTGTTATGACAAACAATTTTGGAACTATTGACAAGACCCTGAAAGTTAGTCTCTAATCCTGAACTTAAAACCGCTTTTGACAAGGAAAGTCTCTACTCTTGCTGTGGCACATCTGTTTTCAGTTTTGGATTTATTGGCACAGAATTAACAAAATCACAAAGCTGATCTTCAGTCATCACCCTAGGGCTTTTTGTATCTGTTTGGGCTCTTCAGCCTTTAGAGTTACTTTGATTCATATCATGGAAAACCATTACTCAAATCCTTCCACTGACAGGCCCCAGTTCAGAAGACACTTGTTATTGGTTCCCAAATCAGCCAAGACTGTAAGATGAATCTGCCTTTTTTTAATGCAAACATGCTACATTGTAAAATACAGAATTGAATTTTATTTGAAAGTAGGCTAGAATAGGCTAGAATTCCTGAGCAGAGAAACTTCGGATTGGTGGGCAAAACAGCTTAAAATAAAAGGGTTTGTTAACAGACCTACTACTCTCCAGTTACGTCCTCACTGGCTGAAACCTTTGCTTCAACCGTCCTTTCCAGTCCGACACATTTCCGTGACTTCTTGGATTCCAGTAAGCTCTATCAGCTCTTTCTTGATTACTATACATTAAAAGTGCTATCTGCCATCACCTCTAAGACTTACCTGTGACCTGCACTCAGCTTTTCTAAGAGGCACTCCTAATTATCTTTTACACTCCTCACCTCTTTCTAACTGTCTCCCATGCTTTCTGCTCCAGGGTACTGCAGAAAGCTCTCTGAGCTGAAAATACACAGCTACTCTGCAGGAGGGTCCACTTTCCCACTTTGCTGGCCAGTTCCCTTGGAGCCGGGCAGGACAAGACAGTTTTACCCTGACACCTCCAGACACCCTACTATACACAACAGCCATGAACACACAAGGCAGATCTACCATTTATCTATCATATACCTAAAATCAAGCATGCTATGAACAAAAACACATTAAAAGTGCTTAAATACCTTCTTGAATGAGAGCATCCCTAATCAGATCTGAAGTCAACAGGACCTTCTTCCCCTTTTCCAGTAGGACCAATACACGCTAGCTGGAGGAGATGCTGGAAGCCAAAACTGCCAGTCTCTTGTACAGAGAAAAATGACTGGTGCCACTGTAATTGACCCCTCACTTAATTCTAATGATTTGAACATTTACTTTTATCTGAAGATGTGATCAAGCACTTACCATAATGGGATCACTCTCCAGTCTAATATTAAGTCTTCTTTTCTAACTAGGTTTATCTGCCTCCTGACTTTAGAACCCCTAAGATCTGTAGGTCCTAGCAATGTAACTTAAAATAACAAAACTGTACCCAAGCCCTCTGAGCCTATGACATGTTCAATGAATGCATAAAATCCAGCACAAAGTACCCCTAATGGTGATGGCTTTTATGCAGTAAGTTAGCAATTCAAACACAGATCTTCTACCCGAGACTTTATTCTTATTTCTTTCCCCCCACCCCTGTTTTAAACTCCTGCATAAGAACTAACTAATAATTCTCACAAATCTTTAGGGTAGGGAAACATTGTCTACCTCATTATCCAACAGGAAAGAGGTCCATGAAAAAGCTGACCTGATCAATGACAGCAAGTGATTGTCAGAGTCAGACCCAAAACTCAGAAACTCTTAGCTATAAGAGCATTAAGCAAATCAGTTTGACGGACAATGCTGAATACAAAGCAGGAGTTAAGCTCAGAACAAAACTGAACACTAGAGCCAACTGAGATCAAAAAATGGTTTAAATGTAATGTAACTGAGATCAAGAAATGGTTTAAAGATAATGCAACAACCAAGAACCCAGGTTTTGAGCACTTTTGAAATTAATTGATAATATCAAATTAGTATTTCTCAGATACTTCAGAAATCAACATCCATATGTAACACTTTTTAAAAGTCAGAAGAGGCACATACAGTGAAAGGTTTGTATCTGGAATATATTCTTTTCTGGGTTTGAAAAACAGGCTGTAACTAACAAGCACTCACTCATAGAATATAAACCTCTTATCAGTTGCCTCTGAAACCAAGCTCAGTGCACCCACTTGATATAAATTTCAGTATTTACACGGGCTTACAAATTCAAAATCAATTGTTCATACTTGTGTTCTGAATTGTGGGAAAAAAAAGCTTTTGATTCTAAGATTTTCACACTTTCAGTCTAATAATCAGGAAGAATTACTGCTGGCATTTTGAAGATATCAATATATTCCTGTCAGTGCGTAGTACTTTCCTCCTCTCCACAATTTTTGGGGGGACATTTCAGCCAAGATAACTGTAGTTTCAAACAACCTAACATCCAGGGAAAGAAACTAAACGTAAGTAGCATGTGTACTCTATTGTTTTGCTTAATCTACAGGTCATGCTTAGCTGCTGTGCAAGTCTAATTTCATTCCATTTACTTTGTGAAGTGAAAGAAACCCCTACGTTATTCCTTCCCTGATCAAGTACTCAGGGAATGAGCAGGCACTTATAATTACTGCAAAACAATTCAATACAAACAAAATATAATCATTTAGCAAATGTAGACATCTTTGTTCTCCTTATATAGTTTATAACACTTTGTATTATGTGTGATCAAGAAATACCCACCTGCCTGTTCTACAAGATTGTACACGAGCAGAGCGCCAGTCACCACTTCCCACACTTTCTACATGTTCACATGTGCAAAGGCCACCAGACAATTTGGCCAGCAGCTCTCTCTTCATCATGTCTTCATCTTTGCCAAAAGATCTCCACAGTAGACATTTATGTGATTCTAGCCATCGTCTTATTATTTTCTGTTCAATGAAAGTCTGTCTGTCCATAAGATACTGTTGATATGTCTAAATTAGTTTAAGCTAGATAGCTTGCTAGAAACTTAGCTGTGCTTCTTATAATACACGTAAATGGCACAAGCAATGGCAAAGAAACATGAATAGCAAGCTGTATTTTGATTTCAGTGATCACTAGTAGAGAAAGACAATGCCATTAATAAAAATTTTACAAATATAGTGACACACAACTAAACTTCAAGTGTCATTAATATCTACAGCTATGTATTTATAACAAAGTAATTTATTCTTATTCTTAAAGATACTGAGTCTTGTAATAATTTATCTTTTCTATTCCTACCAAATAGTGGAAATCCTCTATTCAGCAGAAAATTTCTTATAATCCGGCCAAATTACTGAATGTAAAGTGTCCCTTGGACAGAAGTTGGCTCTTCATCACCTCCCTCTTTCAAGAGGAAACAGAAAAGAGTTACTGAAAACATTTTCTAATAAATGGCACCACTTTAACATGTCAGTGCAGAGCTGATCAGCTTTATTAATTCCACTACACTGTGGTTGGCCTCCTCCCTGCATAACATTTCAATGCTGAATGCATTGCAACAAAAGCTAACTATTTAAGGGAAAAAAAGTGCGTCATTGACAAGCTTATCCCCTTGCTGACTTGCTTCGTTTCCCACTCCTTCGTGGTTTTTTTCTTTAATTTGATGAAATCCCTTTCCAACCAACTCAATGGCTCTAATGTACATGAAGCAAATGATTTCGAAAGGCTTGTAACAGAACATAAACACAGTTTTCAAACCCCAGGACTCTTATCTGAGTTTTTTAAAGCTTACAGGTCTTTCAAAACTCTACTCATGTTGCCTGAAAAGGCACCTAAACCCAGCCACATATGGAGAGGTTGCCATGACACAGTGGCGAATGTGAAATTCTCCAGAATTTTACTATGGACTTCAACCACAGGAAAGCGTCTTTGGATGTGGGGAAGACAATATTGTAACACCAAATAAGTACTTGAGAGCCTCTTGTTCTGAATGCTAGATATTCTTGTATCCTTATCAAATCACTTTCTATCAAGTTGACTTAAACAGCTTTTCACAGAGATGCTATTAGACTCGACTAAAGCAAAGGAACTATGATGAAGTATGATATAAAGGACAACAAAAGTGTTTTGTAAAAACTGCTAAATCATTGGAAATCAAATCAAAGAATGAATCAGCAAATCAAGCATCTTTGGTGCTTGCTAGCTGAAACTTTCATCATAAGCCTCAGGTGAAAGAGGCAGAGTTTAATGGTTATTCTCTAGAAGGACAGAATCTCTGTTCCTTAATTTCCAAGTTGCTAGTGTTTACTGGAAAACAAGAAATATGTTTAGCAAAGTATGGATATTTCGGTAGCTTTCCTTCCACACCAAGGGAAAAAACCCCAAAAAAATCCTTCAGTATTTTCAGGGAGAATGCAGGAGACTTTACCTTCTCAAATATCACATCAAACTCTCTGCCTCTTAATGTGTCTTGGTTGACTTTTCAGTTACTGCAAATATTTCACCTTTTTTACCCTAAAGCCATCCCTCTAAGTTGTGATGCAGTGTAAATAACCAAATATTCACTCCTTCTGCCATAGGTGATTTGAAGTACATTTCTTGTTATACCTCACGTTTCCCCGTCCTAGTTTAGAAGAAATTATATTTGTCAAGAATTGGAGAGACTGCTCCTTTCCATCAGCCCTTAAAATAATATCCAGAGCTTTGTGCAACAGCAATTAAGAAAAGATGAGTTCTGACACTAGCCTTATTTTTTATAATAGCAAGAGAAAATTTGAAACTCAGATGGGTCTTGTTAGTGCTAAGTGCACTCCTACCGACTCCAATTTGTTTTGTTCTATTAATTTATCATCTTACATTTGGAATGATTTTATAGTCTGCTAGGAAAAGGTCTCAGAAGCATAAAGCAGTGAGATAATAGAATGAACATGCAGCTAACTGTGATATTTCAGAGCAATTTGAGTCCTATTTGTGAATACACTATTATTCTAAACACAACCCTGCAGCTTTTTATGCCTAAAGCATATACAACATTGTTTAGTATTAACAAATCTGACAGCCTTGGTGGCAAAACTCAGTGAACCCCATACACATGAGCTTGCAACTCTTACTACAAGTTCGGCTGGAGAAGACCCTGTAATTTGCTCATCTGTAACTGACGTGTCTTTGCGTTGATCAGCTTTCTCTAATCTACCCAAGCCAATCCTTGAACAGCACATGCGGCAAAAGACAATAAATAAAAAAAATCAGGACTGTACAAAATGGTGAAGGTATTTGCAGATGCTATAATTTAGATTTAATTTATAACTTGCTAATTAGTGTAAGAATATATATTGCTGCGGTAAGTTAGAACTGTGACAAGTTACATCACGATGCTTTGTTATTTAGACTGAAAGTCTCGCTAAATTTTGAGACATTTTTAGTCTGCTTGACTAGTTGCAGGATTCTCAGGATTCGTGCGTTTCTTTTCATACCAAAAATGAATAATGTGTTTCTTCATGCTTTTCTTATTTTATCTACTGAGAATTCCTGCCAGCTACCAGTAAACAAAGACCACCTGAGGGATATTGTAATATATGAATACTTCTGCTTTCCAAGATGACAAACAAGTGTTCCATAGCACTATGAAAAATGTGCATCTACTGGCAGTCAGTGAGAGGTGCACAAGTTGAATGCTTAATATCCTTCATGAAGTTCTGCAGCACCCACAAAAGCACCAAGAACCACAAACTCAGTTACACCTTACTGATCAGAGTTATAGAAGACAGTAAAGAACCCATAAAGTGAGCTGAACTGGTTTTCCAGGTTTGGGGCTTTTCTCCCTTTATTATCACCAGTGGTCAGCAAAGGCAGCTCACTGGATGGCACAACTCCCTGTGAATAAGTAAAACCACACCTCCACAATACTTGAGTGCTCTGTGATGCTAGAGATATTGCACTGAAATGACAGGGAGCTATTAGAAAATCTGTGTTTACTAGTACCTTTGCTACATTTCAACTGAAATTGTCATGATCTTCTAATTCCCTGTTTTATTTAATTACAAATTTTTTTTCTTTTCTTTCTTAGTACTGCTATTAACCCATTTAAGGACACCAGACTTCAGGAGAAACTGTATGTCTATGCACAGAGCTAAATGAATGAGTCATATGTATAATGAGTTACCTTCATTTTTGCAGAAAATATGAATGTGTGCAAATGCAAATATTTGCCAGTGTTAGGATACATGGAGACTCATAAACTAGTTTGTTTCATAACAAACTTTATATTGTTTTGAAAAATACTGGATATGCTTTTAAGACTTCATAGGATTAGGAGAGTAAAAGCCCAGCATGCAACCCAGAAACACTGGGAAGGGTCAGGAGGTGTGGTCATTCCACATGCAGGCACACCTGACCTTTATTTAAAAAAAAAAAATAATTCAGATGAATGTAAAATAATTTCTATTTGGTAATTATCATGATGAAATCACTTAGCCAAAGGTCATGCCTGACAAAAAAAAAAACAAACCAAAAACAAAAAAAAAGCTTGAAAACCAGAAGAAATAAAAAATCATTTTTAGCATAGAAAAGTTTGAAGTGTTAAAATCAAAAATCAATGCAGAAATTCATTCTTTGGAAGAATGCCAGTCAAAGTAGTATATAAAGGAAACCAAAGCACATTATTAATACCAGCATCTAGCTTCAGTCCAAAAACACCAAAACGACCATGAGCACCACAGCAGGGACAAAAGACCCAGCAACACAGCAAGGTGGCCCCCAGCATGGTGTGGCTGGCCATGGGAAGGGCAGCACTCCAGCTTGCCCTGTGGGTGGTGGGGCTCTCATAAAGGTACTGTGCTGCATCTCAAGGGAAAGGGACCCGAACAAACTTTTATCCTCACATCACGGAGCTCTTTGCTGGAAACTCCCTCTTTGATTTCAGTAGACAAGTTCACATCGGGTTCTAGCTGACTGATACAAATGTACTTTGCCCTTATACAAGTGAAGGACGATGAAGCCCATCTTTGCCAAGACATTGCTGTGATCATAAACGGTTTTGCCTGAGTCACTGTGCTTTATCTTGGTTGAGGTGAATACTTCTGGACTCGGTACATTCCTGAGGATCTTTCCTGTAAGTCTCATGGAATCACCATGGTAATATTCTCCATTTGCAGTAACTGTGCTTATATATCCTCTCTGAATATCTAAGGTAGTTACAATCTGCAGAAATAAAAGTAATTATATACCAGTCAGTGTAATACAGCTGTAGACAGCTGTAAATAAAGCGTTTACATGGTGATGGAAACATTGCAGAGCTTTAGAAAAGTGTGTTATGAAAGACAAGAAAATAAGCCTGTTCCAGTTTGTGAGAATATGCAATTTAATCCATGTAGAAATCTTGTTCATCAGTAATTACAGAAGGAGATAAGAGTCTTCTCAATTAAGATTAGGCAGAAAATGCTTTCATTTAATGTGTCCTGAGAAGTATCACATCTAAAATAATTAAACAGAGACATAACAATTTTTGGATGTTTTAAATATATTACCTCCTTTGAAATTTAGAAAAGCTTCAAAGAAATGTCAGGTTCTGGCATGCTATGAAAAGAGCACTTGTGTTTAAAAACAACAAGTCCTTTCCCCTAGTTTTATATATATTTGATGGAGCCACTCTAAAAATGATAACTGAAAAACCTTTGGGTGACACTTTTAGCTCGATGGTTGAAATTATTACGAATGAGGCTGTGACAAACCCTAGCTTGGCAACATGACACAAAGCAGTTTCTGTCAAGCTCTTTCAATTATTAGTCTTCTCTTCCTGGTTATTTATATTTCCTTGCAACTCACATGCGAAAGTCATACAGCAATAATACAGTGGCATAATTTCTTTGGAACAGTCTAGAAACCTGTGCTAGCAAGCTTGTTTCATTTTCACAGGTTTAAGATTTTCTATAGGAGGTAAGAACGCTTTTAAAAAAATTTGCACTATTTTTACATTTTTACAATCTCTAATCATTCCTCGTGCCTTTGGTAACCAGTCTTCAGGGCCCACTCTTACTAATTAACTAATCGATTACCCACTTGCTAATCTGCATCATCCAAAGATAACGAAGTAGAAGGAAAAGGCAGACATGGATTTCTTTCTACTACTTAAAAATTATTTTCTTAAAACTCTGGTTGCACAGACCCATTCTGAGTCACATACCCCCAGCCTTTCATATAAATTTTCCAAGCATCCATGTGAATTCATTTTGATTTGAGTCACTTATTGTACTCACTCAGTGGGCTATTATGTATTATATGGATTGGTTAAGCACTGTCGTCAACTCATTTGAAATCAATACATTTATTGTTCACACCCGGTACACCATTTTGGACAGAGATAGAGTACAATGAAATGAGAAGACCCACTGGAAGGCAAATAATAGTACAGGGAAAAAAAGGAGAAATATAATAGTCATGGACTAGAGACAAAAGAATAGAAAAGAGAGAAATGTGGAGATTAAAGGCAAACATTGATCAAAGGTAGGAAAGGAACTGCAGACAAACAAGAACCTGTGATCAAAACCTGATGGAAAGGAGTGTGGTGAGATATGAAAAAACGAGAGAGATGAAAAAAATCCTCACTCCTTCAGGATATCCTACGTGCTTTTGATTCTCTACTAGTTTCTAATCCAGTCATGCTTAAGAAAGAAGTAGTGTATGAATTTCCCTATATCCCCTACCAATAAAATATTTTTGCCTGGATATCTTCTCATTAACTCTCCATTGTCCACTTTGCTGCGAAGTTCATATTCAATGCTATTTTCAACCTGCTTTGCTGGTTGCAAGAAAGGATTTTCTCATATTTCTGTCAAAGCATGTGTGTTAACTCTTACAAGCTAAACTCTGTCACCAGTCCAATTTCTACAGCACTCCTGCTGCAAATGACTCTTAATCACTAATTGTGGAGCTACTGCCAGATTACAGCTATTTATGCACTGACCAGCTGAGGTGCGAGTACCTGCTCCCCAGGAAGAAAGGCCTTAGAACTGCTATGACACCAGTTTTGCAAAAATTAATCAGGACACGGAAAACGTGAGTTTTGTTCCCAAAGAAACGAGCTGAAACCACACAGAAGAGGGAAATGGACTTTCAACCCATATGTCTGAGTCCATATGCTATCAGATGTAAGCATGATTTGCGGTCCATTATTCCCACTGCAGGTTTTGGCCAGAAATTGGGTCATATCACAGGTTCATACCCAAAGGGTGATCGGCACTCTCAGAGTCCCTAGGCTAGTATAAATTACTTTTGCTTTTTGCTGAGTTTGTAAGAGCTGAGCCCTGTGCAGGTTATTGCTGCAGCTCCCAGGATTGCACTTCTGTGAAATTCCTAGTCTGTACTCCCATGTTTGGTTTTTGGAGGTGCTGTGGCAGACTGCTTCTGAGGCACCACAGGGATATTCGATTTTCTCACACTGTCTTAATATTGCTAGGCAACAGGAAAGCTACAGCTGGACATGACTGAGCAAGTCCATTTTGCTATATAAGAGGAAGTTTTCCACTTTGTTTCAATAGCTACTTTCCAAACAAAAATAAAATTATCATCATTTATGGTTTCCAGATGATTTGCCAGCTAAACTCTATTGGTCAAATAATTCTATTATAATATCTTCAAGGTATTGCTCATTAAATGGGTCAGTTAAAGCAGCCACACAGCTTTCCAAACATTTTGGGGAAATCTGAAGCACTACTACAAGACTGATTTTAGTTCACAGAACCATGGATGGATTGACATTGGCAGGGACTTCTGGAGGTCATCTGGTCCACACTCCCCAAAGTAGGGCCACCTAAAGCCAGCTGCCCAGGACCATGTCCAGATGGCTTTTGAATATCTCCAAGGAGGAAGACTCCCTGGGTAACATGTGCCAGTGCTGAGTCACCCTCCCAGTGAAAAAGTGTTTTCTGATGTCCAAACAGAACCTCCTGTGTTTCAGTTTGTGCCCATTGCCTGTGGTCCTGTCACTGGGCACCACAGACAAGAGCCTGGCTCTGTCATTTTTACACCCTCCCTTCAAGTGTTTGTATACATTGACAGGATCCCCCCGAGCCTTCTCTCCTGCAGGCTGGACAGCCCCAGCTCTCTCAGCCTTTCCTCACAGGAGAGATGCTCCAGTCCCTTCATCACCTTCATGGCCCTGGCCCTTCACTGGACTCTCTCCACTATGTCCGTGTCTCTTGTACTGGGGAGTCCAGAACTGGACACAGTGCTCCAAGTGTGGCATCACCAGTGCTGAGCAGAGTAGGAGGATCACCTCCCTTGACCTGCTGGCTGTGCTTTCTGTAGTGCCTTTGCCGCAAGGGCACATTGCCGGCTCATGTAGGTGTCCAAAACCACTGGATGCCTAAAAAGAGGAAGCACTGACGTGGTTTGTACAGATTCAGACAGAAACAAATGCCTATATTTTAAGAGCTGGCAATGAAAATGTTTCTTGTGAGGACACATTGTGGCTAATATTTCACATTATTGGCAATAAGCCATGTCATAAAACTTGGCTGCAGGGAAATAACTAGAATATCAGGAGTCTTAAATCACCTTTTATGCCAAATGTACGTCCTCTTTTCATTTTAGTCTTGGTTTATAAAGATGGGATCGGAATCAAGAGCTGTAGTTGTAAATGATAACTATATTTAAATACCCAGAGGTATTTTTGTGAGATTATTTCTTCTATAGTAGCATTCAAAATATTCTGTGTTTTGCTGGAGATATTTTAAACCTTCATTATTGCAATTAATTGCTTGTGTATGAAGTATGACATTGGCATCTACTGGATAAAGAACTGTTAATAATGCACCACTGATGAGCCCTATAAATTGCTGAATGTTTGGGAGATGGTACTGTAGCATCTGTTCTAGGGACAAGTCTCTAGCAGGGAGAGGCAGGTATCTTTCCAAGATAGTACTAACAGCCACTATGTACCACTCTGCAAAGATGACAGTAGTTTTGTAATGTACCCAAAATATTGCTGCCATAAGATATTGCTAAGAAAATAAAATTTGTGACCACAACACTGCTTTTTACTGGCTTTACAACACTTCATGAGGCAAGTTAGGTGCTTTGCATTAGAATGTTAAAATGCAAAGTTGCTGAGAGAGTTATTGAATTAGATGGACCTAGAGGACAAAACATTTAAAACTTCAGGCTTTCAGCAACTAGGACAGAAGAACAAGCAAAAATCTACATAGTCATTTCCAGTGAGACTGACTACATTGCCACCATCTTGGCAGCAGCTATGTGAAAGCAAGGGCACTTCCCATTTTATTGCAGTGAATCTCTAGTCTCTACACTTGGTACCTCAAAGAAGTTCTCAGAGTTTAATATGCTTCAAAAGAACTAAAAATTCATCCTCCCCTTTATCCCAGATACCCTTATGATGAGTTTTTAGCACTGGCAGACGTGAGGAAGTGATTATCTTAGACAAATTTGTTTGTATCATTTCTTGATCACAAATGATACCAGAACAGAAAATATTTGCCTTCATAAATCAAAACTTTTATAGCTATCCTAGCAATGGGTTACAGTACATTAGAATCTCAATCTACAAGACGCTGATGAAAGAAGAACTATACAGTTAATGATTTAATCAGTACACTGTGTTAATTACAAATGAAACAGAAATCAAGAGGAAAATGAAATATAGAAATAGCACATATAGGACCAATCCTGCTTGCTTTATTCACTGTGGCATTCCTGTTTAGATTCAATGGGACTAGCTGCATGAATGAGGCAAGCAGGAGTTGATCCTACGTGTAGTATCTCTCATAAAAAATATTTAGATACTCCTTTTTGTAGTATACTTTACAATATTCTTATTATAGAGAAGATTAACTCTGTATGAAAGGAACAATGTTAGAAGTTTCTAATGGAATCCAGAACAGTGGCAAAAATCACTTCTTGGAAATGTACTCATTTGGGTTGCCTCATTAATCCCTTTAACCATGGTGCACACATTTTAGTTGCAGATAGTACCCAGGCTCCCAAGTATCCAAAAGCACCACTGTAAATAGTCTGCAAAGACTCATATTCTGTGGTCCCAGCTACAGAAAGAATGTCTTGGGGGAAGCTGATAGAAAGGAATGACAGTCCTGTGATCACGGTGCTGGCCAAGCACCTGGCCAGATCAACTCCCTAGATGCTGCTGGCATGGGCAAGTCATACAGGCTTTCCAGGCTTAAGTGCTCCCAAGTGCTGTTAATAGCACTTCCCTACACAGGACTGTATTAGAAGATAAACCAAAACAAGGAGTGAAGTTCACATTCCTACCTATAACCGTCACTGTCTTAATGAGAGCTTCACACAACCTTTTCGTGCTTATGCTTCTACTTAAAATCAACTCCCTTTTCCTCTGTACTTCCGTTGTGCGGAGCAGTACACAGAGGGAAGGCAACGCACTCTGGCTTTTTTCAGCTGAGGCAGTAGGGATCGCTCCAGGTAAAATAATTTAAATAAGCCGTCAGATTTTCTTCTTGGTGTCAGCGTTTGTTTCATTTTCCACACAGCTTCAGGAACAGGAGAGAAGTATTCCACGTTACTTTGTGTCTCAGTGTTTTTTTGGTGTGTACCTCGCAACTGGCTCCCAGCATTAACATTAACAACTGTGATCTGGAGTATGTTTTGCTAAATACATCTAGCACTGTTTTGAAGCAGTCATATAAAGAACGGCAAACTTATTCAGATAAAACAAATCCCAGTGCTGATGAGCATTTAATTGTGCCCCAGCGATCTTTTCCTGTCTGTACGTGCAGTGCATGTATGGAGACATCATTTGCTGGTGGTCCCATCATAACCCTCTTAAACCCATGACACCAGCTCACTTTCAAACGATAAAAATAATTTTAAACACACACACACATTAAATAGTAACTTTAAAAATTGTAATAAATAAATGTGGTTGAACAAGAATCCCAAAATCTTAATCTCAAATTCCAGCTATTACATGACAACTCTCTTCAAGATTCAAATAAATAATACCTTGTGTACACACACACACACACACTTTCCTTCTCTGTCTTCTTTAATTCTTGTCTTAAACTTGATCCAGAGATTAACACAGACTGTGAACCTGTATTCTAGATTCAAGTGTTTCTAAGATAATCTGGGTATTTTTAATTTTGCAAAATCTAATCTGAACTGAACATTTTCCATCCGTAACAGAAGTATGGGAAGTGGCATATATTTATACATATGTATAAATCAGGTATATGTGTGTGTGTGCATACCTTGCCACAAGGATGTATTACAAGCAATTAAACCCTTGATAATAAATGGTTCATCAGTCCGCAGGTGATGTACTATAAGTGATTGCTCCTGTAGGTAGTAATCATCTGGTGCAATTGCTAGAATTATAAATTCCCTCCAGGCTGATTGGATTTTATCAACAAGAAGCAGTGAAGTAAAAAAGGGTTTGAGGGTGAAGTTTTTTATAGTCTAATATCTAATATTAGAAATTTGCCAATTGGAAATGAGTGCCTTTCCCTTAAAGACATACCCTCATGATGACTGAACAGCTGTCAGAAAAATGTAACCATTTTCAGAACAGCCTTTGGAATCAGAGTATATTCTAAGGGAAAGATGAAATTAAAAAGGTTTTTTCCCACCCCCACAAAAATATATGCAACTCTCATACATAGTGAAACTGTTTTCCCATGGGCAGAGCAACATTCCAGAAATCTGTATAGGGACTGAAAAAACATGATCATATTTAAAGCACAAGAGCTAGTTATTATTATCATTTGGACAATCTGTCAGTACAATTTATGCATTATATTAATAGCAAACCGAGGAATTTCTATGTATATTGAATTTAGACCACTCTAAAGAGAGAACAGAACAGTATGTTTAAATTTTAGTTAAAAACCTACCTGTTAAGTATACCATCCTTTTTTCTATTTTTTTCTTTTGTCACAGAATTAGTTTTCTTTAATCAAATATCAAAGCAGTGAATACAGCAGTGACATATACTACCCATCAAATCCACAAAATCAAAAAGCTCTCTAAAATAGTTCAACGCTTATTTCCATGTCACATGGTTCCTTTTCAAGTTTTTGAAAAAGATTTATTTCTTGCTAACCTCTAAATTTTTGTTACTAATGTTGTTACTTTCCAAAATATGTTTAATGGGAAAAGGATACCCGAAAGAATATAAGCATTCAACATTAATTTCAAATTTATGATTAATAGCAGCACTCAGAGTCTTTTCTTATTTTTCTCATGAAAATTCTGTTAAGCACAAGGTGTGCGTCAGCCATTTCAGCTTTGCTTGAGGAACAGGATTATATCCCAAATTAAAAAAGTGAAGCAGAAGACTGATTGTTTATTTTGCATTTTATGACTGTGCATCAAAATCCTACCATGGTCATTGAATGTCATTACTTTTAAAAGTTATATCAAGCCCAAGTGCAGCCCAGTTGCTTACAGCAGCTCTTCCAGCTGGAAAAAACATTGAGATGCCATAGTATCCAGTCCACATAGGTGGGAGGGGTTCAGAAGGGAAGAGAAAGTAATAGTTTCAGAGTGAAAACCATTTTATAAGGAAATACAGCGGTAATGTGGTGAAGTATAGATACAGCTATATACTAAATTATCCCAGATTAAGTATTTTTAGTGTTGCTCTGCTACGCTGGTTCATTTATACAGGAATCAAGTACCTAGCTATATTAACAGAGTCAAGAAGGTAAAACAGTAACCACAGCCATTCTGCATCTCTCTTGTTCAATACAAACTGATTTTTTTCAAACAAAATTAAGTTATTTATTTTCCCACACAAGCCTGTTCCATATCGTCATCCCTATTCACTCTTACTGCCAGGAATCCCCACTACCTATCATGCCAGCTAATAAATTGGGAAAGGTTTTGCACTAAATCTGCCTAGTGTCACACCAGCTGAGACTTATACAGGGCTCTAGATCTCCCCTATTCACAAAGTATTTAAGCACATGATTTATTGTTGGCTGTGTAAGGAGAAGGTGGAGGAGGAGGAATATCTGTGTACTTGGCAAGCAGGTCACTCAATTGTGCCGTACAGCCTTGCTGCATTTCCAGGCACTGGCATTTCCTTCCAGTTTGGACAACAAAGACTATTGTATAAGCCTTGCTCCCCTACTGGATTTCCTTCTGTATGCTACTACCTGCATGTAAAAATAACGCCTAAAAATTACAAATTAAAAAATAGTTCCCCCTCAATGTATTTAAGTCTTTAATACTTTGCACTCTTCTACTACAACAAAGGCTTCCTTCTCTTCCCCGCCTTTTCTTATAGTCTAAATGAAACTTCAAGATGTTTCGGATGCGTTTTGCTTAGAACATGCTTAATACACATCCAGATGCTTTAGGATAACAAACAGCAACAATAAGAACTTGAGTTCTATAAGAAAATATAAAATGAGACCTTTGGAAACACAGCAGAGGCATCAATGAATGGTTGAAGGGTCATCCCTGTTAATTTGATTATTCTGACACTGAAAAGCTACTTGCAGTGTAAAGTAACCATTAGAGCATACTGAAATTAGACAAGAGCAAATTTATAGCAATAACCCAATAATCTAAGAGCCAGTTTAACCGAAATTTCAAACCATTGACCTGCCTGCTTTGCAGAAGCATTGGGAAAGAGGGTGATGGCTGTTTTGACATAAGCAGAAAACTTACTGTAAAAGAAAGCTATGCAGCTGTCTTAAAACCCATTAATTTGGAGGTATGACATGCTTCTGCCTCCAGTGTAGAATTACAGGTATCCAAGAAAAAATATGGGATAGTTGCTATTATAAACAGAAAACCTACTATTTTAGGAGGAACTTTTGCAGTATCATTCATCCTCTTGAGTAAAGGCATTGATTAGCATTATGGACAGGTATTGCAAGCTAACTTAAGGAACCGAGGGAGGAAAACCCCTTATCTTTTGGAAAGGATTCTCCAAAGCTTTCATTGTTAAGTTAGCAACCTGAAGCGTGTATCACGAGTGGTTCTCCTGGGTTTCTTTGGAAATAACCAGACATTGCACATAAAATTTTCGATGTCATAGGGACCCTACAGTTCTCTGTAAAAATAGTGTGCAGGTTGCACATCACTTGGGTGCATTTGAAACATGTGAGGCATAAGAATAAAGACTGAAGGAAAACCAAGAAACAAATCAGAAAGCAGCCAGAACCTGTCACTGTATTCCTTCTTTAAGCACAAATGGAAGTTACCGCTAGTTTTAGTGAACCTTTACTAGATTTCTGATTTTCCCATCTAACATTAGATATAATTTTAAGAATCCAGAAGATAAAACAGATAGGGATACAAAAGGGGAAAAAAAGAGAAGAAGGAATCCACATAGACCATTGCCTGTCTGACTCGGGATAGGGAGAAGATACTTGGAACTTTGTTCTTTCAACCTTTAGCAAAAACATTGCTCCTGGAACAGATTTTGTCTTTAGGTATCTTGATATTTGCTCCGTAACTTGAAGCATGGATCTAAGGTGATTCATGCAGGTTTGTTTATTCTGAAATTCTGCTGCAAACGTGCATCCATCTGCAAGGCACAGACCTTTCAAAGCCATCAGGGTACCAGTGAGGCAAAGGGTGCCTACAGCCTGGTGCAAGACTAGCTGAGTGCAAGAATGCTGCAATTGTTCCAGGTTACACCAGTAACTGGTTTAGTGATTTAGGCTTTTTTTCCGCTAAGTATGATTACTTCACATGGAATCATAAAATCATGCAAACATTGGAAGGCTGTTCTTAGGTCCCCATAAGCCTTTTCTTCCCCAGTGTAAACAAGCCGAGTTCCCTGAGCATCGCCTCACAGGGAACTCCAGCTCTGTTACCATCTTGGGCTCTACTGGGCTCGCCCACCTTTATCTACATCTTCCTTGTACTGAGGACCCAAAGCCAGGTGCAGCTGGGAAAGCCGCTGTGTTCATAAATTAGATTAATACTATTAACTCCACAGGTCTTCGAATTCATTGGGCTTGAGTTTATGGAACAAGCATGCCACTGCCACAGTGATCAGCATATAGTGGATCAGGTCACAGATATCATATGTTAAAACCAGAGAATTCTGTAAGTTTAATTCATCACATCCTATTACCCAGGACTACAGCCAGATTTGTAATACACAGCCATTTGCCCAGGAGATGTAGCTGTGGGTCATGACAGGAACTAGCGGGGGGAAAAAAACAACAAACAAAAACCAACCAACTAAAAAAGGCAACAGAAATTTCTTCCAGCTTTGATATCCACTGCTTATATTAATATGCCAGTGTACAAATGTTTAATCCGAATAATTAGCATACATAAGTCTTTTTCACTGACAAGCTTCCTTAGTGATCATTTTACATGTGACATTCCTACACCATCACGCAGACAAGCTGGGTCTCTTTTATTCTTTTGTTTTAATGGAAGCTAGGAGTCCAGCAATCATTTGATATCTTACATCGATCTTGTCACACCACACTATTCATAGCAGCATTTCCATCTGAAATATTAATGTACTTTTCTGGCTTTGATTGTTATTGGGTAATCTTAAAAGCATTCCCCTGGATTTCATTTGGGAATGACAATATTTAATACTTTGTTTCTGTTCTTTATTTTCCTTGCTTTTTGATTGTCACGAACTATCAAGTAGTTCAGAGTGCTTTCAGGGCTCCGAAGGGCACCTGAATTTCTGGATCTAGCATTTACAAGCTTCTGCATAATTGATTTCTACTACAGCTGAAAAAACCACCATTTTGATCCCAGATCACCCTTCCCATTTAGAAATCAACTGTGGAAGAACCACCAACACCTAGTTACAGCATTTTCAATTTTAAAATCTCAAAGCATCCAATGCAAAATGGTTTTTTAAATGCAAAAAAACATTTATCATTTCTAAGGGAAAATGCAGCTTGTTCTCTACCTACACATAGGAATGACTGCACAGGAGAGAAGGCTAACTTCTCGTTATCACTAGGCAGGCATTAGGCTGCTCTGCTGAATGCCAAGCACCTTTTGACTCTGCTGACTTCCCTGATCATCAAAGATCATTCTTCTTTCCCGTAAGTATGTGCTTAATGTAATGTTCGCACCAATGCATGGTGCACAGCTATGGATTTAATATTTCCAAATTTTGGAGACATTCAGATTAGGTTGATTTAGACCATCTGTATTAAAAATATACCTATTTCCGCAGAATTTCCCTTTGAACAACATGCTCAGTTGTGTCCTGTAAGATGTTAATTAACATGGCAAGGTACCATGGTGCTAAATTATTTCTAAGTATTTTGAATTCAGGATATTTGCTTTCTTTGGCGATAAGCAGCATGAGCTGTATCCAGCAAAACCTCAAACTGTTGTTTGAAGTGGTATCGTTTTTAAAACCACTTCAGCAGCATAGCAGAATTAGGACACTTTTAAGGGAGTGGGAGGAGAGATCCTATATGAAAGAGAAAATATTCTCACTCTCTCCAAAACGCAAGCATGAGTGAAATGAAAAGTAAAAAAACAAATATTTAAATTAACTTTTTGAAATTTATAATGTATTTGGAAGAGCAGACTTAAAAGCTAGCTCTAACTGATGGTTAGCTGACACTACCTTTTTTGGATTTGTAATAGCTTTTGAAAATTCAAGCTCGGAAGGATCAGAAAGGAAAAACAACAAAGTACATCAAGAAGATGGGTCAATTAAAAAACCACAAGAGCTTTATGGAATTAGTGAAGGCAGCCACACACTGTTCCCTTTTTGGAAGCACTCCAATTCTTTAAATCAGATTAGGGTCAGTCCTAATTGTTTCAAGCACAAAGATGTGTGGTATTTATTTGCTGGGTGCCTTCTTCTCTGACTGATTAGCTTTATGAAGATTAGCTCCCAGTAATTTCTGAAATGGCTAATGTAAGGTAATCAGCTCACAGTGTGCTGTAGCTTGCACAGCCCAGGAGAAGAGTTTACTCATCTCAGCCGAGAGAAGGATTATGGAAGACATTACAGAAAAAGAAGCAGAAAGTTAGCAGAGTTCCTCCAAAAAAGTTCCTGCAAAACTTGATTCAGCTTTTTTCAAAATATACTTTATAAATAGAATATGAAGAAGATTGGTATGGCCTGAACTATGCTAGAAAATACTTAAAAACACAGCAGAAAGTGCTTCCAGAAGGGTTTCCTTAAAAATATTGTGGTGTCTCTCACCATTTTTGTTCTCTGTGGCATTATGTTTAATCTTTTTATGAAGTTCATAGAGAAAGAACAGTGATGCATCCAATAAGAAAACTGCACTCTCAAGGAGATCTTACAGTATGATTTATAAGAGTTTCTTCTCAAAGCTGTCTCAAAAAAAACCAGCCTGGAGCCAGAAATATGCTAACTAGGGCATTCGACAGAGATTCTAATCATAAAGCCATAATAAAGACAAGTGGAAGAAATTCTGATTTTCCACAGAACTACATGATATCCTGGTTCCCAGTTTCAGAAGATAAAGGGGAAGGTAAACAGGAGTTGTGAGGAAAAATCAAGACTTTTCATTTGAGGCTAAAGAAAGCGCCAATTGCAAAGACCAGCTCCTTTAGATAGGTCCAACTGCCACCTACAATAATAGGAGCAATGAAAAACCCCTATAAATTCTTCAAGGTAGGTGACTGATGGAGAAGTTAAAGAAGCTGAGCAGCTACCATAAAAATCAGCTGAGCATTCTGAACCCAATAATGATATTTGTTATGTTAAATACGTTAAATACATCTTCCATTCTGTTTCTCTATGTGTGTTCTGTTATTTAAACAAAAAGATTTTTTATAAACCTCCCAAGTGAGGCTGAGGGTTCAGTAACCTTTAGAATTGGGATTCTTATGGTGTTGTGCATACCTTGACCACTCAAGTTACCCGAAAGCTTGTAGGGTGCTCATTCACTGGGAATGGTTAATATAGGTATTTACATCAAAGCAATGTTTTCCATTAACTAAGTTCACCCTGTCATTCAGCAAGACAATGACTGATACATGAACACAAGCAAGTGCACAAGAGGCTCTGCCAAGCATTTTGTACTGATGTGCCTTCCAACTAGCTTGGGATTTACTGCAGAAAGTCAGGGTTTCTGACTTTGAAGGATTTATGGATTATTGAATTACAATAGTTAAGTAACTTCATCTTCACTCAATTCATGTCCAATTTGCTTTTTCCCTGGAGCTACCTGTAGTCAGTGTTCAGTCAACATTTACAAGAATAGCTTACAGAAGGGTCTGATTAAATGCAGAAAGTTAAACAGATTCACCACTGTTAAGAGGCATGAAGTTTCAGTTATGGTTCTCTTGTTCCAGTGTGTCCTAGTCATCATATTAAACATCAGTAGAAGTCTTGTAATATGTTTTTAGTGAAAAATTTTTCTGTAAATTTAATCTCAATCTCTATTTTATTATGCACAAAACTTTTGGTTCTTACATAAAACTCATCACACAATACATGTCAACATGCAGTGACTCAGTTAATGGGTAGGTGGGAATGTGTGACAGGTAAAATTTGTTAATAGAAAACTTAATGAGAGTATCAAACAAAATAGCTATTAGCATTAGGAAGGACTGAAATATTTTTTAAATTATTACTAAAAAAATAAGCAACATATTTAAATGTGAGATGACGAGTGAAGAAGAGTATTAAAAGTTACTTCACCATAGAAACATATGATGTCATTGATACACAAGAATATTGTGGTTGCCTTAAGCTATACCCAGCTACAAGTCTTCGGGCTGCTATAAATAAGGTTTGTTAAAGTTCTTGGATTGGAAGATAAAATGAACAGAGTTTTTAATCTCAGGAGAAACCACAGTTAAACATTATAATTACTGAGACCAGCTATTTTAATACTGTGTTAATTTTAATGACCTTATTCATCAAAAGGCTTATGAAAAGGATGACTAAACCCTAAATGGAAAGAGTAAAATGTATTCTTAAACAACAAAAGAATTCAGGGGTTCATGGCTCATGTTTAAAACTCAACACACAAAGTAATCTGACTCATACCTGTCTTCTCCGTAATGTTAGAAATCTAGAGAGATACTAAAAATTGTTAAGCAATGTTAGGGCGAGCGAAGGATTTAATTAAACTAGAGCGTAATCCTTTTAAGGAATTTCAAAGCTAGATCAGTGGCACTATACAGAGTAATTTGATTGGTTTCCTTTACTAGCTCTCTTCCCTTTTTCACATTGTAATATCACTACATTAAACATTAATCACTTTACATAGCCACATGCCAAATTCTTGTCAAGAATCTCATTATCTCATGTCTCAAATATAGCAGTATCTTCTCCTCTGGCCTACTCATATCCATTCAGGTTACTGCTGCAAAAACAGGTCGCTTACCAGTAACGACCACAAGTGCCCATAATGGCTAGGAAGAGAAAAAAATAGCATTTCTTTTCATTGTGAATATATCCTCCCTCTTGGAAGAGTAGAGGATGTCATCCCATATCTGCCATTTGTAGTCTACATGCTTGACAAAGGCGAGCTAATGCTTTATCATCCATAAGTATGCAAGGAAGCGTACTGTACATCTGACCACAGGCTGACCACCAATTTCAGAGCTTCCTGACAAAGAAGATGAAGGCAGATACTATCATCAAGTGCCTGACAGCTGAATGTACACAAATTTTCATGTCTGCAGAGGGAGGTGGGATTTTCCCAAGCAGAAAAGACAAGTGTGACTACTGGTCAGAGGGGTGAGTGCATATTAAGAAAGCCATAAATTAAAATTTATAGCTTTCAGAGAAGTCACTTTTCTTTTTTGCAGCTATGACTTTTAAGGGAAAGGAGAGAAAGTGAAAGAACAAAATACTCTCAAGGAAATGAAAAAATACTGAAGAGATGGACTAAGTGCTTGAAGCATCAGTGCTGACCTATAATACAGTGGAAAGAAATCAGAATTATGGACTGCAGGAAAAAAACCCAGAACTTTCTCCATCTTTCCATTAGTTTTCTTTTTTAGATTCTGCAGGTTTTAAGGTCATTCACAGCCTCTTATCAGGATCATTCTGTACTGACAGATCAAGCAAACATGATTTCTCGCTTTCAAATTTCACTGATTATATTTTCAAACAAATTACTTTTGTTTCCCTGAAGTTATCTTCACACTTAGAAAAATCTCTTCATGAACACCTGCAGTCATGATACTCCAAACTCTTTAAAACTGCTCCTTCTCATGATACTTAAAAATAACTTGGAAATAGTTGTGCTTCTAACAGCTAGAAAAACTCATGCCTATAAAAATGAGCGTTACTGATGATGTCTCCATGGGGTTTTGAAGGCAGAGATGAACAACATCTGCTAGTATTGTGTGATGGGTGATGAACATAAGCCAGCTCTAGTCAGAAGGACGATAGCTACGTTACACCAAGGGGCTGAACATCTCAGCAGGACTCTTTAGTTTGGTCTTAAACTAGGCAAACTTGGTCTCTGGGTTGGGACTGGTAAGCAGACAGCTGGGTTCTGTCTAGAAAAGACCACAGGTACACAACTCTCACTCTTTTCTTTTTTAGCCAGATCAAGCAGAAATAGTTACATTTAAAATATACAGATAAGAACAAAACCTAAATTCTCCTCAGTTACATTTCTTGATTGAAATGGAAATATGCAAAATCAATATTTTATAATATTGATATATAAAATAGTAGCTCCTCTCATTCAGATGCTGAGCAAAAGATTCTGTTTTGATTTATTCTAATCTTTTGGATTTCTTATTCACAATGCAGATGTTACAGGTCTGCACATCATTGACAAGGAATGTTCATGCTGGTATTAACGGTATTTATACTTGTGGTCAATAGAAGAATATCATTTGAAGAAGATCTTTTTCCTTTTTACCCTGGAGATGCCAAGAGCCACCATTAAATTGAATACAAATACTACTATAGCTGTTGAAAAGACACCAACAGAAATATTTCTTCACATTCTTATAGTGCAGTAGAGTAGATGAATTTTCATTACTTTTCACATTGATTTTCTCTGTAATTTAAATCCCTTTTCAAGCTCTACAAGCTACATCTACACTGCCACAGGTAGATCCATTGCTCCACTAGCCAGATCCACAGGAGAGCTTCTTGGCACCTTTCTGTGATGAGTCTAACACGAATATTCTTCAGTTAAATGTTTGGTAACTGTGTATAAACATACCTTTCAAGTTGTGAGATAACAGAAACTAAAAGTCCCTGCAGAGCAGTGAGTGCAAATGCAGCCTCATGAAGGCACTTTCTGTCCCCAGAATCTGGGGGGAAGTTTTATGACCACTAGCGGAAATGTGGAATGATAGAGATGAAAATGCAAACGGAGAGCTCTCTCTTCTCCTGTAATTGTTGTAATGGATCATGAAATTGAAGTCATCAAGAAGGAAAGATCCTGTATGGATTTAAGAGATACTGCTTGTTCTGGCTAATTGTGTCAGCCTGGAGTAGCTGATTAGCATAATTAATCTAAACTTCTGATTACCCAAAGGAAGGAGATGTTCCTCGATGCACAGGTGAAATACAACGATTGAGACTTCAAGAAGCTAATATATAGTAGCCAGTAAGCAAGAGTATTTCAGAGTCCTGTTTGGTTGTCTCTTGCTTTCTTAAAGAAGGACTGACGAGAATCAGGAGAGCATACTGCTTTAAGTCCAGTTCTTTGCTGAGCGTACAGTGTTGTAAGTTATTTTGACTTGTTAATGACAAAAGAGCTGTGCTAGTAATCTGTACATCAGTACTGTAGTATTATTACCAACTGTTTGTAGTAAAACACTTGGTGATCTCAAATCAAAGATGGGTCCTTGTGGTGCTCAGAAACCACAGAAAAGTCCTAGAAGAAGCTTAGAGTTAAAAAAGCCAGGAAATGAGGAGAGGTTAAAACACTGAGCTTTTGCCACCATAGCTGTCAGACAGAGAACTGCAGCTAGTCTCCAAGTGTCTTATAGCCTAGAAAAAATCTGACCCAAGAAGTCAGTCTTTTCTGTAGGTATACACCACAAGAGCTCCTGCATTACATTCTCAAAAGAAAGTTTCCCTAATTTCACTAAATGGTTTATATTGTTATTCTACCTCTGGCTTCAGAGCTAACCTAATCTTATCCTAAGTAAAAAGGCACAGGCTCTGGGTATCTGGAAAAGACTCTTAATGACTCCCAAAAAGGAGGATCCAGTAACTGTGATGATGTTCCAGTTGTGTTCAGTCAAGTCACTGAAAGAATATTTTAAAAGTTACAGATAAGGAGTTAATGGGCACATTTAGGATTTTATATTGAAAATCTGAGTCATGCATTTGATTGTCCTCCATTATAAATCAGGAAAGCTTCAGCAACTGCAACAGCTGAGAATCCAACTTAATCATTTTACCATTTTCCATTGTCTCAAACAGAGAAGGACAGTTACATAAGTCATAACAATGTAAGATATGTTTTAATGATTACATATAAAATATTTCTTAAGAAAACATTATAATGAATTTTAATTGATTGAAAGTTGCATTACTGTAAACCTTCTGTTTGTTCTCAGTATAGACACTGATGATGAAATACTGCTTATTGTCATCACTGCCCTTCATGTCTCATCAGCAGAGAATAATTACGGGATTTTCACTTAAAATTCGCTGCTAATACAGTATTTTGTTCCCTGTTGATACTTCCAGCAAACAGGACGTTCTTGAACTGCAAATTGGACTGAAATTGCAGTTGTGTTGCCATATAAGCCATCATGCAGTCAAGGCCAAGAAACCCCAACTTGTTATACTACATTAAGAGTCCAGATCACAGAGGAAAAGCCAGATTTGAGTAGTCTTCAAATACAGAATCTTAGACTCTTTTAGGTTGAAAAAGATCTTTGAGATCATCAAGTCCAACCATTAATCCAGCACTGCCATGTCACTAAGCACCGCATCTATGCATTTTTTAAAACCCTCCAGGGATGGTGATTCCACCACCTCCCTGGGCAGCCTGTTCCAATGCTTCAACACCCTTTCAGTGAAGACATTTCTCCTAATATCTAACCCAATCTTCCCCTGGCACAGCTTGAGGCCGTTTCCTCTTGTCCTGTTGCTTGTTTTCTGGGAGAAGAGACCGACCCTCATCTGCCTACAGCCTTCTTTCAGGCAGCTGTAGAGAGCAATAAGGTCCCCCCTGAGTCTCCTCCTCTCCAGACTAAACACCCCCAGTTCCCTCAGCCAGTCATCATAAGAATTGTGCTCCAGCCTTTTCCCCAGCTGCATTGTCTGTCTCTGGACACACTCCAGCCCCTCTGCATCCCTGCTGAAGTGAGGGGCCCAACACTGAACAAAGGATTCAAGGTGCAGCCTCACCAGTGCCCAGTACAGGGGATCAATCACTTCCCTCATCCTGCTGGCCACACTGTTTCGGATACAAGCCAGGATGCTGCTGGCCTTCTTGGTCACCTGGGCACACTGCTGGCTCATGTCCAGCTGGCTGTCCACCAGCACCCCCAGGTCCTTTTCCACCAGACAGCTTTCCAGCCGCTCTGCCCGAAGCCTGTAGCGTTGCATGGGGCTGTTGTGACCTTTTGAAACACTTATAAAATTCTGTCATTGGGGGTGAACTTTTAGATAATGAAAATGAGGTTTCATTACACTGGAATGAACAACAAAGGAAAAACATAAATGAGACTCCAGGAGCAGATTTCCTATTGAGCAAGTTCTCACACCTCCAGTACAACTAGCTGGCACAACACATCCTGCCCTGACACGTTAAATAGTCTCACACAAATATTTGCTGATGCCTCATCCTCTTCCTGTATAGACAAGGCCATTGTCCCATCCTGGAGACAAGCTGCAAAGACATTTGATCAAAATCTCAAATACAAGTATTTTGTCAAGACGCACACAACAGCTGCACAGCCTTACAGGTGGAAAAAACGCAATGACTGCAGTGATGCACTACTGACTGCCACAGAGCAGATGGAATATGAGACACTTCCTCAAACTAAAACCCAGCTGCTCTGAGCCAGGGGAAGGTACCAGCAGCACAAACATGAACATGACACTCTGCAATAAAAACTGCCAGCACATTTGAGAAGTTCATTAGAATCTGGAAATGTTCTTCTCATACCAAGTTTCCTAAAACATTTGCCACTTCCTGAGTGAATGAATAGCTTGATCTAATATTTGGCAGAATCATAAAGAAACTTTAAAATATAATATACTTTACAGTCTAATGTCCAGGGGCTCAACAGGCACAGCTGTTTCATTAATACATTAATTGCCAGCCCTCACTGTATCTGTTGTTGCTCAGGATACTATTGACTTGTCTCTAAACCTTAATTAACCCTATGGATAAATAAATAATTACCTTATAATAGCACTTTCTGATACTCTTGACCTGAAAAAAGGCTATCCTCTTTTCTAATGGCACAGCTAGTTCCCTGCTCCAAGGAAGAAGGTACGGTTTGATCCCCCAGAGTTTCATTTGCAGAGAAGTCCTGCAATTGCTGCACCCTACAAACACAGTTCTATGGCAATCTGAGCAGAGTAAGGAATGCAACAGAGAAATAAATGAAACAAGTGGCATGAAATTTCCAAAAGGGCCTCCCCTTTGCCTTGGGGAGATAAAACATTGTGTTGCTCAGGACATGGCTTGGAAAAGTATTCAGAGACAGCTGTCCTGTCTTTAAGCTGGAAGGTTTGCTTGCTTTCAAATCCCGCTTAACTCCTGGCATATAGTTTATTTAGTTATTCTGTGCTGGAAAGAATCTGCTTGACTTTCCAAGTACTATGCTGAATGAAAGGAAGACATGTGCAGGAAGGAGGAGAGGCTGGCTTGCATTGTCATGTGCTGCCAGGGACTGGTTTAGTTTCGGAAGGCTCATATCACTGTACCATTTTTCATGCTAAATGGAGCTGCTTTATTTTAGATGCTCAAAAGAGCTCAAATCAGAAGATATTTCTTTAGGCTAATGTACTGACCTTCACAGTATTAGCTTTCTAAAGTCAAGCACTAGCTACTTTCCTACGGCTGAGATGAGTATGCCTTTAGGTTCATCCAGAGCTAGATGTCCAACAAATTCACTACTGTCAGTCAAGCATGAGCCATACACAGTTCTTGGCTTCCAGAGGAAATAAACTCTCCTACAATTCCCAAGAAAACCCAGGATGCCAGATACCAAGCCACACAACTAGTCCTATTAACTGCAAGGAAGGCACTCCTTCAGGACTTCACTTCCACAAGCCAGGTACTATTTTCTTGGCCCCAGCTTGTCCCACAATGAGATTAGGTGTAGGAGAGATACAAGCAGCACTGTTTTCTAAACATGTAGTTACTTTTCTCAATGTTTATTTTAAACGAAGACCGCTATTTATGACACATACACACCAGTGTTTTAGCTGGTCTACAGAAAGATATGATTGGAAAACAGGATCTGCTAAGATTAGGCAGCATTAGTAGAAGAATTGTGCTGTTCACATGAATTTTACTATAATTTTTCAGGCAACAGTTCACCTTTATCTTTTTTGTGCGAAGGAGACACCAGAATATTATAAGAAATACCGCGTTCCATGCCAGAGAAGCAATTCCATTTGCAAAAACTAGAACACTTGGGCTAATTAGAGTGGCTCTGATACTTTGATCAGAGATAAATGAATGCTTTGTATGAAATCCCTCTCTTAGTTAGCTTCTTTTACTAAATTCCCTCACTAATGCTTTCCAATTTCACATGAGGGAAGGGTGAGAAAGGAAATTTTTTAATCAACTTGCGGTAAATTTAAGAATAGTTATCTAAAAGTTCCTCTGGCTTTGTAAGAATATATTATTATTTTTGTCTTATTAACACCTTCTTTTATTTATATCACAATTTATTAAACCATTGCATGGTATATAGAACAGAAGAAGCACAATGCATAGAGTATTTTAGCCCCATTCCACGTTTATTATTTTCTCATTGCAGAGGTGAGGGTAGGGATCATAGCTCTGTTGCAAGCATGATAAATAGTACTAGTAATTACCTGTAGCAGTCAATACTCACACTCTAACTGCATTTCACATATGAGTAATTTCATTAAGTTTAGCAGGACAATTTTGTACCTAAGGAAGCCTTCTAGCTGTAAGTTTTTAGGCATTATTCCAGCTGTAAGTTTTTAGGCATTATTCTAGCTGTAAGTTTTTAGGCATCTTCAGCATTCATATGCTCTGCATTTCAATGTGCTTGCTCACTTTGCCAAACCTTTTCCACTATTTGTACTGTCCAGTGGTAAAAGCCAGGGTTTACAGGTGAAATGATTTCGGAAAGACCGAGGAATTTCATGGCAGAGAAAGAAGTAAACAAATTCAGCCTTAAGCCAAAATTGCCTTGGATCATATTTACATAGCGACATCTTTTGTGATAATGAAAAATCAAGAAAATACATGTGATTGATTATAAATTTAGCAAAAAGATTAAAAACTGGAAGATTGATTAACATTCCTTTTCCCCATCTGCATGCCTAACCAGTTGTAAGTCTATCAGAGCATCTTGGTTCACATTTCTTCCATTCCCTTGTTTACATCAACCAATTCTCACTGAATACCAAGGAAAACACTGTCAACTGCAAAGATGAAGTAACATTATTTTCAAAATTAGAACTTGAGTTCTACCTAAAGCCAAAAAGATTCATTGAAAGACCTAAAGCCTACAAAAATTCCCCAAGAGAGTTTTAGACAGCATGCCTGCACCTTAGAGATCCCAGATTTGGCTCTCTTTCATTTTTTCTATCCTTACTGGCAGAAGACAGATCTCCAGTATTTCTGAACATTACATTCCCTTTATAGTTAAGTGCCTCGTAACAGTCTGAATCCTTCAGTCATATAATGACAGTGAGGCTTATGGTACACAAATGCTACTTACTGACAAAGGCAGACCCCTCCAAGAAATCTTGCCACTCTCAGAACTGTTGTGACAGTCCCATTGACAAATTTCAGGCCCCTGAACAATCACCAAGAAATCTTGCTACTCTCAGAACTGTTGTGACAGTCCCATTGACAAATTTCAGGCCCCTGAACAATCACTGCAAGAAGAAAATTACGCTCACCATAATTTAAATAATTTTTAAAATATACCAAAGTAATTTCTAATTGTTCAGAAAAAGTTTTTCTCTTTCTGGAATTTTAAGCTTAGATACTTCTTGGACATATAAAATGGTAGTAGTAGTTATACAGATCTGATGCTAATGTAATAGGTACCAGCACAATAGACAGTTAAATACAGGAGACAACTGATATGAAAAGAAAAACATATAGTTGAAATGTATATATAAGACTTGCAATTTGTCATAGACAGGTCACAAGCAGCAAATACCTTAGGCAGTTGCAAATAGGCTAAGGTATGAGATGGGAAGGAGGTCTAGCTGGGACCCAACTCCCACCTCCCAACAGATGGTTAAGTTCTGTTAGTAATTTTGATCCACTTTCATCACTATGTCTAGCAGACTTCAGTTATTCACATTCTATAAAATCTGCAATGTGTTTTTCCTCACACTTCTGATTTCTTCACTGCGATGTCAGAGCCACGATGTTGGCTTCCCCGCACCCCGCCCCCTTCCCTTCTAGCACTGAAATTCCTGTATTTTCTTAACCTGGCATATTAATGTGCAGGAAGGATCAGCTAGCTTTTTCCATTGGAGATGAAAGCTTAATTTCACTATAACACACAGCAAATGTTTCTGTACAGCTAAGCAGGGAGGCGACACAGCAAGGATGCAACAATCCAGAAAAATTCACTGCTTTATAACTAAATCAGTCACCAACATACCCAGCTATTGTTGTCACTGGATTTCCTAAAGCAGCTTGCTGTAATTTTCATTGTTTTACCTTTAGAACCAAGTAGCTTACCTTGTCTTAACTAGGCACAAATGTATGTTCTGAGGTTAAGAACTACAGAATGACAATCACAGACTGGCTGAGGTTGCCAGGGACCTCTGGAAGCTCATCTAGTGCAACCCAGCTACTCAAGCAGGGCTACCTAGAGCCAGCTCTCCAGGACCATGTCCAGACAGCTTTCAAATATCTCCAAGGAGGAAGACTGCACAACCTCCCCAGGCAAGCTCTGCCAGTTCTTAGTCACCCTCATGGGAAACAAGTGGTTCCTGATATTGATCTTTAAAGGTACCTTCTATGATTCTATGACCTCCTGTGTTTCAGTTTGTGCCCATTGTCTGTGGTCCCTTCAGGTATTTAGATACATTGATAAGATCCTCCTGAGCCACCTTTTCTCTGGGCTGAATGGCCCCAGCTCTTTCAGCTTTTCCTCACAGGAGAGGTAGCCCAGTCCCTTTATCACCTTTGTAACCCTTTGCTGGACTCTTTCCAGTAGTTCTATGTCTTTCTTTTACTGGGGAGCCCAGAACTGGACAAAGTGCTCTGCATGCAGCCTAGGTCATGTAGGCCATCTAGATGGTCATCTAGATGCAAACGCAAGTTCATAGCAAATAATATAAGAAAAATATGCGAATGTTAAGACTGAGTAATTGTAGCTCATGGCAGGCATTCCTAAAGAACTGTGGAAGTACTGAGTGTCTACTGGCTCCGTCAGACCATATTGGGATTCACATTTCAGCTTCCCACACTCATAACTGTCCAGCAGCAGCACTGCAGTATCTAATTCACACAAACACTACTATCTTTTCCACACTCTCAGACCTGCTTTCTTGCAATTTTCTGCATCATAACTCCTCACTGAGGACCACACTGTCCATTAGCCTGTGTTCACAGAACTTGCAGACTTTGAGCAGCAGTGATTTAATTAAAATTCACAATGTTCAGTATGGCTTATAACACTAGAGATTTCAAGTCCTGGGCACTTGCTGTTTAGCTGTAGTTAAACACACTTGACAGGCTGTAGCACAGCTGTAGTTTCTGGCAGTGCCCAGCAATGCAAGAAGCTGATGCAAAAGCCATTTTCTTCCGTTCTGTCAGCCACACTAATCATCTCCTTCCAGTTGTGGTGCAGTGCCACAGGCTGCTTTTCAAAGCCTACTCTGACACAACAGCAACAACACACCTCACACAAAGCTCCAGGGAGCCTAGCTGCTTCTCTTTCCTCTGACTGCAGAAAAGCTGCAAGATGGACCACGTAGGGTGCTCTGCATCAACTAAGATGATGCACACTCAGATTGTGCCCAGAATACAGGAATGCTTATACACCAAACCAGATTTTCTCCAGTTACAATTAAAACATATGCACGAAGTATTACTAAATCCTTCAGGACACCTATCAAGTTATTGCCTATATGTATAATATCCACATACCACAAATATAAAGGACAGTGTATGTGCATATAAAGAGATATTTCTATTTAATGAACAACATCGGATTCAGCAAAGCATATTATACATAGTGTCTGTCACTGGGATTTGTTTGTAATCCATGACAGGTTACAGTCTAAGCCTAAAACCTGAAGGAATGTTGTCAGTTGCATGCATCATGCATATGAGAGTACCTTATATTGTGTTTATCTTCCTGGCAGATTAACATTGTGATCATTTGAGAAAACTTCAAAGTATGAGAGAACATTTCAAGTTTTAAGGACTACCATAAATAAGATCCTTGCTGTGTTAGATGTGCATTGCTATCTTCCACATAACATTTAGAACTCCATCCTTAAAGAGAACTGAAATTTGTAAAAATGCAAATGCATATGCTTGAGACAAGAAAAAACTCCTTTGAATACGATCTCTGAAACATATTTGTTGTTGTCTATGCACTCAACTGATTTCATGTTAATCAGATGACTCACTAAATTTTATATATGGTAATGAAAACTACAAGTAATATCCTAAGGCAACAAAGAATTATTCACCATGCAATTGTTACAGCTGATAGCAAATGCTTCCTTTCAAGGTTTTTTCCTTATATAACAGATTTCCTTCAACTTGCCCATAGCAACAACCAGAAAATACCTGGCAAAGTCATCAAGAAAAAGACTAAAGGAAGAAAAAGTTGTATTTTAGTGATAATCGACAAGTGCAGTGTAACATTTTTTGTTCACGGGACTAATTTACCAAGTGCAAATGCGTTCATTTCCTTCCTGCTCCGTTTTTCAGTCTTGTAATATCGATGAGAAGGAAAGCTGCAGAACCCACATCGAACTAAGGCACACCAATCCCTTAGACAAGCACCTTCCTTTTCTGTGTCTCACTCATCACGCTTTTCCCCCCAATGTAAAACCAATAACAAGGAAATCTAAGTCTGAACTCTAGAGATCAGAAGTTAAAATGAGTGCATGAGTCAATTCTCAAGAACAAAAGAGAAATAGATATTGGTCTGCTTACACAGCCCATAATATTTTTGCCTTTCCTTGGAGACAGTATTGGAAAAGACCTCCTTTTTATTAAGACCAGTACCCCTTTTTATTGCAGACAACAATGTTATACTGTCCTTCATAAACTCATTGTGGGCAACCTTAAAATTTGTTGGATTTTGTCTCTACTTTTCCTGTCTGCTTATTCCAGAACAACACAACCATCAGAGCAAGAAACAATCTCATATTTTTTTTTAAAGATTTATTTATAATCAGTTTATTATAATTTGACTTTGTGTTATCTTTTAGCTCAAATCCACCTTTTCACTCACTGGTACTTAATTTCTTGATATATTTCAAGAGAGAAATGCATTACATGCCATACTTTTATAATTTCTTGTAAGATTGGCTTTTCATTCAAAATTAGCCTGGCAGTTTTTCCTTGCAACTGTTGACCACGATAATTTGGAGTATCCTAGATTGCGTCCACTAGTGTCTTTTATGAAGGCATGAATTTCTGCTGTAAAACACCCCATGCAACAACTCCTCAAACTGCATGCACATTTTTGCACTTCTATATCACACAGCAGCTAATAGTTTCCTTCTGATCAGCAAGAAGCTTTTGCACAGTGGTGGGGTTTTGACTATTGATGGTAATTGCTGAGTCTCTAACTTCAGCAGATTTTCCTGATCTCAGATGTTATATTCTTTTACTTTCATCCCATTGCTATCATTACAACCCTTAATACCACCCATTCTTTCCTGTTTAATATTCTACTACTTCTCCAAATTGATGACATCTTCAAGTCTGAGTTATAAGCAAATTAATTAGCACATTCGTACTCGTTATGTCAAGATCACAAGAAAAGTTTCCTGGGATTTCTAAATGCATCGGTTTGGTACTTTCTCCTTCACTGCAAACCACCTTTATAAATTGTGTACTAGCTTCCACTGACCTTTGAATTTTTGCATAAAGACCTATATAGATCGTTTGTTCTGCATCCAAATATTAATTTCTTATTTGGCATTATGTTTCTGAAACCCAGATTGATTAAATTCTCTCTCAGCTATTTTCTAAAAAATAATACCTTAAGATCACCTGATTTATCACCGGTGAAGAAACAGCCTGTCATATTCCACTTCCCATTGACATTGTTATTTATTTACTCTTATTGCTAAAAAATGTTCTGAAGACATATTTTATGGAGAGTAGAGCCAAGAACTCACAATGCCTGGCTCACTTTCCTCCACTCCTGAATTCTTCAGACCTTCAGCTTTTGTAACACAAAATCCACCGTTTCTTAATTTCAGTTTAATATAAGCAGATTTTAACCAATGATTTCCTGGTCTATTGTATTTTCTACAATAAGCAATTCTATAATATCCTCATTAACAACTAAAAGCACAGCTAAAATAGAGTTTCTCACAGATTCAGCGATTGCTTTGTGATGAAATATGTCACCTATCACACTCCAGAATATCTAGACACTACTATCGATAACAAAATTTGTTCTTCAATCTACACTTAGGACACCAGTTTTCTATAAAGGGCACAAATCCCAGTAGTATAAGTCAATTTTTGATTTGTCACCCCATCACATTATAATGTACTAAAAATACAAAAGGATTAAAGCTATTAAAACGTCATGTCTCTGAAAAGAAAATGATCAAAAATACAGAAGGAAATGTCCCGGAATAATATTCTAGGAACAATGATTTTTCGGTCGTGCCCTATTCTCACCATGAGTGAGCAAAATATAATAGTCTGTTTCACTAGATTTGTCAGGCTGTGTAATAGGATGAGAGTTTCATATTAGCTTTGTAAATCCTGTTATCATGAGCACAGATTCTGGTTAGGAACACAGGTGTTTTGGTTTTTAATCTTAGCTTTCAGAGTGCATGTATTTGTTTCACCATATATACTACCTGAGGATGGGAGAGAGACACTGAAGAAATACACACTTTTTATTCTAGCCATGAGAATTATAAACTCCACCAGGCAACCAATACATTAAAGTACTGGGCACCATTACTCAACACACTGAACTCATTTCTCCCTCCTTTCATGCATAATTTCCCTTCAATTCCTTGAATGGCACAGGACAGTTGCAATGGTGGTACAGAGAACAGTATAATCCAGCTGCATGAAGGTGATGTAAAGCCTAGAGAATTTAACCAAACTATTGACATCGCTAAATATAGGTTTGTCACTTACATGATTGCAGAGAATAAATCTGATAAATGCATATGACACTAAAGAATGAATGTTGTTTTCAAACAAAACTGTCCCTAAAATCCAGTTTGTTTTTTTCTTGAAGAATTTAAATGTTTTTGGATATATGAACAAAGAAGAATATACAAGCAATGAAAGGAACAGGTAATGAGGTTGAACATCATGGGAGTTAGGGGCTTTTCTATAGAACAGCTGTTTTTCCATGCAACATCATTTATGGCATTCAGCTGTATCTCATTAGGTAGGTTTTTAGCTATTTAGAACAGTTTACTTATCTTTAGGAAACCATTCTATTTCTGCTGAGGAAATAAAATTATTCAAAGATTGAAGTCACTACAGATATTGTATAAGTGCTGTCAGAATGCTGCTAACACACCTCTGTTTCCCAGAGATTTTACAAATTAATTTTAAATAACAGAGGACCTGTACAAATTATGTGCTATTCTAACATTACCTGTCCCACTATTTTTTCCACATGTTACATGCTTAGAGGACTAAGAAGGCTAGAAACAACTTAACTAAATGGACCTATGAAATTAATGAGTACTCTTTGGCCATTTTTGCTCTTCCTTGCAACTCTATTTTTCTGAAAACTCTCTAAATTACCTTTTGTTTCCATGAATATCTGGAGAATCTCACATTCAATAAAGCATCTAATTCTGGCATCTCCAAATATTAGGATTTGTGGTAAAAATAACACAAAATTTCAAAAGCAAAGAAGCAGCATGAAGACCAGTCCCTCAGAGGTAATCCTAACACATAGGTGCTCAAATGCAGCAACACAAGGAAACAATTTGCAAACAAACTTCCTAAAATGCATATATAAGAATAAAAATCTCATTACATTATGACTGTTTATTTTTTTAAGTTAAAGGCAAAACTGTAGTGACTAGTAACTGAATATTTATCCTCAACCTTCTAACTATTATTTTCCTGATGTGAGAATACAAGGTATTTTTTCAAGCACAGAAATTCCATTTCAGAAACCTGAATAGTTAAGCAGCGAACTCCACTAAGTACTAGTCTAAGTACTCCTCTGTGATCCAAAATGAAAAGACAAATAGGGCTTCTAATTGAGATCTTTGGGTTAAACACCTATTCCCAATATCACAGGGAAATATAATGTAAAAGAGGAATCAAGAATTTTCCTTTACGGAAATTTTTCTTCAAAATATTTTTTTTTACTTTTTGGAAAAGGCAAATTACTCAACAATTCTTTGCAACTATAGCGAGATATATCTTTCCAAGAGGGTTTCATTTCTATTTAGGTACTTAGTTTTGTTGAACTATCCTGAAACATTATCTCTTGAGTCCATTCAGTGATAAAATGAACGTCCCAGTTGTGGCTCAATGGCTTATGGGAATACTGATATTAAAGGTTTACAATTTCAGATGTAAATATTCATGTCCCAAGACAGCTGTCAAGGTTTGCAAAAGTTTTAGAGACTGACAATTTGTGTGATTGCGAAAAATGTATCATCAGTCTTTAAAATTCACTCTTCTCCAGGCTTACTGGTAGGCATTTGGCTGAATAAATTCTAATTTCTAAAAGGCTTTAACAGAGCTGACCAGACTCTTTCCTTCAAGTTCTGCAAAAGAAACTACATAAAGATTTATGGGGAAAAAGATTTATGGGGAAAAACATTGGACAGGAAAGATTCTTGAGGAAAAGACTGGACAGGAATTAGGGCACTGTTTTAAAATAAGCTCACCCAGAGATCTCAGCAGTGGCTTTTGAAGCATGATCAGACTTCTTCAAACTTTGCTGGAAGTACACAGCTGCTGGCTGCAGAAAACCTGTGAATCCACCCATGATTGCTCTTATTTTTAAAGCACTATACACATCTTCTGAAAAAAAAAGTCCTAAATACTTGAATTTAAGGATAGAGAATTTTGATTAAAGTTAAGCTTTACCAATTCACTGTACATTGTTCTTAAATGAGCACTCTGACCCGCTTCAAGTTTCTGCTCTTGGAGTTTTGTGGGTTTGTTCTTCCTCTTAGGTAATCTCAAGATTACATGGAGAACTTCTGGCCACACACAAGAAAGTGTCATGGTTTTGTCTACTGAAGAGATTATGAGCAATCATACAATTATCACTGTAAAATTTCAGCAGAAGGACTTACAGCACCATTTGTCTCACTCTCCTATGTACTTTGCACTCTGTTCTGTGTTAGAAAGGGTATAGAGAAAATCAAGTCCTCAACAGGATAAGAAATTACAGAAGACAGACAATGAATCAAAGCAATCTAAAGAATTTATGAATTAGAACATAAGCACAAAGGCCTTCTGGATTTGAACTGGAATTTCCTATACTACAAAGCAACTGCATTCACAGAAGTTGCATGTTTTTCTTTAAAGCATGATAAATCTCTTCCTCTGCTCTTTCAAAATGAAGTTTTGATCAAAGTACAAAGTACGTGACCTGTAACATTAGATGAGAAAGCAAATTCATCTTGTCCCAGGGATATTATGCAGAGCTGACTCAAAATCCCAGACGCAACTCTGCATACAGTTCTCCCTCTGGAGAGATTAAGAGATATAAGCAGATATGACAAGTGGTAATCACTCTGTTCAATGTGCTACCGGAAGATGCTAAGATACTATGATAACAAAAGATTTAAGAGCCATGAATAGAATACAATTTGTTCCTGCAAATTACTGACCTGCTATCAAGTAGCACTTGAGAGACTGGAAGCGAGGTATAGTAAAAAACATAAAGAGGGCAGCAATACGTAGCTTTAAGGCTCAGTATCTAATGTTCCCACTAGATTGTACTAGGAATCTGATCTACTCTTTAGAATAAAACCATATCTTGTAAAACGACAGGCAAACAGCACGTGAATGTCACAATTTCTATCAACCCCCAGTATTTAAACTCATTTAGGATCATTCACAGGCTTTATATTTGCTCTGCTTTCAGCAGCACAGTCCGACATGCACTCTTTCAGTTGCTATACTGCAAAATCACAAAAATAGAAGTAACATAAAGGTACATTGACAGAAAGATTGGAATGTTTCACTGCTGTAGGGCAGGTATATATCTTTTTTTACAATAACACCACTAAATATAGTCTCCCCTGCCTTCTGAACTTTAATGAAAAAAGCCATTTGTAGTTCCAGAGACCCTTAAAAAAATTGGATTTAAAACATGTCTCCTGCAATAACACTGCCAAAATATACCACAAAGCTTTCAAAAGTTTAACTTTTGGCATCAGAGAACTTCTTACATACGTTCTTTTGCATCAAGTACCAGGAACCCATTTATACTTTGCAACAGATCAGCTTCAGGACTTGCTACACTATATACTCTGAGCTGCTGTCATTAAAATCAACTTCTGCAATGAAAAACACAATTAGCAAATGTCAAATGTCTGGGAATAAAAAAAAGAGAGATTTCCTACAATGAGAATGGGAGTAAAGATTTATTTGTACTGTAGGGATCAAATTCCTTACACAGTGTTCTTCAAGCAAGGAACTGTTACATTTTTTTCTGCATAAAGGAAAGCATGTCACTGGACCAGCAATGTAGCGATTAATCAGCGAGATGCAACTTTTTTAAAATCATCAGAAAGTCTAATCAACAACCATAGAGTATGTGCAGTACTTCAACCATACAGGGGGGAAGAAGAACTGAAGAGGGCAAGGATGGGCGTAGAGCAGGGAAATACTCATATTTCTTCATAGTGAAGGTGGACTCTTCAAAAGAAAAGAACAAGATCCTTTCCTGCTACAATCACTCTCTTCTCCAAAGCCTTGAGACCTTCCAAACTGAAACATAAAACTACTGCTGCTGTGGAGTGGGATTTAGTCAGCACATCTCCTCAAGTTTCCCAGTTTCCCTTGGAAGGAAACAGAGTGTGCATGAGGGGATGGAGTGACTCTGTACTCCAGTGTTATGCCCTGTTGAGATAGTCAGGGACAAGGAGTGAGGTGTATTTCACAGTACAGCCAGGATATGCCCCCCTGGAACTAGGACAGCCAGAACTAACAGCACCTGCCAGAACCTTTCTCCATGCGATGTGTAACCAGCTTCTTAGGCTGAGTTGTCTTTTTTGTATCCAGCTAAGGAACAAAACGGCCCCCACCAGGCAAGGTGGTCTCAGCCTCTAGCCTACATTTGCTTCTACATTCTAGCTACATAATGCTGCAGTATTATGGGCAAGACAGAGCCTCGGAGGCTGCCACACATGAAGCAGAGCCTGCACAGTTAGAGACCCTTACCAACACCATTCTTGACTCCTGATGCCTTGCTGTATCTACCCTCTTTTGCATAAGAAGGAGCTAAACTGTCTCTTCTACTCCAGGAATAACATTCAGTATGGACGGAGCATCACCCAGCTAATGAATACTGAGAGTATTTCTGAAAACCCCTTGTTCTTTGTGTGGCATTTAGATCTCAAACCAGAGAACTCCACTAGACCAGCTCCCACTACATTGCTGTGACCAACTACTGGCAAGCAATTGCAGTGTTTGTACCATCTATTCAATTTCATTATTAAGTACAGTGTCCTACAGAGATACCATTTGTTCAATTTAGACTCAAAAGCTACCGTATTAAAAAGTTTCAGTAATCTGTTGAATAGCTGTTTATTCTGGATGGAACTTCACTCAAGCAACAATATTTTTTATTCCAGACTAATCTAACATAATATTTTTTAAAATAATAACAAAACTTACAAATAAACATCTGCAAGACTTCATTTGAACTAAACTCAAAAACTTTACTTTGGGGTTTTGCAATCCTATTTATTGACTTGAAACAAAAACTTTCATAAGTGACAATAAATAAACTTGAAGGGTGCATGGGGGCAGTAATAAAAACTGTTTCTACTTGAAGTATTTGAGAGGCTATCTTAAAATCTCTTAGGCTTACCAAGGTTTATGCGTAAGAAAATATATGATTTAGGAATTAATCACACAACACCAATTGGGTGAAATTTCTCCCTACTGCCTGTGACCACATGGAAATCATCAAAATAGAAAGCGGATTTATCTAGTGCAGAGGTTTTGTGCTAAGGTTAGGTCCAAGGTGAATTTTTTTCACTAATAAGTTAAAACAGTAGATATTGAGTACAGTAGCAATGATGAATTCTTACTCTAAAATAGATCTTTACCCACAATTTCTCAAGCTTTCTTCAGACAAAAAATAAATCATTTAAATAAAAAAGAAGCAGCAGCAGCTTAAAATCCATTGAAGTATAATTCACATGCAGTAAAAAAAAGAAAGATTCACATTGCCAACAGCAAGACTTGGAAGTCTGCAGCCCTGTGCTATTTCTGTTTGTATGATTACGCTTTTCTCTGGCAGATTGGCTTTTCACATTTCACCTGGTCTGAAATCCAACTACAAAATGAGGACATTAAAATCAAAGCGGAAAACTGGTGGAAAGGATGAGCTCCTTGGAGAGAGGAGCAGACCTTTGGCACCATCCTATTCCAGGGACTTAAACGTGATTTTCATAAGAGGAAATGGTTATGATATAGTGAATTCCATGGATGTGAACAGCAAGTTCCTGTAGAAGCAGCTATAGTTATTCAAGATTTATTCTTCAAAATAATTTCAACAAAAATTGGCCATTTTCAAAAAAAACCCTTCATCAGAACAGAAAGTTTCCAGATCTCAACTCCTTTTTTTTTTTCTGCCTTACTTTTTCCTCTCTCTCCAGCTGTTTGGTTTCGGATTATTTTTTTAGGAGGGAGGGATATTATTCCTCATTTTTACCATTTTTTTTTTTACTCCACTTTTTAAGTCATCTTCAAGCTTGTATAATTTTTAAAGCTCTAAAATGAAGAAAAAAAACCAAACCACAAAACAAAACCCAAACAAAATCCCAAAACCCAACAGGCGTGTTTGTGTTCCTTCTTCATCAATCTCAGTATAGAAAACCTGTCAAAGAAGTGAAGAAAGGAACATAGTAAATTCCATTATATTGCACTCACCTCAAAAATGGGATGAAACAGAGAAAAGAAAAATGGAAAAGGTAAAAGTTCCTTTCAAAAATTTATATTCTAATATTTCTGTATCTCAATACTGATTTAAATATCAAAAATATTTCTTTTAAATTCCTATCAATATTTGGAGGGGAAAAAACAACCAACCAACAATACAACAAACAAGTAAAATTTGCAAAATTGAAGACCTCTGAAAATATATAACCAGATCTGGAAGGGCATTTAAGTGTCACCATGTCTTTTTCTAATGGCCTTCTCAGCAAATGTCCAATGTGATATTTCTAACTATTAAAATATTAGAGTTGTAATGCAGTAGATGATGTATTTACACAGTAGCATGTATATAGAGACCCTTTTATGTCATGACCTCCAAGGTTTCTTTTATGTTTTTATCATCTTATGATAAATACCATTTAGTTCTGGAAAGCTCAGTTTCTGGTCCACAATATAGGAAGAAAATTTAGAACCACCAGGTTCAGTGTAAGGATCCTCAGTGGTTTCTATATTGTTCGTTAAATGTGTTACAGACATTTCTGCTTTTAAATCTAGAGTCTTCTTTTTCTGTGAAAGCTCCTCAAATGATACTTGGCCGAGCTACACAAGGTATCTGTAAAACACTGTCTCATCTTTTACAGTGAGTTCACAGATGCAACAGAACCTCGGGAACATTCTCAAGTTTTCCAGCTGAGCAAATACTCAACAATTCATACATTCTCTTGAATCCTTTACACCTTGAAGATTCTCTTCAATTCATCCCATTTGAAAAGCTATGGGGTTTTGGTTTTTTTGTTTTTCTTGAACCTAACTCATTTTTTCTTCTCCTTTTTCTGTTTTTTTTTTCCAGAAACGAAAAACACGAGCATTCTCTCTTTCATCTGTTTCCAGTGCGTTAGCAATGGCATTTTCCCCCAAATATATATAAAGTTAAATTTCAAGGGGGGATACCTGCAAAAAGTGATCTTAAATCCCATACAAAATCCCATGAAATGTGCATGATCTAACTTCTGTGCGAGTTTACATTTTTGCCTTCTCAGAAGGGATTAAAACCCCTCCACTTTTCTTGTAACACAGAAAAACTGTACAATGTCGTTATTACTGGAACCGTAATAAATGTGTTGTCAATTCCTCACCAAACATCTCATGACTAAGCATAAACCTTATATCAAGCTGAAGGAATGTTACATATCTGACCACTTAGCAGCAGTAACTATCCATCTGTTGTGCATTATTACTTCTATGAATCATAAACTTAACTTCAAATTAGGTGATTAAATAGTGGCATAATTCACTTAGATGTTAAAGGGATAATATTTTGTTTGTGGTTCCAACTGTTTACCTGTAATTAGATTAGCTGAAGCTTAGGGCATAACTGTGTAAAGTCCATTAATGACTGAAAATGAACACCAGGTTTTGTGTTTAGAAGTCAGAAGAGTAACAAAGTTTTGGAGATGATAATCTTGAGGGAAAAGTAGTAAGTTGATACCATCATTCCATGTGATGTCTATGCACACTTTTGAGTGATAAATTAGAAAAAGATAATGATTGTTTTTTCCACTGTGTTACTACTAGTGAAGCACACTAGTCTTTCACTTATAGCCTAATATTGGGCACAAGTGTCACAGGTCTGAGTGGTGGGATGGTAACACCACCTTACCAAATATGTTGAAACTATTTCATTTCAAATGCATAGGGTTTTTCCAGATCCTATTAAATTCTTCCTTTCACCTTTTCTTACTTTACTGATACTGAATACTGAAACCACAGGCAGATTTCCTATTGACTTAATTCCAGCAAAGAAAAAAAAAAAAGAAGGTTTTTTTTCAAATAAAACCGGGAAAAAATGTTTATGAAGCACTGTCAGAGATTCAACTTTTTTCCAAATATCGAACTACTGTATTGTTGGCAGGGATATGCCATGAAATAGGATAAAATACAGACACTCATTATCTTTTGGTTTCACTAGGCTGATATCCTTCACGTTTGTTCAGCCGTGGCCCTGCTCTTACATACTTGCATTTGTATGTGAAAGTTTTGTGTATGGAATGGATTGTCCCTGTATCACCCAGATTGATTTATATTTGAGCCTGAAGCATTACTGCTATTGCTAATAAGCATACTGCCGGGACTGTAACAGGACCCACACCTACCTACCGTCTGAAGATCCCATGAAGTACAGAGCTCATTGCATGATTCAGGCTTTGAATTCGTATCACCTGCAGTGTTATTGGATCTTGTGACAGCTCATCCACAACACATCAAAAGCTTTCAAGCTTGATGGAATTTCTAATGCAAAAGTCCTGTAGGATGCAATAGGAATGTTACCAAATATAGGTCATGTGTTTTAAATGTCAACCAGCTTAATAATATAACCAGCCTTTTCAGTTCTGCAAAACATGTTAGTAGCAGTTGTACGTGACTCCTTTGTACCAGTCTCTAAACCTACAAAAATCAATTTTTGCCCTAGGCAGCTACTACATAACTTTATGGAGTCACCCTGCGGAAGCAGGAAGAAACGCAGAGGACCTGTGTTGGGTGCCCAGGAGATCAATAGAAGAGACAGAATATATAAGTGGTGAGCTCTCTCTACTTCTGGGTGCTTTAGTGGAAGGAGAACATTTAATTTAATTTAGTTCATGTTCTAGCCTAAAGTATTCAATAATAAACAATAATTAATTTAAATCTCTCTAAAACTATCAGCAAGAGAAATCAATGTTTGTGTTACTTATCTTAGCTGATTAGTGTGTGATGCTTCTTCCCAACTTTAAATACCATGAAAAATATGTGCAGTCAAAGCCTAGTTCAAAAGCTAAGAAGTCAACAGGAATCTTCTCATTGACCTCAGCAGGCTTCAGGATACTTAAGCAGCTTGTAGCTGCACAAGAAGGGGGCATAAATTCACCAGTACTTTGTTTCAAAACATTACTTTAAAAAAAACCACAACAAACCCAAAACAAGAAGAAACTAAAGAATTGGGACACATAACATTTGGCTGAAGTGATCATTTAATTGCAGACTGTAAATGGTGTCTACTCACAGTGCAGAAAACCTGTGCTTTCAGAAGTACGAGGAGGCCATAAAAAAAGAAAGAAGAATAAGGCGTAGAGTAATAATGTCCTCCCTCTGCTCAACTGCAAAGAGTTGGAAGGGTGCCTGTTCCTTAGCATTTTGTATGATTTTGTGCCTGTTACATATTCTGCTGCTTAATAAATTTATCCTGACAAGGAAAGTATAATCTTTCCTGAGATAGCATAGTTATTATCTTCCCCAGATGATGAATCTGTTTTCTTCTTTATGGAAGTGGCAAGAACAGAAAACCAGCCGTAGCTAACCAGTGGCTGGTGCTAGGGATTCAACCATTTTGAAGTAAGCATTACAGGCTTTTATTATAACGAATTCACAAAGTTGTCTTTGAGCTTCTCTTTATTACTCCCTGGTTTCCCAAATTTTATTTGCTACTAGGAAACAATAGTTCTCATTTCATTTGCTGTAGGCGATGTCAGAACGTCCCCATCAAAATGGCTCATCAGCCTCATGCATATCCCTGTCAGTCATGCCACGGGCAGATCACTAAGGCAAGACATCCTGAAACATTCTTAAAGCTACATAACTGCCCTAATAATGACATGCAGCTGCCTGTAGCAGACTGCCAGTAGCAGCTGATAAATTCATAGTCTACTTGCTGTCCAGTTTTCACTGTGCTGTAATAAAATGCTATTGACAGGTGTAGGTACAAGGGGTGAACAAGGTTCTGCTTCAGGGTTCTGCCCCTTGAATTGCTTGTCTTTTAATGACTGCATCGGGAATGCAGAAGTAACCAGTACAGTAGGGCTTTAATGAAATTTAGAGCGAAACACTGCTAATGTGCATAGATCCAGGCTCTGACACATCCTGCAGAATGAGCTATTCAGCCCAAGGAAATTACTGCACAGTATATGTTTGGTAAGTATGGATTACAACTGACCTGCCATCTGGCACTAAAGAAAACAGTGTCACTCTTTCAGCATAGAGCAGGCACCGGGGAGCCTGTGATTACTTTTCCAGACAATACTTTGCTTGAATGAAAAATATTGTACAGCCTCATTAATTGCATATTTTAACTCTATATGACTGTAATAGTTTGCCATAAAAATAAAGTTTATGAAGCTGAAGTACATAGGAGCACAATGGAAAAAGAGATGGGAAACCTGAAACTGAGAGACTCATTAATTCTTGAAATTTTTCTGTCATGAAAAGGTAGGAGATTGTCAGTATTACACTCAGTCCAATAATCATTTAGAGAGAAGCGCACTTAGCATCCTGAACTTCAAAACAGAAAATTGTACATTAGATGGAAAGCAGGAAAAGTCAGTGAGCCCTAATGCCAGGCAAAATCTATTTTCAAGGACATGGCCTTAGCAATGGAACATAGAGAAATACCACAAAAGCTTACCAGAAATGCAACACTTACCTGTAGAAGTGACACTATTATCTCATGAAATCTCAAAAACGTCCCATTTCTACAGAGCTGATTCAAGGCTGGGTATACTTTTTATAATTTTCTCAAATTAGCTCTTCTATCACCTCATCTGAGCATTGCTGTATTATGTTGCTCAAGAAAAGGATATCTCAGATTGAGTTCTGAATTCTTTGTTCAGGCAAACCTCCTTGTATGTTTCCTGACTGATACTGTGTCGTTAGCAATTATCTCTGATGGCCAAAAAAAATTTACTAAACCATAAAAAGAGTACCCATGCCAAAAATATTTCAGGTAAGTTGATGGTAAAAATAGTAAATAGGTATTTGAAGAACAATGTAAACTCCCAGTTGGAAGTCATAGTAGGGAGCCTTCTCTCCTGCATGGGATTCTTCTAAAAATCAAGACCAATAAAAAGGAGACAGAAGATCAAATTTATCTTTAGACTTTGAGTTTTAGATGAACTGTATAAATAAATAATACCAAGTTACTTATTTGCTTACATTTTGAATAGGTGTATCTTCCCCTCTCAGATCCCATGAATATAATGTAGATGATTAGAATCAAATACAGCATCAGTTCAAACATATTCTTAGTGACAGACGCTAGTCCAGCCACTGCCATTGAAGATGTGCAGAACCTTTAGTACCTGTCTTTGGCAGAAGTACAGCAATTTTAGTAAAGATTCCTGAGAATGTGCCTAGCTTTCCCCTACTATTCTAAAAAAATGCTACCAGCTGCAGAACCTTTATTTTATTTCTATTACTGATAATGTACAGATTAATTTCTGCCAAGACAGCAAACATAGAGAACCAGCTTCTTCACTGAAAACAGTTCAATAAAATTATGCCACAGAGAATCTGCCTGTCAGTCTTGCCACAATCTGCCAAGTACATAATTCAGACACATGCCTCATTTTTTTCCCCCCAAGTTAAAACTTTTGGCTCTAAATACATTTTTGTTTCACTGTAGATTAAGAGAGAATAGCCACTTCCAGTTTTGTAAGTGAACAAACACTTTTCCCCTTTTAAAAAATTCAAAATTTATTCTTCAGAGAATACAGAAAAGATGAAGGAAAAACTCCTACAAGTGAGTTTCCCATCTACCATTTGTGTTATAAAGATAAGTAAGGAAAACATAGATGTATGTATCTCTTTTCCATAGTTCGAGCCAAAATAACTATGCACACAAAGCTAACAAAGAGAAAAATTCAGCTGGGAGGATTATGCTCTTTCAGGGTAGCAAACCTGTAGTCTGAGGTTCTCACAGCTGCTTCACATTTGCTTTTCCTCAGCAAACAATAATTTGGAGATGAACTGGCAAAAAGCTAATAGTCACTATAAATAATATCTTTTTAAAGATCTTAGATCTCATAGAGATCTAAGTAGTTATTTTTACTTAAAGCCTTTTTAATATAACACAAATTTTCAAGATAATAAAGAAAAACTTGTACAAACATGGTAGATCAGTACCTACAGCAGCAGTAATCCATACAAGAGAGAAACAGGCACATTACCAGAAAAAAATAGATGCTATAGTATAAGTTGAATTTAGGTACCTCAGCATTAATACACATATATAGAAATATTAATTGCTGTAAACACAATATCATCTGTAGTCCATTTTTATGGAAAAGTCTGAAGAATAAGCCTTCAAGCTAATACTATCTGTATACTAAAAGAATTGGAGAATTTACACTGTACCTATGTGTATACACCAGCTGAGAATATAAAAATCAGATGAAGATAACCTACAAAATCCTTCCTGAAACACTATGTGCATTTGAAACTCAATCCTATTTTTGAAACCATGGTTTTGATATTCTTTCCATTCTGTCTCTTCCTTTGTAAACCCAGGCACAGTTAGAAGCCGTAGAAGTAGCAAAGCTGCCTTGGATTTGGCTTGGCTGCTTTATTTTATTGCATTATATCACACATTCCTCTATAACAAAAAGCCACTGAAACAGGATCATCTTTTGATAGAGTTGCTGCCTGGTAAGCTTGATTGCTGCTTTGTTTTCCTACCTGTCCTGCAACTCAAATGACCTTTATCATTAGTGCAGCATGAGAGGCAGGATTGCACATAGGTTATTTCATCTACTCAGGACAGGTTATGTGAACAGTCCCCAAGGAAGTGTTTTATCCTCACTCTTATCAACTAGGTCTGCTCCGTGTAAATCCGTCAGGTTACCCGGGTTTAGGGAAATTTACTGTTCAGCACAGGGGTGGCAAAAATTGGGTCTTGAAAGAAATGCCCTGTGATTGCTTTCCAGAGCAGTTCATTGAAGAGCTGCCAAGATTTCATTTCTTCATACAAACAGGAACTGGCCTCATCCCTCTGTCACTGCTTGTTTCACATGGTGAGGTGGAGAGTGCTAGATGGTGGCAAAGAGAAGGCAACAAGCCAACATATAAGACAGCACAGTACTTTAAAATGACAAATGGCATTAACTGATGGATGCCTGTCGCAGCTCCTTCACCTGTTAATGCAGATGACACTGAGTCTCCAAATGTGAGAAACAAAGGACTAACATATCTTAGAGGTGATGTCGCTACATAGTTATATCAGTAGAGGACCTCCTCTGTAGACACTTAATTGAATTACTTTGTCAGTATATTTAAACTACTGTTCCAAACAGTATAAACGAGTACAACAAAAACTATACTTCTCTCTTGTCCAAAGGTCCAGCAAGCTGTCCCAAAGGCCAGCACAGCCTAAGCTAACTGGTACCAAAGGGATCACAGGAATTAGTGACCCCGTCACTCACAATGAACAGGGAGCAAATGTTAATTTGCTCACACTAACACACAGGTCTGACTTTGAAAGTAACATGAATAATGAACTTTCCGGACTCTGCTGTTAATATTGATGAATCTTAAATAATGAACTGCTCAGGATCTGCAGTCCCTTTTAGGAACAGTCTCTTCCTCTTCACACAGTTTTGAGACACTCGTGCCTTTTCAACAGCTTTGTGTGATTAGAAACACCAGTACGCACCTTCAATAGCACTGCTGAGCTTTATAAAACTGAACAGCAGCACCAGAAAGTGGTTCCATTGACTCAGGGTATTCCTGGTCATTGCTTAGTTTCCTTCATATATGCCATATACCATACTGTTAGATCTAAGGAAGCGTTACTTTATCTACTGCGATTCCAAAATCGTGGTCTCACCCTCTTCATATTAAAATTATCTCATCTCTGCACTTGATCTTTCATCTCACTTTTCAACTCAAAATTACTGTCCTAGTTATAGTGGCTGGGACCAGTTTATCACTGTGTGGGTGTAACTGGAACTGTGTATTCTATACCCTCTC
>JAVJGI010000050.1:35796756-35829522 GCA_035590275.1 Ibycter americanus
TAAATTGTAGTTCTGACTTCTAAACTCTTTTGAGTTGGGTTCATTTCTCCTGCCCGTTTACTTTTAAACCAGCACAATTACCTTTGGTAAAATTAATGAATACCTGGAAAGGAGTGTCAGTAGTATTTTAGTTTGATTTTTAGTCTTTGAAATCCCTCAGAGGAACCCCATGTCATACTATGAGAAATAATTATTCTGCAACAGTAGTGAAACATTTTTGACCATGGAATACAGAAAACCAAACTACTCATTTAAATAAGCAAATAGATATACAAGCATGAGCTACTGAGAAAAAAATACCTCAGTCTAGAAAAACAACAAAAGTGTGGTTTCACATCACTTAAAGACTATCTACTGCCCAAAAGAAGATCGGGGGGAGGGAGTGGCTGTTAGGGATTGTTTAGGGGTTCTTTTATAGTTTTAGAGAGATACAGAAGGTTTTTCAAGACCGGATTTACACCTGAGTTAGTATGAGCTGCAAACACCATGTCCAAATCAACATCCATGCCTAAGTCACTTCTGTAATAAAAAAAATTAACTGCAAGTATATGAAAAACCTGAATAAGAGAAGCAATAAACCACTACAACTGGTTTCCTTCTTTATACAACTTACACCTGGAAAAGTCTATTTGAAAGGACTTATTTAAAGAAAAACATAAAAATCAGGCCCAAGGCACTGGATGGATAGGCATCGTTTATCCCTAATGCTTCCATAGCTGAGCCAAGGTGGCTACCACAGCAATGATGTTAGCTGGTCTTGTGTTTCTTTGCCACCAAATACTCTCCGACTGTTGCTGTCCTCAGCCTTCTGACTTCACGTACATCAGTACACCTACTACAGCCACATGGTACTGATTATACTCGTACGCAGAATATCTTTATTCTTTCAGACTCCAAACTTTAGCTGACTTGCTTCTGAGCTCTGAAAATAACATACTACTCACTGCCTGTTTCTCAGCCCTCACAGATTCATTAAATCCTTTTTCTGAGGAGACAGACTACTTCATATTGGGCATGAAATAGTAAACAGCTTTCAGCCTTTTCCAAAGTCATCTACATAATATGCTAATGAGCAAAGATATTTATTCCAATTTCCTGAATCAATGACAATGATAAAAGCTATTGCTTCTGAAAAGAGTTATGGTTCTTTCATAAGGGGTGTTGTTACCAAATAATTTGTTTGGCAAACCATCGGATACAATTTAAAGGAAAATAAATTTAGTTCTTAGAATAAACACAGATTATTTCCTATTCTTATGGTAAGCTTGTTCGTTCTGGCTTTTCCTTTATACTGCATACTCCTCTTAAGACTATTCACTCTTCTGTCAGATACTGTCTTCTCTTCTGTTTATCTTTATTCTCTTATCTCCAAGGTTCTACCTTGCACCTTCTCATCATCATCTCATTCAATAATTTTTTGATGCACTGGAACTGAAGTTTTAAGTTCATGAGAAATAAACATTTCCCATTAGAAAGAGTCATCGTCCTGGAGTAAAACCTCGTACACTGATGCGTAGATTCAGAACACATCTCTAATTGTATTTATTTATTTCCAAATGTTAATGGGTTTAATTTCAATTAGATAATTCACTTTCATCAACAAATGTTACCTCCAGTACGAAATTGCCTGAGCAAAACAGCAGCAATGCCACTCAGTGTCTACAGGTCACTGCTGGAGCATCTGAAACTCCATACATATGGTCTGACAATGGTAATCCATCATATCCTGGTATCACTTGACACATAACTTCCTCACAGTCCTTCATGCTGTTGGCAGTACAAGTTGAGCATTAACACAGAGAATGTCCTTGTGACTGGTGGAGAATTCAACTAGTAATTCTTTTGCTTTTCCACAGTGAATTGCCATGTAAAATAGCAAAAAACTGTTCAATCCTCCTAATCTCTACAAAGGGCTTCAGGTTTTCAGATATTTGATATATCAGCAACAGTTTCGTCATCTGGTCACAACAGCTCTCTCCTTCCTTGGGTATTTAACTCAAGCAGGTGGGTAGAAACCTGCACATTTGGTGGATGGTTTTTTGTACGTAGTCTTGCAGCCCTGGACTCACATACAGGTCTCATCCCAGCTTGCAGCACTTCAGTACAGCCCAGCCCCTGCTGCTGTTCCTGCCTCAAAGCAACACAGGATTCTGCAATGGCATCAAAGCTGTACAGCTGGCTAAGGTTTTGCCAGGGGTCTGTCGTCTTTGATAACAGATCCTTTCTGCTTCCACCACTCATTTTTCTACTGCCATGTTCTTTCACATTACATCTGTATTTACATGCATTTAAAAAAGAAGATGTTTGACTTCAGAAACTTCTTAATTAAATAAGTATAACAAGATGGCTAGTGCACATTCATCCTGAAAGAAACTACAGACCTAATCATAAGGTGAAAATGTGAGAAACTCAGGAATAACCAATCTTGGATTTGGTTAAAGGCTTCACAGTGCCTACAGCTGGATGTTATTTCAACAGCTTTTTACCCCTTTCCTCAGTGATTATAACCACTTTGAAGAGTTTGATTATCATTTTCTTCTAGGGGCTCTTTTTATAAACTAGGCCCAGTTTGATTCATACCCCCCATCAGCATCAGGAGACTAGAAATCAGCAATCATTATCATCTCACTTCCATGTTAGAGGTAAAGAAAGAAGGCACTAATAAGATTCTTGATGAATTGTCAAGTCATGGTCTTCATTAGAGCCCGCTTGCTGTTCCCACAAAGCCATTTGAACACATACATCCTTGCTGTGCCTGATGTTCAAAAACTTCATCATCAGTGATCTTTGGGGTTACATTAGCCCTTATTTTTCTGGATGTCCCTCACACCTGCCAATAGTAGTTTCAGGCAAATCTTTACAGAATTAACTTTCTAAAAAGGGGAAAAAAATATATACCTGAATAAGAAAAGCAAACTTGAAGATAAGGATAGCATACTATGACTAGCCAGCTTTGTTCTGCTGTATTCCGAGTTTAGTATTCCCAAACATAAGCCCATGGTTCTGCATGATACCATATACGTATTTCACGATGGGAGTGTTAATACTGTACGGGGAAAAAACAGCTACAGCAAAATAACACTTTTTTCCGTCAGAATTAACAGAAAAGATATCTTTTAAAAAAAAACTTTTAAAAAGTATCCATTAATATTATGTGTGTTTTGATACCATGTCATACTTTGAGGTAATAATTTATTTCTTTTACTAACAAAGAGCAACTGCAGACTTCCAGTTACATGATTTTCTTTGTTTGTTTCTTTCTTCTGCTACCCTTGATTAACTAGAAAAAAATCTGAGAAAGATATGATTGTGTGTTTCACCGCTGTTTAAAAGGTCTGTCAACAAAAAGACTGAAGCAGTTTTTAAAAACATAAATGAGTAAATCATACACAATCATCTGGTTTTCAGAATGAGAGAGAAACTCTATGCTTAATGATCAGTTGGGCTGGCAAAAAAATCACACTGACATCTCAAGTAGAACTTGGTGAAAGATGGAGGAATGAGATCTTTAGTTCTCAATTCATTTTCAAATCAGTAAAAATGTAGTATCATCAGGATCCTACACTTGTTCAGTATCTTAGAGGACATAAGCAGAGGGATGAAAGAGTCAGAAAAAGATACATACCTACTCCACAGAATAAATATAAACATATACAACTGGCTTTTTGGAGTGAGCAGACTGAATAGAAATCAGAAGCTTATTTAAGATTAAACCAGAGGTGTCATCCAAAGTTTACAGGCCTGTAAAATACACAGCCTCTCCCTCTCCCAGCTCATTTTCCTGGATTCTGCCTTCTTACAAAAAGCTCTCCAGGGATACATTGTTTTCTCCCAATTCCCTTTACTTTTTCCCAGCCATTCTACTCTCCAAAACATGAACTGAACTGCTTGACACTTCCCTTTCTAGCACTCTCTTACAGATGTGTTTCTGTATATATTCCTACTGACTTCAGTGACTACTTTCTTTTAACATATCGCTGCTATGGCTGAGTCAGTGGCACATCCAGTTCACCTCTGAGAGCTCCATGGAAGCACCCTAGAGACAGCAGTCTTAACCAGCTTCAGGACTAACGGGCATCCTGACCCATCTGCACTTCTGCAGTTTCAGTATGGCAAACTCACAGGTACCACTGGAATTAAGTGCAAGAGGCACTGAAGACAGGCAGCTCTCTCTTCTAGGTCCCACTGTTATTTAGCTGCCTGTTTGCCTCCCAGGCCCTTCAGGGCTCTGCAACCTTTGGCAGTTTGACAGTGAACTTTTATTCATCCAGGAAAAATCAGAAACTATTACAAGCCTTCCATGTACTTTTAAAAGAAAAAGAGGGCGGAGGGGAAAGTCAACAGGATGCCTGACACGAGACCAACTGAACGGGATGCCCAAACAACTGAATTTTCAAAGAGAATTTTATATGCTCCAACTGTTTCAGCTCTCCTTCCCACTCTGTCAGCCCCAGCCATTTCCCAGGCATGTGCTGCGGACAGAGCCCAGCCTTTCTGGGGTCAGGTGCTACCTCCAGGCAGCATCGCTGGGAAGGCATTCGATTCATGGTGCAGCTTTTGAAATAGACCTCTGGAGTGCGCCAAATATTGTTAATGCCTGTGCTGCACTTAGATGAAGTGATTTGTATCACATTTGGATTCAAATTGCTTCAACCTTTGCCATATAGGTTAAGATTTAGAATTAGTTTTGCCCCGTAAAGCTCAGGTCAGTGTAGTAATTGCTGCCAATATGAAATTGGAGTAATTGAATGTGGAAAGGCCAAAACCCTACAAGGAAATCCTACTCCCAAAAGCTAAAGCTTTAACTGAGAGAGCATGTAAACAAGCATGTGAGCAAACATGTTATTATTCTTCCATTTTGTTTTTCTGCTATAAAAAAGTACCATTTGCCAAAAAAAAGTTTTCTTCAGTATTTTCTTTTTATCTTCAGATTTGTTCTTAGAACTAAAAGGTATCACCAACAGATGAAAACTAACTCTGGCTTGTTCTATTAATACAAGCTTTAATGTGCTTGCTAACCATGGCCCATGATACCTTAACAGAAACTTAACTGTGCAGCCTACCAGTACGCAGGGCAAGAAGCACCTTCAGTTCTTTGATGGCTGCATACTTGGCAACTCTGTCAAAAGGAGTGTTTTCCTTCCTACAAATAAAAAAATACACTTCTTTCTCATTTACCTCAGTGTTTAAGCCATTCAAAGCAAAGAAAAATGGGCTTGAAATTGCCCATTTCAATCTATGGTTATTAAATTGTATATCTACAGCTACATCTACATGACACTATAATCGGTTTCACTGATTTCACAGAGAATTTATCCATAATCCAGAAGATGCTGGAGAGGATTAGATAAGAAAAACACAAACATGAACAACCCTTTGCCCTTTACAGCATCTACTCTCAACCAGTCTGTTTTTAAATCAGTGATCTCTATTCATATTTGCAGGAATAAATAAATAAGTAAGAATCAATGGTATCTCCCAGCTAGCAGTGGTGCAGTTTTCCCCTTTGCATCTTAAAACATTTGCAAGTTCAACACAGCAGTGTGAGCCAAATCAGTCTATCAGACCTGGCTGCGGCCAGTACACAGGATGACAGGTGCTTTTAGAAATCAAAATCTCACTAGGTTGAGTACATCCAGTTTGCATTACCCCTGAACATCCACCTTGTACTGTTACAGGGATGAGCTTCTCCTGTGAAGGGCAAGGGATTCATTTACATATCTGTAAAGGTTTCTGTAACATCCCCAATCAGTCTACACTGGAAGTTGGAATTGGATTATATGCCTCATAAGAACAAGTTATGATGAAATTCAACATCTGTATAGAACAAGAATATTATTCAAGGTTTGAGAATGCCATTGCATTCCAGTTTGAGGATGCCTGGGGACTAATACAACTCAATTCATTATAATGCACTAAAAAACACTCAAATTTTATGCTAAATAAGTTTGACCTTGCTCTATCCCATTAATATCTATACTGTCCCATTAATATCAACTTTAATAAGCATAATGACTGCAGAGCATTTCCAAAGATTTCACAAGTCTGGAGTTGCAGAGGTCATTCCCATTTGTTCAAAACAGGCAGAATTTACAAGTCTTTCTGGACACAATGTAAATTATGAGTTTGACAGACACAGGTAGACTAATATTTTAAAAAAAAGTTTCTGATCAAAACATACATGAGCGAATTTCTTTCTTGTATGTCTTGATTTACTGGGGGTAAATTATGTTCATTGATAATGCATTTGTATATTTAGAATTAGTATTGCTAAAGGCTCACCATTAATTTGAAACTAATTACTGTTATCTTGTCACAAGACATGGCATTTTATTTTTCTTAGACAAACTGCTAAAAGCAGTTTATTCAAATGGAAGACAGTAACATACATGAGATCAATGCATCTAATTAATCTGGCTGACAGTTTTGCGTTTTGAATACTAGATGGTAAGAATGGAAGCAAGCTGGAATTACTCAGTAATTCAGTGGGTAGTAAGTAAAGCAAGTATAAAACAGTCATACAAGAGGATATAGACTATATCATCAGTGAGATGTTCCCTGAAATAGGTATTATAGAAAGGCATGTAAAGGATACAATAGGAATGTTCTAGGCTGTAGATTTTGCAGTTTGAAGCAGCTGGATTTGGTAGCCCCTCTGGAACAGCTGAGTCCAGGAAAAGCAGTCTGACAACAACTTCATGGCTATGAGAGTTGCTTTAAAATAGTGTGCTGCAAATTCATACCCAATTTAATTAATATTAGCTATCCATGCAAATCCATGTATGTCCATACAGATAGTTAGTGCAAAACAGCCATGGTAATGTAAATTTATAACATAATTTACAGTGCATTAACTTCTCTATGTCAAAATACTTACAGTATTAACAATAGTTTTGCAGACTTTTGGAACCAATGCCAAGCTGTTGAAGTGTTTGCCAACTTCACGGTCTGTGTTCCATGTCTAAGTGTGTCTCAGAGGCAATTTGTGCAGAGCATAAAACACAACCAGAGGTTATAATGATAGATCAGTGCCCTTCCTTAAAATTGTGGTCTAAACCAGAATTATAGGTAAGCTGTACAGACTAATCCCAGTACATTTTTTCTAGCCCTAAGATGTTTAAACCTCTTGCGTTATCTACTATGAATGGATTTTTGCATTAGTACCTCATGACATTTTTATGGAAAATAATAACATCAAGAAAATACCTGTGTAACTGTGATTTAGGAAGCACAAATATTTGTACAATGTTCGTGTTCAAACATTCCATGAATTCTGAAATTACTTCAGAAAGAATCAGACCGTAAAAGAACAAGCTTTGTTCCTCTATCTGTTGTTCTAAAGTAATAGACCGAATATCTTGTAGAAAATATCTGTACTCCTACCATACATATTATTTCAGTAAGACAAGCTGAGAAATGTTTCAGTCATTATCAATAGAAAATAAAAGGGAAATTAGCAAAAGAGCTTCTCATTTCCTCTATAAAGGGTTGGTCAAAAACCCATAGCAATACCAGGCAACAGGAATAACTGTATTCCCATAGACACATTTTTCTTTGTGCTGTGTCTGCTGAAGACCTTTATGGATTATTTTTGTACAGAAAATTCAAAGAGAATTCAGGGTTTTTTACTAAGTATAAAAAGTCTAGAGTAATACTGTAATAAGAATGTGTGCTGAACTGACTCACTGGTGACATTAAGATGAAAATATAACCAGGTTCTGCAAGAACATTCTTGAACTCACAGCACAGTAAGAATAGACTAAGGAAGCAGAAAACCCCCAATGTTAACAGTGGAGAAAACAAAAAAGATGGCATTAATAGAAAGTCTAAAGGAATAAAATGGACAAATTTTCTTGCTTTGATAGCAGTTTAAAGTATATCAATACTTCTAAAATCAGTCCATACAGACATGAGGGCAGAGAAAGATATCTAATTACACAGTGAAAGGAAATGTAATTTATTGGGGTAAAAAGCAAAAAAGCAAATACCTTGCAAAATATGGACTTGAGAAGACAGTCTGACTCTTTTTTCCTTTTGAACATTTACCAAATATAACCACTATCATCTAAAATGTAAACAAACACTTTTAAATCAATAGACTTGTCTCAGGTATCAACCAACTGAAACAGGATGTGGGTCCACACATCACCCCAGGAAACAGTTACACTAAATGAATGAGATTAATTTTCTGGTTTTCTCTTTGCTAACTTCGTGCATATCCCATTGCATATACTGCATGTTTTTCCCATGTAATCTGCTAATCTTCACTGTTTACATTAGACTTTTAACATATTCCCCCCCGCCCCCCCCCCTTTTCTTATTTCCAACATATAACAATCAAAAATGCAGGTCCCTGCTGCAAACTTCTTCCATCACACCTCCATTCAGGACACTTGCCATTTTCTTTCCCCACTTGAAAACCACTGCCAGAGGAGACCTCTTACCCTCAAGTCAGCTGGATGCTGAAGCCCAAAACATGAAAATGCCTTGGGACATGCTAGTCTAGGGCATCTTTTCCTGTTCTGCAGGGGCACCAGTCTCTGCTTCAAAGTTTCCAACACAGGTGGGTAAGATCTGATTGGATTGTACTGACCCTGCCGGTAGGTCCAGGGATGGTCGAGAGGCTGAGAGGTGATGCTACAGACCGTCAGGGTAACAAAGCATGCGTTACTTGTTTGAATTATGACAAACTTTTCAGCCATTCTCTCTCATTAAAAATGGACTATAAAGCCACCAAAATCTCAGTCAATCTCATGTAAAAGATACTCCACAACAGGGAAACACAGTATTTCCTATCGTACTACAGGTATGTTCCACTCACATTGCATACATAAAATGCACACAAGCAAGCATATGTATGCACACACAACACATTCACAAATGTCTTAAAGACCCATTGAACCCAAATACCTACTGAAAGGCACGTGCAAGACAAGAAACAGCTAGGTTACCTGCCAATGATCAAAGCTCGTTTTGTGTTTAACTTGTTTCATTCTTTCCCTTTGTGCACATGAACCAACAACCTTCTATCAAGTCTTTCCACACTCCCCATCCAGCAGTAAGTTCTAATCCTAAAGAGATGGTGTTATTAGGGCTTGGTGTTTGCCTGTGATTGCTCTCCTCACAACGGAAGATGCAATCAGAGGAAGAATTTATGTCCTGTAATTCTATGAATGGATGTGTTTCTCCAGTAATTCCTTTAGTGATTACTTGTATAAAGTATGCTTTTCTCTAATTGAAATTCTACAATATAGAATCATTTATTAAAATATATAATTTATTATGGCATTTGCTATCTTCATTTCATTACTTTCCTTCAACTGAATGCTTTCATAGTCACATTTTTATCTCCTTTTATTGGTCTGGAGATACTGAATGTTCCAGGGCAACTTACAAGCATTCATACAGAAAAGTGTGCTATAAACAAGAGAATAAACCAGAGAAGAGGACATAGCAGGGCAGTTAGTAATAAAAACCGAAACATAATTTTTTACTTCTCCAGAGGTAAAAAGTAGTCCAAAGTAATCCATATGTAAAACAACATAATACTCTCTAATATTCCCCTACTTTATGTAGTCATTCAACTGTAAAGAACATGTTAACAATCCTAATTAGCATTCCTGCCCTCTCACAAGTATTCTTGAGGGAGCAGCAAAAACAAGCACAATGTCTTCAGGGAAAAACCGAAAAAGAAATCCAGAAGAACCCATATTTTTGCGGGTTTTTCATAGCCAGAAAGCACTGAAGACATCTCTGTCATTCACACAGCACAGAATTTAGCTACGTATTTAAAATCTTATAATAAAGTTACTCCAAACAGGGCTGCAGAGGATAATATCCCACAAGAAGACTATAGATTAGACTGTTAATCAGCCTCTTAGGGGAAAACTAAATTTTGTAAATTACATGTATTAAGGTATTAACCTGAAATCATGCAGAAATTGATGCAAGTTCTCAACAAGCAGAATATGATCAAACTTCAAAGAACCTCTTGTGGTGATGACTGCCTGGGTGCAGCCCACTGTGTGCCCTCTGCCACAATACCTGCAGCAAACTGCGCAAGCACAACTCTGGCAAACAGGGCAATAGTAGAGCAAGGAGTAGCGGCTACTGAGAGGGAAAAGTCGAGGGAGAGGCATGAGAGAGGCAAAAGGAGGAAAAGACAAAATAGGAAATTAGTCTTCTACTGCTGTGTTTTCAACAGGACAGAAGGGGAAGCCACCACCACCTTTCCAAGTGGAAAGGTGATGTTTCTACAGGATCCTGTGGAAATGTTGCTAGCTATGACAAGTTGAGCCTGGCTGGCAACTAAGCATCCACCCAGCTGCTCACTCACTCCCCTTGCATTGGCATGGGGGACAGAATCAGAAGAGTAAAAGCAAGAAAACTTGTGGATCAAGATAAAGACAGTTTAATAAATGAGGGAAAAAGAAAAAAACACAAGTCATGTAAAGGCAATTCCTCACCACCCCCCACAAGCAGATCAACGCCCAGCTAGCCCCTGAGCAAGTGCTACCTTGGAAAGACCAAACCCTCCCACGTATATTGTTGAGCATGATGTTATATGGCACTGAATACCCTTTTGGCCAATTTGGGTCAGCTGTCCCATGTGTTTCCCCTCCCAGCCTTTTGTCAGCCCCTAAAATACTCACTGCAGGGGCAGAATGAGAAGCAGAAAAGCCCAACACTGCAAGCACTGTTCAGCAGTAGCTAAACCATCGGTGTGTTACTGACACTGCATCACAAATCCAAAGCACACTACCACCCGGCTACTGTGAAGAAAGGTAATTCCATCCCCACCAGCCCAGTACAGTGGCATCCTGCACTGCTCCAGCCTGCCCAGCCTCACAGCTCTCCTGCCGGCTCACTGCCCTCTTTCATCAAATCCTGAGAAAGGCTGCCAGAGATCCATGCCTGGGGAGGAAGAGTTTGATTTTAGTGGGAGTAGACAACTGAGATTAGGAATGAGTAATGTTGTGCATGTAAAAAGAAAACAAGCATCCTGAAGGTTATGTTTTCTGCTGTTTCCACAGTTGTAGGTCAGCTGAAGAGGTTGCTAAGAGCAGCTGAAACCAGATAACATTGCTAGATTTTTGTGCAAAGTCCCTGTGGCTTAGGCCTGTAACTTTGAGACATTAAGTATTTAACAGACTCTGTTTAACTTTCCTGCAAAATAGTTCGAGGACATCTTTTAAGTACCACTTCATCACAAATATTCCCGACTTGTGAAAAGAGAAGCATATTTGATAGTCTTATTTTCAGTTTTATATCTCTTTGTATCAAATCCTGGTAACTGTGGGACAGGCTTAGCTAAAGAATATTATCTGCTACCCAGAAAGAAAACCTTTCCCCACTTTCAATTGTAAATTACTATCATAATTGCAGCTGCATCTCTCATTTTTTCTCTAACATGACCTGTTCTGTGAAAATCAATATCTCATTATTCAAGCCATAAGGTGAAGAAATTCCAGATGAGAATGCACAGTGAGTCTGTCCTCCCTGCTTGTCTGGAATGATATGAACACAGTGAGCCTTGATTCAGTCGGAGTTTTGCCCATCGATTTAATGTAAAGTTATTTAATAGCACTGTGTGTTTCATTCAGGGGAGGCATACATTTAAATAACCCAAACTATCTATAATGAAAATATCCTATTCTGCTAGCTTATGCTGAAATTATGAGAACTTTTTGCTTCTTTCCAATAACTGCTGGAATAAGTTATTGCACAGATGATTTCAAAGCAAACATGGCCCTAAGCTACAACTTCATCATCTAAAATCAGACTTTACTTGGAAGGTGTTTTAAGAACATGAACCAATGGCAGATGTACTGTGTATTTTGCTCCCTTCCAAGACATTTCAAACTTTAGATCATCTCCTTAGAGGCAAGCAGAAGATTTGGCAATGGAAGCCAACACTTAATACTCAGTTTACTTAATCTTTTACTTTGACAACACAGAAGAGAGAGAAACTAATATAGCCAAGGTAACCGAAGTAACTCCTGTTTTCTATTAGCACAGACTTGTGCATCCTTCCCTTCATCTCCCTAACCGCAGCACAGTTACATTTAGTGCCATGATTAATTGTGCTTAGAAATGGACCTGCATTCCCAGATACTATGCTACTAACTTTAAGAGTTAATTTATTTCAGCTTCTTGAACCCCTTTTTATTTTAGATGCTTAGCACGAGCTTCTTCCATACACTTAGATACCTTCAAGTAAGCTAGTCATCTTGATTCCTTTTGAAGTCCATGAACAGAAACCTAGTATTCACCTAAGTTGTTTTAGATGTCAGCCTTAGAATGAGATTAAAGGAAACCTGTCCATTAATTATGAAGGCAATCAAGATGCCTAGCTTACCTGTAGATACCTACACCTAAAGATAGCAGAGCCTCATTCAAATCTCATTTTTCCTCAAAGGAGGACCAAAATCCATAGTGAAAGGCTCATCCTCCAAGGCCGGTAGAGCCTGAACTTGCCCAGCATATGTTCATACTGAAATTCTGAAACTACTGGTTGGGCACCTGCTGGCTTCTGCAACCCCTACAGACAAACTCACACATTCAGCTTCTAAAACGCCAAGCTCACATAGCAAATCATTTCATTTTACTAAACATTTACTGTGGACTTTTATCATGTACATTTTCTCCAAAATATTTTTTGTTTTAGTGTACCAACAGTTCACAGCAGGCACTTGAAGTGGTGGCAAAAGCTTTTATGTTAAGATCATGTGTAAATATCAGTAAAAATTAATTCCCTTCAGCAGAGGATATTATTCAAACACTGCAATATACACCTCATCACAGTTAAGGCTTGATCCACTTAGTTATTTCTATTTATCCCCTTTTCTATACAGTCTTTATGAATATTTTTAGAACAGCAAAAATGAGAAGAAACATAAGCTCAAGGATGACTCGATTACTCCTATTTGCTCAGGGAATACACGTTTTCTCTTTACAATGGGATTTCCTTTTCCTTTTAATACACTTTGGATCTTCATTCAGCATACAATACAGGACCAAACACACATTTTAGTGTAGCACATATAAACAATCCTGCAGATCATATTTTTCTAGTGGATGAGACACCCAGGAGGAGTAAGGCTTCTTTAAGTGCTTCCAAATATCACTTTTTTCCAAGAACCACTTCCATTTTCTGCCTTTCAGTAATTTTGCTACTGAGACAGTGTGCACAAAAGCCAACAACATGAACCACAGTTTGATTATTGTGTGCATACAATAAGAAAGAGAAAGAAAAAAGAAGAAAGAAAAAAAAAAAAAGATTCCTGCCACAGTGAAGCTTGCACTGCAAATATAGGGCACTAAAGGCAAGAGCTAAAATCAACTATCAGAATGGGGAACACAGAAAACTAGTGCTGAAAGACTGCACAAAGAAAACAGAAGTGAGAATACTGTCTTCATTTAGGAAGGAAGGAGAAAATAAAGAAGTATTGGTGAATAATTTCAGGATTTTCCTTGTTGAGAATATGATAAAAAAATTCAAATAACCATCAAAATTCAGTGGGTGTCTTGACCTATTACAACCATTTTCAGTAAGAAGAACAAACGAGCACTAAGTGGCGAGAGAGAACAAACTCAGTACATCATATTGAGCCATTTCACCACTAAAACCTCAGTGCAACTTGACTGTATTCATGATATGTGTGTTACTGATACTGGAGGACTTCTGTGAAATTACTTGATAGTACTTCAATACTGGTCTTCAGCGGTGTGTCAGCCAAATTATAGTCTATTGGATACTTCTTTGTAGTGTTAAAAATGATTGCCAGAGGGCAGGCATAAAGCAAGGACTCTCACTGCACCTAAAAGAGCTCTCTTATTTCTGGACTGTCAAACTAGCACCTTTCTAGAATTCAAAAATATTTTTAAAAGATAGTTTTAAGTAACTCTTTTTTGAAAGGGTAAGGTGAAAAACTAGGACTGTATTTTGTTATGCCTCTCCCATGCACCTCTCTTGTTCACTTAGAGCTCTTCCTATGTCCACACCTCTCAAAGCCGTGTTCCTCTCCAGACAGGATACTGAAGCAAAGAATTGGTATTTTCAGCATGCTCACTGCGTCTTGGGAAGTAACGATGTGCAATTAAGACAGAAAATTGAGTTATCACAAGCTACATACTCTAAATAGCTTTAGAAGGTTAAAACAGTACCTAAAGAGAAAATATCATTAAAATATTATTTACTGTAACAAAATCCATAACATAAAGTTTCTGCAAGTCAAAAGATGTCATTAAAAGACATTAAAGCACTAATGTAATTAATTGATGTGAATAAGCAAGTACTAATAGTTCACAGAGCAGTGACAGCATTTGTACATATTGTCATGCTCAGCAGTCAGGTTCAACCAACCATCACACAAACCAAAAGGGGTTTTTTTGATAGTTCCTTCTTTTATTCCTCAAGTTTATCACAGAAAAGATACTTAGTATCTATCATTTATTGGACATTCCTGAAAATATCTGACCATGACTGGGATGGGTTTTGTTAACTTTCTGGAGTTTATTTCAAATGCTTATTTTCCTAAACCTCAAACCTCAGATTTCCCAAAAAACTGCAAAAGCACAAGGGAAATGTAATCAAAAGCATAGCAGCTTCAGCTCTTCTTTCTAATTTTCTTTATATCAGCTTTTTCTGGTGCTAAATTACTTCCCCTTGGGTGGAACGGGAAGAAAGCTTAGACCAAACAGATGGTTGGTTTGAGAGTTAACCTACAAACAAACATCAGCATAAAAAATCAGATGGACTACAGATGACTGCTGCTTGCTACAACTGTAGGTAAAATCTAATTTGAAGATTCGCTTTGAATCCTTTTGTTAATTTGTTCTTCAGGAACACTTCAAGAAGAGAAGAGCAACTGGAATAGAAGGGATGAGTTAATCTAGAAGTTGGCCATAGAGAAAAGAAATGAAAATAAGTCCAAAGGAAGATAGGCAGGTTTCTTTAAAAAGGTAGAAAGGTAAATATCCTGCAATTTACTTTTCACATTTCAGGCCTGATCCAGCTTCCTCTCACATCCCACTGTTCAATTATACTGGATCTGTTCCACCCCACAAAGAATGAGGTGATACTCCATGGACTGCTCATGACATGTTCGGAGCCAGTAACCTTTTACCATGTGACCCAAACTCAAAGATAACCCTCTCCATTAATATTGCTAATGAAATGTTCTATTATAAAAGCAAATGATCTAAACCTTTCCAATTTTAAACTGTCTTCTCATTTCAGTGTAGAGCTCCTGTCTCTAGCATAGTTCCTTTCTGTATGAACTCTTGCTGTAGCTTTCAAAACTCAACATATCCAGCTACTTCCCTTTTCTCAGTGCTGCCTGTACAGATAAAAAAGAACTGGGATTAAAAAAAATCATAGATTCAAATGAACCAGTGGCAGCAGCTGGTTAACAGGAATTTTAGAAAAGTAACAGATTTACCAAGTAACATATGGAGACAGATGCACAAATCCATAGTTACTTTTAGAAATCTCACCTGATATTAGCTACTGATTTCTGACAGCACAGTTCTAGTTATCTTCTGGTGCTGTTGAATATTTTCTCCACTTGGATAATCAAATATCAGGATCCCAGGACGGGTGTGTTTGGGTTCTTCTCAATGAGAAGACACATCACTATTACCAGTGCAACCAGGATCACCCAGCGGTGTTGGTACTCGCAAAGCAAAAGTTGATATTATGGTTCTTCTATTCAGAATATTTACAAAAGCTTGTTTTACTGAAGGCTGAGTGCTCTTAGCCATTGGATAACTGACTTTGGATGATTTCAGAAAGAAACCCCAAACACTTTCACTGCAAGTACTTTTTTTCTTTCATAATACAAATTGTGTAAGCTATTGAGGAGAAAGAAACACTCACATCACTTCTCTTACACTCCACAGTTCTCTGTTTTCTAATATCCCTTATGTAAAATAAATCTGAAAACATTGACCATAAGGAAATTATCTGTGTCTACATCAAATGACTGCATCCATACTATGAATTATGACATAATTAATAAAGCAATAAGAAATATTTCTCTTTAAGAGTCTCCCTGCCCCGGTTCAATAAAAATAACAGAAACACATGAGTGCTTGCAGTATATTGTTAAAGCAAGATTAGTGTCTCTGTTAGCCAAAGTATAAAGTGCCCATGACCAGGAACATGTTGCTGTGGTTTAACCCAGCAGGCCGTTCGCCCACTTCCCCACATCAGTGGGATGGGGGAGAGAATTGGAAAAAACCTTAAACTCATGGGATGAGACAAAGGCACTTTAACAGGTCAGAAAAGGAAGGGGAAATAATAATCATGGTAAAAGAATATGCAAAACAAGCTATGCACAATGCAGTTGCTCACCAGCTGCTGACCAATGCCCAGCCACTCCCCAAGCAGTGAGCTGCTGCTCCCCAGCCAGCTGCCCCCAGTCTGATTGTTCAGCATGACAACACATGGCATGGAATATCCCTTCGGCCAGTTGGGTCAGCTGTCCTGGCTGTGTCCCCTCCCAGCTTCTTGTGCACCCCCAGCCTCCTCACTGGCAGGGCAGTATGAAAAGCTGAAAAGTCCTTGACTTAGTGTAAGCACTACTCAGCAACCACCACCATCAGCATTATTCTTATCCTAAATCCCAAACACAGCGCTATACCAGCTACTAGGAAGAAAATTAACTCTATCCCAGCCAAAACCAGGACAAACATTTATCTCCAGTTCCAGTGCTCAGAAAGACACATACATCCTGTGTTAGAACAGCATGACATGCTCACAAGGCCTCATGATTTAACATCATTTCAATCATATTAATCCTTTTACATAGCAAGAGAAATGAACAGATGTGACACAGTATTATTAAACAAAACAATTTAAACCTGTCAAGTTCAAGGCCCTCAAACAACTCAGACTATAACTGGCATAACTCTGAGAGGAAGGATTCACAGCATCTGTGAAATGGAGAAGAAAACCCACAAATATTCACAGCTCTGCTTTAGTCTCTGCAGGCTATTTCTGCTTCTGGAGCTATTTGAGTTATGAAAGCCTATACAGTGCCTATTGGATATCCATAAACGGTGACAATTGAAAAAGAAGGAGAAATAGGTCAGAACGCTATTTTCTTTTGCAATTGAAAGAATTCTTTTTAGGTAGACGTTGATGCTATTAAAAAAAATTAAGGAGAATGTACCATTTCATCTGACTTTCCAGCAAAGCTACAGCTATAGCTTATACCACTTATATTTGCAAGACGCGAATTTAGAATTAGAATCCACGGCCTAATATCTGTTTAGAAAATAACAGTTTTGAATTTCAGGTTGTGATCAAAGTTGTCCAAAGAGCGGGCGATGGACAATTTGTACTTGGCAACGACGGCGGCATTGGCTAAGAGCACTGACTGCTATAAGCTGTTTGCCTTCCTCTGAAAATATGTAACATTCTTCTCAGGACATGATGTGAGGATTTAAATTTATGCAATGTTTAGAAGAAAGGTGAGGGGAAAAAAGTAAAATATTATCTTCAGTTCAGTCCCACTAAATCTACATATTTACTGAGTGCCTCTGAAATGCTAGTGTGTCCTGATACCCTATATAAGATTCAGTCTCACTTATTAACTGCAAGAACACAAAAGCCAGTACAGTTTCAGGTAACATATTGCTGATTGTGTGATGCATGATTCATTTGCCTTCATATACTCATAGAGCTATAGACATACAGGTTTGTTCTGAACGGGATGAAAAACTGTTTGATTAAGGCCAATAGTGAAAAAAAATATTTCTGCCCTACTCGCCTACACTCAGAACACACCTGCTGGCATGATATACTATTTCTTGTATTTCAACAATTTTTAAATCAAATCTAGACAGTTTCAATGCTTTGCAAAATATTTCAAACAGGACACTTCTGCTAAGTGGAATTTTCCTCTATTTTTATTTCATTGAAAACTGCTATGAAAAGCCGCAAAACAGAGTGAGGAGCAGTGTGTATTCTCAGCTACCTTCTAGCAGAATTAATGCCAGTTCTTCATTCTGTGTGCCATCTCCATGAATAAATTATCAGTCATCATAACTATGCAAATCTATTATAGTTCATTAGCTTCTTCTGAGAACACTATTAATAATAAAAAGGTTCATAAAAAATAAATAGAAATAAAAACTATTACATACTGGTTAAAAATTTGGATACAGAGTCCAGTGGGATATATTTTCTGCTAGGTATCTAAATTCCCATTGATGCTAAGAGTATTTAATATTAATAGTTCTGAGCAAGTATGAAAAAGAAACCAGGTAAGCTAGAGTAGATGTAAGGAAGCTTCAAAACAATGGTAAATTAAAAATAGAAATTGGTAGTTGACCACTTGCAGTATCTCTTCCATGTTTAGATTGCAATTTTGCAATCCCGTCTTTCCACATTCAGTTTCTGAGAAATATTCTTTCCCCAGAATACAGTGTTGCTGTACATCACAGGAGGTTAAAAACTCTTAAACCAAACTAAGACAATGATTAGGCATTTAAACAACAGATCTTACATTTCTGTGGTTTTGGTTTTGGATTGCAAATGTTGTCTCTAACAGTTTTAATGGGACTTTTTTGATCAAGTGTTTCAAAAGGTCACTGTATCAGTCAGCTAACACCACTGTCAGAAGAGATAATAAGAGGTAAGTTTTATTGTCAGTCAGCTATCAAGAAGGGCATAACGTCAAATTAACCAGAATTTACACAGTAAACAGAACTACTGTGATTTAGTAATATATTCCAAGATTTCACATTTTTTCTGAGGCTGTCTTGCAGCAGCACTTACAGAGTTTGCATGGAAGCATGTTGCTAGACTTGTACTCAGAAGAAACATCTAATCAATCTTTTTTAATCTTTATGTATTTGGCAGAAGAACGTAGGTGGATGTAGATGTCTAATCTGAAACAACACTGCCCATACAAAATGTGACATCTGCTTTTCATATATATTTTTCTATCTCTATTTCACTATTATTAGTTTCTAAACTAAAGGATTATACTTTTCATAGTAGTTCACATATTTTAACCTTGTCATGACACTGTAGAATAGTCCTAACGATTAACCCCACACAGGGGTTGGGATGTCATCCTCTCACATGCTTTATAAGCATAGTATGAAATAGCTGCTGAGTGAAAAGCATAATCACCTTTCTTAATTTGCCGTACTCCTAGCGCAGCACAGAAACAAATGCCTAGGGAGCAATAGATACATCAGTGTCAGACTTACACAAAAGACCTGTTTGGTTTGACACACCCTTCATGATGTCATTGGTTTTAGATTACACCTTCAAGCAGAGCTACATCAGGCACCTCTTTTATGAGGACATGAATTACTTTGCTGATGATCTAAGTGATAAGAATTGTTTGGAGTGATGCAGGGACAGATTTCTACTTATAAACCTATGTACAACTGTTATTCCATCTGTGTTTCAGACAAAAATGATGAACAGGAAAACAGGGCAGGAATATAGCCATACTCTATCTGAAATGGCAATGCCTTGGCATAGATTTTGGTTATTTTAAATGACGAAAACAATTTACCATAATAATATTGTTGCATCTTTTATGATATCTTTTTCCTCTGCTTAAGGAAGTGACTGTATTTCCATATAGTACACTATACTGCTGAATCAGTAGAAAACACAGGTTAAAACCACACCAGTGAAGTATTTTATGTTCCAGTCCAGCTCCTCACAAATTCTGAATACTACAGCTTTCCATCAGTCATCCAGCACGTTATACACTCACAAGAAGTCACAAGATTGCTCAGAAAGTATTGTATCTAAGCATAATTCATATTTTGCAGAAAAACTGAAGTGAGCTACTTTCTGTTATGCTAATGTCAAGCAATCTCTCAAATATAAAATATTAACAATTAACAAAATATTAACAATTTCAACACCAAATGCAAGTTGGTATGACAGCTGCCAGAATGGATAAATGAGCTGGCTTTCTGCAAAATGCTGCAAGGAGTTTCATGTACAGTTTATATACTATAGGTTTGGGGTTTGCTGCACAATTCCATGCTCAGTTAGAGATGATATGTTTTGTGGACCATTTGCGGTGTTTCAAAATCCTGGCAAAGAAATCCGTTACTTATCGTCTGCAGAGGTTGGTTTCTTTCTTACTGCTGGTCAGAGATAGTAATTTGTTCTGTATACCGTATGACAAGCAACAGCAATATCTAGGGCCCCAGTCACATTCATAGAGACTTTGCACTGAGTTTAGTGTGGTTTTGAAAGATTTTTAGAGGGTTTTCTTGGGGAGGGGTTGTTTTTGAGTTTGGTTGTGTTTGGGTTTTCTGACATTTTATCAGGATCTGTGTCACTTGTAGACCACACCATCAGACAATTCAAAATACTAATCCTCATTCTCTACTGAATTCTGTAACTGTATTTTTTGGATTATTTTTTAATTTAAAAGTTAGATTAATATATTTCAGTCTGTTTTCATTGCAGTCTTCTTTCTAATGAACTTATCTTGTAACCAACACAAGAACGAAGTGTGTTTGTTTATTATAAAATAAAGAAGATATGATCAGTTGATTTTGGTTTCCTCATTGCAAATACAGGGCTAAGAAAACTTTCACGACTAAATGAAATTTAAGACTATTAGCCCAACATTAACTAGACAGATTTTATTTGTTCTGCAGCTAACAATGTCACTTTGTCACAATTATGTTCACCATAGGCTCTAGATGAAAGAATATCTTATCTAGTACATTTTATTTATGAAGAGCTCTGTTCATAAGCCATGTCAGTCAGAAAATCTGGATGTATGATTATATTTAGAAGGTCACTCGTGAGCTATTTGACAGAAAAAATACTCAGTGCCACTAAATTGTTCTATTTTCAGATTCTCTTGTGAATGGTAGGGAATAATCATATGTTTAAGAGGCACTGCTGGTATGTTCCTAATAGGAAAGTGTTGCCTGTTAGACAGTGATTGTTTCACATTTCCATCTAGGTCTGCAAAGGCTGAGTTTTACGTCTGCTCTTCCAAACATCATACAGAATCTGAATATGTTAAGATTTACACCCAATTTATGCATATTCATACTACGAAACATTCTGGTTTAGATGTGTTCTTCACTGGCGAAATGCTATTATTCACATATTAAGAATGCTGTGGGATTTAATTCAACCTATACAATATCTGAAGGCTCAGAGACAAGATCACGTAGCACTAACGTCCGGGGTTTTTTTACTACTTACACCAACTATTTCACCTCAGAAGTTTAAGCACAACCACTCTCACACAATTTGCATTTGGACAACAGGTAAAAGGACATCAGGGAAATACTAGTGTAAAGACTACTTCAGTTTTAATTCTACAGATGAATACAGTAATAGTCAGTTTATCCTAGTTTACTTATTTTTTCACTATGGCTCTAACATGTTTGATGACACAGTTATTTTTTCCCGCAATACCTTTAAAACAGGAACACTTTGTTGATTCTGTATTGCACTCATAAAGCAATAAATTACATTTTCATGTCAGCCACCCATCTGCAGGCCCCTTTTTACTTTTGCTGTTTTCTCTAGAACAATTTTGCATTGAAGCCTGAAAACTTTCTGGACTCTTCCCAGCTCAATTTCCATGGCTTTTTATTTGACCCTCTGATTTTCCCCAGAGCTGGTCCTCTTCCATGCCTGATTTTAAAGGACAAAGTGTGACTTGGAGAAGTTCAGAAATCAGTCATGTGGCTCAATTGTAGAATTATAAGGATTTCTCATCTTGCTTTCCATTTGCAAACTGCCCATCATAGACTGAATCAGCAAGACTTGACAGCTCTCATAATAAATTTTTTTGTATTAGAAAATTCTGTTCCAAAGAAGACTTCAGCACACTGAATGAGATACACAGCATGCCTAAGCTGACAACTAGGAAGCCTAGTGTTTAGACAATTCATTTGTAACTCCATCCTGCAATTTACAGTTTCCAAATCGTGCATCATTTAACCACACCATGGGACTAATGCTGCCTTCAGGTAGAAGTACACAGGCTTTGCCTGATGTTAACAAGTCACAGACATTTCAGATCCTCTTTACCCAAACATTTCAAAATGAACACACCAAACTTGTCAGCCACATTCTTCCGATATTATTTGGCATTTTGTGAATTCACCAAGGTGACTGAAAGACGCCCTTAAGCTTCTCAACCTTAGTTTCTTGCTCTTGATCAATACCACTGGGATGATGCCAAACCAAGAAATAGTATTAATTCAAAATTATCTGCCTTTTTCTGCCTTTATTATATTTTTCCAATTTGTTATTTAGTCAGTCACATATTTTACATACTTCTTTGCGAATAGAAAAACACAACTAAATGTTTGCATTCTCCCTGTTCAGCTAGTCCTTTCTTGTGGCTTTTCTTTATACTATCAAAGGTTTTAACAACTCACCCATACATGCACCCATATCCCTTTAAAATGAGCATTTAAATTATTCCACTTGGCTTTATATGGTCCATTTATCTTCTGCAACATCATGCATTAGTGCAAGAGATCACCTTCACATGGTGGCCAAGGTTCTATCTCATCAGCACAGCCTAGACAGAGGCAAACTGAGTGATACTTGTGTCTCCCAGAACACCCACTCCCCATGGATACACGGAAACCCAGCCTCAGAGGAGCTGGGTTGCTTGGGAACAGTGCACGTGAAACCAATTTACCCATCACAAAAGATATTGCAGCAAACCTGACAGGAAAGTCATGAAAATCCGATATTACAGGGATGAACCAGTGCAAATATCAAGCTGGGTAACTGTTGTACTTGTAAGACAAATAAAGGAAAATTAGCTTTCTGTGATAAACTGAGGAAAAAGAAAGGAATCTTATTAATAAGAAGGCTGAAAGCTCGCTGTACAGGAGCATCTACCATTTTACCAACTGAGACTTCCTAATTAGATTTCTTACAAGAGAACAGCAGTAAACCTTTTATGTTGCAGCACCTGGCTTAATTTCTTGTTGACATTTTAAGCCCTTATGCATTTTTACATATAAGCACAGATGGTACTCAGTGCTGTTTGATAAACCTTCTCCCCATGGCCCTGACTAAGAACCATTTATGCTCTGTTCAACCCACAGATCCAGAATAAAGAATGTTCAGGAAGTTTGCATGTGCCCTGACATGCCCAGGAGGAGACAACCACCTGTAAGTTAATGGGAGTCATGAGCCAAACGGGAAAGCCGTTTCTGGGCTCACAGGACCAGTGTTCAACATCGGTCACTGTCACAAGCGCTGCCGATGAATACTATCTGAGTAACTGTTGGCTGCAGTTCTGGCATAACAGAGTGACAGGACATTGTAACACTGTTGAGGAAGGCACTGCACAGCATAAGGTCAAAGTCTCGCTTGGGCTGAAATGTGTATATCTGCCAGGCAGCACTGGAGTTTTCAGCAAGTTAAGGGCAGGAAGAAGAAAAAAGGTCCCATATCTCCCTAAAACTAGTACCCTATTTCAGTGAATTCATGTTCAGGTCATGGATCTGAGTTCTTCAAAACAGCTACTACAACTAGGTATCTATAAACTTTTAACTGAAACTCCCTATATACTCATAACCTGCTGAGCTCACTAAACTAAATAAGGTTTGAGGTTGCAAGACAAGCTTTTTGTCAAATTATTTGCATGCTATTAATTTGCCAGAAAGGCCAGGCTAACAGTTTGCTAGTTCCTAACTGGTCATGTTTCCCAATGCTTACCAAATTCTGCCCACAACAAAGTAACACGTGGGGTAAACTACTGGGAGTCAGAGCATCCACTAAGGTAGACTATCATACCTTTTCAGATGCTAATGGGACTATGATGATTTTTATAAGTTGCCTTATAATAGAAGAGCTTGTTTTGCGTTGCTGTTTCCAGACAGCTTGCTGGATAACATGACCAGGATCAACCCAGGAGAGTCTGCGAAAAGCAGGTCACTTTTTATCTTAGAGATCTAAATCGTCTTAAGCTGAACTGCCTCATCTGAAAAGGAATGCAATGGAGACAGAAATTCACAGACCAACCTTTCTGAGTGTCAGTAGCTTAAAGCAGTCAGTGAAGGCAGCAACATTATTGGTTAGCTTCACGGTACATATTTCATTGCAACTTTCCAAGAGAGTTTTCCTGAAATCTGTGCTGGTGATTCAGGTCCACCTCACATGGCTGTCACTGATCTCCCTGAGCTCTCCCTGCCCTACACAGGCTTGGACATCAGCACAGCCAGAAAAGCTAATTGTGCCGTCCATCTCTACAGCACTGCTACACCAGTGCTTCTAAACTTCACAGCGGCTGTGTTAGCTGTGAATGATTTACATGTGTGCAGATTTGCTCACTTCAATTGTTCTATTTTAGCTCTCCACAAATATTCACTTCATTAATCGCTCCACTTACCACAGACCATGTTCATGTCTTTCCACCGCTTTGCCTGATCTACAGCAGAGCAGTCCCAGCCACAGAAGACAGAATGAACGTGCCCCTCCTCCAAATTGCTGCTCTTTCCTCAGCTCCTTTTATTTGTGACAGTGCTGCTTTTCTTCATATTAATGTTTGATATTGCATGAAATGTTAGAAAAAAGCATTTTCTTTCTAATTTAAACCAGCTAAGATACTTATATTATGGCATAACCTTGTATGGCACCTTAGTTTCCAAAGAACCTCTGCTAAAGCATGCACACACAGACCTTCACATCCAAGGGCTTGGGAGCAAAAACAACTAAGTACCTAAATTGTGTCATTTAAACCTGCCTTGTTTCTGTTGCTCTGTCCACAAAATCAGTAATTTCTATACTTCTTTATACTTACATCATGAAATAGATGATGTTTCTGAAGGCCCTTACAAATGCAAGGTATTACAAAATTTTTTCTGTATTTTTTGGCTCCAACTGTTTCAGTTAGTCCTGCTGTGAGACTTGTTACAGAAGGCATTTTCCTGAGACTCAGAAAGCACATTTCTCAGTTTCAAAATCTGGCAAGGTTCTCACAGCTGACAAACCATATTCATATGTGCTACTGAGGATGGTGTAATGTTTACACACATACTTTTTACATCTTAGATAAAAGCATACTTATTTAAGTAGAGGTGTATTCATCTTTTACATTGCTTTAATTAATTCCAAAAGTCAAATGTAACATGTCCCTTCTGTTAAAACTGCAGCTTCTCTTTGCAATTCTGAAAACAAATACAGGTGGTTAGACAGAAGCTTTAGACATCCAAATTATTAAACATCCCGGCAACCAGTTTGGCTCTAGTAAAAATGTATACATGAACCAAGAAACCCATCCAAATCAGAAAGTTTTCATCTGCTTAAATTATGAATAAATATTCTTTCTTTATTCACTGTTATCAAGACAAAAACAGAAGAAAGCTTTTGAAAAGGAAGCACTAGATATTCTAAAACCACCCTTCTCCCAAAAAAAAACAAATAAACCTCCCCAATACACCAAACAAAACACCCCAAATAAACCAACAAAACAAAAAAACGTGAGAATAGAAACTTGACAACTCTAATCAGGTATTATCATCTCAACTGGATATTTCTATGAGAGGACATTAATATATACTCCTGAAAATAATATGCAATGCCTGAATAAGCTCCTGAAAATAAAACCTGCTAAATAATAAACTACATTTATTTAACATGCGTACTGCTCTTCGTATTGCTTTATTAGTTAAGAAAGCACGCTATTTAAGATCACAATAAACACCTCTTAACGATATCCATTAAAACCTCATCACAAGAATAAACACCCTTCAAGGACACCTGTTTCTGATACATGATTCAGTTGCTTATGTTTTTAAAAATACATACTTGATTTAATTTAGATTCAATTTAATTTTTTGAACAGTGCTATCTTTTCCTTACTTGTTCAACTATGAGATTTTGTGTGAGACTGGGGTAAAAGCAAAGCACACTTTATCACTAAGCAGTATACCAGATGTCTGGAAAAAATAGAAGCCATGGAGTGGCAGGAGGAGGAACAGAAGAGGCAACAGTTGGCAACAATCTTCCTCCTTTCTCATTATCCTCCATTTATTTTACATTTAACCTACTGATTGTGGTAGCATCATTGGCTGTCCTTTACCTTACTACATCTTCAATGATGGTGCGTATCGCTATAGCCAATAGTGTTACTTTGGTTTGCATCATCTGAGAGTTATCTTTCAGACAGCCATCAAATGAAAAAGCTATTTCTGTCTAGAGAATTCTTCATACAGCAGCAGCAAGAGTGCAATGAGTCACCACCTCTAACAGACAATATCATGGTAAATATCTTCAACTTGCAGAGACAGGATTCAACTGAAATCAACCAATACTGCTGTTCAAGTCTGTGTTTCTTTTCTTCTTTTTCTTTTCATAGGAACGTTTTACTCGTAAAATCATGTGGCCTAGCAATACCAGTTAAAAACTTGTGGGTGAATATTTTCTGTTATGAACAGATGATTTCAAAAGAACTGGGGCGATTTCATACTGAATGGGGATGAACTCAATTGTTTTCAAACTACTTTAAGTGGTTTTTTTCTATGGTCACCTATGTTCTCCCTCCTCTTCCTTGGGGACATTTTGCCCCTGAATTCCAAATTGTCTTTCACCGGGTCACTAGATTGTTAAACTTTATAGTCACACACACACACACACAGAGTTTGACTGCAGCTCAGTCCTTTTTCACCTTCATTATCCAAAGACCCCTACAGTCAATCCCAGCAGCTACACTGTACAGCACTGTATACAAGTCCTCCCCATCTGCAACCACTAGAGTCCACCACAGCTCATTCCCAACAGTTCTCTTTCCCAGGTATTTCAGAAGCAAGCAGTTGACTGGATGAGATTTTTGGCAGAGGCAGCTTGTGGCAACCCCTCATCTCTGTGTAAGACCTCATTCTTCACTGTGTGTCTCCATCAGGTTCAGAGGAGCTGCAAAATCTCCACCATTTTGAGACTCAGTCTCCACTGGGCAAGACCCTGAGCAATTTGATGTCATTTTAAAGTTAGACCTGCTTTGCTTTAAGCAGGGTCTGGACTTGATGACCTCCAGAGATTCTTTCCAGCCTATGTTATTCTATATAACAAACAAATCCTCCTTGAACAGTAGATGAGGGGCCAAGAACCCACCGAAAAAAAGGCAAGAGTTAACAGTGTCCTGCAGAGACAGAGGAACGACTGCCCGGCAGCCTACATTCAGTATGATGGTGGAGGACCATCCTTAACAAAGAGGCAGATAGGAGCTGCATTAGTGTGGCAAGCACTACGCTGTACCACTGACAGGAACTGCATGCCCTCCTCAGCCAAACAGGTCAGCCAGCCCAGCTCTGAGGCTTTCAGGGACCTTGAAAGATAACACACTTAAAGCATGTTGATTTTCAGTGTTATTTTTCTTCCTATTTACTGGCCAGCTGAGAAATTTTAAAAATTATAAACACAAGCATCACTAGAGAAACTAACCAGCTTAATTATTCAACAGCTTTTCTTTTGAAAATAAATGTCTTCATGAATACAGCCAGAGTTCAATGCTGGATAGGAAGAGGTATTAGTCAGATGTGGTTGCCAATGGTGCAAAAAATCCCTAAGAAACCTTGTTTAAAACCTTTGATCAATTCCTTTTACTTAATGGCAGTACAGAGACTCATCAGATTGCCTTTCCTGGCAAGAGAATTTTACTTTTTTAAGGGTAAGATTGAAGACATTTAAAGTTCACTACCTCTCTCATTCCTCCACTAGCAATTAACAGCTAGTGGTTATATACTATACAGTTTGGTGCCAACATTTTCAGAGTCTAATGTTATCTAGCAACAGGAATGAGGTCAGGAAACTAGTTCAGATACATTACTTTCTAGTCTCTTTTCTTGATCCTTAAACTTACTGATGCCAATTAGCCAAGTACTAATGAACCTCTACTAATATTAAATGGCTGCTGCAATTCCTAAAACACACCATTTCCAATCCTAACTCTCTAAGAAAAAAGTGAATTGGATCATGATATGCGTTCTAGTTAATGAGGAGTATTTAATGTATTTCTTCTTGCAGGGTGCTCAAGTGGGCCACAACCAGATAATTGCATTGACACTTTATTGCAGCCAATCTTTAGAGTACTGATACGCTGGTTTATAATCCGGTTATTGCACACACAGCTCAGGGTAATGAGTACTCCACTTCTCATTTCACACAACAGTTCTGCATGCTGATGATTGACTACTAGTAGCTTTGTGTTACTGTAGTCTTTTTATTTGGTACTAGTCAACTCAAAAATCAAACTGCATGGAAGATTTTCAGCGATATTAGCGTTTGCTTTCATGGAATCATAGTCCTCTTTTGGCTAAAATCTACCTCTGGAAATCATTTAGACTAACCCTCCGATCAAAGCAAAGAGATATTCCGTACCACAGAACATCACGCTCAGTACATAAACAGGGGAGTCAGCCAGGAGGGCCTGATTGCTGCTCAGGGAGTGGCTGGGCATCAGTCAGCAGGTGGTGAGCAGTTGTATTGTGCATCACTTGGTTCTTCTTCCTTGGGTTTTATTCCTTTCTCTCCCTCTCTTCTTCACTATAGTTATTATTGTTGTAATTATAATTTTTCTTTAGTTAATTATTAAACCATTCTTATCTCAGCCCATGGGTTTTACCTTTTTCTGCTTCTCCTCCCCATCCCACTGGGATGGGGTAGGGTGAGTGAGCAGCTGCACGGCACTGAGTTACTGGCTGGGGTTAAACCACAACACTTAACTAGGTAAAAGCTATGCAAGTTGCTCTGTTTTTTGTTGTTTTGTTGTGTTTTTAAATTCTTTTAGAGTACTTCTCCATATTTACTTCTTTTGCATTAAATGAAATGCAAGTCAGAATCACATGCCAATATTTCTAAGCTCCCAAAACTAATTTTCTGATAGTACCTTTCCATTCAAGCAATGGGAAAAGTTATAAGGCACCCGTGGGCAGGCTGTCCTGCAGGCAAAGCTACGGATGAGCCGTGGCTTCAGGGATTCTCTGATTCTATGTAACCCACTGTCCAAATGTGCTTAGTAAACACCCCAGAAAGCTGCATATGACTGAGTCCAATGCACAGGACCGGATATATACCTCCCTATATAATATCTTAACAATTCCAGCTCAGATAATATAAGAAAATAAACTTTTTAAAGGTGTTATAATCTATTCATGTGAAATTGTATTGTCTCAAAATGTGTGACACTATGGAACTACCTTCCATTTTTAAACTCTTCACAAAGAAAGGGAAGTATTTTTTACCATTTGGAAAAACTTTTGTCATAACTACCAATAAACTTAAAAGTTGCTTTGCTGTTTTTCAGGGTTATACTTTAGAAAGACTCATTGCTTAGTATAGGAAAGATTTTCTAAACCCTATCTTCGGTTATAAAGTGGACAGTTTGCTAAACAGGCAGCATCCGAACATCTATAAACACCCAGTGACTGAGCAGAAATTGTAATCACATTCATCAGTTTGGTTCCATTCCCTCATCTGCCACAGACTGCAACTTCATCAAGTCATAATCTTTTTGAAAATTTCTAATAAATAAACAAAAAAATGGAATAACGTTTCTCAAAACATACTTGTTTTGCATGCAAATAAAATTTACATTACACAGCTTTTAGAAATCTGGGGTTATATTAATAAAAAAACTTTACAAAACATGACAGTTAACAGGAGACAGAAAATTCAAATGATGAAGGCATTTCCATTTACATATTTAATCATCACACCTATTTTACATTGCCCTCATTCTCTGAAACAAAAGCCAATATTTCATTTCATCACACTGAAGGGCTTTGTTCACACATTATTGAAATGCACTTATCTGCCCAGTGCACACAGGGATGACCCTGGTAATACTGAGGAGATGTACTCCTATTTCAACATGACCATAATTTTATTAACACTATTAAAAATATGTCACACATGCAGAACTAAGAATGCTGTCCCTTTCACTGGAGTCACGAAATAGTGGACATCTTCCCTCCAACTTTCTCTCCTTGATATGTCAGATTATTAATTGCTGTAAAAAGCAAGAAGCAATTATCATGAAACTCAAAAAGAATTAGCAGGCACTGACAGTGAAAGGTTACGGACGATGTGCGATACAGTGTTTCCTTTTCCAGTGTTTCACAGAAATTCATTAGGTAAATGCATCCCAAAAAAGCTTTGAATCAAAGGACTCTCCTTAGATATCGATGATGATCAAAGATAGGAATCTGTTAAAGGATAGATAAAACTGTACCAAGATTAGAAAAGGACAAGCACTGCAGGGCTGGGGCTTTCATCAGTAATCTATATACTTCAAAATTTTAAAAGTTACTTTATAATATTACAATAAAATAATAATTTCCAAACTGGACCATAAGCCAGAGGTCCACGACAGAAGTTTGTGACAAGAATGCAGAACCATACAAGACAGAAAAATGTGCTAATGCATCACACTCCTGTTGCTCCACATGATCTACCACAATGTTTAAAGCATGATACTTGTCCATCCAGCCTGAACCATGAACTTCAGGATCCCAACTTCTTTGGGATCCAATATAGGACTGTGGTGAGAACGTCTCAAAATCCCCACACCATACCACTAACAGAGCAATTAATTAGTGACGGAATCCAAGATTATAACAGGACCAGATTTCAAGACAGTCTGTGTGTCCAGCTGTTCAGCAATTCACATTAGGACACTTCATACAGTGATGCCAAATTACAGCACTGTCTGCTTACCTTGTTGTTTTGATGTCAGGCGTGATAGGGCAACAGTAACCCCAGAAGAAAGAAGATACTACAAACTTGTTTGGTATATACACAAGTTTGGTATGAATGGAACTGAACACTCTGTGAGAGAAAGACAATGCTGAGAACAACCTGGTTCTAATGAATAAAGAAGAACTCTGTACTCAAGCTTCACTAAATAGATCAAGATCAATATCAGCTTTGAATTTCTAAAGATCATATGATGTGCTAAAGAGTTACAGAGAAGTTAAAATTATATTTTAACATAAAATTCTTGCAGATGTTGTCAATAGAAAAATATATAGAAGTGTATGGATTTTTGTAGTCTCTTCTTCCTTACAATTTGATAAAATCCTTTAAAATACAGTTTTCAGAGCCTAGTCCACTGACTTTGACTGTCTTTTATGCAATACACTGGCTTACACTTGCTGAGAACTGGATGCTTACATGAAATCAGATTAACATAACTTTACAGTCTATTGCTATGCATTTCAATGTAGTTTTAAAATGCTAATGAACAAAAGAATTCCTACATTTCCCACTGGTGATTTCTGCCAGTTTCCTTTTTCTCATTTCATTGGCCTCAGCAACCACAAGGTTAAAGCATTATTTCAAATTAAGAACATATTAGCGGTTCCAGAGTTGCAGTTAATCCAGAGCAAGACACAGTAATAACTTGCCTAGGTAATGAAATCAATTGTCAAGGTCATTCTGTTGGATGAATGAGACAATCCTTTAAAAGCACTTGGTAGTACACTTAGTGTTAGATGAGGCATGAAACACTTTTGACAGCGTGCCTTATTCAGCATATAAAACATTAGCAGAGTATCAAACTATTCTTTACTGATCATTCTGGGATCTAGTTCAGCCTAACAATAGGGTGATTACTCCAACAGCAAAGTTAAATGCACACTGTGATGCCTTCCCACTGCTTCTGCAAGGCACTGCAGGCAAGTTTCAGGGGTTCACATGCTGACAATTTCTGGAGTTGTTTTCTGGAAAACTGCATCAGGTCCAGAAGAATCTGTCTTTCACGGGCATGCTGATGAGATTTGTCTCCATTTTTTTCCTGCTTCTGCACTTTAATCTACATGAAGGAGGCATAGTGAGAAGGCATTACTGTCAGAGGAGGCTTAAGTGCCAAAGACAAGCCTTCAGACTGATTGACTGTGTAGAGAGGAGCAGCAGAGATAGCCCATGATCACCAGAAGCTATGTCCCATCTATTTCTTACATTATTCTCCAGCCCAGAAGTCCCAGTAAGAAGCAGCACTGTGGCTTCCCACAGCCTCTTCTGCTTTCTGCACTTGCTGACACTTCTCCCAGTGCTACTGCTCTCAGTTACCTCCTCCTAGCTGGTTCCCCACTCTGCAAGTCTACAGCAACAGAGTCCCACACCAAATTATTTTCTTCAGTTTAAGAACCACTATATACAAAGATCTCATCCTGGACATAAAGGTAGTGGGAAAAGACAAGAATGAGTATTAAACAGATTACCTCCTCCAGGGCCCACTTTGCCTGTGTTTAATTCAGGAACTGCTCAGTAAAGGAAAAAGAGAGTGTGTGTGTGTGTGTGTACACACGGTATACCACCTCCTCTTGAGGAGGTTCAAAATCTGGGGAAAATCCCAGATCAACTGCTCAATGAAGACAGATCTTTAGGTTCAATGACCTCAGATTAATAACATGCTTTGATGGCAATTCTCTTCCCACAAAACCATACTGTGCTTTTCAGTCTCAGGTACTACATTTTCATGACCTAGTCATTTATTTCAACTAAGCACAGGTATGTTTATTCATAATATCCATTTGTGTTCATTTCTACTAGTATCTGACAAAGAGAACTGAATAAAGACTTTTGACTAGGTTAAAGAGTCTCTCATAGTCATGCCTTGGGTAGTGTAATTGAAATCAGAGAAGATAGTGCAGACACACTGAATAAGTATTTAGGACAAGTTTGGGGTTTCTTTGACATTTATTTTTCATAGAATCATAGAATGGTTTGGGTTGGAAGGGACCTTAAAGATCACCTAGTTCCAACCCCCCTGCCATGGGCAG
>JAVJGI010000050.1:35829812-35876643 GCA_035590275.1 Ibycter americanus
CTCAGCCTGGCTTCACAGGAGAGCTGCTCCAGCCCTCTCATCATCTTCGTGGCCTCCTCTGGGCTTGCTCCAACAGGTCCATGTACACCTTATGGTGGGGGGCCCCAGAGCTGAATGCAGCACTCCAGGTGGGATCTCCTGAGAGTGGAGTAGAGCGGGAGGATCGCCTCCCTTGACCTGCTGACCATGCTTCTTTTGATGCAGCCCAGGGTACAATTGGCTTTCCAGGCCAAGTCTACGAACCTTTTTCATAAGGTTCTTCATCTTTTTACAAAATAAAGCCTCATATAAACGCATACACATTTCCTATTTAAATCATGGTGGGTTTTTTCCTGAAAATAACTGTTTTCAAATAGGCAGCATACAAGAGCTCCTCACTAAAATAGGAAAGAACAAGGATAGCCTGATTCAGTCAAAAAGTTGACCACAGAAGAACTACAACAAACTTTATAATATTTTTGAAAAAAAAGGACTTAAAGAGAAATTATCATTGGCCTGATACTGAAGGACACAGAACAATTTTTTCCCATTCCACTTTGAAAATCTATATGCCTAGCTGGTTATTCTGAGAAGAACCATCAAAAACTTCTTTCAGCAGAAGGAAGGACACAGCTATACAGCAATAGCTACTACCATTTTTCACTGTCTAATGAAAAACATGCAAAAGCATTCAGAAGCCAATAAAAGCATTTCTACAAACTTGTGCCATTTGAGATGAAAATATTGTATTCTCTGTTATTAGTGTGAATTTTGCCCTGCTGATTTCCACACCTTTCAATCCCAAATGTATTTTTTGTACCACTTCTTTATCACCCAGCTCAAGAAAAAAATAAACATCTTACAGCATACAAACTTTTCAGCTGCCCTACTGTCAACTCCAAAGAAATATACTTCAGATACATGATGCTTTACGTTTATAAGACACACATATGTAAAGAGCAGTTAAAGTAGAGGACTGGAATAATTACATTAATAAATAAAAGCCTTTTGTACTGTTGGCATAGTTATCTATAAAATAACTCAAACTTGGAACAACATGAAATATAGTGTAATTGTTCAGCTAAAAGCTTTATCATACTTGAACTACACAAATCGATAGTTTTTACAAAATTAAATAGACTTCTTGTATTCAAGTTTTATTGGCTGAAACTTCTGCTTTGGAAGAAAGACATTTCATTGAGGTTAAACACAAAGCTATTTTGTATGACTCAATTTTTCACTCTCAAGGATCTGTTTTCCTCAGTACTTATGTATGCCAGTAGAACAGTTGAAAATGATGGATTACACTTCTTAAATTATGTCTGCTACATACCATATAGTAGAAAAAATGTCTTTCAATATTTGCTTTTTTCCAAAAACAGACAACTGAGCAGAGACATGCAGCTTCAGAATCGTGCACACTCCCTTCATACCATTCGCTAAATTAGTAGCAAGTACATAAAAACCTAAATGCATAAACATGGATAATCTTGACTTTACTTACACAGACCATCAAGATCTGAATATGAGGAGTGTATACAATAACATAAATACCCTAATAAACAATACTACTTTTGGAATCTTTTCTTTTAAAAATGACTCATTTTTAAAGGTGACTGTACTGGAGGACCCAACAAATGAATGCCTTTTAACTGTACAAGTTGTGTTAAATCTTTCTTCATATTTCTTGGACAAGGGATGATGGCGTATCTCCTTGTCTTATGGTCACATAAAATCTATAGCCCAAGAGGGATTAAGTGAAGGATCTCATTATTATTGTTTCCATCCTTTTTTATATCTTCAGTATGTTTTTGCAGAACATTTCTCCAAGTAGTGCAATGCTGTTATCCTCAGTCTAGAAAGCCATAATGGAAGCTATGAGGGAAAAGAAATTTTATCCAAGGCTATGGAAGACAGTATGTGCCAACATTAAATGCTAATACCCTAAGAACATGAACATATTTTTTTGTAAAATGGCCAAGTTTAGACTCGGGATATGTTCAAACAGCAGTTCAAAGCTTTAACGGTGGTTTGTGTGCTCCACCCAGAACAGCTAGGCAACACAATGACAGCGATGGATCACTGCAACCAGGGGACAGCCCTAGGCTGTGGGGCACCCCAAGGGGCTGAGGAAATATTCAGAGGCAAACCTGAGAGGTGCAGACACACTGATGGAGAACCAGGCTGTTAAACCACAGCTATACAGCTAGCTCATATTAACTAATCTGGTTGCAAAAGATATATAAATGCACTCAGGAAAAACAAGTTTCATGCAATAAACCACCAGGGGGGCTTTGGTTTTAAACATCAGTCTTCAAGGAACAGAACCAAAAGAATTCATAGTTGGAGAGGGAAGAACAAAAAAATAAACAAACCCAAAAACAAAAAAAACCAACCACCACCAAACATTCTCCGACCTTCACTTCACCTATCAGCTGTATTAAAATCCAAAGCTTTCATGTTATTTTTTTCATGATGTTTTTTTCTTCACAACTACTGACATTAGGGAATAAGGAAACAACCAAACCATTGCAGAACAGAGTTGCATATAGACCATTTTACCCTGCTGAGAAGAACGTTTCGAAACCCTAACCCAATTTTTACAAGAATATTACAGAGGAAGGTTGTTTCCAGCTACTGTAATATGTATACTATGATAAATGTATATTTTCTGCATATTCATTGGAACACTTCTTTCCTCCCAATTAGGACAATGAAATTCTAGTAACATTGTTTCCTATTGCAAGAAACTACATTTCTTTCCCTCTCATTAGCTCTCACTATGGTACAAGTATTAAAGATTCATTTCTTTCACTTTACTTTTGCAAAACACCACATTTATAAAGGCTCCATAAATAATATATAGTGATGGAATAACATATTTACTGTAATTTCACTTTTGAGAGAGGAAAGTATCGTCTACCCAATTTCAATTCTGAATTCAGAGAATACTAGCTAGTCACTAGTTGTGAATAACTGCTTTTGATTAAAAAGAATTAAAAATTTATGCTGGAAAGTATGTGTATAGATTGATAAGTCCTGAAGATTTAAGTGCTCTGGCTACAGCTCAACAAGTACCATAAATGTACAGCGAGCTGTGATGCAAGCTTTCTTACACTACCTTGTCAAACAAGACTTGTCCTAAGCTAGTAGAGCCATTTATAAGGGTGACAGAATAATTCACTCTGCACTTATTTTATTTTGGCTTGGGTTGTGCAACTGCAAGCCAGGGCATTACCTAGTGTCTGTCATCCATCTGATTTTTGCCAAGTAGGAACTAAATTGCTGTAAAGGAGGAGGCTGACATGTCAGATGGGCTTTTGCTCTCTTTGCTGGCACTGAACATTTGGTAATAGAAGCTTGCTTTATATTGGAGACTGTGAAGGTAATTAGATACAAATAAAGCTAGAGACATCTTCAAATTCCATTTAAAACAAGACTTTGAACAAGGCTCTGAACTCAAATGCCCATAGTCTGGAAAACAAAGAGCAATCAATAACACAGTTTAAAGGAGAATGCAGCAGAGAAACACCAAAAGTCAGAAGCCATCAGAGGGTACAAAGCCAGGAATAACCAGCAAAAGCTCACATAGATGTTGCAAATTCGGGGTGGGGGGGGTGGGGGGGTGGGAAACAACCAAAACCCAACAACAGTATGTTTATAGAATGTTCTCCTATTATTTCTAACACAGATAACATCATTTCTCTTGCAGACCTCAAAGCTTCCAGAGCACTGTTTTTTTTCCAGAGAAGAAAGTTTTCTTTTCCTGCACCTGAAGCAACGTCATTGCTATTGCAGCAGGTTATTGCAGGTTATAATTCTTATAATGTTAAGGATTATTTTGTCTCTGTAATATTGCTTAACTGTGATACCATATGGAAATAAATCACCTTATGCTTGTGGATTAATATTATTTTGTTAAAGGTTAAAATTTCAGAATATTATCAATTTAATCTGGTAAGTACCACAAAAGACACAGTATCATATTTAACTCATCTGCCAGTTTTATGGTAATAAACATAAAAGTTCATCTGCATTTACTTTTTTAACAAAAAAGACGAGAAAGACTCAACATGAGATGTGCTATAACAGTTGTAACAAAGCCAGAAAGTGCTCATTTCTATGGAAGAATAGTCCCTAAATATTAGACCTCAGGAACCTCCAGACCTTAAAAAATTAAAAAATAAAAAAAATCATCCACTGAAAGCCTCATCCCAGCCCCCGTTCTGTTGAGAGATCATGGCCTCCTAAAACCTTGCTTCTTCCACCACTCATACCATAAAACTATATAAATACATTGTCCTCCAAGCCCCAATATAAGAGGCATCCAGGGGATATAAAAGCGGCAAGCCCTGAGCAGACTCCTACACTTACAGCTGTCCATAAGATGGCCCTGGGATACACCACAATTTTGTTGGTCACTCAAATCTATCTAGTGTTTCCTAGAAGATTTGTAATCTTTTTACGGATGGGACAGGAGAAACAGAGGTCCCTTAGCCCTCTTCCTCCTTGAGGAATAAATCCTTTTTGGTGGAGTCCTCCACTTTTCAGAGATGTAGCACAGAACTGATAGGTCTCAATCTGTTTTAATACATAGATCATTTGTAACAACGTAGCCAAAAAAAAAATAAATAAAGAAGTGTAAAAACAGTGAGTTTACAAAACGCACAAAGGAATTTCAACTTGAAAAGTTGTGAAGTGTGTACCTTTATGCTCAGGGCATAACTCATAACACTAGCTGAAGTGAGGTGAAATGAAAATTTCTTCTAATTATCCCGTAACTACATATAATTACATTTTGTGTGCATCTTTTTCTATGCTTTTACAAGGCAGTAATGCTTGTGGCCTGTGTAGACACACTTTATGCCAAATTAAAGTGCTCTTTCATAGTATAAGTAATGTAATTTTGATAGCCTAAAGCTTAGTTAAAAATGCAAAACCCATCAAAAAAGATAGGTGGGTAGATACTTGGCTGGTCAACCATCAGTGTGAAGTTGGGTCAGTCTTCTCACACTAGTCAAGGTGCATGCACATAAGCAGCAGATGGTGCATTACAAATGTATCAAGGGGAAGAATTCCTGGCCAGAAAAAGTTAAACATGTAATCTAATGGAGAAATGTCTACCTGCTTCTTAAACTCTGTAATAACTTCATTACATTAACACCTAAAGGCCTCCTTGTTAAAACTAGTGCTGGTAATAGGTAAAATCCAGTTCAAGTAGAAGTTGGGAAGGGAATAGAAGCAGCAGCACATCTCTCTCCCAGAAAACTTCCAGCAAATATGCATATAAGAAAGCAGAGACCCTGTATTTTGTTTTGCCTTTCTTTTTAAGAGCAAGAGGGAGTGAGATTTTCTGAGCTATCAAGATGATGTCTGAGATAATCTAATTTGCCTTTAAGTTACTAATGTTCAGACAGAAGGCACTCTTAAGAATCCTTCATTTTCTTAGGCTTCTCCCTACATTTATTTTCCCTTCCATCTGTAACGTTCAGCAAATGCAGCAGCTGTCTGCAATCCATCTAATCTGAAACACAGACATTTCATTCTAAAACATTCAGTGCATGTGTTTTGAAAAATAAATCATGTAATATTCTACATTATTTAAAAGCTTTCATCATTCTTTGAAGGCTACTGTAAACAGTAGCTGCAGGGGAGTTCATTTAAATATATTCACTTTGAACTGCAAATCGTGTACAGTAGAAAAACAGAATGACACATACAATTTTACCTTTTTTCCTGCTAACTGTTGTTTACAAATGTTATAAAATCTGTTTTAAAATTCAAGGGTATGTCAAGTCTCAGGCAGTTAATTATCAGTGTTAGAATGAGTACTATGGGCTCATAACACTTGATGGGCCTTGGAGGTGGAAATCAAACGGCATTCAGATTAGGCAAGCAGGATTACTTCTGACCAAAATACACAAATCCACAAGAAAGTAGCCACTGAGATCAGGATCTGTGCCCACTGATAAGCACAGACAAGTGGAAAGCATGGAAAATCCCTGGCAACTGAACACTCTTTTCTTTCTAAACCATCAATATTAGCTTCAGAAAAAGACAGCAATGGTTGAGCCAGCCGTGTCAGTGAGCCCTTTTCTGTACTCACAAACTTATTACTTTCATTTTGTTCCTTGCTGTACGTGAGCATTTTGGGAAGCGTGATGTAGCATGAGTTTAATACAAGACGACACTTGCAGTGTACCACAAACAGGAGTTTCACTGGTACTACAGCACTTGGGAACAAAAAGTATGCAGCACCCTGTAACAGATGCTCCAAGCACCATCCACAGGGCCACATACAAAACATTTACAGAATTAGATAAGACCTTCTAATAGCATATTCCCTACTAATTATAAGGTTCAAAGGTGAAAGTGATACTGTTTTATAGATCTTACCAACTTCCAGAACTCAGACCTTGTTAATGGCATCGCAGCAATAAAGCTAGGTCACTGCATTGAAAGTACATTCCAAAAATTATTAATTCCATTCACTACTGGCAAAATCACTTTTTGATGTTTAGTATGTAAGTTTCATTAACCACCACATAGTAATAGCGCATTATGTCAAACACTACTCCCCAGTTCTTAGATTAAGCAACATACTTTCGTATATTTATTAGTAATATATCACCCTAAAAAAGAAGTGCTACTACACTACTGCTAAAAAAATGGTTTACTGGTGGTAGGATTAGCGGAGAAGGGAAAAGAGAAAGGCACCTTTTTGTGCCTCCAGTGTAACACTGTTCACAAGCAATCACTGCCTGAGCCAGGTCGTCACTGTTGCCAATTGTTTACATTACAGCAGCTGGTGCAGCTCAGGTGAGCCTTGCTGCCAGGCCCTGCCAAGGTACGCTTCATCTCCAAAGTCACACAGGACTTGACTGTAAACTTGGGTAACCCTTGTCTAAGCCTGTTCAACCTCACCAGCAGGAAGAAGCCCAACTCCTGTACAGTGGGCTGGAAACCATGGAAATGTATCCTCTAGCTGTAACACTAAGAAAGGCATTGTGAAAACAGGAGAGTAGGCGTGAGGCACCTAGTCAAGACTTGACAGGCTTGTGCAGACCGTACTGCCCGTTGTCTTACTTGAAGCATTTGTTGTGTGACACAACACTGCCTTTCTAGTTTACTTGTCTACTACTCAGAGCAGCAGTATTGTTAAATAAAACAGTAGTACAAAGCCATAAGGTTTCACAGCTAAACCTTGTTTAAATTCAAACATCTCTGTCCCTTTATGAAAGACAGAGTAAGACGCTGAAGTTTCATTAATGACTGTGGCCTTAATGTATTAAGACTGAAAGAAAAAGGACAGGTAAGGAAAGCAGCTACAGTTGCACCACGACCTGGAGATGGCAATGCCACCCCAAGACCAGCTTGATTCCTCACCTGAAGGAGGCACAAAGGCAGTGCTGTAAATACAATTTTTTTTTTTCATTTTGAGACAGAAATAAAAGATGAAAATCTAAGTACTAGAAAATGGAATTGGAAAGTAAAATGTTCTTCCTTGAACTTGTGGCTTACACTTCTTTGAGGAGCTCCTTATTTTAATGGACAACACCTGGAAATTCAACACACTTGTTCTTTCGTCTCTCTCCCTTTACCACATAGATGCTTTTATTCTGAAATAAGAACTGCTTTTTCCAACTTAACATTACCTGCCTCAAAATCTGGTTTGCACTTAGAGTATTAGATTGCCTTAGTTTAGATCATAAGAGTATGAATTCAGTAGATTTGATTGCCCAATATGTCTGCTTTTTGTTTGTTCTACCCCTCTCTCTTTCTTACATTGTAGTGCTACTCTCAGCACGGCAAACCACGTTCCAGGCACAGAACAGTTACAGAATAAATCCTAAGGAAGATTTGGATTAAAGAAACCCAAACACTTTCCTCACATAAAAAGCTTTCAAAGAAATCAGGCACTGTGCCACCCCTTAGACACAAATCCTGAGTGCTAATTTCATTAGATTCCTGTAAAATCTCAGCTAAACACTTAAACAGAGTGCACAGGAGCAGAAGTTTTCATGAGTTTGTTAGATGTACACACTGCATCATGTTCTGTGAATGTAAGTGTGCAGGGAAATACAGCACTGAAAATGAAAACACTCTAGCAGAATTGCATCAATACTGACTTTAACAAACATTTTAGCAACAACTATTTCAGTAGTGTCCTTGGATCAAAACTCTGCACAGATAATTAGTTTATACGCATCAATAATTACACCATTGTGCCAGTTTCTGAGGGCTTTTTTGCCAAATGGAAAGTGTTTCAACAATACTGCTTAGACAAATTAAAAGCTATTAGTGCAATAAATGACTTTCATTTTAGATTCCAACCATGGATTATCATGTTAATTTTTTTTTTTTTTTTGTATCTCAGTATTTAATTTATGCACAGACCAGCAGTATTAACCCTAAACAAAGGATTTAAGGATTTCATTATTATTTACTTGGCTGCATTTGCACCCCCATTGCACTGTGCAAAGACAACAAGATCTGGTCTGTAACACCCTCAGCATACAAAGATGGCCCAGCTGGAACCCCTCCTCTCCAGCCACGCTCAGCTGGCTGCTTCTGGTGGCTACACACATGCCACAAGTATGCCCAAACCGGCCCAAAGCCATAGGTCACTGAATAAAAGCACGGTGCACGTATTTCTGTCCAATAAGACCAATGCCAAATATTCTAAACGTTCAGCTTCTGTCCCCTGCAGAAGTTTTATGTGCTGCATCTCTATAGTTCAGGCAGAAGCTGATAGAACGTGTCTAGATTTAATGGGAGAGGAAAGAATGCTACCACCTAATATTAATCTGTTTTTCCCCTCCAGACTACAGTATTTTTGCCAACATATCTGCCTTTTATTTTTCATTAGCATTTTTACTCTCACAACTGTGCAGAAAGCTTGTAAATATGACAAGAGGATCCCAAAGGCACAGAATGCAATGGAAAACTCAAAAGCTGAGAACAGACAACAAGGTGCTTACCTAACCATAAAACTTAAATTTTCTTCCACCCATAAACCAACAGCAAAAATCTTTTCATTTGCTCAGGTAGGAGCACTCAGGAATGAAGACATATTAACCCTTCATATCATCAGTGTGAGGATCAGCACAGTGTATATATCTGCTGTGCAGGTGCAGAACTTGAAGCAATTGCACATAGCCCACTTTGCCTGCAGGATTGTTTAGAAAAGTCCTATCTACGCTAACTGTGGCACAGTGATCATAAGCAATGTGATTATAGAAAGCATTCTACACAAAGAGTAAGCATCAAGAAATATAAGGCAGATCTGAGCTAATTCCTCCTCAAGAGATTGCTTTATCACTGAATACCGTAAAAAATATGATCTATGATTATGACTAGCAGTTTTATTTTCCTAAGTTCAGTAACTTTGGTTAGTGATACATTTTCATATCTGTCATGTTATAATAAGGTCCCTAGATTTAAAAATGTCTGTTCTGCTAGTCATTCATTCTATGCAAGTGTTTTTAGAAATGTGTAACTTTTTTCTTCTAGTTTATTGACCTGTTTTGATTAAGTGACTCAAATTATTATACGACAGCACATGTGTAGAACAATTCATTTTCCTGATAGAAATAAAATCCTGAATTAACCTTGAGGTTATCCCACAAGTCAAACCAGAGCTGAAAAACCTGTTCTGCACTCAAGCCAAGCCTCCATTCAGTGACGGACATCAGGATTCTGCTGCTATCAGTATATTCAGATCAATACAAACTTGCAGAGGAGAACAAAAGATCTGGATGAAGGGGGTTTCATTTCTTCATTTTAATTAAATCACTTGGGATAGTTTAACGATATTTTTATATTCCTAACACAAACAACCATTATAATCCCTGAAATGTTCACAACAAATCATTCATCTACAAACTAGCTGGCAAGAACATCACTATACACTATTCGTAGATCAGTACAGACTTACACCTGCACTTCACAGGGACAAGTATCTGCCTGAAGTGCCAGCAGTGCTGAGAGATATATATATATTCCTAAATCATTCCTCCTTTCCTGAATGGAGGAGAAAAATATATTCTAATTAAAGTCATGCTGTTGGATTGAAGTAATACACACTAAATGCCCAGTCATGGGTTTATTGAGAAGGAAATGGAAATGTACCCTCACTCACCACAAGCAGTTAATGTATTTGTATTCACAGCAAAGCATTCACCCAGCTAGCCACATTCCCCAGCCTGGTTATGCCTGGTCCAGCTTTCAGGGCAATGATGTTTCAGTATGGCAGCCCTTAATTTTAGAACCTTCAATTTGAAACCTTAACTTCCCTCTAAAGTAGTATTTTCTCTGGAATACAGAGAATTGCACAAATAAAAATATAGTCAGAAGAACATCTCAATATATTTACTGTATTTATTTGCTTTATTTTGAAGTTAGTTGTCTTTTGTTTTTTAACAGAAGAAACAAGACAAAATTATTAAATAGTGTGCCCAGAACTCCAGGCAATCTGCATATAAGCTGAATTTATCACAGTTTAGCTAGCTGCCTGCCTTCACCCGAAAGCTTGACAAGGCTCCTCCCTGGGCTGTATGAAGGGCAGTTCAGGTCCCTCAGGAAAACCCTGAGAACCTGCCTGTCACATCTTACACAAAAGCTCTAAGGACAACTGTTTTGTTTAAAAGAAGCTTATAACTCTATTTTCATGTTTTCTTTCCAAGAATCGGATATTTTTTTTTGTCAAAACAATGGTCGGTGTTGAACGAAAAACATTTTAATTAGAGAAACAGCAAATTTAAATGTGTTTGACCCAAACAGGTACATATTATTTTTCTACTTGGTCACCAACCCTAAGATGTTTACTTATTTGCATTCTGTGTAAAGCATCATACTTGCAACATGATTCTGTAGCTGTAAATAACCTCTGTCTCAAACTTCAGCTCAGTAAGGTAGGATAAATATGCCACTGTCTGGGTAAGTAACTGCACTCTTTGCTTCAATTTATCCCAAATGTATGAATTTTTGCCTACTGATGTCAAAAAATATGGCACTCTCTCTTTAGAATAATTACACTTTAGAGAAACTTAATTGGAACAAATACCTTTTAGAATATTTCAAATTAAGCGGTGATTACAGATGAGTCCCCAGCAGTGATGAGTTTTATTTCATACCCTTTTTATGATTTTAGCACTCTGAGGAACTGCAAACACTGTCCAAAACATGCCCAGGTGTGTGTCAGATCTTCAGCAGTTACATATGGCTCCATACTCAAGCCTCTCCGGTGTTTGCCAGAATCTTTGGCTTCTGATTTTCAAGATGGCTTCAATAAATTAAACAAAAAACTTAATTTCCCACTCTCTTTAGATAGATAATACCTTGAAAGCTACACGAATCATTGAAAACAGCCATGTAAGGGTTTTACTATTTGCAAACAGAAATTGCTTTCTTTGGTAAAATGTTAAATGAAGTATTTCCTACGTGAAATATTTTACAAGAATTTTATATCTTGCCTGAATAATGCACACAGCATCTTACATACATATTAAACATTTACAAGAATTCGGATCATTTATACCCCAGATCAAAATGATAAATGCTTAAAAAACCTCACAAAAACCCCACACATGGTAACATCGGCCAGTTGGCATGCAGGGCTGCTAGCAGAACAGAAGCTATGGCAGACTGAGCTGTTTTAACTCTGCTGCTAAAGTGTCTGATAAAAGAAAAACAGTCTGATATGTTTTCATACAGCTTCCATGCCTAGAAAGAGGATCCAAATAGGTATCTCTCAGGATTTATTTTGTCTTATTAAGACTTATTTTAGAGATTGAGATATTTTTCTTAACAATTTCTACTTCTAACTGTAAAAACAGGAAGATCCAAGACTTGTTTCCTAATCTGATTTCTAATAGAAATTGTATATCAGAGCCATCAAATTTAATATTAAAGAATCTGAGCATGCATCCCCTAGCATTTTCCATTGCGTTGCCAAATAATAAGTTAAAGAGTGTCCAAGCACACATGCTATTAACTGTTTGACCACTGAAATCCAGTCACAGTCTTGACTGCAAAATATGTTAATTAAATGAATGTAAATGTTATATGAGAAGTCATGAACTTCTACTGCCCCAGAAGTTCAACAGTTCCTCCTACAACAGCAGATTGAAAGTATTAGAAATTAGCCTGTGAGCAGTGATATAATACAGGCTGATGATTTCCAGTGCCTCATTTCATATAGATTCTCTCATGTCAAAGACAGCAGCTTTCCATTATTGCTTTCAGTGGAGGCACTTTCATGGTCTATCTCCCACCTCACAAAATAAAAGAAATTAAAAATAAAAATAAGTTAAAAATAAAAAGGAAAGGAGGAGAAAGGAAACGTATTTCTTCTCTGAGATGTCTAACCACTTACAAAACAGCTAAAATTGGCCAACAGGTTCAAAGGTATGGGGTGGAAAGGAAAAGAAAGAAAAGCAGGTACAGGGCAAGACCCTTGATAAACAAGGGCTAAAATACTTATTTCAAAATATAAGTATTTTCAAATCTATCACATACATATGAGAATAAACTTGCTTGTTCATGTAAGTTTTATGAACCACATTGGACAGATCGTCAAAAGAAAGTTGGAGTAAGAATATTTCATGTGTGACCTGGCTGTCTGGCAGCCTTTCCTGTTTCCTTTATTTTCAAGGATTTCATTTTGGTGTATGGCACCAATGGTAACAGCCATTTCGGTTGATCCTGGGACCCCATCTGTCTCAGCAGGTTTCAGTACATGTGTCAGCTTCCTGCAGTTACTGAGACATCCTTGAAATGTGAACTAAGTGATCTTAGTATCATGACAGCCGCCTATATTTGTTGAACCTTGAATAATAATTCTGGGAAACATGACCTGCTGTATTCCTATGAGCATACAAGATTTAGACAGTAATACTTTAAATATTAAAATTATTAATTATGCTCCTGTGCATGAAAACATGAACAAAAATGATGAAGGTCTGGAAAAAAGGGAAAAACTATCCCATTCTTCCCCTAATCAAAATATAAAGCCTGCAAAGGTTAGCAGGACATTTGAGCACCATCTGAAATAGAAGTTTAATTTAAGACTCTCACAGGACACAAAGAAAAGGAGTCTACAAGAACATATAAGAATATTTGTATTTCTGTATCATGAAGTTACATCAAAAAAGTCCAAGGTGAATGCATGGCTTTACCATTTTAATCTTCCACTAAGTGAAACCTATGATAGCTGACATGATTTGCAGCAGAGGCTGGCAGAGTGCCCTTTCTCCCCTCCATCGACCTTTTCCTTACAGGTTTTCATTCCTGTTAGACATGAGATACAGAGTTATAATTTGCAGCACTGGAAGAACTGGTATCTGCAGGGCATAATTTTTACATAGCTGAGAAACTACTACTTTCTATTAAATGGGCTCAGAGTCCTACTCCAACAAATCTTGTGAACAAATCTATTGTTCTTACTGCACAGAAATGGTGGAGGGAAGGTTCTTCATTCACTGAACCCAATTAAGCAGCAGGAAAGCAATGGAAAAAAAAATCTACTCAGGTTGAAACTATAAATCACATTAAAATGTTATTAACCCACTTAGAGTAGTGTAGAACAGCTGAATGTGAAATCTCTCTGATGCAAGTGAATACGGTAAAACAGGCAAAATTGCACAGAATAGTTAACATTTCAGAATCTCCTGTTCCAGGAAATGAAGGGTAAACAAGCTTTCTCCTAATGTGTTTAGAATGGATGATAGTGTTTATTAGATTTGTGAAAAGTGACATCTCAAACACGAGATCAAACCAGGATTTCAAGATAAAGCTGCAGAAGCTATATTAACACTGGAATAAATAACCAGCACCTGGAAAAGAAAGCTACAGAGCTGGTGGCAAGAGCAGCTCTAAAAGAGGAGCCGGTTGAAGGGTCTGAAAAGCCTCTTGTAGCACTCTTCTGCTTTTGATATTATGCTCTCTGCTCTTCTCAAATGTTAATTCTTTTTGTCTTTTATCACTTGATTCCTTCGCTGCTTCCTTCAACACTTTTCAGCCATTACTCCCAACTCCCATCCTTTTACTGAGCTCTCCCTGGATATTGCTGTTTTCCATCTCTAGTACCTACTCTAAACTAGTTTTTTTCAGCTATTTCACTTTCTTGTTTGCCCACCCCACCCACCATCTGCTCCACTCTAGTCGCCTTTCAGCTTCTGTCTCCATTTGTCAGCTGTTCTCTCTTAGTTCCTCTGGCTGTTTTCATTCTTCTTTCAACTCCCACAAGCTTTCTGAATTTCCCCTTACCTGCTCTGTTATCCTGTTTTATCCACTGCTTTTCTCTTTATTACACCTACTTCTTCCTGCAGCATTTCACTCTACCACAGCAAGAGCATTCCCTTTGGATTCTGCACACATAATATTGTAATTAGACAATTTTTTCTCCTTCCTGTCTCCAATCTTCTTTTTACCTCTCTCTACTGCTTACTACTCTTCTCTTCTATTTGCTGCATTTCTTTTGTTGAGACAAATAGATGTGATCAGAGAACAAATCACACAAGATAAAAAATATAGAGAGAGATACATCAAGTGACCTGGAAGAAGGTACTGGAAGAAGACGAAAAAACCCTTAGTTTGAAAAACAAGGTAGTGTTTTGTGTGTTTTTCATAGCATCAATGAAAAAGACGTCTGGAACAGATCGCAAAAGACTATGCAATACAAACTTTACATTAAGGGCTAAAGAATATTGATGTAATCTATGACAGATATTTATCAAACCTATTCTTAACAAGAAAGGAAATTCTGCAACCTCTGTAGTTAGCCTGCTATACTGCTTTCCTGCTCTTACTCTCCTGAAAATACAGTGTAATGTATTTGCCTGAATCCATAATGACCTTGACTCCATAAATACTGCACACAGTCCCACAGCTGGTTTAAAATAAATAAATAAATGTTTTAATCAATATATTTTTTCAAAACAATCTTACTAAGTTTTTGAAAACACATTTTTAACCCATTGAGGATAAACTACCTCAGATTACTTTACATCCACACAGGATAAAAATATGCATACAGGCAATGGAGTAATGTACTACTACCTGCGCCACCATAAATGTTTGTTGGCTTGTACTATTGTCACTGAGAGATAAATTGTCACTGCTCATTTTTTTCAGCATAGACCCAGAAGTTCCATGCTGACTCCTCACAAGGTAGCCTTTGTTCCTTACAGCTTTGGGCTAATATTGTAATGGCTGTGGGGTGACACAAAACTGGATAAAACTAATCCCTCACATGAGACATTGGCATTCTGATATCAGTTGTCTAATCCAACAGCTGCTTTAGAGCACTCTCATGATTTGGTATTTGATCTTGTTAGCAGCAGTACCAGCAGTCTGCATTCTATTTCTTCCTGCCTGACCTAGGCATGGAGCAATGAGCAACTGAAGAGTTACATTGTCGTGCCTTCTCCTGTCTTCTGACTGAATAAACCTACTTCACTTAATCTTTCTTCACAGGTCATGATTTCCATTTTTCTGTCCTTTGAGATTTGTCAGCATGTTTGACATCACTGTGTCAGACATCATCAGCATGATGTCCAAATCTGAGCAATATTTCTGCCTCATTAGCTCCAAATAGCACAGATTAATTACCTCCTGTTTCTTACATACAAAACTCTTGCTAACACATCCTGAAGTGAGAAGTGGCTTTATAAAATGAGCAGCATCAGTCTTTTGACAAACTGGTATACAGTCAGTCTGCAATCCACTCCATTTCAGGGCTTCTTCTGTTGTGGGCTGTAAAGCCTATGGATGCCACAGTGTACTTGTGCTGAGCGGTTCTACTCCCTTAATACATTGCACTGCCTCTGTCTCTATGAAATTCTGTCTTTTCAATAGGGGATCATGTCTCCAGGTCCTTCAAGACTGATTTGAATTGCACTCATTCTACAAGAGCTTTCTCCCAAATACACCATTGAAGTTTCCTCTCCATTCCCATTCCCAAATCCTTAACAAGCACATTTGTTAGAAGTGGGCCCTGAACAGACACAGGACAAACCATTCCAAGATCCACTGAAAAGTCCTGTCTGACATTAGACTTCACTTGTTTGGATAAATTTATCCTAGATTTTAATTTGGGATATATTTTTTTGCCTTCCTGAGCTCTGTTTTTCCTCACTGAGGCCCTTATTGAGTTTTTAAATTTACTAACTCTAAAACACCATGATTAATTTCTTACATATTTATGGAAATTCTGAGTATCATTTCATAGTCTCTGTAGTCCAAATTAATATTTAATCTCTTGTATTTCTGATTCATCCCTGAATCAGGAAAACAGATCTTCAGTTTCAGGAAAATTTTTTATTTTAATCCAGATTTAAGTTCTTCCAAGGCAGTTATTAGACCTAAACTTCTTTTCCATGCTGATGGCTGAATATACCAGAACCTGTGTGCAGAACCACAAAGAATTCAGAGTTTGACAAACCATGTCATATACCAGTGAATGAGCTCCAATAAGTAAGAAATTGTCCTAAATAAAGGAAGTGATACTTAAATCATTAGAAGCTATCTGTCCAGTGCAGAGTTTTCCCAGTAACTTAGATACAAATCTACAAGCTTAGCCAGATGCAGACTGAAGAACAGACAAAGCAAAAGAATAAACCTGTTAGCATTTGGATTAATATTAAATAAGTTCAGGAAAAAAACATTTTCCTTTTCATCATCATCAATTTTCTTTCAGTTTCCAACTAATTTTACTAAGAAAAAACCATAAATAAATATATTATTTTTATAATATACCATATTTGGGTGTTTTTCTCTGTCTGGTAGAGCTGCCTGGCACAGGCGCATTTGGGAAAGCTGGTATCAGGAGACTACAAAGGCTCTAACCTTTTAAACGCTTTGGTTTAATTTTTTCATGGTTTTCAAGTTTCATCATTGTCGTTACTGATGATCCAGTACTATTACTACCAATAATACCAGTACTATTAATACCAAAGTATTGCCTTCTGTGTTCACCTGAAATTGTGACATTAATTATCAGTAACAGTTACAAAGACTGGCTGATGCAGTTTTCATCAACACTGTCAGAACCTGTTGCAGAGTTTTGATCTAAGAAATTGGGAGATACTACAACAGACAAGGAGAAAGCAAATCACACTAGTTACACACCCTGTAAGTGCAGTGCTGTGCAAGTCTGATGTTTGAAAGCCACTCTATGTCTCTACACAAAAAGCAGAGACAGGCAATTCAGCTCTATACCAAGTTAAATTAACAGAAACAACCAACAGATAACACCTATCCACTCCAAATGCAAGCTAACTCAAGTACATATTAAGACCTATCAAAACATGTTTCTGTCTGTATTTCTTGTATTTCTTCCTGCACGAAGTATCCTGGAGCTCACACTAGCTGGCAGTTCTGGCAGCAGATGTCCAAGAGTCAGCCTGTGTCTCACTCTCTTTTTCCCCAATTTTCTGCTAAAAAAAAAACCAACAAAAAGCCACTTTCATCTCTGCAACAAACTGAACAGAAGCTTCGACTCAGAGCCAGAAGAGTGGTCACAACCTCCCTCTGGCATAACTGAAATGTTTCATTGTCCCAGTGTGAATTCTGGACTTTAGCCTATTTCACAAGATCTTGATGAAGCCTCTTCATGCTGTGTTTTTAAGCAGGTTCTCTTTCCTATTTCTCCTCAGATTTTCCCAGCTATTACCTAAAATCATAAGGATAAGCAACTGAAACTTGGTTTTTGACTAGGAAAAGATTCGATATTGATCTTGGAAAAGCCTTTTAGTTTGTAGAACCTAAGAAAATATTCCACAGTATGGTTTTATCATCTGTATATTGATCTACTTGCTTTAAAATTAAGAAATAACATAGGCTTAGATAAGTACATCTGTGCAAAATCTGAGTTTGTTGACCATACCAGCACAGAAGGAAGGACAGCAGAAGATACACAGCTACACAGAATCACCCACAGAAGTTTTTAGCTCCAACAAGTGTAATAATATTGTACTCAGTTTTAAAAAATACAAATTTTTTGATTGATCGAATAGTAGTAACTATCATATTATCAATTATCAAAATTATTATTGCTGACCAAATGTGCATTCATCAAAATGTGAACAATAAAGGCAAATTAAAAAATGTCAACTTTATCTGTGATTTGTTTGAATATTTAGTATGGTTATTACTTCAGCTTTTTAATAAATACCCTATTATGAGAAATATATTAGTCTGATTAATACAAATATAATTACTTAGAATATTTCAATAATTATATTGAAAAGGACATATTTTGGAATATCTTTTTAAACTTGGTGACAAAAATATGTTTTCCTTTTTCAGAATTCTTTATAACTTCCTCTTCAAGGACTATCTATATTCTTCATTTCTATTTGAGAATATAATAGTTAAGTATATTTCAAGTTCTTTGACTTTCTGAAACAACAACTCTACAGAAAAATAATAAATGCAAAGTTCACAGATACTTGTAATGTTTCTAATGTTCAGCTGTGAAAACAGAAAATTTTTGTTGCCAGGAAAAGAAAATACAATGAATAGATAAAATATTCTTGCATATACTTCAAACAGAGATTAACACAGATTCGGTAATATAAAGGAAGTAGCAATGAAAGATTTAATTCATCAGATGAAATAAAAATAGCTGTGTTGAGACTTAAAAAGGAAGTGCTAAAAAAATCTGACTCGTTTTGACATACAAACTTAATTACACTCAGAGATTTTTTTTTAATATCTAAGTGTGGATACAGGGGTCTATTTTTAAAGATCAATTCCTTTTCAAAATCAAGAAGATTCTGACATTCTTCTGACAGCCCCAGAGCTATCTGTTACTCCCAAAGTCATGCTGCTTTCTCTTCTTTCTGAAGGTACGTAAAGAACCCAACTGAAGATCTTGAAGTTTTCCCTTACTTTAGCATCTACCCCAAATGGATACAATTACCTTTGATCCACATCAGAGACAACATGCCAGGCTGCTTTAATGTTTTTCTTTTTCAACATAAGGTTGATATCAGGTATTTTCCTGAATAGTGACATCTAGAAGTGACAAATACACATACGAATAAAATGTATAAACTTACATAAGCAACGTGCAATGATGCCTTTTGATATTCCTTTTCAAGCAAATGCATAAATTAAGTTCTACTGGTCCTTAGGTTTTCATGTTTATCTTATTTTGTCCAAGATACTGTTCATGACATTCCTTCTTCAAACAAAAATGACAATCTCTGGAATTACTCAATTAAAATCCTGTGACTATCTTTACCAGTAGCATTTCTCATTATGACAGCTCTTTTAAGACATCTTTTCATTCTGAAGCTTCATGTCTTAGATACATACAGTCAATGGCAATGGAAAACATCAAAACAGAATGAGTAGCTTTTTAAGACTGTGACTGTCTACAGAAATTATTTGCACCCCTTGGAAGAAGTCCCAAAGTCAATATAAAATATTTCCTCTAAAAAAAAATTACACTCTATTGAAAGGGTTCAAGGAAAGTCTTCTGAAGATTGCCAACAATTTATGGTCCCAGACCAAGCTCCACCTTGAAAATAGTCTCCTAAGCTCTACCCATGAAATCATTCCACTATATGGAACACAGGAATTTAAGGACAGAAAAAGCGTACATGCTATACTACTGTCCTGGACTACTCACATTAGCTGGAGTATACTGCAGCCTGGTGTGACCGATCCATGAACCCCGGCAATGGGAGAAGGTTCAAAGACAACAGTTAAGGACAGTGTGCTCATGAAGCTCAGAAGACAATGTAGAAATTGATCACAGCTATCATGAAGGAATCTAAACAAAAAATAAAACCCCAACCCCTTGTACAATAGTTATTTTTACTGGAAATCTTGAAAAAGCAGCCAAGGTGAATTCCAATGAATTAATTTCTGTGTTCATTTATATTAACTCTAGGGTAAGAAAAAGTTAGAATCATTAATGTTTTTAAATATTTGTGCGAAAGCTACTCACGTCATGCATTTCTCTTTACAAAAGCTTAAATTTCCAAGGTGGCTTGCACGAGCATGTGAAGTGCATGCTGAATTAAAAAAAACCCAAAAAAAGAAAAAAACATCACAATCAGATCAGTACTAATGACTGTAACAACTAGTGTTGCCAGTGCAATTTCTCACACCCAATTTTCACTCAATATGCATGAAAAAGTCACTGTCAACTCTGAGCAACAGTGTAATGAGTCATCATCATGATTTATAACAAATTTCACAATTTGGCAATCGAAAGACATTTGAATATTCTACTGAGCATTTTAGAGACTGCAAAAACATAACCTTTTATCATTCCTGGGAAAACATTTCAGTGGTAGTGGACAAGGCATTGATGACATTACAGAGTGCAGCATGCGTGCTAAAGAATGCATGCTTAAAAAAACAATAATCTCTAACATTTTTTATGTAAGATTCAAAACAGACTACGTCTCAACAACAGTATGGAAAGTTTAGAATAAGTACTACCTGTAAATACAACTTAGCATGACTGTATAGCTCAAAATGTCCAAAATGTATTTGGAAATATTCAATGAATGTCAATATCAAAGGATTGGTTCTTTAATATTTGATCTGTCTGATTGCCTGAAATGGGGAAAGGGCCGGGGGGAGTGGGGAAGCAGGGGAATAGATGAGAACTTTACTCTTTGTCCATAAAGCCCAGGAAAGCCAGAAGCCAGCAACACCAACAGGCAGGGCACTTTAGCCATTTGTCTGTTGCACCTCTGTGCATCCCTGTTGATTATAAGGTCTCTACAGCCTGCATCTACCAGTGAGACCCATTCCATTGCAGTATCCATCTCTAACACAAATTCAGGAAAACAGAGGAATGATCTCACTCCCACTGAGTCATAGCAGCACAAAACCAATCAAATTCAAAAGCTGATCCAGGAAATCAAAGAGCAATCCACAAGGGCAATAAAAATCAGTGTCACAAAGGCTCTCCCCCAGGCTGTCATTTTTCTTTGCAGTGATACTGAGGAATACATTTTTAACTCATCTTGTTTCATACAACAGCACATCACAACAATAAATGATTCATTTAACTGTAGGTAGTCTCCCAAGTGAAAACTCCAAATACAGTTTTAATTTCCACATATCTCTTTCTTCCAAGTATAAAATGTTATTAATAGTATTTTGGTACTTTATCACTGTTTATTTTACCTCTGAGTCTCATTTACTCAATCATAAGCTTTCCAGTAAAGGGACCCTTCTACTGTACATATGTATCAAATCTCATAGCAAAGTCTAATCCTGACTGTGTTTATATAGCAACACATGCAATTCTTATGATCAGTAGAATAATCCCATTAATGTCACAAGTGAACTGCAAAGTGAAGAAATGCAGACCAGAAAAAAAAAAAAGATGGCTACTGTAGATGTTCCCCAGAAAGCAGCTTATCTTTACATTTTCAATCAACATCAGTGAACGATTTCCAGGATATTGACACTTCCTTGTAATTTCTCACTTTTCCGTGAATGTTTTTCAATTTTCTCTTTGGCATCACTGAAATCAGCTTACTTACACTAAAATTAATTTACTGCAGAGCATGCTTTTGTCAAGAATTTGATTGCCTATACACACCATGCCATATTGCCCCACTGTGATGTGAAGTACAGTCTGTCTTTTCACCAGCACATATCAGAATTACTTAGGGGCTGCCTCCCAGCCTATTCAGTGTTTGGACAGACCACCTCATGAGATCCAAGAAAGCAGGGAGACAAGCACCCAGATATTAATATTACTCAGTACGTGGCCTCCATGCTTTATGAGTACTCTCAACTACTGAGCAATTTCAACACTTCAGATTCCTGCTCCTTCACAAGAGACAGCAGGAATCCAGGATCTTATGCACAGACATTGTCTTTGCACAGACAAAACCAGAAAAAGGAAAGTTCTCTGCTTTTGGCAGAGAGACTATGGCTACACTCGCTAGAATACAGTCCAAAATTTGAGAAAGACAAACTACGAGGACAGCAGCAGCTTCCCTCTTGCTGTGCTGGTGCTCTGAACTAACAGCACCAAACTCATTTGCTGCAGTGCATTAAAGAGGCTGTCTGATTATTTCGTGTGGGCCAGGTCGTGCCCTCTGCTCCGGAAAACAGCATTTGAAAGATTGTGGTAATAAATGAATTTCATTAACCCACTACTACTCAGTAGTGCAGGACACTCTCATTCCTTGCAGGAGGAACTTTCTTCTCTCTGCACCAAGATAGAAAAATGATGAAGAATTTGCAGTCAAATATTTCAGAAGTGGAAGATAAACAAATATTTACAAGCAATTTGCTCTTGAAGAGGAACATCAATAGAACTATTCAAGAATTGTTTCACTGTGTTGGGACAGAGATTAATTTTTCTGCCTGGAACCCCAGCCCCTCTAGCTCTCACCATGACAAAAATCATTACACAAGAAAGTTTTGGGAGGTTTCCAAAGTCAATTCATTCCCCAGCCTTCATAGCTACTTAACCCCTTTAAGAAATGCATGCCTTTAGCTGCAGGAAACATCTGAACTAAGAACTACATCGTACCTTTAGTCTAGACAATTAATTAAACCACCAAAAGTAATGCACAAACAACAGGAAACTTTTTGCTATTCTTTAATAAAAAGTACATTAATGTGTTCAGAAATATTCAGTAAATTAAAACTACAACCAAGAGGGATATATTTAAAAGAAATTAAGTTTTGCATTAAAAAAAAAAAATTATATGCTTCACACACCCTGCTGAGGATGTGCAGTGCACAAATTTTATCAGTTTGTGCCTCCCCCAGATGCCAGCACTGAGAACACTTCCCTCTGTTGAAGGCGTGCAACTACTCTTCATTGGAAGACTATGTTTTTTGTTGGAAGCATGATGCATGTACTGCAGTGGAAAATTTTGCTCTCAGCTTTATGTTTTCATCCCGGATTTGTATTCAGTCAGATGCCAAGCATCTTCTGAATATCTTTTGCAAACATGCTGTTAAAACCACCAGGATTTACCAGCTGCATATCAGGGACCTGAAAGCTTCTTTAAATTTAACCCCATATAAATGAAGTCAATAAGTTGCAACTTTGAACGCTGGTGTTAAATACACAATGAGAACTCAGTAACCAGATTAGAAACAAAGGTGGCAATTAACATAACTAAGAAAAAGGAGGGCCTGGAAGACAGAGAGAAGGAAGCAAAAGCTAAGAAGCTCTAATCATCATGGGTGCATCTCCAGATGGAATTTTTGTATTAGGGTTTAATAAAGTCATAGTTCACATTAACTACATACATAGTATAGATCCACCATATACTATGTAAATACACACATGCATACGTGTCATGCATACGGTATAATACAAGTTATGGTACTCTCTAACGTTACACATATTCAACAGACAATCCCTACCCTTGCAGGGCAGAACATCCCCGTATCCCCATTGCTCTAATAGCAGATGGGGCTCCCCCTCACTAGTCACCTCTACTGTACTGCCTCTTCTCAAATGTAAATGTACCTGTCACAGTGCCTGGTAAAAGGAGATGCTACATCATATGAAGTCAGATATAAGTGTCGTCTTGGTCTTCTGGTTCAGGCAAGCTGATATGCAACTACACTCCCAGCCAAATTCTTGATTTAATGCAAGTAATTCTGTGTTGCTTTATAAACAATAGCTGTCAGTAGCACAGCTGTAGAAAATTAAATTGATCCCATCTCTTAGTGAGCAGTACACATGATTTATGTTGTAATATAAAGATTAAGTCCCTTTCTTATTTAATCAGGATTTGTCTTGTAAAGTGATTGATAAACTTGTCAACTTACTGCTGTTGATTACACAGTTGAAGGTCTGGTTGGATAACTTTAATGTAATGCAATTAATTATATTTTGAAGAATTTGCACTGATTCAGCCTAAAGTCATGCTAGAGACTTTTAGCAAAGGGCTGGCCTTTTTCTTCCGCAACAGTAGCTAAAAGGGAAGTATGGGGGTTTTTCACTCTTTGAAATCAAAAGTGAAAGAACACCTCCTACTTCAGAATATAATAGAGTCCCTTGTAAGCGAAATACTTCTCTGGCATTTCTAACAAGCCCCTACCTTATAGAAATGATTCATTAAGTTTAAGTGGCATGTTTTCTTATTTTGAGCATTCATTTCAAAACTTTAAAAATGCCTTGTCAGATCAGCCCTAGACACTACCTATTAAAATGTTAAGTTACACTTGATGAAATATAATTATAGCACTTTTGACATCTTTATGTAGCACACACGTTTAAGTCATATTTTCCTGAACTTATTTTTCATTAATATAAGAATAAGTTTAAGTTTTAAAACTTTAAGGAAACAACAACATGTCAAGCCAAAATTTAATTTGAAAATTGCCTACACAAAACCACACTTAAATCTATTTTTGAGGATATCAGCCTAACTAAATACACTTTGGAATGGCCTTTCACCCAAAGACTAATGGCATTGCTTCAAAACAAAGCAGAAAATACCATTGTCTGACAACTGCTTATGCAAACTGTCTAACTGTGGTGATATCCAATGCATTCCATTAATAACACAGAACTGAGGCACATCATTCTGGGAAAATGTTATTTACAGATTGATTGATTGATAAATGAATTTATTGACAGATAAATAACTACTGACCACTTGCTAGTTCTAGAATCTGAAGAACTCATTGTAAGTTAAAAGTATGGAACAAAGCTGCTGGTCTCTCCATCAGTACAAGTCACAAAAATATAAGCTCTTCTTGAAGATGCAAATTTTTGTAGCAGTATAAGCGGATTTTGCAATAACACCCAAATAGGATATAGTCAAAGTTTACTGAAAGGACAGTCATTGTTATTTCCTTTCATATCTATACATCTTCTTGGGGAAGACTACCAGTCACTGCATCACAACGACGATGATGATTAATGAAACTAAATATAATGTTGTGTCTACATGTACATGTGTGTTCACAAATACCCTGTCACAAAAACTAACACATTAAAGTTACATTAATCTTAATATACAATCTAGTGTTAATGCCTTATTCCAGCACGTTAATTAATGCACTGCTTGTAATTGCTTGCAAAGGAACTAGCAATGACAAAAAAGGTCAAGTACCTCCTTTCTTGTCTGATCTAGCTTAGTGGCCATTTCCAACATGAAGCACAGACAAACCAGAAGTTTTCCATTAAGAAGTATCCTGAGGTACTGACTGTCATTCTGAAGGGCTGGAAACAACTCAGGGAGAGGTAGGAAGCTACCTTCAAGATTCATACAGCTCAGGTGGTTTCGCTGGTGTCACTCACTCTAGCCTGGATTCACTTCACAACATAATTAATTCCTTAAGATTAGCTCTCAAACATGAGAACGATTTCAGTATCAGTAACAAAACACTTTGTAACTCAGTAGTAACAAACCAGTTCCTCTCTGATATCAAGGGCCAGCTACCACTTCACAACTTCCCTGCAAGATTAAACAGTCCTATTTCCTATAGAAAATAAAAGCTAATTGGCCATCCCATTCTACATATAAAATCCTGCTTTCCCCAGTCTGCTCTCTGCAATTTTGCCTTCTTTCAGTTGAACCTTCAGGGGGTTTCTCCTCATTAATTACAAGAGATACATACAGGTTAATCTATTCCTTGCTGAGATGAGGCTATCCTTTAAAACAGAGCTCCCTGGAGCCACCCAGGAAGTGGATTAAGTCTGTAATTTGCAGGAATTTCAGCATATCTTTCTTTTATTGCACAACTTCCTAGCTACATATTGCAGTTAATGCCCCATGTAAATCTATTCCTTGAGATTTCAGCTTGGCAGGCTTATAAAAACACATAATCTTGTGCTATATTGAGGGGAGACTGAAGGAAACTGGCGTTTTGTGCTGGAAGACCAATTACAACTTTCTATATTGGATTCTGTCAGCTTCTGCTGAGAAACAAAACATTTCTTCCAAAAACGTACTTTCATATCTTGATCACAACAGCAACTGTACTGTACTGTCACACTAAATTAAAAGTTACATTTCTATTTACACTATAACATAGTTGTATTTGTATTTATTTGCCCTAAAGCATGTTTGTTGCATTTTCTACTTTCTGGATAACTGTATTTCATTAGAAAGTGTATTTTGATGACTTTGTTGCTATAAGTACAAAAGTAAGTGCATGGACCAAGAGCAAAGTAAATTACAAAAGCAGAACTTCGATCTTCAAATAAATTAGAGGGGATGAAAGAAATGGGTAGGTGGGTATCAGTGCAATTTGTGAATTATTACCGACCTTGAATTTCCCATCCGTGTGCACTAAGCTATAAGCTCTGCAGAAAACAGAAGTGCTGAAAGCTGCTGCTGCTTGTGCTTGCTGAAATACCTGACAGATGATATAATCAAATCCACCTGCAGCTCCCCTGGACAGATCAAGAGTGAACAGAGATTTCTGCACAAACAGCACCTAAAATCTCTTCTCTCCACTTGTTTATGTAAAAAGAAACTTTGACCAAGATATGTAGGTATGTCATTACTCCACTCCCATGCACACCTTACATTTCTGCTTTCAGCATCCTATTGAGGTGGGTTTCTAATAACAACTCCCAATATAAAAAAAAAATTTCTCTTTGAACAAGCAAATGAAAAAAGCCTACCAAAGAGCCCAGAAGCTTAGACCATGCTTCAATACCGAGTGCAGGAGGGTAGTGGTGCCAGTAGCCAGCAAGAATGTAAAATCAAAATGCAGAACTGAAAAATGTGAATTTGGATTGAAGACTGGAAATGCAAAGGGCGAGTTTGTAGAAGTGGAGGTCCTGGAGTGGAAGAAACTAAGGATCTTGAGGCAGTAAATGAAAGGTTTGACAGGAGGTTTAGCACTAGGAAGGACTAGAAGTGAAGGGGATCTGGGGTCCTGGAAAAGAGAATCTCGTAGGGGGCACTGAACAGGTTAACTCTGCTGTTTGGGATGTGCTGTTGGGAACTGAAGATGGTATGCCTGAGGATCAGGAGTGGGTTGGAAAGGTCTGAGAACTCCTGAGGGATCAGTAAGGTGAACAGAAGCAGACCACCTGCGAAATACTAGAAGGTGTTTGAGACAGCAGGGATAAAGAGATTCAGCACCCTCACTACCAAGCACTCCCTGATCCTATCCTTCCCCTCTAAGGAAAACTCACTTCCATCATGTTGTTTCTCTTATTTAACTATTAAAAATAGGAAGACAAGCAGGCAAAAAATCCATGGCCTTTACAGTCATGGAATCTCTGACATAAGAATGTGTAAGTAACCCATGGGTTAGACTCCAGTCCAGCTTCCCTATGCTACTTTAATGCAGGCAAAGCAGATGAACTAGTAAACACTGCATTGTTAATCATGAAACAGCAGTTGCCACGGCTGTTGTAAAGCTGCTGTTCCCACTGTCAATGCTCAACAAATCACCCTCATAAATGTACAGAGAACTTGGGAACCTCTTGGTAAGTATTAATCTACAAAGACTGCATTACAGTTTGCAGTCTAGGTGAACAAACATAAGCCTGTATTGTTATTCTTTTTATTTCAGCTCCCAACACAGGACATTTTTTGTTCAACTTGGCCTGGATTTCCAGCACATAATATGAGCCTTGGCAGTCTTATGAGCATCCCTGTGCAATTGGGGCCTACATAAAATGTCTGAGTTCTTTACTAAGGTCTTTCAGGTGCAGAACAACCATCCTATCTTCTGCAGATTTTTCTTCAGTGAGCACTTAGCTAAGAGTGGCAATGCAGGTCACTCCTCACTTGAGCCCAGAAGGTATTTTCATGTCTTTATTTCCACAAAACTGAGATCTACAAAGAGCAGCTGTGGACTTGGTTTCAATATACTTTTCTCAAATGCACTGGACTGTGTGACTACAAGCATCAAAACCTCTCCAAAGTTTATGTTCAATTTACTCAACATGTAATTGTAACTCAAAAATCATCTTTACTCTCAGAGTGCTTACTGGACTTTTTTTGGCCGTAACGGATGTTTTAGGATCTGTGCTTTTAACAATGTTGTCACAGAGATGGGAAAGTGTTTATAAAGACTCTGCTTGAGCTTGGTGACCGTTAGCACAAAACCTACCGCTCAATTTGCAAACACTGCTGCAGAAACCTGTGACAACCAGAAAAAGCAAAAGAGGAGAAACTACTAGAAAAATACAGAATCCAGAAGTAGGGCTAGGTACTAAGAACATTAAACCAGATTTCTGGAGATTGCCATCCCAGCCAGGTTATAGCCAGAAACAAAATTACTCTTTATTACATTCAGACTCAAGAGGCCAGGTAATAAAAGGTGACACATCACCACTTTTCTCCCCCGTTAACTTCTGTTTAAATGCTTCCTGAAGTAATTTCTGAACATAAATTTAAAATTTTCATATATGGTATCCTTTTAGTATCAATACAGAAAATGCACACCAAGTTCGTTTTAAAATACAGTCCTCTTAAGTGGATTCCTCATTAAAACATTAGTGGGAGATTTTGTGTTTCTTAAAAAAAAAAAAAAATCTTTGATTGTTTCCATTCCTGTTAAAAGCATAATATGGAGGCTAGAAAGAGAGAAGGTTTGATTATTGCTGTAGCTCTCCTGCTTCATTTAATACAAATGAATGGAAAAGGAGATTGATGAACTCTGTGTGTGAGTACATTGATAATCCTTACCAGTTCAGGGAGTGAAAGAATCCTTGGCAAATACATGGGACGAGTAGCTTTTCTGGGAACTGTCAGTATGGAATAGATGTTTTACAGACTTAGCAGACATGATGTGTTCAGGTAAGATAACATCTTCTTTTCATTGCACAATTGAAACTGTCTTCAGCTAAGATACTTTTGATTTACACTGAAGTGTAACAGGAGCATCTGGTGATCTTAGCTGATGTTCCACTGTGTATGCTGCTTATTGCTAACAGTGACTATTAATCATCTCTCACAGACCTCAGTCAAATGGCTTACCATGAAAGAGCAGTTTGCAAGTTTTTCTTCTCATTGCCCTCCTCAGATACATCCTCTCCAACACTGTTTCTAGCATTATGTACAAAGAAGGAGGCACAAGACAAACACTCTCTATGAAACCTTCCGTAGCTGTGGCCATTTAAACAAAAATTTGCAAAAGTTCATCCGTGACACAAAATTTTCAGAGTTCTACCTCTCAAAATCACAAGAAGACATTATCACAATTTTCTCAGAGCTCTCTCTCCCAGCTGACAAGATGACAGATAAAACATTTATAAAATGATCCTCCTCATGTTACCTACAACAGATAAGTATGGCATCAGTTTATACTGAAGGATTATACTTCTCTTCCGAAGGAACTGCACTGTGCATGGTTGGCCTTGATTTGTTACTATGATGGGTACCCTGAGCAGTCACATTACAATTTAAAAGCCAAATTAACAAGGTTTGGGACTCCACAGTAAGCACTTGCCTCCCACAGGGAAGGTGTGTTGCAGAGGCGCATGTTCTGCCACTGCTATAAGCTATGGCTCACATTTGTCCCCCCACTTTCTAAACTGACATAGAATAATTTGTACAAAAACTGAAAAACATTTTTTCTACCCCCCCTCCCCGCCCAGTTCCTGTCAGCAATTTCAAGTAAATCAAAATCATCAATCATGATAGCTACATTAGCATCACCGATGAATACAAAAAAGGTATTTTAAATTTTCCAGAGATGTTTGGCATGTTGTTATGAATAGGAAGATTTTATTTTAAATTCCATGGTTGTTAATACATGGATGATAATGTGAAATGTGAAGATTAGGTAAAGTTTCAAGGCCAGGCTCAAAGAGAGGATTTATATTGTCTGGGGACACTGATCTCATAGTTAATATTGGCAAATGCAAAATTTTCTTCAGTGTCTATTTGGCAAGCCAAAAGGCCAAGGTAGCTGAGAGTCCTAAGCCAAAAGAATTGTCTAGAAAAGAAAGTACTGTTGTACAATTCACTCTATGTCTCTCTCAAAAAACCTAAAATGCCCAAATGGCAACCCACTTAAACTCACAGAAGAGATGGATATTTACAGATCTTATCTTACATATAATTAAGGCAATTTGAAATTTACATAATCTTTAATGGCAACCTGTTCTCTTTATTTTTTGTCTTAGATTTTGCCAGTCTACATGACGAAGCATTTTCTCTTATGCGGAATGCCAAAGTGTTTCTGTACAATAAACTGACCCAAAGGGACAGAAAAGCAAAAGTAATTTCTACAGTTGTTTACAAAAAGATGAACCACAGGAAAACGCAGCAAATATTGCTGTCATCCTTATGGTTTGACCAGACAAAACACAGTGTTGCCCACTTTCAATCAGCTGTGAAAGATCTGATGTTAACCTGAGAGTAGGTATGACAGAGGACAAGCATGGTGACTTGCTAGTCACAAGAAGGAAAGTCGTTGTTTAATTGTAAACAACCCTTTTTCCCTTTCTAGTCCAAAATCTGTTTCTAGCTAAGAAATAAAAGTACTTGTATGCTTCTGGAACAAAAACCTGAAGATACTAGCTATTAGGACAAGTATTTTGGATGTTAAATACTCAGTTCAAATTTTTGTAGGTGATTAGAGTGAAAAGTAGGTAGTATATGAACATAAAACAACGGCAGATGGACTGCTGAGAATTAATGATGAGTAGAGTTGCTTTATGATGAACTCATGCTATGTTATAGTCAGGACAACAATTGATTCCTTTTAGGTTCTTCCCTGAAGGCTCTATCTATCAAACACTGCCTCTCCAAGCTACTTGACAAAGCGGCTTGTGGCATAAAGATTTTCTTTCATGTTTATCACTGAGAAACTAATTAATCACTTGACAAATACTAGCAACTGTTATTTTACCTTCAACTTTTTAACGAATCAAAAGTTGTCTATGTTGACCAGTATGACCTTTACCTTGTGCGCATATGATCTGTGCCAAAACAGGTTTCTAAAGTATCAGCACATTCCAGCTTAAAAACAAAAATATTTAAATTATTTTAGAAATTATGTCTCTAAATAAAACACACACTAATTCCTAAGACATGCAGGTTATTACTATAAAATGACAACTACATGACAACTAATACAGATTAATCAACCTACTACTGAAGTTAAAAAGATATATATATTGCAATAGGAATCCAATTTACTATCATGTATGCAAAGTTCCAAAACATTATAACTTCTTTCCTGCCAGCACACCTTTGTTTATTCCTTTTGCAAGAGAATCTTTATTATAAACAGTTATTTTTCTGTGTTTATCAGAAAAATAAACAGTCTCTAAAAACTATTCCCCTAACCAAATTGTAAGAATATTTTCTCTTCGTGAAAACAGGCAATGCATCAAGTTCAGAATGATTCCTAAGTGCTATTAGTTTCAAGAAGTACATTTAGGACACACTATGATACCTGAAGGTAAGTCAATAGACTGCATCTTGAGGACTGTTTGGCTTGTCTGTGGGACCTGGGCAAGTGATTCAGCTCCAGAGCAATTAATGGAAACAAAGGGACATACTGCTGTTGCTTCACTGTTCCAGGAATCTGAGCTGGGGTGTCTGCATGACCTGCATAGCGTCAGGTAGGCAGACCAGCCCAGTTAGAGCCAAGGGGGATTTCACAGCACACCTTTCAATTTCTGTGTGCAGTGCAGCATGCAAGACAATATGGATGCACTCTTAATCTGCATACAGTTCAGGAAGAAACATTATCTCTGTACTCTTTTTGGCCTAGTTACTAAGAGGAGATCACTCTTGATTTGAATGTACACACTCAGATTTCACCTCACCTGAGAAAGAAGCAATTCACATTTAGCAAAACCAGTTAAGCCTTACGATTAACGGGAGGAAAAGATGTTTTCACCAGATTTCAATTTTGCCCTAACTCATTTTTCTCTAGGCAAAGTACAGTTGTTTTGAACAGTGAAGTCTGGCAGACAGTTGACCTTTATTTCAGAGAGACAAATTACTTTTTCATCACAGTTTATCAAATCAGCAATTCAGCTCCATAGATCAACACAGTGGGAAAACTTTATCAGGAGAGAAAGAGGATTTTACTGAAAACAGATTGGCTCAAAATAAGATATGCCTGCTTCTGCAAGGAAGAATACTAGAGTTTTTCAGGGTACTTCAAAATGAAGAACGGAAGCAGGCAAATTAGAGGATGCAGAATGCCCTGAATGGCCACAAATCTTTTCCTGTAATCTCTTAAAATAAAGAAAGAACCCTGTCTATTGTGGATTAGGTAACATAAACCCTGTCTCCACACAGGCTTCTTTCACTGCTTCAACTTCCATGACAGCAAAAGCAAAATAGCATTGTTTTCTAAAATTATCACAGTAGGATTGACAAAAGCATATGTTAAGCACAAAAAGCTTGAAACAAACAGTAAAACTAAACTTCAGAGCGCTAAAGAGACATGAGCAAACACTTAAAAGCCTCAGAATTTGTGGGTACTAGGACACTAGGATTTGGATTTATCCTTAGTTCCAATTGTCTACATGTTCTGCCACAGCAACACTTAATAGAAACCAGATCCTTCAGTTTAAAATTAGTTTGGGTAAATCTGCATGGCCTTCTGCTCCATCCTTACCTATCTTTTCAGTGTTCTCCCATCATGCCTGAAAAGCAAATACAGGCTTGGTCAGGTCCTTTCCCAAAGGATATTTTTTTCTCAGGCTCAGAAGTTTCCAGTTCTCCCAACACACACTCAATTAAACCACAATAAGCAAAGCCACACAGTTACAATGAGAACAATAAAAATATAAACCTACTTAAATGGCAGCAAACTTTCCTCTGGACAAAGGACGGACAGTTTTCCTCCCACTTGCAGGTCCCTGCCTTTCAATGCACAGCCTGCAAGGTTTTCAAGCTTTCAGCAACTACAGCCTGATCTTTTATATGCAGCTGCTACAATGCAACTGGCTCCAGGTTTATGGTTCACCTCTCCATTCGTCTGTCCAAAACTTTATACACCTGCTTACCTTCACACTTAAGCAATCCCATGAAGATGCATCCATATTATGCTGTAAGAACTTTGGCCCTGCTTTTCATCCCAACTACGCTACATCTTGACAAAAAAGGTGTTTATCTGCCTCACTTTATTTTTAAAGATTTTTATTTTTTTTTCCTAGATGTTATAGGTAAGTTAAAATTCTAGTAGTACAATACTGTCCTGGTGGACTACTCAGTATTAATATCTGAGTACTGTAGCATCAATCATTACTATGGAAAAGCTGTATTTACATTTCACTGTATTGTTTCCTCCCCAGGAAGCCTATGGAAAAAATACATTCTTGTCCTGGGGTGCAGAAATAGAGAGCATGTAATCATAATGAACTAACTTTTACATCTTTTACTAAAGTAAACTGGAACTCTCAGGAGTATTAAACTTCATGGCTGAATATAGATTCCTCCCTGTTAAAAACAAACTCCTGATGTTGTAGAAATGTAAATTTAAAAAAAAAAATTATTATAGAAGTTGTGCTTTATTACTTCCTGATTTCCAATGCAGTTGCTGGTCTTGAATACACCTTGAGGCTAAAGTGAAGTCAGCTGATTCCCCTGAGTTCTCAAGACAAACACCATTTGGGGAATGAGAATAAATAGCTCTGAGAATCTTGAATTATTGAAACAAAGTTACATCTGAAACATTTCTTCCCAGCTTCTGTTTTAACTCTTCAGATTTTTCTGGTGATAGAAAAGACTATTGTGACCCTTACTCCACATAAAAACAGGCAAATACCTTTCCCTTTGCCCAACCCCCCTTGGAGCAAGCAGCTGCCATGCAAAGACAAGGAGCTGAGCTGGACCCATCCTGCCTGCTCCTCGTGATTATGTCCTGGCAGAGCTGGCACAAGCTGTCACCAGCAGAGCTTTCTAGGAAAAGGATTCTCAAAACTGCATTGGAACATGAGGCCCTATGGAATACACTAAAAGTCAAAAGGACTTAAAAAATGTTCAATACTACACATTTTCAAATCCTACTGCAGAATTTAGGACACGTTGCAGCTTGAAAGGAAACATTTAATTTATAAACAACGCTACTCTGAAGAAAAGGAGACAGCAAGAAGTTGGATGAGGATGTCATTACTATCAACACAGGTGGAGAGTGAGAGAAACTAGTTATGTCAAGAAAAGCATATCATTCTCTTTTTATGTAATTCTTCACGCTATCGATTTTCTCTGTGCTGAAAGGGATGATGAGGTCTTGCCTAAAGTAATAGTACTGTAGATAAGCATGAAAAGAAAACTGATTATAGGTCAGATGCTGAAGAAGAAGATGATGAGAAAATGAACAAAAGAGCAATGACATGCTGTTACCATGAACACCACAGATATTATTTTGCTCATTAATTGCTCATTACATCCTATTAAAGTAGCTGTTGCTTCAAATTATGCCAGTACTCCTGCAAAAAGAAGCATAAAGCAAAATTGTGATTCACTAAGTGTAACAATGAAAAGTGTCTTAACAATTTAAGTTGTAGTGCTCTCCTTTAGGTTTGGCTGAGTCCTTGGTAGGAGGGCAACTGTCAGAATTCTAAGTAACTTCTCAAACTTTGCTCTCACCAAGCAGAACAGTATAATTCTTCCAAAGGAGAATCAAAAAGCACTTTGCAAATATCAGTAATTTGGGCCTCAGAACACCTTTGGAAACAAAGAAGTAGTATCATCTTCTCCTCTATCCTTCCAATAGCGGGGAATGATGAGGGAAGAAATCGGAAGAGCCAGCAGATAAATACCTGGCTCCAAGCCTGGTGTCACTGGCAGAACTTTGGGTGCTTTGATCATGGGTTGGTTTACACAACAGCAGGCATAGGTTTATGAAATGCAGGTCCTGCCTGACGAACCTGATCTCCTTCTATGACAAGATGACCCACCTAGCGGGTGAGGGAAAGGCTGTGGATGGTGTCTACCAGGACCTTAGTATAAAGCCTTTGACACCATCTCCCACAGCATCTCCTGGAGAAACCGGCTGCTCACAGCGGATCCAGGTGTGCTCTTCGCTGGGTTAGAAGCTGGCTGGGCGGCCGAGCCCAAAGCGTGGTGGGGAATGGAGTCATCTCCCACCAGTGCTGGGCAGACGGGGTGTTCCCCAGGGCTCAGCACTGGGGCCAGCCCTGGTTAATGTCTATATCGATGGTCTGGACAAGTGAATCAAGTGCACCCTCAGTTAGTCTCCAGGTGACACCCAGTTGTGGGGTGTTGATGTGCTGGAGGGCAGGAAGGCTCTGCAGAGGGGTCTGGACAGGCCAGACCAATGGGTCGAGGCCAATCGTATGAGGTTCAACAAGGACAAGTGCCAGGTCCTGCACTTGGGTCACAACAACCCCATGCAAAGCTACAGGCTTGGGGGAGAGTGGCTGGGAAGCTGCCTGGTGGGAAAGGACCTGGGGGTGTGAGTTGTCTTGGTTTCAGCTGAGACAGAGTTAATTTTCTTCTTAGTAGCTGGTGCAGTGCTGTGTTTTGGATTTGGTTCCAGAACAATGTTGATAATATACAGATGTTTTTAGTTGTTGCTAAGTAATGTTCATACTAAGTCAAGGACTTTTCAGTTTCTTAGGCCCTGCCAGTGAGAAGGCTGGAGGGACACAAGAAACTGGGAGGGGACACAGCCAGGACAGCCGACCTGAACTAGCCATAGGGATATTCCATACCACAGAATGACATGCTGAGTATATAAAGCTGGCGGAACAAGGAGGAAGAGGGGCACGTTCAGAGTTATGGTGTTTGTCTTCCCAAGTAACCATTACATGTGATAGAACCCATTTGCTTTCCTGGAGGTGACTGAACATCTGCCTTCCCATACCTGGGAAGTGGTAAATTAATTCCTTGTTTTGCTTTGTTTGCATGCCCAGCTTTTGCTTTACCTATTAAAGTGTCTTTTTCTCAATGCACAAGTTTTCTCACTTTTACTCTTCCGATTCTTTCCTCCATCCTGACATGGGGGAGTGGGCAAGCAGCTGTGTGGTGCTTAGTTGTTGGCTGGGTTTAAACCACAACATTGGTCAACAGCAGGCTGAATATGAGCCAGCAGTGTGCCCATGTGGCCAACGCAGCCAACAGCATCTTGGCTTGTGTCTGAAACAGGGTGGCCAGCAGGACCAGGGAAGTGATCATGCCCCTGTGCTTGGCACTGGTGAGGCTGCACCTTGAATACTGTGTTCAGTTTTGGGTCCCTTACTACAAGAAAGACATTGAGGTGATTGAATGTGTCCAGAGAAGGGAAATGAAGCTGATGAAAGGTCTAGAGAAAAAGTCCTATGAGGAGTGGCAGAGGGAACAGAGGTTGTTTAGTCTGGAGAAAAGGGGGCTCAGGGGAGACCTTATTGCTCTCTACCACTACCTGGAAGGTTATATAACTCAGAATTGTTTTATTGCATGATTATTATTTTTTTTGTTTAATGATTTCCAGTAATGCTATCAAATATTTAAGAAAAACTTACTCATCTATCCTTGAATTTTGTCCAGTAGCAAAGTGATCCCAAAGCAATGTGATGTCTGTGCAATCCTGCTTCCCCTTAGGTATAACAAATCACTAAGCAGCTGATCTTGAGAGGTCTCAGAGTGCCTTCATCTATAGTGAATTTAAGCCTTACTCAAACCAAACCCAAATTTCAAATAATCTCCTATCCTAAGAGTCTTTAAAAAAGTAGAGCAGTCCAGTAATTGATTTAATTATGTGGGACTACATTTACTCTTGTCACGGAACAGGAATTAGAACCACCTCAAATGACACAGACTAAACCATGCAAATGCAGCTTATCACTGCAGGAAAAGCTAGTCACCAGATGCACAAATTGCAATTAAATGTCAAAAGTACAGATGAGAAAGCTGGTGAAATACCCAAGCAGCTCCTAACATGCAAAAATAACAACAATATGATTAATTTTATGTTTCCTCTTCAGGCCCTCCTTCCTTTCATTTGTTTTTTGTAAGTTTAAAACACAAGTCACATACAGTCTTTGTGGCATTCAGTGTAAGACCTGGATCCGTAAACTTATCATAGAAGAACAGCAACGAATTACCTGTGACAAGTTGAGCCTAGAACCAGGTCTCTCAACCCTATGTATTACAAGGTAACACTTCCACTCTAGAGAAAAACTAGAGAGATTAACAAAGAAAAAATAAATCTAGTAATTAAAAAAAGAAGACTAATGATATTGATGATATTGGTAGAATATCTTTCATCATCAAAATATGTAGTATATTGTTAAGATCTAATAACATTCTGAAGATGAGCAAGTCAAAACCTTAGCAAGCAGGTTGCCAAGGATTACTTTCCAGGACTGCAACAAGGCCAGACATGACCTCTGAATAACACAATGCTGCCTCATACATTGTCTTAGGAACCACAGCAACTCCTTTCCCAGCCTTCCACAAAAAAACAACAAAACCTACCAAACAGTTTTGCCTTTGCTCAGGCTTGGGGAGAAAGAGTACATTTATCACTAGCTAGTAACAATACCAAAGAACAATTCTGCAGGAGTACATCACACTGCTCAGTGCCACTGGGGGCAGAGAGAAAGTTCTAGTCCTCCTTTGCTCCTGTTCTCCACAGCAAGCAAGGGAAGGCATGCAATATATGCACTTCAGCGTGTATTCCTAGACCTAAGGCCAAATGCAGAGACATAGAAAGAAGGAAATAAAAAGATGTCTGATTCATAGTACATAAGACACTGCATCCCTCTGATGGTTAGAACATAAGAGAAGCAACAAAGTGAAACCAAAATGTGAAACCAAAATGATTACACCAGTGCAGCCTGTAAAAAAATCTGCATTAAGGGAATCACACTTTCAAAGTAACCTATTTGCAGACTGCAGTTCATTTATATATACATCAGGCAAGTGAAAATTTATCATGCCAATAGGTAACAACCCAAATGAGCAAATGCATTCAACACAGAAGAGCACTACATGAAACCAATCACTGAACTTTGGAGGGTAAGCTCGTAATACTGCATTTTGTTCCTTACATGATCACCGCAGCATATGACGAACAGTCCATACAGGGAGGATCGAGTTAGTTCCCCACTAGTGCCCAGAATTAATCCATTAATTAATCAAGCATAAATTTATTGAGAAGGATGGGGAACGTTATCACCCCAAACTCCACAGTCACATCTATGCAGGCCTGCCACCCACTGTGGTGTGTAGGATACCTTTCCCCAGACCTCACCCCGCCTCCAGGTTTCCCATGGTGCAAATTTTATTGCTGGCAGAAAAAAATTCATCATAGTGTTCACATGATCTTTGAAAGGTTGCTTTTTGGTTTCTAAGCCTATCTTCCCTCACTTCCCCCAATCTGTGGCAGATCTGCTGAGAGGCAACTGCTTCCTAATGCTGCCCCTTAACAGTCACAGCTCTTCAGCTTAAGTGGGAAAGGTCTGGCCAAGCCTGGAAACGCAAATCCTTCAGTCAGCTCTGGCAAAAAAAGTCGCTTCTTAGCTGTGACTGTTTACAAGTCACTTTCGATAGCACCTTCATTCAAACTGTAGCTTCAATTACTTTTTTTAATGTAGAAAATACACTTTCAAGTAGCAAATCAATTTATTCAGAATAATAATTGTACCATGTATATCATCATACTGTCTTACACTTTTCCTAATAAATCTAATGAAAATCTGGGTACCTATACAGCACAGAGTTAGGGTCACATTCTGATCTTAATTCAGGTCATTCTCTTTTAAAAGTGGCACTTATAATAGATTCATTTATAAACTTACATACATCCCAAACTGAGCATTTTTCATTTTAAATAATAAACCTTACAGCAAGTGAATCGAAATTTTGCTGCAAGAGGTGGATGTATTTGTAGGACACATTACACAAGACATGCCAGCTCAGAGAGGCAGGTGGCCATCTCTCAACCTGGAATTATATATAGCATCCATTACTGACATGGAGAGAAGTACAAGTGAATCACCAATCACCAGAAGAATTTATAGCAGGAAAACACCTGCCTTCCCACCTGTTTCTTTGTGCTTCTTTGTGCAATTAAAATGTAAGCTTTGTTTTAAATAGTATATGTTAAAATCCATAGACAAGTAAGGGCTTGTTAAATAGGATAAGTAGTAGAAACTAACTGAAAACAGCAGCAGCCCCTTGAATCTGTTCTGAGACACTGTTTTCTTATCCAAACCCGAAGTTATTTTAAAGCCTGAAGTTCCTTCCAATCTGAGTTATTCTGTGATTTGTGTGGTTACTCAAAATGCAGGAAAGAACTCTGGGTGACCTTCACCTGCATTGCTGAAGAAGAATCACTGCATTTTATTTTCCCCATAGTCATAGCATTCTATTGTCATTTGGGAAAAGTACAAAAAAAAAAAAAAAACAAAAAAAAAACCACAACCACACAGTAGGTGTAGAATTGTTTTAAAAAAAGGGGAAATTGTGCAATTTTAGAATATTATCTTCAGCACATCAGTGCTCTGTTTCTGTGGCAAGGAAGCCAAAAGTAAAGAAAAATGTGAATCAACTCTTAAAACATTAAAGATCATAAAGTCTACACATAAAACGTATTCAGTTATTATAAAATAAGTAATTTAAAATTACAGAATTATTTTTTTTTCTTCATCAACCTGTAATTTTAGTCTATGGGACACAGCTGTCTCTAAAAGCACTCAGGAATTTAGTCAGGGTAATTATAACAAACAACTTTTCTTCAAGAATGAAAAATGACTGGTAAATTTGCCATCTACTTCATATGCAACAAGAAGAGAACATACAGGCGTAGCAGAGTCCCTACTTTTACTTTACAATTAATCTCACAACTCTTGACTTTGGCCCTTATTAAATCATTACCTCTCTAACTACAAAACACCATTGTCTGCATGTTTATATCAAGGTACTTAAATATGGGGCAGTAGGAACAGGTTCTTTAAAATATGGCTACAGCAAAAGGAATCTTCACAATTTTCTATAAAACTTCAGGTAGACACTACAAAATAGTGTCTGTTTAGAGACTGTAGATTTGCAAAGTAGCAGAAAATGGCAACAATATTGCACATATTAAATAAATCTTTCTCAGCGTCAATGACCACTAACTTGCCATGAACTTCAAAACTGCAGATTTGGCATATATAATTTGAAATAAGAGAAGTGTTTGTCCAGCTTTTTCCAGATATGTTGTTTTGGGTTTTTTTTCAGTTATCAGATTCAGTATCTTCCATATGCAGGAAGCAGGGAAAGAAAAATTTTAAAGAAAAAAATAAACTACTCAGTAGGTGCTGCAGTTGGGCAAATAATGCTCTGCATCTTCGTTTTTCTAACTGTAGGTTAGAGGTAAGAGTTACTAACCTTTGTCAAATTGCTATATAAAGATTGCTACTAACCAGGGATCATTTCACACAGTACAGACATAAAACTATCTCCAGGGTAAAACAGAGCAGCTGTTTAGTGAAGCACAGCCATACAACATAACACAATTTTATTCCAGGAGCAAAACCAGAAAAAATCAATTTTCAGTTTCCTTCTTTTTGAAAACCATGTAAGTAGGCAAGGAGCTACTGGAGCTTTGACATTGGCCTTAATAGTTGCATTATTGCAGAAAAACCTACACTCTATAGGGTTTTCTTTCAAACTTTTGTTTCTGAACTTCCCCATACACTTGCAAGGAGCAAGTCTTTCCCATACACTTACACTGTGCTAAGACATGGTTTGTTGACAATTCTAAAAGAGAAATCCCACTAAATAAGTGACTTCTGGTACAATTTAGCTAATCCAACTCTTGTGAACAGGCTGCTTCATTTTTTAAAAGCTTACAGGAATATCGCACAAGATTACATGGCTCCTTGCACCATATTAGTTTCAGATTCACTAGCAACATGAAGAACATTAAATAAAAGATGACTATGGAGGTTTGCAAACAAAATCCTATAAAATAACGCAGTTAACAATAATAATCACAATACATTGATAAAATCTTTAAAGATCTCCCTGAGAGACCTCTTCCCTGAACAGACTTCTGTCGAGGACATTTGTCCTAGAGTTGATATTATTCAAAGACATCTAGTCTCGCATAAGTTATTTGTCCTTTAATATTGCCATATTTGTGTAAACTGAAACAAGAATTTAAAGTAGAACAGGAAGTCTCCACTTCCCCAATACTTCTATTTAATGTTACCATAATACAGAGCAGCTCACTATATACTCTCCCTATAAGATGAAATATAATGTTTTGAAGAAATACGTTGAAAAAGACACTCTTCTTCACATATGAGTATTCACATGTGATTGACTTTGTTGACATTGTATATCATAAATCCACGCAGAATTTGGATTTGAACAATTTTGACCAACAGCTACTAATAATTCTTAGTATTGCTGCAATAGTCCAGGCCCACAAGAAGCCTCCTATGACCATAAACATATATAAGGTAATATAACGCCTTTCCTCAAGCATAGATCAACCCCTCTCCATAAAATTGTCACTTCAAGATTTTTTTTAAAGTATCTAAAGTGCACTTTCATATCAGTTCAGATACTCTCAACACAGTGGTTTCTCTGATGCACTCTAGTGTGGTTTTTAATTTTGTTTAACTATTACATTAATATTTTGGAATCAAGTCTTTGATTTCCACTCATGGCAGTCAACAACGTGAAGAGATGAAGCAACAAAGAAAGGAAATTTGGTATTTGCTATTCTATGTAAGGATGCAGCTAGGATAGGCACTAATCGTGTCTCTCTCTTTTCTCCTCATTTCCCAACCAGTCTTTCTTCAGTAATAAAACAAGTAGTCATTGCCAGCTCTTCAGGAGGAACTTGCAGCATTTTGGCAATACAGGTATTCGATCACCTTCTCTACACAGTTTTGGTGTTATCTTGAAAATGCATGTCATTATTGACCAGGCAACCTCTGGGTTTGGCAATTTCCTTCAAAGTTCCTGCACAAGCAAAGACACTATCAAAAAACTCAGCAGGTAACACATTTTGGTAGTGGTAGGTTAACGATTGGACTTGATGATCCTAAAGACCTTTTCTGACCTAAACGATTCTATGATTCTGTGATTTTGCGATCATGTGTAATACAAATGCAGAACCTAGTTAGGAAAAACAAAAGAACAAACCAACCAACCAGATATTATTCACAGTTCCAAAGATGGTGTAACAAATATTGTAATGGAGATGCATATTTATAAAAATTTAAGGGCAGAGACTAGAATAGATTCTCTTTTGGATTATTCTTGTCTACCAAATAAATGCTAAGGAAAACTTTAGGGAGAGCTTCTAAAAAGAATCAAATCAGTGGATATATACACAATTAAATATCCTAATCTTAAGCATTCATATTTTCAGAAAATAGTATAAACTTTCAGAACATTGGTCACATTAATTGCACGGCAGGTTTGGATTTTAATTTTTTTTAATTTCATTGTTCTCAAATTTTATATTACACAGGCTTTGCAGGATATGAAAAGGGAAATAGGGATGTGTACAGAAGCAGCTCAATTTTAACTTTGCTTAGTACGTTTTTCTTCATTTGTGCATAACCAATGCCACTTGAATGTTTTTACAAGAAGACTAATGAGTACAGGCAAGAAGTACAGCAAATAAGACACTGGTATTTTCTTTATTTACCTTTTCAGTCCTTTAAAGAGACTTAGCGGCACACCCAGCAGCTGAAGGCTCTGGAAGTCAGGATGCAACTGGAGCCAGTTAGTTAACTTACCATCTGAAAACAGTCCTTCATTCTTCATAGGACTAGTACAGTAAGATTTTTACTCCCATTGTGCATTGAACGTGTGGATTTTAGAGGAAACAAGGATGCAAGAACAGGACAGTAAAATCAGAATTGTCTGAAGGGAAGTTTGGAGTCAGATTCCTCCCTGATTTTTGATTGACCCATTGTGGAAAAAAAGGGCTCTGAACCAGATGAAGACTCAGAGCAGAAACAGCCAATTACTCTTTCTCTAGACTGAGAACCCAGGATAGGTTTGCAGCCTTTGCTTTCAGATGCAGAACATATTTTCAAAATGTCTAGCACCTGTGACATGTTTTCAACTTGCATTATTTATCTTCTATTTTACTAAGTTCTAGCCAAATATCAAAACAGCACAAGCTCTCAGAGGCTGACGGGTCACCAGTTCAATGTGCACTTTCACATTGAAACTCAGAGCTCTTCTGATTTTGTCAACAGACTACTTGGCAACTGGAAAGAACAGATCTTTAAGGAAAACAAACTATCTTTTTTTTTTTTCCACATAGATAAGAGTAAACTCTGGCTAGAAAACACAAACATATGCATACAACCTAGTTATCTAAAGCAAACGCACCAAGAGCAGGAAGTGATGTGGTACCTTGCAACTAAAATGTATCGGTGATGATGCAGAGCATCAGGAACACTACACAGCTGCAATATTTGGACTTCATCCGTCCAGGAAGCCTGAGCCAAGAGATCAGAATTTCTGACACTCCACATAATAACACAAAGATGGGGGCAGGGTGGGGAAGGAGGAGAAGGGTGCTAAAACACAAGTCTCATGCATTTTCTGATCTTGCTATATTTTGAAGGGAAAAAAGAAAAAGAAAAAAAAAAGTGAGTGAACAAATCCCAGCTGCCATTACAATCCTCAGAGGCAACAAGTTAAAGTGTTTGCAAATAACACTCCCTTTCAACCACAGTCAAGCACTGAAACAGCCAGTGAGTACAAATGCTTGCAAATAGTATGATTACACCCTAATTGAATACACATTCTGCAGTGCTGCTAAGGAGTTCAGTACTATTTTTTTAACATAGTCTGTCGTTATTAGATCTCATTTCCTTCAAGTAGATCATCAGGCAAAACTGTAATTTTGTAAATGGTAACTTCATGCAGGTGAAGGGAAGTGAAAATGAAAGCGAGTTGTCAGTTCAAAAATGGCCCCCTTATTTCTGGCCGGTCTTAAACATACAAGATGTAAGGTTGGGGTGCAAATGTATCCTACCTAATTCCACATACCTAGTTCAATCACTTAAAAGCTTTTCTCTGTAGACACAGGGTTTTTTTCAGTGTCTGACAGGAAGAAACATAAAACCAAAAGAATCATTAAAGGCACATTCTGAAAACAAGCTCACCTTGCATCCCTTATAGCATACTGGATGAAGTAGTGGCACTTTCAGAGAATAAGTCCTATGTCAGCCACCTAAAAACGCATTTTCATCTAGGTTATTTCACGTATTACACACACACACACTCCTTCATAACATTTTCAAGTGAGTTAGCGTGTCTGGGCAGGTGAGCCTCCATCAGGACATAAATGGCTTCACATAAGAAAAAAGTGAAACAGACTGATTTACTAGCTAAAGATTTCTAGATGAACACTTTCACACTCTCACACTACTCATCTTTGAGGACACTGTCCACTTGGGAAATTACACTTCTGTGAGAAAAATGAGGGATGAGTGCAAAGGAGTACAAAATTCTGCTGGCTCTGCTGGTTTACAAATCCAGCATTTCTGTGCCAGACACGGAAAAGTCCACAGAAAAATTTCTTCCTGAATAACCCTGAAGCGTCTCACATTTTTCTCAGACCATACAAGTACACCCATTTTTTCAAAAAGATATCAAAAGATCTTATCTATCCAGACCTTCCTTCTCTGCCCAGACAGTATATCCCCCCCAATCCCCACACCTCCAAAGAAGCAAAAGTTAACAAAGGAATTTTTCTTTGAGAACAGAGAATCACTGGTCAAGAAAAACTTGAACGTGAATCCACATAAACCAGTGTCACTCAGCACAGTTCTCTCTCTGGTTAGTTTTTTTCTTACAGACTTGCATAGCCCCATAATCAAAGAACAAACATTGGAGTTTTATTACAAGCATATTAGACATCAGCTCAATTTTTAATGGCATCACTATTAATACAAAACCTAAGAACTCTTGGACAGTCTTCAGCTGTTCGCAGCATATATCCAGTGGAGTCAACATAATGGTCTCATTCCATATCACCTGAGAATCTGGCCCAAAACGACAACAAATTAATAATTCGGAACAGTCACATATTTCTGAGCATTCAGAGAGTGTTTTTTAAAGTTATGAGCATTTGGAAGCGTGTGTATTAAATATACATAAAAAACCAAAAACCTTTGCAACCTTTTGATTATATAAGATTAAGGCAAAACACTGTTCTAATCCCAATTTGGCACATTCATTCATGTATGGTTGATTTGATGCAATATGCAAGCAAAAAAACTACTGCCTGAAAGGAACTAATTAAATTTAAAATATATTTGGGGAATCTTTTCTTACGAAAGCTACTTTGGGATATATGACCAGACTTGAAGGTTCATGGCTAATGAGGGAGGTGGGATTACTCAGACAGGAAGCAGGCCACCAGGTATTACAGCTCAGATCCTACTAAATACAGACGAATATTAATGAAACATCTGAAAGGAAACAAGGGATACAGAGGAACCTAAAATAAATAATCAGGCAAAGAACACTACAGCAAATGTCCCAAGTGCTAAAAAGTCGTCCCACCCTACTGTCTACTAAAAGACTTGGAAAACATTCATATGCGTTTCCTGTACCCTTGTTCTTTCCGTCCCCAGGAAAAATTCAGTTAGTTTTTCCAGGGTTGCATCTTCTCCAGCCATAATAAAATTTTATAAATGTTTTCAACATTGCTACTTACTTTACTGATGTGTACACTAAGTGCATAAAATAAATGCATGCAACATAAGAGAAAACATCTATTGAAATCGCCCAAAAGAATGAAATCCACAGTGAAACAACAGCAGGACAAGGGTGATTTCCCGTACTGATATAAAGTCAAACATATGGGAAAGACTTAAGCTTAAGATCTCCTAGTCAAATTACAGCAACATAAGCTGCTCCAGGATCAATGTAGATGTGCATGTTCTCCTGTAAAATCACTGGTAGTTTAAAATCAGTATTACTATTGGTACTCACTCTACTTGCTGTTATTCCCAATCCTGCAGGCAATTTATTGTCCACGTCCTGCACCAGATATTGCCAAGTACCCATGTGTACCAGGAAAGAAAATGCCTGCTAAATCATGTATTCTATCCACTATAACATCTAAGACTCTATCCCCTAACATCACAAAGTAGTTTGTGTTTCTAAAAAAACTGAAATACTGGAAAAGTTACACTAGCAAATAAGATTTGCTGACATTAAAAAAAATCTGAATTGCAGATGACTGATGTAGGAACAATGTTTACTAATGGATGACATTCTCTTATGGCAGCTTTTAGTTTCTAATCAATGAGAAAGGTTTGAAGGAATTCTGGTAAAGTTTTTGCTGCTTACTGGCAAAGGTAAGTGTTTCAAGTATCTAGATTTAAATTACAACACCTCCACAATAAAGAAACACATAAATATACAAATGAGAAAGGTAAAAGAATCAAGAAAATAAAAAATAAATTAAATGTAACTTTTTAAAAATTCTCGGAATTATACTGTTTTGTTCTTGCAAATTGTGGTCTCAGATCTTGTTAATAAAAAAAAAATCTTCTTAAAATAACCCTTTGTCTTCTGCAAGCAAACAATTTAGCTCAAAGTGCTTCCACTGCTTTGAAGGAAAGTGTTAGTTCACTGCAGCTATAGATACTTTAGCAAACAGTTAGATAAAACAGGGCCTAATCAGGAGATCAAAGCACCTAGTGAAGAGGTCCATGTATCTATCTATAGTGTATGATGTTCATGGGTTTCACTTTAAACTCTAGTCTTATCTCCTGGACTGGATGTTCCCATCATAAGCACAATTCAAACCTGTTCAAACAACAAATCATTGGTTTGTACTTTTACATCTCTATTAGGTGTGAGAAAACTCAGCTACTCCAAGGGATCGGAATGCGAGCTCGTTAAAATTAGCCTTGAACAGATACCCGTGTATCCTTGAAGAGTCTCGGAAAGTCCTGAGAAGAGCTGAGCTGACAAGATAAGGAAACCGCCAGATGCGCAAGTAGAAGAAGTGTATTAAAGAT
>JAVJGI010000050.1:35876743-35922445 GCA_035590275.1 Ibycter americanus
CATGTATAAACACCTATTCTTAAGAAATGTATAAAAAGGCTTCTTTAGAACAATAAAACGGCTTTTGTCTGATCACACTGGTCTCTGACTGAGTCCGTATTGCGGCAATTAGGTGTCAAAGCAGAGTTGCTGTGCACCTAGAACAGAGTTTTTGGTCTTGTTACTTTCAAAAACAAGCCAGTTACAAGCACACCAGAACTGCTCTGCAGACACAACCAACATCCATGAAGTACTGGAGAAATTCCAGAAAAGATGATACTCTACTACTGGGAGAAAACTCACATATGGAATAGCTTTTACTACTAGCTAATCAAAAAAAGTGAACAGTCATTCGAGTAATAAAACAGTATGTGAAGTCCAGAAACAGACAGGAATTGTTGCTAGATATGTGTACATACAGTGATGGACTGTTGTCCTCAGAGGATGCACTACAACCAGCCTGTTCCCACACTCACGGCATAGTTAACGGCTGTAGATTCCCAGTTATTCGCTTACTACCAAAAATTGAATTACATAGAGGTATAGAATTTGGAACTTTGTGGCCATCTAAGTAAGACAGGACTTAAAGTTCTGATTTATTTCACTGGAGACTTCAAGCAGTGTCAGTATCCTAGGCCACATTAGAAGGAAAACCAAGAAGGGCTGACCAAGCTCCCCATGGAAAGTACAGCAGTTCCTGACAGACAGCCTTCTACAAGAGGGTTTTTTTTCCTCTGCTTCAATGGTTATTCCTGTGGCCAAATTTTTATACATGCTCATCCATTCTACTGTATAATTCTTCATTCTAGAATTTTCTCAGATTCTTTCAGATACTCCTCAGCTTCTGGCCTTTCTGTGGAGCTTACATAAAGCCAGCATGGCTTCTTTGGTGTTTCTTACAGACATATACAGACCTGTGAGATTTTTTTGTGATTCCTGGGTAGCATTTACAAGTCACTGATGAATTCTACTCTCTGTGCTTAACTTTAAAAAATAAAAATAATGGGGTTACAGGCTTTCCCATAGTATTCCAGACAAACAGAACTGAGAAATAAGAATAATTCTAAATTTGAAGAGCTCTTAAATGTCTGCTTTTGGTATGAGCTTTGGGGGATTTAAAATTGTAGGGAAGTACTAAGGTTCTTAAACCCCACCAGAGAATTTAGCCAGTAACTACCAGTGAGGCTAAAGATGTCCTTAATCCTTTTCTTTTTCCCTGTAAACTATCAACCTTAAACCTTGAGCTCAACCCTGCTGCTTTACTCAGCAAAACAGAACAATTTATCTCAAACGACTCACATCCAAAGCCCTCAACAACCATTCACCACTCAGCTACGTAGTAAAGTTCATTTCTCTGTTGCAGAAGAACTACCTGCAGCAGTAGCAGGTTTCGCTTAACTTCTGGGCTTCCAGAGTCAAGTATACTCAGCCTGCCTGTAAACAATTTACCAGCAACATGAATAAGTGATGGTGGACAGGACAAGCCTGACAAAGGCTACTGGAAAAGGACTGATGAATCATGCCCTCTGGATAAGGAGAGGCAACCAATACAAATAAATGATGCTTTTGAACAACTTATGTGCTGCTGCTTTTCAGGCTATTAATTAATTCAGCAGAAACTATCTTGCAGTGGACCTGGAAGGGGTGACATACTGCAGGAAGAACAACCTCTTTGCACAGGAGGTAGTGTTACTTTCTGTGATTACTACACTGGCTCAGGAGTAAGAAAATGAAGTACAGACAGTACAGTTCACACAGCAAGAAAATGTAAGGCAAATCAAATAAAGTAATGCAATTCCAGCTACTAGCTCCTCTGCAGGTACCAGCGCCCTGTGCTGACTGCACAAATCTTCTGTAGTCTGCAGTATGTACCAGTATTGACCCCTACATTTTGAGCTGGATAAGCCATTGCCTCTTTTCCAATCGTGGAGTAAAACTTCTTTAGTTGCATCAGGATTAAAGAAGCTGTTTTCAATAGGTGTTGCTACTAGATTTACCACCTTCAACTGCCTCTCAGTATCCTACTGAAGAAACTCTTGGGGACAGCTGCTAATTAATCTTCCCATCAATTTAAAGGCTGAGGAAAATTAACACCTAATGGTGTCAGCAAACTATTTCCATAAACTCATCTATTCCTTATGTTAACCCTGAGAACTCATGTTTATTCATGAGGACTGTTGAAACTGGGGCTTTAATATGTAGCAGTGTCACTGGTATCCTTTATGTACCTTTGCAAAAAATCATGTAGAAACTCTGATTCAGGGAGAAAAATACAAGTTCATCTCCTGCCTCATTTCACATAAATAGTCATTTACATAGATATAAAGAGGATACAACTAGAATTCACCACACACTTAAACCAATCTAAATAAAATAGAATTACCTGCTGGGGAAGGGGAGCAATATTGTTCTACAGGTATTTGTAGGAGACACGTATATTCCAGCATATTCCCCTACAGCAGCCCAGGTTCTAGCTTTCATCAGAATTCTCTGGTTTAGGACTCAGGTTTTCCATTTGTACTGGCTGCAAGAATGGGACAGATAATAGATAACACAATTGAAGGAATCCCACAAGAGAAACGCATTGTCATCAAGGAAAAGTCATTATTTGAGCTTGGATTCTCGCCTCTATATAAACATAGTTCATTCTCAACAAGCACACATTTGGTTGTGGAAACTGCTCTTTTGTTTCTGCCAAACACTCAAACAAAAGCTCACTGGGGGAAGTTTTAACTAGTGCTCTCCACATACACACACATTCTGCAAAGTATCCATCCCCATTTGTTGAACATATAAAATGCTTTTTGCACAACAGCTGTAAGTACTGCAGCCTCATCTGGCACTGCTGTAACCATTTATCTTTTCTCTCCCAGGAATGAGACAGAGTTTGGTCTCAGAACTTTAAGACCATAACCATGCAATAAAGGAACAAAAGGGCCTCTCAGTTCCTTTGTGATGATGAATTTGTTCAACGACTATCCTTACTGAGTGCTTTTCCAACTTAAATTGAAATTAAAAATGGGACAGAGCAAGAATGAAACAAGACGTTAGTATGGAAAAATAGGGCACATCCCATGAAGAACTGTACGCAATGCAGCTAGTGCATGGCATCAGGAACTATGGCCAGCTGACAAGACAATCAATTCCATATGCCAAGCTTAAATAGAGAATAAACTTTTAAAGCATAACACCTGGATTTTGAGAAGAGAAGAGAGGGAAAGGAAGGGAAGGGAAGGGAAGGGAAGGAAAAACTCAGCACTCTGTGCTCTGTGTAAAGAAATATTTGCATGTTAGGGAGAGAAAGGTGATCACACCTTGGTCAGAACCAAGTTACATCCTATTCCTTTCTAAGGGATATCAGCATCTACCAATGAACTAGCTACTGCTAGATTGTGTCTTGGATTGTCTAGGCCTCAAAACTCTAGCCAAATTTTGTTCTATTGAATAAATTTATAAAAATGTGATTCCATTGACTTAATCAGTGTGAAAATTCATACTTATACATACCTGTTTGCTTAAGTTGTTTTACACTTAGGGTAGCAAAGAAGCCATAACTAAGCAGACAAAAGACTGTACACACTCAAAGCATATATCTGGTTCTAGTTCCCCCCAGGTGACATTGGTATAAAAGTCCAGAACTTTGGAAAAAAATAAAATTCTCCTTACACCAGAGATTCTGGACAGGTATTCCTAGACATTAACCTTACACGAGAACTGTCACTGACCTCTTGCTGAAGTACTTGCTAGAAGTTTCAGTCTCACAGGAACAGATACAGTCCTGATCTAAATGGAAAGAAACCAATCCACTGCTGCATATCTGCAACTGTCACAGCCACACACACCCAACAGAACAGGGTGGGGGGATGTCAATGCTAGGAATGGCAATGAAAATGCAAACTTCTCAGCACTTGCCTACTTAGCTTACTTACAGTTTATAGTTTTGACTAACATCTGAAGTCTTTATAAGATATTTCAACACTCAAAATAGCTATTTTTTTCTTCATGTCTTCTCTCTCAGAAAGAGAAGAAACTTTTCCTAGGTTTTGCATCTATGGAAAGGGTAAGCCAAGAAATTTTGTGGAGAATGCAGTTTCCACATCTTTTCTCAGAACAGGATTCCATTTTCTACAATAATATACTGTTTTCTGACTCTTTCTTATCACAGATTTTTATGCTGTCTCTACAAAACCGGAGTAAAAACTATATCCCTTCCAGTTAAGTTCAATCTCAGTGTGTTGCTCTGTCACAAAAATATTCCCTCTGCAAGTCTTTTAGAAATACAAGTCTCAGTGTATCAAGATATATTAAACTGTAATATCTGAGAATGATGAAGTGAAGGAATCCTATATACACTTATCAGATTTTCAGTCATCTCTTCCTCCCACTTTTCCGGCAAAAAGATTTTAGTACCCCTTTTAGCATTTGGTCATGGTGGTGATGAATTGCTCAAACAATTACAAAAGAATAAAGTGCAATTTTTCTATCTGTTTTTAGTGCTGGTCAGGAAGACAGAAGAGTTAGTGTTGCCCACAATAATTTGTGTTATTGTAACAAGGATATAAAAGGACTTAGTCTGGTCAACACTTAAATAACTGGTTTCTTAACCTCAAAAGTGAAGGAGAAGAAAAAAAAAAGAGAAGAGAGTAGTATGCCAGTACCTCCTTTAAGATTATTTATTCTGTGCTTTGTCTTTGGCTAACTCACTTTCTATTCAGACTATCTGTATGGAAGCATTTAAAAAGCTGGATGCAATTTTGATATTAAAAAGCTTGATTGAAGAGGACATAATCATACGTGAAGAGTTATAATCCAGGGACTGCATGATACAAAGGACAGATGGAATTTGTTTGACACGACAATTTTCTGTTATTGTTTTGGGATTACAACAAACCTGCAGCTAAACTAATTGTGCCACGATGGTTAAGGCTGTGTCAGCACTTTTCTTGTAAACCTCTTTTCCAGTGGATTTATTACTAAATAAAAAGTTTTTCAGGGGCTAAAACCTGCCATGAAAGACTGCATTTATCTTTAGAGACTTTGAAAAAGAAATTCAGCTTGTCTTAATGGAAGGGAATCAAAAAAGATTGCTAGTTTGGGATACATAACTTTCCAATGCTAATCTTACCAGCACCATGCATATTCTCTCTGTTTTAAAAAATATAGGGAACAATACTTTGTTGATGTAGCTTCATTTCCATTTAGAAAACACAAATCTCATGCAAGCCACTTTTCCTTGTTACGGAGATTTTAAATTTTATATAGCATATGTAATGATTTTTCCCTGAATATCCAAATATAGTGCCACAAACAGGCCCTGATTATACCCTTTGGTTACACAAAAGACAAAAATAGTCTATGAATTACCCAACACATGTTTATTTAAAAACAAAAAACCCACCCTCTTCTGGTAGGCATTTATTTCTCAATTGTACTAATTACATTTAGGAAGAGATTCACCCTAACTAGAAGCTTTTGAAAAACTGTTATATGGCAACAACAAAAGCAGTACAAAGTCAAAAGAAAGTTGCCAAAGTACACTGGGAAGTATAGTGAGACTTTAACACTAATTGTAGCATCCCAGGGAATCTGGGATGGCCTAAAACAGTGGCCTGACTCCTGGCAGTAAGCTCCCCAACTGCAGTCACATCAGCAAAACTACACAACTAAGAGGCCAAGAATTCCAAGCATAGAGCAAGTACTAAAACATTTGTTCTGGGATAAGCCTGCTACCTCATCACATAACCTCTTCATCTAATAGATAAGGCAAACTCGATTTAATATAAGGGTGAAGAACCTCTGTCAAAGATTAGACAATGCACCATCCTTTAACAGATCAAGTGATCTGAGGCTTGTATTCTTTGTGTTTCACAGAATTTACTGCACATTGGACTTCAAGAGGTAGTCAGGAGAGCAGCTTATCTTTTAAATAATTTGGCTAGTCTGCAGGTATTTGACAATAATACTGAATCAGATTCTATACAAGCCTCACAGCAATATTTCATCTGAAATTAGATTCACAACATCTTAGATTTAAATTCTGTCTATATCAGTGATCTCAAATTTGGCTGTATTTTGCTTTTTCTTTGATATTGCCAGCCCTGACAACCATATTGGATTAAACAGCCAAGCTGGCTTTACTCTCATGCCCCCCATCACCAACAGCAAAGGTCTGAGTCTTAACAAGGCACTTCTGCAAATTCACTTTCTTTAAGAAACACATGTGAAATGATAGTTTTCTCAAAATTGCTCCTCATGGACACCTGGGCAGGTCTAGTACTTTCCACGCAGTTCAGAGGTGCAATAGAAAGCTAGTACACTGTTCTGCACTGAAACTCAGGAGGAAAGATAGTGGCACAAGCAGTAAAAAAATTCTGGTTAGCTCTTCTGCAGCTATATCACTTGTGTGTGCCAAGAAGAGTAAAACTAAAAGAAAAAAATTAAGTAGTCCTGTATTTGAGTCAGTAATTCAGCAGATAGATACAAGCAAACAGAAGATCTGAAATGTAGGAGTTCAATTTTATTAAAGACACTGCTTTTAAAGAATAACTGAATGTCTATATCACCAATTTCAGCCTTGTGACCTATCCATTGGAATACAGACAGAAGGAAGTTATAACCCCTAAAACTGTTTCAGCAAAGGCTTTGCACTGCCCTTTGTCCTTCAACGAAGTTCCTTCCTAAAAGCTTTTTTCTTGTACAGCTAGATAAATCTTTGGCCTTTTTCTTTCTAACTTTTTTCTCCTCTCCATATTTCTTTGCTGTATACACACATTTGAGACAAAAGAAGAAATATTACAGAGGGACAACTGAACAGCAATCACTACCCAAGTACTGCTTCTCATGAAAATGATTTTACAGAGTCAGACAGTGCATGTGCTCCCGAGTAAATAACTGGAGCCACACCACACTGCATAGGAGATTAAAGTTCTTTATGAAGTGGAAAAAGACTCGGATGAAGCAGACACAGTGCTACCAAAAGAAACATACATTATTTTCGCTTCAGGACGGCATGTGTCAGAATTGGTAAATTCCTTCTACCTCAGGGGCATTCAGCCTTCACAGTTAGGTCATGTGTGTTCAAGACTTTGTTCAAATGAAACATCTCTCACTGTCTCTCCTCAGCCTTACTTACCTGCCTGGTGAGTCTCCTTCCCGTTCCATGCCCTTTTGTAGGGCATAGCATCTCCTCCCTATGCTGAATTAAGTTTAAGCCAGTGAGTCTACTCAGTCAAACTTGGCTCAGCTTCTTAGGTACAGCTCTTTATCATACACTTGTGCATTTATAAGAAAGTGTATGTCTGCACACATACACACACTTCATAGATTAAAAAAATATAAAATCTCTTATTCAAGTCAAACACTGGCACACAACACAAAATTCTCCCTTTGCGGTCAGATTTTTTTTCTTCATTTAATTGACATGTATTACCAAATTAAGTTTGCATAGGAAAAATAAACACACTTGCTATTGCAGAGAATAAAATGACAAATTATTCTAATTTGAGATTTTCTTTTAATCTTTTGTAACTATAGTGATTCAATCCCATATTAAACAAGCATTTCTTCTGCAGCATATTCCCTTGCAACAAAGAATAATCAGAAGAATGTTGCTCATAATGAATACAGATGAATTTTCAAATTGTCCAGAGGCTTCTGGTGGATGTTGGAATCTGAGTCTTTAGTTTTCTACCTACAGAAATACCGTTTAGATCCCCCAGCATTAAGAACTCATTGTAGTGGTACTATTTAGAAATGCAGTAAGAATTTATGTGATCTGAGAGCTTCTATTCAAACAGGAGGAGAAAATAGTTAAATTCAAAACTGATGTTTGAAATACATGTTATAAATACAGCAAAGTAGTGGGAGACTGACATGACCTATCCATGTATATATTGTAAAGATAGTTTGCATATACAGGTCCACACTGCACAGCATTCCCAATGACTAACTCCATAGCAATTTCTTTCTATCCTCTACCTCTCTAAGTTTCTCTGAACAGCTGCTATTTTGTTTTCAAAACCTTACCATAAGATACACAGTTTCTCTGTAGCTTCAAAAGCAAACCACGACTTGGGGGTGGGGGGAAGGAAGAAGTGGGCCTTGCAGTGCTTGCTGGAGGTTGCCAGTGAGACTTAGACACACAAAAGCTTTGGGAGATGAAACAAGTATTATAAAACTCATTCCTGGGAAATGTAAACCAATGCATCTCTAAATCATTTTTAATGTCTCAAAAATACTAAGAAATAAGTATTTATTAATTCCCATCACAACATTACCCAGAGTTGCCACAACCACAAACCATTCAAGAAGGCCTTTTCAGTGTCAGGGAGCAGCAGGACTGGGGTACCAGCCAGGAGCTAAGCATGACAAGGTGGGCACAGGCAGTGTTCTTGCTGACACGGGGCACAACCCCACAGTACCTGAGCAAGGAGAGCAGCACTGGTCAGAAATAGTAGCCAGGGTCAGGCACAATTCAGTGACTGTCACCCAAGTCCATATGGATGCAGCAGGTCTGGGTTCAAGGCAGGAAGTCAAGTGAGTGGGTCAAAATCAGGATCAGAAAGGTAAATGGCCCAGCACAGGCAGCAAAGCTCAGGCAAGCAAAACCAGAGAGGTCTCCAGCCTGTAGTAGAGCCTGACACCTACTAATTGAAAGCAGATGTATTATGGAATCCACCTTAAGTTGGCAGCACCAAGCCATATCCACCAAAGTGTTGACTATTACTACATCTACTCACCTAATTCTTAATTAGCTTGAGCTTCTGGATGATGACAAGTTCTTAAACGCTTTTACAGCACTAAGAACATCAGAGTGACTGATAAGATGCAGAGAGCCATGAAACCACATGCGTTGAGGCTCTAAAGATCATGAGAACCAGATTTCAGCTGCAGAATTTAAGATGCTATCAGAATTTTTTAACAGTTCTTTCTGATCTGACATGGTGCATCTAGAAGACACATTCACAACAGAGAAAATGTATGTATTATATATACACACCCAGAGACACACACACCCCTCATATATGGGTTGTATAGCACCCATTTTTCTCTTGCTGCTATATCTTTAAATGTATAACACTAAAATAATTTTTGTCTTTACCTTGTATTAGTTAGCTAGGGGTGTAACAAAACTTTTTGTTGACACAGGACATCAATTTGGTATCCTGAGACATTAGTCTGCCATGGTAAAGATGCAAGGAATACAGATAGCACTGACAAGTATGTTTGTTCTGCCACCAGTGCTTCCGTTAGAAATCAAAACGCCATTCTTGAACTATAGTGGATGCTTATTACTGAGTTTCAACCTTAGTATCCCATATGCAAGGTTATTACTGCTAAAGGGTACTAAATCTGCTGTGGCTCAGGGAAGAACTGAAATTGCAGTTACAACTATTCCCTTCCCCTCCGCTTATGCTGCAAAACAGATAATTCATCCAGATAGTTTAAGTGTGAGCAAGACAATGTTGAGATGATATTTCACACATTTTCAAGAAGTGAGATACAGATGCTCCCCCCTTGCAGCTGAAGTTGTCAGGAGTAACGATAGAGAGGGAACGTTATGCTCTACTCTGCCTTTGGATTTCTGTTCTGAAGAAAATACATCTTTCATTTTTTACATGCCATGGTCTCGCTCAACGTTACTTTACACTGAAAGTATCACTACTTTGCTAACTACCTTAAAAGTCACTAACTCAGTGTTATTAAGTGCTCATTTAAAGTAACATTTGTGATCTGCCAAACTACTTAACAGCATGCAGTAAGAAGTTTTAAGCCATTAACAAGCTGCAGTTACATATAATAGGGAGGATGGGTTTAAATAAAAATCACTTTCCAGTAGGGGAATGATTAATCATTGCTGTTCTCCCCTTCATTTGTATTCTTAGCAAAAGTTGTCAACCTTTGTCCCAGCATTAATGGTGAGTTTTATGTGACTGTACCTGGTATTCTTAAACTTGATTAATTAGCAAGGCCACATTTTATTTGAAGGTGCAGAATGGAGTCTCATTTTCATTCAGTTCCCTAGGGAACTAATTATAAGGTCTGCTCAACGTATATCACAACAATATCTCCTATATAGCACAAGTAATTATTTAGATACTGTAAATATCCTTCCAAATACTTAAACCAGAACCATTTCAGCTATTTTAAAGTTTCATTAGAAACTGGTGCAAACCTCTGCTGAGAAGCTGCAAATATTCCCTGTTCAGGAAAATCAGCAGGTACTCAGCATCACAAAAATGTAAACCCTGTAATGGGAATTTATCACATTCACCTCTGAACCAGCACAAAGGAAAAAAACAGAAAGAGAACATAGTGGTAAAGATTACACAATCCTGAAAAAAACCTGAACATAAATGTTTAACAACCCAATGCTGTTTTTCCTCCCTTAGCTCCAATGCATCAGTTAATTCTTTTTCTCTACCCTCCACACCCCCAAGTACGCTGGAATCTGGCAGTCTTAGTGCATCAAAAATAAGTTTAGAATACACAGAAGCACATCTTTTAGAAAAGGAAAAATCCTTCTTTCCCATCTCGCGCTAGCCTTAGGGCAGGGGAGAGGAGGCTGAGGAGGGACAATGGCTCTGACTCAGTCATTGCTGTTCAGATTCCAGTAGCTTTAAGAACGAAGTGCCACCATACCAGACATGCAAAGACATAAAAGAAGTTTTGCATAGCAGCACTTACAGTCTAAAAAGATTAGACATCGTGTGGGAGAATGAAACCATTCATTTGTACCTGGGAACCTGACACACAGAAGTTACCCTCAGTACTACAATACTTCTGAAGTCTGTGCCAGAACTAGAAACTCAACGGCCACAGAACTGCAATTTAGTACTCAGAATATACATGCACAACAAACACTAACACAGCCTTGGAAAGCTGCAGAGTGGCTACAAAGTAGCCGAGTAGCCACACCAAACACCAGATTACTACTTTTTTGGCTCCTGGACTTCTCAGATTGCTTCAGCTGTACTCTGATTCACAGGATTTGCCCCCAAAGGCAAATTTGGGGGGGTGGGGATGGCTGGAGGGGGAAGAAGAAACAAAAAAAAAAGAAAAAAGCTATGTGATTGGCTCCAAAGCTCTTATAAATTGGATGATGCAGTGTGCATCAAGCAGTATAGAATAGCTTCCATAGCAACACACACACTCTGCTTAGTTATTTCTAGGGCATCTGTCACTGACTCTATTCCCTGAAAACAGTTGCAGGGAGTGAAGGTTGCTTGCAGACTTGTAAACAGCCGCCTACGTTATTTTAGAAGTGCATCTGTATTATTGTCAGTGTACCTTGTGAGGGCAGGCAGCAGCAAACTGCTGTTCCAAATTGATTATAATACAAGTTTATATTACCCAGCATCTCCCAAACAAAGACTTTTGTGCAGTCTACAAATAGACTACAAGACACCCTGCAAGATCCCAGTATTATAGATTAAACTTTCTGAAGACAGAAAGATTAATTATACAAGACCAGACTTGCTAGAATTACACACTGGATATTTTCATGTCTAAGCAGAACACAAGTCTTTCCACATAAGAAAACAATCTTAAATACTTCTAAAATCTTCCCTCAACCCACTTTTTCTGAAGGCATATCAAATACTTTTCAGTATTAATTTACCTCACCCTCACAATGTAACAAAACTAATTAACAGTATATCTTGAAGTCCAACATACATACCAAATCACAAAACCTTGTGTCACTATAATGCTTTAGTTAAACTTACTGTATTTAGCCCTTGAAGATTTTCTTGTATTAGTCCACAAGTTAGACAGTATCAGTAGCTCTCTTGATTTTCATCACCTTGGAAACACCACTACAAGCAGGAAAACAAATCCCAGAAAAATACATATGGATTTATTATTTGCAATACAAGAAATTTTTAATTCTGAATTGTGTACTTGATATTCTTAAAGAATTTTGCAATAACTGAGGGGGGGGGAAAATCTCATTTTGTATCTGAGTAAATCTCTTCTGTATCTGAGTAATAGCAACTGTGACCATGATTTTGAAGATCATGAGCATGGATAAACAAATGAGGTCTGATGAGCACAAACCATTTACCTCAATAACAAAAACACAGGACACCTGGAAAAAAAAAAGTGGACCACATGTGCGTGAAATGTAATTTTAATGTTAAATACTGCTTATTTTTTTTAAATGTCTGAAATGTACATATAAGAGAAAACACCAGTTACTAGTGTTTTAAGTAAGAGCTCTAGGACATGTCAGCAGCTACTGAAATCTGTAACAGTTAACACGATTTGCTTCATAGAAAAAAAATGAAAAAATGTAACTGCTCTTCTCTTGCTATTTAATATTTTAGTAAAATAGACAGACTGAGAAGCTGTAAGTTGTTTGGTCTGTCTTTTAGTAAACAAAACTGAACAAGTCACCAAGTATACACATCAAGTGCAGTTAGTAGTTTAAATGTTTTTGTCTTTTGGGTATTTTGTAGTCCACTACCATATTCACTGAACAATGAGCCACTCGAGAAGGAACAAAATGTTCTGCATTTGAGATAAAAAATATATTAACAAAGTGAAAAAGGAAGAAAAAAAAGACTTAATCTGACAAAGAAGAAAACTCTATTTTTTTATTATCCACTCTTTGTCCAAAACAACTAGTGTGTGTCAGCCTTCAGGGCAATGCAGCAAACTATTTAGTTGTAATGGCATTTTGAAAGAGCCAGAATTTGATGAGACTTGCAGACAGCAAAACTTCATAGGACGTTTTACTAATGTTTACTATCACAAGTTTAATTGCTTTGCTCTCAGTCATGCCAGGGTTCCTTATGGTCTTGGAAATAACTTTCAGTGTTCAGCAAAAGGGAGGACATATACAGGGTTAAAGCAGGGAGACCTGTTACAAGAACCAAAGGGAAGTGTCAGGGAGAGAGGCACTTTTAAAATAGGTCAAAAAAGTCTCATTGCTGGTACATGCTAGGAGTCTTTAGTAAAGTACAGTCCCCAAGTTAATACTTTTTTATTATCAACAGTAGGTAATAAAAGCAGCAACAAAATGCAAGTCTCATCTTATTCTGAGTGTTGGACAGCAAAGGAAACCATTGCTTACTGCTGCTTCATTAGCTCCAAAAGCAAAGATTTTTCACAATGGTTCTGTTCTCACAGATAGAGTAAGTGAAAATATCTACTTAACCGAATCTGAGTGGCTGGGGAACTCCTTTTTACATACTGGAAAATATAAGCAAAGGTATCTTAAGGGGGAAAAAAGGTTACAAAAGCCATGTATCTGTACATCTGTATGTCAGATCTATTAGTCTTACACATCATATAATAGTCCAAGGCACATGCTCAAGAATTTTTTCCACAAGACCCAGCCTCCAAATGGCCTGCAAGGCATGAGGTCACACAACGAATGATAACAACAAAGCCAGACACTGAATAGCTACCCACTATGTAAGCGTCAGTCAACCTAAGCACTGGTGACATTGAGGTAAAAACTGTCTCTGATGAGGTCATTTGAGTGTTTTATGATGCATATTAGCAGCATTGCACAAGCTCAGCCTAGGTTCCTACTTGCATGTGTGCAAAGCAGCCCTTCATTTACTCTTGAGAAACGTGCACTGTGCACAGCCATGGAAGTGGTTGCAAGTAGAGGAAAGCTATATCCAGCAAGGCCAACAGAGCAACTCAGAGCAAACTGAGTGCAACTGCAGCAAGACCAGTGAAGTCAACTGCTATCGCTGCGGCGAGTCAGGGCACCTTGCACGAGAATGCACAATTGAAGCTACAGCCTAATTATTTTCCTTTGTCGCCCCTCCTTTTTCTGATTGATGGTTGTATTATTTTTCTGTGCATCTGAGTGCATCTACACCATTGCGTTCTGAGAGTCCTGTAAAACCTGCACCTTCTGGCTTAGTCTGAAACCTTAACTGGAATCACAAAGATTTGTTGCTATTATCTACCCTGTTTTGGAAGTACAGTCAAACAATATTACACATTCAACTCTAAGCTCATGGCACGCATCCAGAGTAAGTTAGAAAAGAACTGTAGACCTGTAAAAAGTGGAGGAAAATAGTGACAGTCTACCTTTTGACCATAATATATGTCAAGCTTGTTTTCTAAGCCTGAAAGCAAACCAAGTTAGATAGTAAACAGAAAGGGCCAGTAACCCATAGCAGATATGAAAGGCTAAATCAGTATGTATTAGCTATTATAACTCACTAATTGCTATTAGGAAGAAAGGTCTTACTTATTTCTCCTGTATCAGAAATAAATTTTGTTGATCTCTGTGTGCAAACTTTGCCATTCCTGTGACCCAGCAGTAAGCCAGTTCAGAGAACTAAATCAGCAGAATACCAGTCACCTGGGGCTAGGTTTCTGCCAGTGCTTCTGTGCCCAGAGGCACTACAAGGTCAGAGGAGCATCAGAGCTAGTCCAAGGAAAAGGGCAGGAGCCCATAGCGGGGCAGCAGGCATTACTTCAGCTCATGTCTAACATCACACGTATCCACAGCAGGATTCCACAGGAATTGCCTTATACCAAAAAGTAGTAAGACAGCACCAGAGAGCAAATCAGAAGCATTCTGCCTCCTCGTGAAGAAAACATGCAGCTGCATCCAAATGCCTACCAGTGGCTTTAATATTGAATGTTGGTTTTCCTTCAAAATCCAGTAAGTAATTCTTAAGATTATGCTGGAGATAGCAACAATAACAAACCCACATCAATGCCTAATGGGTATGCTTAATGAAGGTATCATTTTCATTAACTAAAAGTCCATCTGTGCCCTTTCTAGCATGATTATCACTGATATGCTTAGCTAAAATGAGATACATTGTAAATTCACTCATCATTCAATATAAAGATTCCAGATCAGGAAATTGTCCAAAGAGTCTGTATATGTCTCTTCTTAAATCTCACTCAAGCTCTAAAATAATCCTTTGTTGTGCACAGGCTTCACATTGGCTCTCAGAACGGGACTAGACTTAACCCTTAGCTAATAGTTTCATTGTTATCATGAAAGGCAGAACAGAATCCCTTCCTTTTATGCTTCCATTTTTTTGGCAAAACTAACAGGAAAAAACATAGGGAAAAATTCTACAATAGCTAAATCCCTAGCGGAAAATAAACTGTCATAAATCATTGCCACAATATGAAAGCTAATTTAAATTTGGCCATATTTCTGGCAGATGAATGTTGTGTTTTCACAAGTCTGAGTGCTCTAAACTCTACTGTGAATATCCATTTAAATTTTTAAACCTGAATGAGGAAGGTGAATGCAATTCAACTTATTTTCATGCTGTGTTAGTTAGCTTTCATTCACTCAAGAAGCAGAAATAACAGTATATACCTTCACTGGCACAGTATGAATTGCAAATACTTGATCTAATTTTTGCATCAGTAGCACAAAACTGCAACTAAAATAGGGACTTACAAGCAAATAACAAGACCTGTATCTGCTGTAAAACACATCACATATGTAAAGTGGACAGTGTAAAGAACAAAGGGGGGAAAATATTTCCTCCAATTACACATAGTGAACCAGCTCACAAAAATATTGAAACATTCTAATTCTCACTGAACTGACTGAAACTTCCTTCAGTTATCTCAGAATGATGTCAGGAAGAGAACACTGATCAAAAAATTCGCAAGCATCTTCAAAACAATCCAATGAAGAATTACATCATCTATTCACAGTCAATTCATAAGCAAGAAAAAAAGAGTCAAAACATGGGGAAAATTCGTTGAAACATTTCTCAGCTTTAAGGAAATGTTTTAAAGTTACCAAAATCTAAGTGTTTTCAGTAGCTCATTTTTAATGCACTTGCAGAGTAGTATTTTTGAAAGAACCAGAAAAAAAGCCTTACACTATTAAAAAAATGTAGTATAATTAGAATAAAACAAATTATCTCATTAAATAATGTGACTATTGAAACCTTAATATTTCTATTCTGCAGCTACACCACAGGTGTCAGAATGAAAAAGTATGCCAGCAGCACTAGAATCAGAATTGGTACTTTTTATTTAAAACTGATTAATCAGTATCATTTTATTCAGTCTACCAAGACCCATATACATGGGGGTGATGTATACACATGAATTTAATATATATCTGATGGTTAGCAGGTGTTTTAATAGAGTTTTGTTGTAAAATAAATGTTAAAAAATACAAGAAAATACTCCAAACAAATCAGCTACTTATGCTGACATTAATTACCTAAAGCTACTTAATCCTCAGTTGTTGCCATATTCTTTCAGATTTGTTAAAGGATCAGAAATTCCTATTTCAGCAACCTGAGTGCATTCAGCTACCTAAAATACATCTGATGTATCCTATTTTTCAGCACATATATGTTCTATTAAATACTTTAGAATGATGGATATACTCTCATGGATAACGGAGAAGTAAGGTGATGAATATATTCTCTAGTGAATTGCTAAACAGCAATTAAACCTGCTCACATTTAAGCATTTATTGAAGGCTCACCAGTATATTGGACATTGTCCTCACGAGAGCAGAAAACATTGTTTCAACAATCAAAAGATGACACTTCATATGAAGAAAAATATTTTTAATAAAGTCATCCACAATACATTTTTGCGGTCAGTTACCACTCCAAAGCCAAGATAAAGTGTAAGTACAACAAATAAATATTTTTAAAAGTGACGTAAAAACCACAAGTGTAGTGAAAAGAATACTGGCACCCCTTTATTTCTGTTGAAAGTCAGAAACAGAAAAACACACCTACAAGTCTACAGGCTTAAGTCTTCATGCAAGCTCAGACTGACAGGTGCAAATAGGAAGCATCTTTAACTGCTACTCAATTACAGAGACAATGATCACTCAGTAGCATTCTTCATAATCAACTGCAAATAGATTAAAACCATCAAGAAACAAAAATAGCAAAGGAGAAACACTGCCCCAAAGGATTTGTGTTTCATATGATTTGTATTTGTATTTCAATAACTTTTGTAACCAACTTTGATTTGGAGGCATCATACACGTAGGAACAGAGTCAAACAAATGACAACACTTAGAGGACACAAAACCAAAGAAAGATCAAATTAAATGAATTCAAGATTCAGGTCACCAGTACAAAATGGAAGCAGCAGCAAATGCCATCAATAACCACAAAATTGTCAGGCAAACAATGAAACTGAGAAAGGGCAACCTTAAACTATCAAAGAAATTTTGTATTACCAAATAGTAAAGAAGAAAGGGCTTTTTCCTCCAGCTATCTTGAGCTGAGATAGATGAAGGAGAATGACTGGAACTAAAAAAAAGAAGGGACAGAGTTCAGAGACAAAGTTATTCAAGTTGCCGCAGACTCAGCTGGATACCAGTATTTCTGGAACAAGAAACAGACATTCCAAATAACTGGAAAATTAGATTTAAAAACAAAAGCACTGAAAGAAGCAGGATAAGAAAGCAGCATAAGGAAGACAAACGTTTTCACAATGATTTCTCTAAGACTAGGTTCTTTATTATTTTGAGAAATGAAAACTTCAATAAAACTTCAATTAGATCCTTCTAGTAAAGCTGTCCAAAAATAATCAGTCTTTCTCAGTGACCAACTAGAAATATCTAGAAGGACCCTGATATTCATAAAGTCTTCAGTACCCTAAGTAAACACCTAGTTTTTATATTGTGTTGATATTCAGGCACTCTATAGTCTCCACAAGTGATGTCTGTTTTTCCAGACCAAAAATCCAGCTGTAGAATAATTCTACACCTATCAATAAAAGGCAAGAAGAAATACAGCTTCTCCGTGCTTTCTTGAAGAACAGGTGAACTTAATGACCTTGCTACGTGAAAATAATTTGGCAGATATATTATGTAATTTATACTATGCCACATCTTTAAAATAAAGTTTGTCTGCCCAAATACGTGTGCAATCAGGGCTTAATGCAATTACAGCAGTGCAAGATGTTACACTGCCACTTCTCAATTGACACTGTGCTACTATCAGCATTGCCACAGAAGAGCAGGCCACGTATCTACAAACCCCATTGTCTATGTTGCAAGTGCCTATGATTGTTGCATTTCTCATAGTGTTTCAGCTCTAGTTCAACCGACAATGGAATATTTCTACATGTCAGGAGAGCAGACAGAACCTTCCAGCAAATTAAAGAAAAATTCATACAACACTTAAAAATCTTCAGATGATCAGTATGTCTAAAACTCATTTTACAAAGAAAATATTTAGAGAGCAGGGAAGAAAGAAACCTGAAAAGAATCTCACATTGTGATCTCACATTGCAGGGTACGGGATGTGAATTCCTTTCATTTTTGAACATCCACAGAAAAAGAACTCTTGAGACCCAGTGGCAGAAGATTAAAAAGTCATCCTGAAAGAAGACTTCAGCACTGATCTCAAAATAAAGGCGCGGGGGGGTGGGGGGGGAGGGGAGAAGAGAGACGGGGGAGGGGGGCATTTTTTTAACATACTGTCTGGTTTAATACTTCACTTCTGCAATATTCTACTTCATTGCCACTGAATGAAAGAAAAGGAAATCACAAAAAGATTCTTTGGCATCCATGTCCTGGTTTTTTTCTGTATATTTTATGAAGAAATTACAGAGCTGATTATTTAAAATGTTATAAGTCCTGTAGTCATCAGATATGCAGCTGAAAAGAGAAGTGGGATCAATTCTGAAAATTATGTAATGGGTAAAGAGAAAGAAAAACCGGTGAATAAACAGAGGAAACCATTAGGAAAAAAAAAAAGTAGCCTCTTCTGCTAGACTTGGACAGTGAGGGAAGGGAGGAAAAGAGGCAGTATCACGTTGTTTGAATAATTTCCTGTTATGTATTTTTCTATGAACATGTAATTGAAGGTTTAATGCAGGTTGTGATTTAACTCATTGCAAATAATCAATTTTCTATTTCCTCCCCCTCCCGATTAAAAAAAATAGTTGGAAATGTGTAGAACTAAAATAATTGATCCTGCTGGTGACACTCATAAGTTCGACAATAACAATCTTATGCAAGCAACCATGGGATGTGCTTGCTGCTCAGTGATACATAAAATCTTCCAATGAAACAATGAGATGAGTGGAGACATTAAGTATATATTGGTTTGAACTTTTGTTGCTTTTCTTACTGAGCAATAAATAAAATCTGCTGTACCCTCCATTAGGTGGTTACCGTGCATTTATTCAAGTGGCTGCAAATGCATGTACAAGTCGGGAGCATCAGCCTCTTCCTTCTCACATGTAAAAGTGAATGAGACCTTCCCCAGCCTGTCACCCTCTCCTCTTTTTTATTTTATCTCTCCATGGAAGCTGAATTTTGGGTTATTGTTTTGTATTCTGGACCCTTAACAAAAAACAACCCCAAAACAAAAACCACACACACTCAACCAAAACGCTTGGATTTTTTTGTTTGTTTCTTTTTCTTTCAGCCTTAAAGAGCAGTATCAATTTTCTATACCATCCTTTGGGCTGTTCTGCTCTATTTTTAACTCATAAATTATGAACAATTCCTCTGCAATGAGAGCTACCTTTCCTATAATGTGTATCCATCTGTACCAAATTGCCATCTACGTTTGTTGTAAGCCTGCCCTCAAAGTGTCAGGACCACAGGAGTTCCTCTGTTTCCTTACTGTGGTTGGCAACTTTATTGTTTTACATATGTCAAAAATCCACTTTTATATTTTCAGGATGCTCCTCTTTTACTGATGGTCCCATTACGAGACTATAAGCAAGAGCTGCTGTGCTCTACTGATGTATTGTTGACTGGCTGAAGGTATGCTGCCTTTGCTAGCTGGAAAGTTCCTCTCAGTCGATGCAGGGAACAAGTATCTTAAAAAAGCCTCCTGTCAGGACCACAAAACCTTCTTCTCGTAAGTTGTGCCAGAATTCAAGGATAAGAATTTGAAATCTACCAAAAACATTACTGAGGAAAGAGGTAGAAACAGACAGCTTCCACCAACTGAAAGGACTGAAAGATTTTAGAGTAAGAGCAGCTTCAGAATAGGGTATACAGAAAAAGAAGCTGACTACCTTACAATGTATAGTCTTCACAATCAGAAGGAAATCCACATGAAAGACACCTGGAAAGATTTTCATATTTATTTTTTTTGCCTCCTGACAGCATCATTTCAAATGCACATAAAGACATCAATAATTCAAAGGAGAACTTGTTTGACTATGATTAGAGAAAAGGACTTCAGCATGAGGCCAACAGATATAAGAGCAATTCAAATTTGGTCATGAAAATCTCTCAGGCTCAAGGAAATAAGGGGAGAAGCATTGCTTTGTAACAAGCACATGAAATTCTACTGTAGCTGCTCAGCCCTGGCCTGCGTGCCCACTCATAACACTCCACTGGCAGTTGTAAAGCACTACCTTGTCGAGCCTCTCTCCAATTATGGTTCCATCTAGCTATCATTATACCTCTCTCCCTCTTCGCCCTTACCCTTAACAGCGCAGACTACTGTAACCAGATCGTTCTACCTGCTACTCTCACAGTTGCTCACCAACTTAAATGAATTCTCTGCATACTCCAGGAGAGAACCAGCAACATAAACTAAGACAAACAAATTCTTCTCCACTACCACATGGAAATGATATACATTTTATAATGGCAAATCTTTAACAGCAACAGGTTTGAGATGGGTTTTTTGCGGGGACACAAGGGCTTTTAGACAAAACAAATTAGAAACCAAAACTCTGGTAAGGATACAAACTAAAATGCAAATCCTCAGTGATTCATTTCTGTAAAGGTTTGGAATATTGAATAAAACAGGATATCAAAATTAAATAAAAACATTTTAATGTTTGAAACATTAAAAAATCTACATGGTCTAATCATCACTATTCACTATATGATTCTCTCACATTATACAAATACTTGCCAGCTCCCTTGGCAGTATATATTTGGGGACGCAACATAAAAGACTGGTTCATCAAAGGGTGCATCACAGGTGAGAAGCAAGGTTACCCACACTAAGAAGCTATGAATTGCCTACAGCAGAAGAGGAAGTGTTTTCATCCAGACAGAGAACTCCAAAGCATTCTCCATGTGACATCACTCCCTTCTGCAAGTCTTTTAGTTAATCATACTCACTAATGAAAACCAGAAAGGAGCTCGAAAAGGCAGGAACACTCCATGCAGATCTGAAAAGCCTTGAAAGCATTCCACATTGACTAGAGTGGGACAAAGGACCAGGTCAGAGCAGGCCTAATTGATACATGCTATATTTTGGAAACTTTCTTTAAATAACAGCTAAATTGTAGGGCAGAGAGAAATACAACACAGAACCATTCAAGGATGGAGAACTAAATAGCACCCATTTTCCAGTAATAAAGTGTCATCAGAAAGATGTTACTTGATTAAATGTAGATCTTTCAAAGTTAGTAAGAGAAATTATAAGCAAACCAGGCTCAGTTTGTTATTTTAATTTTTTTTTTGAGGAAAGTAAAGGAAGGCTCCAGTCCACGAGTCACATTTTCTTTAGCAAAGACTTCATTTGTCATTTATCTTATTCTGAACTCACTGAAGTAGCATAGAGGCTGCTGTGAACTACAGCCAACCAGATCACAGTCAGAAAAGAGCAAAGGAAAAACTGCTAGCTATCTAACAGATGGAGCGATTAACTACATTAGGGGAATCCAGTAAAAGCAAGTGAGAACAACTAGCAGGGAGCATGGCTTTCAAGGGCATTTAATAGGAAACCTGGCTTTTTTGGCCTTTTCTGCATTTCTAAATTGGTGTTTTATTGTAGTTCCTTTTTCTTGTCTGTTAACCTCTTCTGTTATTGCAAATCCTTGCTGTACTGTTGCAAACCTGAAAAATGTGCTTATTTCTGAGCTACAAGGAAATAGAAAATCCCCTAGGTTTCTGGGCAAGGGTTCAAAATTATATTAAAGATTTTAATAACAAGCCCTAAGAATTGAACTGGGTCCCATGTTACTGTCAGTCAAGTCCTTGATTTGTCTGACCATCTGCTTATTTTCTTGGTCTTACTGTCATACATCAAAAAAAAAAAAAAAAAAAAAAAAGATCTTTTAGGGCACTGTCTGTCTGCAGCTTCTGCTAATTTCAGCCTAGATTTATGGAGATTGAATGTTTTGGACCTCAGATAAAAATGTGTCCTAAAATTCATAACAGAGCCAACATGAAGATTCACAAACACAGTATTTTATACACATATTATGGCAACGAAGGGACATGGGTTTAAGATTATTACAATTATAAAATTTTATTACTTGTAAAATAATTATAAAATATTTATAAAGTCAATATATAAACAATTGCCTAGAATACAACTCATAATGTATCTCAGCATTTCCCAGCCAAGCAGAAAAATATTCAGAGATATAAAAATTTCCCAAATACAACGAGTCAGGTCCATGAATGTTAAGTAAAAGTTTAGCCTGATTTTAAAACCATTAGAAACTTCTGCAGCGGGGTATTTCACAGTAATACTTACATTGCAAATTTTTTCAGGAGATTATTTGAATACAGTTTTGAAGTCGTGCAACAGTCCATCAAAACTGACACTGCACTGGGAAGCAGAATGCTTGGATTCTATTTCTAAGTCTAGGTGAGACCTTAGATAAATCATTAATCTCTTTCTTTTCATGCTCATCGTCTATTTTGCCTACTACAGTTGTAGTAATCACATTATTGTAATGACAGTGAACCTTCTAAACTGGCTAGAGTCCGTATTTTCTAGTCTGACATCAATTGTAGCAGTAAAAGAGTTATGAAGTGCTGATGCCAAGGCAAAAATCTGTAGCCGCTTGGCCATCAAAAAGCAATCTGAGGGTATACAATATATTGAACACACTGTGTTTCAAGATTTGGTGAAATAATCCTTTCTTAATGTGTGCACATACACAATACGCAAAACAGAATAATCTATCTCATGGCATTCACATGCTCCGCAGTTCAAAAAGTTCCAAGTTTTCTGTAGGATAGTCTTTTTGATATGTCAGTTTTACTGTGTGAAAAGATGAAAACTATAGATATAGAAAGGATGCCTACTGAAGAGATAAAATATGCTTTATAAAAAAGTCAGTCTTTATGAACTTTAGATATTATCTTCTAATTAGCCGTCAAAGCAAAAATCAAAAGAAACATCTCCAGACAAAACTGAGGTCATGAAGTTGAAATAGTGAGAAAAGACAATGGTTCACTAGGTATAAGGAAAGGTTTTGTCAGCATCTGGCTCTTCTCTTATCAGATGTTGAAACAAAGTAGTCCAGAGATCTGTCAAGAAGGGAATACCACAAATACGATCCAAATACAAAAAGGAAATTCCAGTGTTGGCAGATTAACATATATCTGAGAAATTGTCTCAGATACAAAATAATCACATAAAAGGAATAGTGATCTTTGTATTAAAAAAAACCCCAAAACCGAAAACAAACCACAAAAACCACAATGCCTTTTAATTTGAGAAAGAACCTTCCAAATACTGGTATAGACAGCAGCATGTAATATGTTGGCAGATATTATAAGGTTCTTTTTCTACTGCATTTAAGATTTGCCATCCTCCTGTCTGGGAAGAACCAACCAGAACAGCTTACAGAGGCTTTCATAAACTTTTGGTGCTTGTCATCAACTTTTTTGAGGTTCCTCAGACACAAGTACTTGTTTTCCAGGGAGTAGATGCTTAGGTGGGTCCATTGTGACACATTGTGGAGTGTATTTATGAGTGACTATAGGGTTACGAATACGTACATTTTTTGCATCACAGAAGGAAGGTAAACACATTGGTTCTGTGAGATAGGTATATCAGCTTGCACGGTAACAGGGACCAGGCTTGAAGTGACCGTATCTGTCCAGAGCAAGAGCTGGACACCACTGGTCCCTCCACAGTACAGTAGTAGAAAGATAAAAATACCTGCCATCTTTGATCACACCAAATGACAGAATTGAGTTTTCTCTGAAATTATATTCATGAAAGGGTATCACAATAAAAGGCAAAGTTAAAGTAAGTTGTAAGGAGCAGAAGCTAGCTACAGTCTTCCTTTTTGAATATGCATCCCTCCTACTTCAAGCTGGCAAGTGAACTTTTTCTCCCAGTATGGTGTACCACATGCATGTTTTTCACTGCTGTAGTTTCCTGGAATAGCTCAGTATACAGTAAGATATGGGTATTCGCAAAGGATGAGAGGAAAGAGGTCACATTCACAGGAATTTGAAAATATCTTAATTTCTATTCAAAATGCTGTCAAATCTATATTCCTGGAACTGGTCCTGCTAATGAGATAAGAAAAAGGGTAGCATATAATCCACTTGTTATTTTTTAAATAACCCTTCTTTGCCATAGCTCAAGGTATTCCCTTTTATCACAGCAGACAGTACAAAGATTTTGTCTTTTCAAATGGTGTTAGCAGGGAAACACAAATTTAAGGAGTTGATCTAGCCTCCTGATGTAAGCTTTCCCCATTACTTAGGCCGTTTACTACTGAATCCTAAATTCCTAATATATGCTGTTCAGTATTTTATAACATTTAATCACACATGACATTGGTAATACATATTTGAAATAACTACAGATTTCATTTTTTTATGAAAATGTGGGGGTTTTCTCAATGAGAATGAAGAGTTATTATCATGACTTTAAAAATAACGTGATCTGAGCACTCTAGATCTAAAGGTACAATACTTAATAAACAGTGTTATGGCTCTCTACAACTAACACATCATATCAACTCAAACTTTTGTTTTTTATATTTCTGAAAAGGGAAGTGTACAGAAAGAAGGTGGCTCCCTGGAGGATTTCCCTTTCTTTTTTTTCCAAAAAGCTAATATTTTTCTTTGAGGTTAGTATGAACAAAACAAAAAGTTTGTTTGAAAGAAATTTTGAGATTAAGTTGACATGAATGTCTGGGAAGTCGTTGTCTTATCCACTGTGCATAACATATCAAGAAAGTTCAATCAATGTAAAATGCCAGTCAAACTCATATTCCTGTTACATATATTTTATAGCTTCTAGTTAACATCATGAAGGTGCTGAAGCATTCCAGCATGTAGTAAACGTATTGCAAAGAAGTAAAACTAACAATGGCTGCCTGAGCAGGTAAGTTAGGACTGATAGGTTATGTGGATGATTGTACCTTTAACAGGCTTCTATAAGAAGATAGAATTTGACATCAAATGAAGCCGGTGCTCCCATTATCTAGATTAGACTGATTTAATCAGTAACATTTTGAACAGTTTGTTGGCTAAAACAAAGAATTTCAAGTTCCTCCAACTCGTCTGCAGAGGGAGAAGCAGAACGCAGACACTAAACAGGAAAAAGGAACAAAACTGACAAAGACGCTTAACAGAACATCATAGAGGAAAAAGACTTGGTGCATTGAAGGAGCACTAAAGGAGGAGAAAGCAGGAAGAACAGAGAATTGCAGACCAGGCACACTGAATAGCAGCTCATCTGGAGCAGTCTGACCAGGGCCCACCTGAGAACTACCTTTCCAACAACTGCATTATTTGAAACTTTCTCTCCCATTACATATGTCATTGCACTGGTGCATTAATAATGTATCCCCATTGCAACGTTCAAAATACATTGAAAGAATTCTTTAAAAAAGTCAGCTAATAGGCAGGTTACAAAAAAAATGTTAGCTTATCCTAAAATAAGTTGTCAAGGATAAATACAGAATATAGATTCTAGAAGACGCTATAAACCATTTGGGTAATATATTAGTTTGCAACAAGTAAAATTTCTTAATTACATAAGAAATGGAGTAACTGACACATAAGCACACACATATACATGCCTTAGAATACATACACTAAGAATAAATATAACCAGCAAAAAAACCAACATAGAATCATTTAGGTTGGTAAAGACCTTTAAGATGACTGAGTCCAACAGGTGATGTTAAATCTTGTTTTATTTTTTGCCAATAGCAGGATAACATGAAGGTGGTGACAGTCTACAAGAGGGACTTCTCTTCGCAAATTTAACAAAGAATTGGCTCAAACAGATGAAAAAGGAAAAGGTATAGACTCTGTACCATGATTTTTAAGGAATGCTTTCTATCATTTACTTACAGAGCAATTGTCCACATGTGCCTGTGACAATCTTCCCTAAACAGCTAATGATGCAACTCTATAGGTAAATAACTTAGAGACACTTAGGAGAAAGAATGATTTGAGTCATCTTGCATAAATGGAGTGGAGGAATGCTTACTAGTAGTTTCATTCAGTAAAGTCCCCACCTAAAACAACAGGAAATGGTACCTACATTGTAACAATACAAAAAATAAATTTGAGTATTTGACAATAGCTTATTTGATTAAATCATACAGGACACTTTTCCTGATATATCCTCCTGCCTTTCCCTTGTATTTAATAAGCCAAACAACACTAGCGTGTTGCAGCAATGCAAGTTTTGTTGGGGGGAGCTGAAGTTGGAGTGTTTTTTGTTCTGGTGGGCTTTCTCTGTTGTTTTGGCGTGGATTTTTTCCCAGACCTGTTACAAATATAAGCATTTTGTGGATTTCCAAGTGATCTGCATCCTAACATTAGCAGAATACTGAAGACAAAAGGAATTTTCAAACCAAACCACATTACAGTTAATCCCAAAGTACAAGCACATTCATGCGTATTTCAGTTCTTGAGAAAATTAATCTTTTGTTCTAAACATTTTTTTTAATGAAGCTTCTACACTATAGTGTTTCATACCAGAAAGGTATTATAATGCAGAAGGGTCAAAAATCCTGTTTATTAGTTCACACATTCCACCAGTTCTGATAACCTGCAGAGACCCAAGTGAGAAGTTCTAAATCATAGTAAAGAATGGGTAAATTTAGAAACAACCAGTTATGCACTCCTGTAAAGAGAGGAACCTAAAACCAGGCAAGGTATTTATTAGATGGATTTTCAAAACCAAAGGGTACCTGTATATGAAAGAAGGTATCTTAACATTCACTCAGCTGAAACATAAGAGACTAAAACAAAACTAACTGCCAGTTGGACATTGGAAGGCAAAGAACACTGAAGCAAATTTAGGTGACCTAGAGTAACGATAATAGGAATTGAATACAGAAGGTATGTTTGAATGACCTCAAGGGTTTGCATTGTCAGTTGCTGTTTAAAGTGTTTTCCACATTATTCTTTGATGACTGAACCATCAATAATTAAAACGCACAAATAACCAAGAAAATCTGACTGTTGTTCTTTACTGTAACCTGCATATTAAGAATCTATTGTTATTCACCAAGCACACATACCATTCCCACGGCATAAGACAGTTTTGCAGAACTCCAGCGAAACTGTGTTAACTTGCAGCAGTAGTCCAGCACTGTAAGAGGAAAGGTACAACAATGTTGAAGTTAAAACATATCACAAAAGAAATTTAGCTTCAGCATTCATGAATGCCTCTGATTTTCTCCTTCCCCATGCCCCAATTTATTACCATGAAAAAACATTAATAGTGACCATCATTGCAGTTTCTCTATACATATCAAGAAAATGCTCCTTGTAGCACAAATATATAATGTGTTCTTATCCTATAAAACTTTCCAATTCAAGGATCTTCTTTATGAAGTTTCAACACATTTAAAGAACTGATGACAGTCACAGCAAAATGCATGTGATGGAATCAGGAAAAAAACCCAACTTATTATTTGTGGTATGATGTAATAAGGCACATTGCCCATGCTTACGTGGGCTGCAAACAGCTTTAGTTAACAGTATTTGTAAAGTAGACAAAAACAGAACTTCTAGAGTCATTATTAAAAAAAAAAAAGATTCCTAATTTCAGAAACAAAGAAACAATTATTTCATTTTCTGAAATATTGAAAATATCAAACCAGTCTAGTAGCTGGTGATTTTTATTCTTCATGTCAGAATTTAGAACCACATAGAAAAGCATTTGGTGTTTGTTGACCATTGAATAATTGAGACTTCTTCCCTTCTGGAATCTGGGAAACAGACTTTATTCATGTGCTTTGTTCCTGATCCCTATTTTTGGCTGGCACAATTTAAATAGTGCATCTCTCACTGACAAGTTCCTTCATGCTGACAAGGAAGAAAGTTGCAGTTTTCCTTTTTATTTTTCAGGTCTCCTTATGCTTATTTAATGAAGCATAAATATGGATGGCACCTTCCTCCTTACATCAGTTGAAAACATGCAAAAATACATTCAGCTCAAAATCACCTCTTTTTTAACCAGACTTTAAATAGTTCCCTTGGTTTTCATTATTATTATTATAGAGACTTATGCTTCCTTCACACACATGAGCCACTCAATCTCCAAAACAATCTGTCCACATAAACTGATCACACTGATTTCAGAAAAAGTATAAGAAAAAGCATACGCAGCACTCAGAAAACCCTTTCATGTAATAAAGGCATAGAGATCCATATTATTCTTTTAATTCATTTCCACTTCTTATTAGAAGAGTGCTCAACACTGATTTTTATGTCATTCTTTCTTCTTTAACTATAATTAACTTTACAAAGAGCCTATCGCCTAGTCCTGCATAGGATCAACCATATCTAAGAGAGAACTCTATCAAAACCCTTCCTGACAGATTTCTAGCCCTATTGCCAGAGGACATGGAAAGAGTTCACTGTCTTCTTCACAGAAATATTATGCACAGTATTTTACCAAAGGACATTTTTGTTTATTCATTTAAGTATCACTGGATGCTGCAAACTACCTTGTAACATTCCCCCACTCCTATCCCATCTCCTGCTCGGTATGTCATCCTCCGTTCAGCTCACTTTTTATAGAGGACGGAGACAGTATGTTTAACCTTGATAATGTGCAGCTGTGACCTTGCTTTAACAATGTGCAGCTGTTATCCTGCAACAAAGTAGTAAATAACTTTGAGGGAGTGTGAGAACAAACCCGGGGGAAACAGAGACAAAGGAGGAATGTGATCTAACCTCTAGAAGATAAGGAAACAGTGTGAACAGCAGAGAGTAGCTTATAGCGAACAGCAGCTGGGCGCATGGATAGTAGTTTGACCAATAATAAAGCTTTTAGCAGCACATGTACAGAGTATAAACTTATAAAAGCTGTTACGAACTAACAATAAAGGTCTTTGCTTCAACATCCTTGCAAAGTCCGTGCCTCAGTCGCCACAAATGGTGACCCTGACGTGATGGTCAATAAGCCGCAGACAATAGAGCAGTCGGTGGTGACACCCATCTGAACTCTAGAAAGCAGCGGTACAGAGAGCTGTTCGGTCCAGACCTCATCACCTCTACAGGTGAGCAGCTGGGGACATTATGGGTTTGCATATGTCAAGCGAAGAAAAATCGATATGCAGTATAATAATGAAAATACTGGAGAGGAGAGGGGTGAAGTATGATGAAGCAGCTGTGAAACTTTTGCTTGCCTGGCTGCGCAAGCAGGGACACACTGCATATGCCACAACAGCATTTCACACTCAGCTTTGGGAGGAAGCAGGAAAGATGCTATTTGATGCAGCATCAAAAGGAGATTCCACAGTCACCTCCTCCTTTACAATGTGGCGCTTAATTTTGGACTTTCTTAAAGAACCTAAGTCCAAGAGGGAGCAGGGGAAAGCTGAAAGCTCATCCAGTTCGACCTGTGCCTTGATGGAGCCTCCAGTGACTGCAAGGGCCCCCTCAGACACACGTCTGAAAGAGAAAGCTCCGGGGACGACTTCCTTACTGGATGCTCCCTTGGCCCCTGAAGTGGGAATGGGGCCCTCCGTTCCTCCATTACACAACCCGCCAACTGCTCCACTGGTCGACCTGAGAATCCCAATGCCATCTGTTTCGGTTGGTAATCGTGATGTTATAGCAACATGGGAATGTGTCAGGAATAGGGCGCGAGCAGAGGGGGATAATGAACTGGCAGGAAGGTTAATATGCCCTGTCGTTCGTAACGCAGGTAATGGGCCAGACGAGTATGACCCCCTGCATTATGGTCTGATTTGCAATTTACGGAAATCAGTTACAGAGCATGGCCTGAGCTCGCCCTATACGCAGAGCTTATTAAGAGGACTTTTTAGCAATGAATTGATACCGTTTGATATTCAGCAAATAGCCAATGTTATTTTTACGCCATCTCAGCAATTGCTGTTTCAAGGGCATTGGAGGAGCAGTTCTCAGGCAGCAGCTATTGAGAAATTGATGCGCCCGGACGGAGATGTGCTGCATGGAGCTGGTTTGCCCCAACTTATGGATGACCCACCTCTGAATCATCCACATCTGCAAGCTAGATTGAATCCTATGATTGTAGCGCAGGCGCGACAGCTAGCTTTCCAGGCGATGCTGAAAGTACCTGATGCCAATAAGCTGCTAAAATCTTTTGTTACGATCAAACAGGGAGGAAATGAAAACTTTATGCAATTTGTAGATCGTCTGCAAGAGGCGCTGAATAAGCAAGTAGAGAATGCCGATGCTCGGGAGGCGTTACTTACGAAGTTAGCAGTCGAAAATGCTAACTCCAAATGCCGAAAGGTGCTCCTGCCTTTGAGAGACCCTTCGCTTGCTGAGATGATAGAAACTTGTCAGTGCATAGGCACCACGTCGCATAATAATGGAAAACGCTTTTGCCACCGCGTTTGTGGCTGCAGTTAAAATACAGAAGGTTTGTTTTTGGTGTGGGAGAGCAGGACATTTTAAACGAAATTGCCCCCGATAACGGAGGTAATTTCCAGAGTGGCATCTAAAGCTCTGCGGTTCTGTCCTTGCTGCAAGAAGGGACTGCACTTTGCCAATCAGTTTCGATCGAAATTGGACACAAAAGGCAAGACATTGGCTCAGCACTCTGCCTCGGGAAATGGGAAAATGAGCGCAAGGATGGGATGCGCACAGGCACCAAATATTCCGCCCAATGTTTATCCAATCAATTCTCAGCAAGAACCGCCGGCTGCGCTGGACTGGATGTCACCACAGCCACCGCCTTCACAATAACCGATCAAGCAGTACACAAGCCCCCTTTTGGCACATGGCCCCATAGGATATGGACTAAGTGCACTTCTATTGGGGCACTCCAGCGCCACTGTTCAAGGGCTTTTCATGCTGCTGGGGGTGATTGACACTGATTTCACTGGCCAGATTCCTGCAATGGTATGGACTCTTCACCTCCTGTATTTATCCCTGCGGGAAGCCGGGTGGCGCAGCTTGTGCCTTTTAAAGCAGCAGTACAGAGTAGAAGCAATAGATCGTGGATCTGAAGGTTTTGGATCCACAGGAGCCACATCTCTGTACTAGATACACCATACCAATGAAAAATGGCCAAATATGACATGTCAAATTATAAAACCTAAGGCGTGCCCAAGCCCAATCACTGTGACGGGTATGATGGACACTGGCGCGGATGTAACAGCGATTTCAGAAAAATATTGGCCTCTGTCCTGGCCAACTACAGTTAGCAGAGATGCTATTTCAGGAGTCAGCAGTGCAGCACAAGCAAGGCAAAGTGCTACCCTGATACAAGTTATCAGTCCTGATGACCAAGTTGCTACCACCCGCCCTTATGTCATGGGAGTACCGTTGAATTTATGGGGCAGAGATGTCCTTGGACAATGCACTGTTACTCTCGGGACAAATTTATAATGGGGGCCACTGTAGCACAGGCACCTAACCAGCGAGCATTGCCACTTCAGTGGAAAACAGAGACACCGGTATGGGTAGACCAGTGGCCCCTTACAGAAGAAGAGACCTGTGCCTTACCTGTCCTGGTTAGCGAACAGCTTGAGAAAGGGCACATTGTCCCAGCCACAAGTCCATGGAACTCCCCTGTACTTGTTATCAAAAAGAAATCAGGAAAGTGGCGGTTGCTACATGACTTGTGATGAATTAATGGTGTTATTGAAGATATGGGTGCCTTACAAGCAGGACTACCATCCCCAGCCATGATATCCGAAAAGTGGCCTATCATAGTGCTTGATTTGAAAGACTGTTTTTTTACCATTCCTCTTGATCCAGATGATGCCCCCCACTTTGCCTTTTTGGTACCAGCTCGTAATAATCAAGAACCCATGCAACATTATCATTGGATCGTGCTCCCTCAGGGGATGAAAAATAGTCCTACTATTTGTCAATGGTATGTGGCCCGTGCCCTATTGCCTATGCGGCAATTATACCCCGAAAATTTTTTTTACCATTATATGGACGATATTCTGATCGCTGGGCGGCCTCAAAAAGATTTAGACGAAGTGTTGATGGATACACAGCGACACCTTGCGGCCCACGGTTTGGAGATTGTGCCAGAAAAGGTGCAGAAAGTAAAACCGTGGGAGTACCTAGGCTTATCCATTTTACATAGAACAATTTTGCCCCAACCAGTGTCTATAGAAATGAAAGTGCGGCCTTCGAATGATCTTCAAAAACTGCTGGGCACTATAAACTGGCTTAGTCCTTATTTAGGGATAACCACAGAGGAACTTAGCCCCCTGTTTTCTCTTTTGAGTGGAGATGCTGACTTGACAGCACCATGACAGTTAACAAAAGAAGCACAAGCCTTAAGCACAGTTAATGGCGCTTTGACAGAGCACCAAGTGAACAGTATTGTTGAAAATGAGCCACTTCACCTATTTACCCTACAGGGACCAGTTCAACGAATAGGACTAATAGCTCAAAGGGTAAACAGACATTCTGACCCACTGAAAGTTATTGAATGGATCTTTTTGCCACATCAGGCTACAAAGACCATTCGGGCAATGGATGAAATGTTAGTCAACATTATTATTAAAGGGTGTAGGCGACTAGTACAAGTGGGACAGGAGCCGAAAAATATCTTTGTTCCTTTGACAGTGGAGCAACTTCAGTGGTGCCTGGCCTCCGGTCCCAATATGCAACTAGCCCTAGCTGGATATCCCGGGCAAGTCACACATCACTATCCTTCACACAGACTGTTGCAAGGGACTCAAGAAATTACCTTGCGACACAGTTTTATGCAGAGAGCACATCCTGTTGACTATTTTTACTGATGGCTCAGGGAGAATGGGTAAAGCAGCTATAGTATGGCAAGAGGGAAGCCAGTGGAAACATAAAGTACTCCAAGTACAACCTTCACCACAGGTCATCAGCTTATTTGCCATGGTCACTGCCTTTCAACTATGGCCCAGAGCTCCTATTAATTTTGTTTCCGATTCACTGTATGTATACAATGTTGTTCGGTGACTGGAAAAAGCATGGTTGAAGGAAGTACCTAACAAAGAGCTCTTTTCATTATTTAAAGAACTCTGGATGCTGCTGAATGCCCGTGTGGCCACATATTATGTGTTACATATTTGCAGTCACACTAACTTACCTGGGGTTTTGGTGGAGGGCAATAACAGAGCAGACCGGCTGGTATCGGCTGCCTGCCTTGCTCCTCTCCCAGACAAACTGCAGCAAGTGCATTTATCACACGGGTTTTTTCACCAAGATATAAAAGCACTGAAAGATTAATCTCAACTCACCCAAGCAGAGGCTAGGGACAGTGTACTGATGTGTCTGGATTGTCAGCAATTTGGCCCAACCCCTGTTACAGGGACAAATCTTTAGGGTTTACAGTCGCTGGAGTTAATGGCAGACAGATGTAACACATTGCAGAGTTTGGTCACCTAAAATTTGTGCATGTGTCTATTGACACCTATTCATCTGCCATGTGGGCCTCAGCCGAGTCTGGAGAAAAAGCCAAAGACACTGTCAGACATTGGCAGCAAGCCTTCGCCGCCTTGGGTGTGCCTTCTCGCATAAAAACGGACGATGGACCAGCTTATGCTAGTCAGTACACAGCTGACTTTTTGAAGCGGTGGGGTATTACTCATGTTACAGGCATTCCTCACTCTCCCACAGGACAGGCGATTGTGGAGCACTCCCATGACACCTTAAAAGAAATGTTGATAAAACAAAAAGGGGGCATGTCTGGGGAATCCCTGCAAGCATGACTTTGGAATGCCCTCTATGTGCTGAATTATGTGAACTTCCGTAACGTGGCTAATGTACCTGTTATCTTTGCGCATTTTGCTTCGCTGCATACCCCACGAGGGGAAATATCTCAAGGGGTAGTCAAAGTTAGCGTCCAATTTTTACAGACAGGACAATGGGAAGGTCCATTTGATTTGTTAACCTGGGGAAGGGGATATGCTTGTGTTTCCACAGGTACGGGACTACAGTGGGTGCCTGCCCGACATGTCAAGCTGTGACTAAGATCATAATATTCACATCCACCGCTTTGATCGTGTGCGAAGACTGACAATCAGAAGTCTGTGATGGTGGTTCAACCTCCAGTCATTCTGAGAAAGGGTCAAGCATCAGTGTAAAAAATGCTTTGTGTGGAAGAGACATGAACTGCTAACTGTGACATTGGGCATGGTTTTACTCCTCCCTCTGGCAATGTCAGCCACCTCGTTCTGGAGCACACAACCAAAGAAAAATGTGTGGGTTACATTAGCTAACCTGACAGGTCAGGACTCAATACGTCTTTCAACAGCCACACCAGATAACCCCTTCATGACTTGTTTAGTTGGGGTGCCTCTGGACTCTGGGAGTATGTTTGAGGGTTTAGTCAATACATCGCAGCTAGGAAAAAATGTGTCTGAGTTATACAAGAATAGTTCCAACCTGGCGTTGATGATTAACACCTTGTTCGTGGCTTATATAGAACCCCCAGAAATCGATTTACTAGGATCTGTAAAAATGGATTATTATGTGGATTTTGTAGAATCTACAGAGACAGCTAAAAAAGGGTGGATTAATAAACAGTCTTTGAATGTGACAGTACCCATATTCCAAAATTGCACCAGGTGGTGTAATGAAACCAAGAGGGCAGCCATAAGCGTGGTTAATAATGTTGGAGTACAGGCACGGCGTCTTCCTCATGGAGTTTTTCTAATTTGTGGAGATCGTGCTTGGCCAAGCATACCCTTCCGATCTGTCGGTGGGCCTTGTTCTATCGGACCACTTACCTTGTTAATGCCCAATATGAGCATGATTTTAAATATATCTCACCATCACCATAGAGATAAGCAGATGGCACACGTTTTTGCACGTGACTGTAATGATGGAGTGCAGTTTTGGGGAGTGGGAGCTAGAGTTGCATCTTCCTTTTTTTCACCTGCTGTTACAGCAGCAAAAGCTTTAGGAGATTTAGGTAAGTTAGGTTGCTGGCTAGCAAAGCAGACTAATGCTACTTCTTATGCGTTGAGTGCATTGTTATTAGATGTAAATTCTGTAAGGCATGCTACATTGCAGAATAGATCAGCGATTGATTTTTTGCTATTAGCACAAGGACATGGATGTAAGGAATTTGAAGGAATGTGTTGTATGAATTTGACTAGATGATTCGGAGTCCATTCACAAAAGTATCCAAACATTAAAGGATGGTGTCAGTTGCTTACAAGTTAATGATGAATGGGGTTGGTTGAATAGGCTATTTGATGGCTGGGGCATAACTGGTTGGCTAAGATCGTTGGTTAAAGCAGGCCTGATGATTTTATTAATGTTGTGTGTTATTTTATTGGTGATGCCATGCCTGCTGCAGTGTTTACAACGAACAGTTCATAACATGTTAAAGAAAGCTTTTTTTGGTTGAAAAACAAAAAGGTGGAATTACAGAGGACTGAGACAGTAGGTTTAACCTTGATAATGTGCAGCTGTTATCCTGCAGCAAAGTAGTAAATAACTTTGAGGGAGTGTGAGAAGAAACCTGGGGGAAACAGAGACAAAGGAGGAATGTGATCTAACCTCTAGAAGATAAGAAAACAGTGTGAACAGCAGAGAGTAGCTTATAGTGAACAGCGGCTGGGCGCGTGGACAGTAGAGTTTGACCAATAATAAAGCTTTTAGCAGCACATGTACAGAGTATAAACTTATAAAAGCTGTAACAAACTAACAATAAAGGTCTTTGCTTCAACATCCTTGCAAAGTCCGTGCCTCAATTGCCACAACTTTTGCCTTTTCTGTTTCTATTGCTTTCTTAGCATTGGGATTTTTTTTTTTTTTTTTGGTCCTTTATTAGGCTCATTTACCCAAGTGTTCTGGAGCTAAAGAGAATGTGGTATATAGTTGGAGTAACCAAAAAAACATCTGCCAGCAACAGGCAAACACTGACATGCAGGTCCACGTATAACACCTGACTACAGAAGTTATTCCGGTCAGACAAATTTCACTAATATTGACCAGGCAAGCCTATTCCTATACTGGTATCCAGAACAACTTTTTTATTTTGTACAGTCTTATTTGTTTGTGATCTCTAAAAACATTATTCTAAAAATTATATCTAAAAGTATTTATTATTATAGACCAGGTTGGATGTGACTTTGAGCAACCTGGTCTAGTAGAAGGCGCCCCTGCCCATGGCAGGGGTGTTGAAACTAGGTGACCTTTAAGGTCCTTTCCAACCCAAACCATTCTAGGATTCATTAGCTACTTACTATCTGCTTTTCCTGCAGATTCCATCATCGAAGCATTAAATACTCCCAAATCTCTGTATACACTCAAAACCAGGAAAAAATGTCCATGCCACTGTGAGGCACCAGCTCTACCCGTGCTCCAGATCACTCAGGCCAAGTCCCCTTCAAACCAGGAACCATATCACAACCTTAACACGATACTGAGCCTACCCTAATATACCATCAGGGAGCAGCAAGAACAGGCCTGTTCCACCGGGAGAGAAGTCAGAAGGTAAGGGTGACTACAGCACACACCAGGGCAACAGCCTCACCACCAAGGGTACAGTCCCCCACCATTCAAGCAGGGCAGGGCTGGCCAGAGGATAAATGGAATCCCCAGGTCAGGAAGTAGAAGGTGTGGGTGGAGTTCCCAGGTGAGGCTGATCAGGGCAATTAAGGGCTACTACTGTCGGCAGCCTCCTGACCTCTACCTGCTTTTTTGGCTACAGTAAGTTTGTGTTTGGCTAACTCAGAGTGTAGATGCATAACTCTTCATCAGTTTGTGGTAAGTATCCATTTTATTAAATAGTGGAGGTATGCATTGTATACTCTGAACATGTTTTGCATTTGGACTTATGAAACACTCAATTTAAAAAATATTTCTTTGTAGCACACTGTGATCTCTACTCTTTAAAAAGATCATAAATATAGTTATTAATAAAAGTGACTAAACTGTAGACATTATAGGCTTTTAAGGAAAAATATGCTGGAATTTCAGCTTAAATTTACTCGTTGCAGGACCTCCTTATACATCAGAGACTATTCTTTATCATTTGTCATTACAGGCTACAAAAAGTTTGGTATCTAAGCTTGTTAAACTGATATAATGATTCCTAAAAAGGAAAAAACAAGATTCTTCAAGCTAGAATCTAATCATCTTAGAATGATTCACCCTGAGCAGAAAACTTTAGGTTTAGTTTAGGCCCTAAAACACAGCAAAGGCCTAAAACTGGGGTAAGTTTAGGCCGTAAAACACAACAAAGGCCTGAAACCAGGTGAAGGTCCAAACTGGGGTAACTTTAGGCCCTAAAACCGGGCAAAGGTCCAAACTGGGGTAACTTTAGGCCCTAAAACTGGGCAAAGGCCTAAAACTGGGTGAAGGTCCAAACTGGAGTAAGTTTAGGACCTAAATCTTGGTTAAGGCCTTAACTGAGACAAGTTTAGGCCCTAAAACACAGCAAAGGTCATAAATAAGGTAAGTTTCTGGCCGAAAACTCAGAGAAGGCCTGAAAACTCGGCACACACCCTAACTAACGTAAGTGCAGTTCCTGAAACACAGCACAGACTCTAACTGAGATAAGTTTAGGCCCTAATAGTCAGCGAAGGCCCTAACTGAGGTAAGTTGAAGTCCTGAAACTTGGCACAGGCCCTAACTGAGGTAAGTTTAGCCCCTAAAACTCAACAAAGGCTTTAAATGGGGTAAGTTTAGGCCCTAAAACCTGGCGAAGGCCCTAAAACTCAATGAATACTTGAAATAAGGTAAGTTTAGCCCATAAAACTCGGCAAAGGCCCTAACTGAGGTAAGATGAAGTCCTGAGACTCAGCACAGGCCCTAAATGAGGTAAGTTTAGTTCCCATAACTCAGTCAAGCCCTAACTGAGGTAAGTTTAGGCTGTAAAACTCGGTGAAGGTTCTAAAAATCGGTGAAGGCCTGATGTACTGAGGCCTGAGCAACAGGCCCTGAGCCAAAGTTGACCTTTAGATGGAACAGCCAGCTGAATGTTATAGAGATATGTGTATATATATTAAGTATCCAATCTTTAGCGAAATGCGCACAATCCTTAGTGAACTATGTATGATCCTTAGTGAAAGACGTAGCTTAGATAAACTAGAATCATAAGTGAAGAGATAGTGCATCTTTCCTTGCTTGGAGGCAGGTGGCCAAGGCCATGAATCCAGCTGTTTGGCCTTGTTTGGAACTGGGTGGGCAAAATCCAGTAGATAAAACTCCCTCGGGTCCTCCCTGAGCCCTGGCCAGGCTTTGGTGGGATCTGAGAGGAGAGTGAAACCAAATGTTTCTGCATTTGCCATTAGGTGAGCTTGTTTATTCAATAATATAAAAGCTGCACCCTCTTGCAGCGACTTGGAGACCTCAGCTATGAGAGGATGCCCTGCACAGGACTTCCTCATTGCCAGGAGAGGCTCTCCAAATCCTCGCTACAAGAGGGGATCCCCAGTGCATGCGCTTTTTAGACTAACAGAATAAAAAAACCAAAAAGTTTTGACTCTAGCACAAACTGTCCACTGGGATTAATAACAGTAACTTTTTTGTCCAAACAAATTGATACATTTAAGTAAGCCTTCTACATAAGGGGGGAAAAAAATCAGACTGAAGCAATCAGAGGATATGCACACCGGAATTAGAGCATGAAGTTCTGGGATGACGAAGGAGAAGAGCCAAGAGACTGGGAGCTGAAGAGGGAGAGCTAGCCATGGAGAATCCGAAAGAATGGATCAATATACCATGACATTTCTAGAAGCACCTATCCTTCTGTATTGAACATTTCTCTTTAGACCCAAGACTAAAGAAATCACTAGAGCTTTGTACATTGCAGCACCAAAAAATCTTAAGAAAAGAAATTACAAGACATGCATACTTCCACCAAAGAAAAAAACAAATTAGTTATTGACTTGATCTTGTACCAGCATAAGGGTTAGTTTCCTAGTTTATCTGACATACTGTCTTTACATCGGTATCGGAAAACTTTGGGTTTTCACTCTCCAGGACCTGCCCCAGCCCTCTACAGACTGCTTTAAGGAAACCCTGCGTTGCTTTAGTTCTGTCTGTTTTACATCATGCTTATGCTGCAGGCTTAAACTGCATGTTTGTTATGAAACATTTAATCCATACCTCTTTAATATCTATATTATCTTTACTTACATGGACTTGCACGTTTAGAATTCTGTTCTCCTTACTGGCTGAAAGTGGTTTAAGTCTTTTTTTCAAGTCTCAAATACCATGAGATTTTTTTATTTGCATAATTGCTCATTAACATACAAAGATTATATCTCTAAAACAATGCACTTGCTTTCTTAGCAAGAAAAGAATTAAATGATTGGGACATCTGTAGGCCTCACACTTTCAAGGATCTAAGAAAATGTTCAACAGTCAGTTGAGATTTTTGAGTGTTATATTCGTAAAACATTTTATCTGACTAACTTACAAACTCCCTAGAAACATACACTCCAGGATAAAATGCAGCAAAGTTTAAAAGTGATTCAAAGAACTCTTATAGCTCAGTAAAAACAATTTACTATATGGGTTCAAAATAAGAAGCCAGCTTCAGTCTTAACTATGAAATGATAGTTGCTGCTTCATAATTAGAGGTTTCCTACAGGCTCTGAAGAATGTAAGCCAACAGTTTTCTCTCTACTTCAAATTGAGTTTAAATCATCATTAAAAATAGAACAGATCACACATTCATAATACTATCTTACCAAGACAGAAATCTGAGAGGTGTGATAATTTTGTACATATCTAATTTTTCACATACAGTTACTGAAAATAAAGAGTAGAAAAGATGCATCGATTTGAAATGCAAGCAAAGATATAGATTCCAATTCTGATCTTTGTATTGTGTGATAAATCTCAAGAAATTCATTCAAGCTTAAAAATGTTCCAAAGATGTTCCAGGTATTATTTAATAAAGAGAAAGTTAGTTTTCTTGATGTGTTTCTGGGAAATATGATACATTCAAACTAGGATGTAAAAGCCAACAATTACTGAAATAAAGAGAAAGCATCACAATCCCTTAACTATTTCCTTTGGAATAATATAACACTGGTAGGAGGTAGAATTATTTCTCACTTTGATAGCCCAAAATGAAAAAATTCTATGAAAATAGTGACATTGTACTGTAGAGCTTCTACACACCATATTTTCAGTCAGACACATAAGTTTTTCTTTCCTATAAGCAGCTAACCATCCTCTTTACCTCACTGGAATATTTCAGCTAGGCAGATGGCCACATTACTTACAAGTCCTGTTTTAGTTGGTATAGCAAAAGCAGGGATGAGCTTTTCCTTCATTCAGAAATCTAAGTCTCTCTTCCTAGAAAACAGTTATCTAAACTACGATGTCATTTTCCTGGCTTCCTTGAACAATCTTGCACAGTGCATTATAGGAGAGCTGACATCACTGGGCAAGGCATGAACTGATGGTGCAATTTTCAGAAGATCAAACCTGAAATTTGAGCTATGGTTTCCTCTGCTTCATTACTGTCCATGTCTGGCTAGCACTAAGTTCTATTAATTGTGGATTTGGTCAACTCAGTTTTTAACCCTCAAATTCCCCTGAATATATCTACCGAATCAGGAAGTACATAAGCAGAACATCATACAACTGTTTAAAATGCTGCAATTGCGGTCTTTGCTGTATGTATTCCATAACCAAATGCTTAGAGGAATGGAAATTCCATATATCATAAAAGTTTGCTTCATGTTAACTTTACATTCTCTTTAAAACTCAAGGAGAAGTTATAGAGGTATGAATCTGCCCCTCAGAGAAAATCAGAATTTTCCTTCAGTGAAGAAACCGCAGTTGTCTTCAGTTATGAAAGTGTTAAGTAAATTATTACAAACATGATCCTGCATTAGGAGCAATATCGTGTTTCAATAATATGCTAAAAGCACTCTAATTAGAAATGCCTATAATGTAAAACAATATTAATAGCACTTTTATAATTTTCAAATTAATATGAAAAGGTTTTTAACTGTCATGTTAGTACATTTCCTTGCTAAACAACTCCTGTATTGGAAAAACAGTCAATTCGATAATATGCCTCAGGAAAACTGTCTGTACAAAACTGCTAAGTCATACTAAAATGTAAGGTAACAATATTTTACCAGTGAAATTTAGGAACAGTCACAAGTTTGTCTCATTTCACCGACAGGACACTACTACAGCAATGTTGTTGCTCTATACTTTATACAAAGTCACCTTGTTAACTTACATAGCAAACACTGTTTTTGAAATACAGCTTTAAAAACAATGACTAAATCTGGCTTACTCACAAAAGCAAATATGCTTTGGAAAGAAAAGTACATCACTCCTTTCTCAATAGGGACTGATGAGAGTAACAGGCAGAGGCGCAGATTAGCTCCTTGTCTATCTGTTTTCCGAGTGCCTAGCCAGCATGCTCTACAGAATGCTGCATCAATCTTACCTTACATGTTCTTCTCTGAGATCTTGTGCGAGCTCTTTAGCAAAGTAACAACTTGATAGAATATTTGGTTTGTGAGTGAGTGTAACCTATATTTTCGTAAAGCTGCAGTTCTAATCCCTAAATTTTGTTATTATTATGTTGGAATCAGAAGGATAAATACTCATTGAACTACATGTTCCAACAACTTATGTTACATATCTGCAGTTCAGATTGACAAGTTATAAGTAGTAACATTGCAAGATCACTTCTTTTCACAAAAAAACACTTCTAGTAGCACTCAGAGTATGACATTTTTCATCAAGACTTTTTCACTTAAGGTCAGGAAACACAAAATCTTCAACTAAAATTGCAAAACCGGGTTTGTATTGCCACTTCTATACAACAAATCTACACTGGTCACAACAATGCAAATGTTTATGCATATGTAATACTGTCTAATACATTCATGTTGAAATATTCCCCACTGCATCACCAACTGCTTCTTTTGTTAATAACAAAGTAGTGAATTTGTAAAATTACTTCTATTAAATGAACAGCTAAACATCTCTGAGTGAATATGACATTTCCCTTAGAAAAGTATGATAGACTTGAACATAAGTAACGTTAAAACACTTCATCTATCTTTCTGTTTTTATATCTTGCTACAATAGAAAAATCTCATTGTATTTCATGACTTTTACATCTAGAAACTATTGAAGTGGGATATTCTACACAGTCACCACATGTATTATTTATGTAAGATGCACAAGTAGAAGGGAAAAAGAAAATTGAAATTAAGGTTGTTCAGGGTACTTAAGTAAGAACTGTAAAGTTTTTAACCGAGCTTTGTAATTGTGAAGAAAAAATACTGTGGAAATCATTAACAGCCGCTTAAGTTTAATTCTGAGTTTACTTAAGACAAAGTCCATTGAACACACTTGCTGTTACTTATATGGCAATTACACCTAAGGGGGAAATGAAGGTGAAGGAGCTAGTAATTCCAGGGTCTCATGGTCTGTGTAGAGCCAAAGTAGGATGAGAACTTACCTGTCCCTTACTAATGTTCCCTGTCTATCAGACCATAGCCCAAATCAATTATTTTACTGGAGTTCATTTTTAACCCAGCAAAAGCATGTCCTGTTTAATTTTTACAGTAGATTCCTAGAAAAAGAATAATCAGGTTTTCTTTTTTTAGGGGAAATACTTTTTAGCCCGTAAAGAATGTTCTGTACATAGACTGCTGGAGAAAAACCTATTTCAGCCAATTACAAATTACAGGAAGTGCCCACCTGAGAACTAAATATTCTAACATGTATAGATGTGGCTAAAAGATGGCTTATAATAAATTTCCAAACTACGGAATATGATTTTTCAATTTCCAATGTGTCTTTGTACCTACAGATTAATATCAGTATTTCTGGTGTCGCTCTTTTTCTTAGAAAGGAAGTTTGTTGCTATTGAAAAAAAAATAAAAAATTCCTCAGGAACCTGAATAACAAAACTATGCATTAATTCAGACAATTTCATTTCAGCAGTCTTACCTTTTAACTATAAGCTCCAACTGGTCTTTGTTTTTACTAAAGGTGTGAAAAGGAATAAAGATGTAGTCTATGATATAATGATGCAAGATAACTAATAACAGGACCATGGATGTTAATCTTTTAAGGTCAATCAGCTAACTAGTTTAGGAACTAGAATGTTGATAAATCTAATCAAAGATAATGAATGAAAATGTATATAGGATTTGAGGTAAATACAGATTTTACTTATTATAACATTGGCTGTGTGGGAAATTGCAGAATGTGAGAATTTTTAGGACATTTCAAAGAAATTGACCCTAGCCGTCTTAGTTGGCTGAGGTTTAAAACATCCCCTAAATCAGTCAGATAATTTTCTCTGTAGATAATGGGATTGATCAGGATAAAATCCAAACAACAAACCAGGCCAAAGACACAATAAAAAATCCACAGAGTAGGAATTCACCACATTTTCACAGCTGAAAATACTGAGTTTTACTTAAATACAAAGATAGGATGGAAGACAAAGTGAAATGTTGATGGTTTAGCAAGAATATAAAATAAGATCTAGATAAGCTATCTAAATATTGGTTTTCTTCTCACAGGGAGTCCTCAGCTCTTTACATTACCAGTAACAAAAGTTTATTAATATGATGCACAAGAAGTAGTTACTAGTTTTCAGAAAAGACTGTTGTCATTAGACAAATGAGCAGATGAATGACTTAGTCATTGTTTCTTACATTTTTCTCCTCCCTAGTAATGATTAATAACTTGTCAAAATTAAAATTTTAAAAAAAGTTGTCAAAAGCATATCTTAGAGAGAAGATTAATATTGGTGATCCCAATAATAACAAATGATCCAAATAATAATTCCAACTTCAGTGATTTGTCCTATTGCACTACCATACAATTAACTTGCCTTTCATATAGTGCTAATATGATGAAGTGAATAGGTCTGTTAATGCATATTTAAAACACGCAAGTAAATGTCAGGAGGTAAATAATAGGCTGTACTGACCATCTTATATAATCTAATGGCTTGAAAGTAGCCTATAATTTGTGTTTCCTTATAATTTTATATGGAATTAAACTCCTAAAGTTACTTCATGTGCTTATTACATACATATATATATATACACCAGTGTTAATATGTTTAAAAGTAAAAGCAAGCCTTCATTGTTCAATATGGAAATACATTGGCACGTACTCCCCTGTATATCATTCTCCTAGCCTATTATTCTGAACTTAAAAATTACATACCGTATCTAATTCTTAGCTAATTCTTAGACAAATGTTACTTACCCTGTTCCTATACAAGTCCTTTCTTGTGTTTTTATGAATACTTTTTTAATATTACTGTAATGTTTTGCAAAGAAAAATTACACAAAAATTAATTGCAAGATTTAGGCCTAAATTCTGCTCCTCTATGGTAACAAATGACAGCCCTCTACTGGTTAATAAATATATAAGCACAAGAAGTATGTTTCACAACAATTTTATATTAATACTATATTTAGCCAAAGTAAAGAAATATGAAAATATATGTAGTACAAAATAAAATCAGACTACAGAGATGCCTGAAATATTTTAATTGAACCATTAGAAAACATACGATTTCTAATTCATGTAGGAAACAGTAGGTCAAGGAAATAGCTGGTTCCTAAATTAATGAATATTTCTATAGAATACTGTAATTCTTTCAAAAAGTAGCCTTATTGGACTACAGCTTTGCATACAATATTCAAAAATAGTAATAAATGTTAACGATAATCATAATGTTATTGTGTAAGACTCTGTTTTGGTCAGTAAAATCACCTGCAGGCCACAAGTGAATTGTTGTCCAAGTAAAAATACAAAAATACTGGGGGGGTTATATTTTTATGGTATGAAGTAAGTTCTAATTGCAAATGTCAAAGAGCTTAGTAGCAGCCAGCTAAAATGAGAACCAAAGCATGGTATCTGGTACAACAGTTGGCGATATGATCCAACTTGGAAAGAAAAAACTGTTCAAGTATCAGCATGATTTCAGAAATATGACACGTGTATGAGAAAATCAAGACTACTCCCCATATTTCATCAATTTTTGCCAGTTTTTAAAGACATTTTTCTTACTGTGCCCTGAGTCTCTCTACTGCATTTTAAAATGCAAATTTATATATATTATAAAATAATTTTAAAATTTCCTATATTCATTTAAAAGGTTCTATAGCATATCCCTGACCATGTGAATGTATTAGACAGTTGACTCAATACCCTGATAATTGCATTTTACCAAAAGAAGACAATATTGGGGGAAACAATGGGAATTAATACCCCATGTAAATAAAAAGAGATTTGGAACATCTTCCATGCACTCACGTCACGGAAGAAGGTGGCAGTATGCTGTCCCTCTGCCCAACAAACCTGCTTTGTCAGAGGGTGATTTTGACCCAGTTGAAGTGACATCCATCTCCCCTGCAGCAGGCCCAGAAAAATCGCTTATTTTAAGAGGGGCGGGAGGCAGGTCCACCTGCCCTTCACCGCGCTGGATTGCAGGGCAACGCGCCCCCCACACGAGGCGAGGAGGAGAAGGGGCTTTAGCTCGCCTCAAGACGAGCACCTGTGGGGGGCTTACAGGGCAGATAGGTCCCTTCCCCACCTCATTTTCCACGCCGGCGGCTCTCGGGGTCCTCCTCTGCCGCCGCCGCCCTGCGCCCGCCGGAGCTTCACCTCAGGCACCTCGCGCTCGGGGCGGGAAAACTCCCCGCGCTCGAGGCCGGCGGCCG
>JAVJGI010000050.1:35926387-35942816 GCA_035590275.1 Ibycter americanus
TTAACATTAGCCTTGAACAGATACCCGTGTATCCTTGAAGAGTCTGGGAAAGTCCTGAGAAGAGCTGAGCCGACAAGTAAGGAAACCGCCAGATGCGCAAGCAGAAGAAGTGTATTAAAGATGTAGCAAAGAAATAGCCATCCAATCATGAACTGATGGTCTGTGAGTGAACCAATTGTGCATAAACACCTATTCTTAAGCAATGTATAAAAAGGCTTGTTTAGAACAATAAAACGGCTTTTGTCTGATCACATTGATCTCTTACTGAGTCCGTATTGCGGCAGACCAGGGTTAAACCATGACAAGCACCCTCACCTGAAGATCCCTTCTGGGATGACTGAATGGGAGGCCCAGCTATGCTTCCTTTCAGGGTTTTGGGCTGCAGCCTTTCCATTACAGGCTTCATTTCCAGCAGGACTGAAAGTGAAGCATAGCAGTGTCCCTGGCTAGGAACATCCATTAAAAGAGGCAGCACAAAGCTCTGAAGATGCTTCAAAGCACAGCCACAGCATCTGGGAACCCTTTTAGTCCCTGTAGAGACATTTGGAGCACATAGTCAGTGAGCCAGCTTCCTTTATGTGCTGCATCAATTTGAGAAGTAGTTTGCCTCACTCTTCCCAGGAGACGCAAAAGCATGTGAAGATCAAACTGCTCTGTGCAAGGGAGCAGTGGCTCCCTCCTCCCTGTGGCCTTTGCAGTGGATACTTGGGGCACCAAAGAGAAAACTTGTTCTTCATCCTGAAGATTAGCAATACCTCCAGTTTGAAAACCATCACTCCCTTACCTAGCATCCTTACAGTCCCAGGTGGAGCCAGGTTTTCAACTGGTATATAGTCCTTCTGCTTTAGGGTCATACTCTGTATCCCCATAGGTGATCCCACGATGGAGCAGGGTGACCCTTTTTGCTGGGACACAAACAGAACAAGAAAGGTCCCATTCTGTCCTGAGAACAGTGACTCAGAAGGTAGCACCCTGAAAGCAGCCAAGCACCTACCCATGAATGGGAGTGGTGGTACATGCCCTTCCAATGTTTCCACTGTAGCTAGAAGGCAGGATGAGGCCTGGCATGTTAGGTGCAATTCCTAGCAATTCCTGGCAGTGGCAATACTTGAGCAGACTGGCATCAGCACACACAAATACCTGTAGTTTCAACTCCAACTCCAGGAAAAAAGTAGTTATCTTTACAAACATTTAGCCTTAGCTGAGCTCAGCAAGAAGATGTTCTTGTCTGCATCTAAGATGCTGGGAAGAGTAGCATGGGATTCTGCTTGCTGTCTGTCACTACTCTGCAGATAATACAGAAATAGCTGCTCAAACTGAGATAGAGGAGAGACAGCCAGCAAATAAAATTTCTTCACTACTTCTCTCAGTCTGTGGCTTTGCTCTGTCATTAGCCTGCTGCAGTGCTGTTGTTGAAAGCTGCCCAGAAAGTGTCTTCTCCATCTTAGTTCAGGTAACTCCAATCCCTTTTTCAAGGGCATGTAGAGGTTCAGCAGCAGAGGCACATGGATCAGCCTTTTCTATGGTTCCAAAACCAGCAGCACCCAGGCAGCAGCAACTTGACTGCTAGACCTATCAAAAGCAGGCAGCCGGTGGATCTAAGCAGCAGACCTCTACTCCCTGAAGACCAAGTAGAAATTCCCTGGGCAAAAGGGAAAAAGAAAGGTGCCACTAGGAAAGGTTTTGCTCATGAGAACTATAGCTTGCCCAAAAGAAGCTAAAAAAAAAAAAACCACAAAAAAAACAAACAACCAAAAAAAACCCCAGCCCAGGAAAAGGCAGTCATTCTGATTATTTCATTGCACTCCAGTTTCACAGCAGTGTTCATCAGTGCACGTACCAATCAAAAGCCTTTGTGGTATTGCAGAGCAGCCCAAACTTCACACACACCTTGTGCTGCCAAGCACCTGCCAAAGATTGTGGCACACAGCATTTCTGAGTTGCATTTGCAAATGGACGGGTGTGCTGCCACTAGCTATCCCAGTACCAAACTCACTGGACTGCAAAAGCAGAGCCCTTTGGCCCTTGTAAATTTTCTTCTATGCTCAGAGGTTTAGTGGGGAAAAGAGATAAGACTATTTAGTTTTGTAATGGGTGGACCCTTGTTTTATCTTTCAAATCATGGGGTACCAGCCCAGAGCTTTGGGCCAGCCTCTCCTGTTGAATCCCATCTACCTTGCTACCCTGTTCTTCTGTAACAGCAATTTAGGCAATGTCCTGTAGCAACTAGCACTGCCACCTAGTAGTCTTTGCGACAGAACCACTATGCATCAGAGCTGGAATCAAGACAGGTATTCCATTTTGCATGCTCCTGCTCTCCAGAACTGGAGACTATTTTCATCAGAGGAAAACAACACACACTGGGTTGCATGTTCTATCCGTATCAGCGGGAAGCTGAGTTGGAGAGGATGTGGCAACATTGACTGGACTGCACACACCAGTGTGAATTAAAAAGGAGCCTCCTTCATGTGCAGGGAGGGTTAAAGAAGAGCACAGACAGCTCCAGAGAGGTTATTAACTATAAAAATACTCTCATTCAAGCAGCTGTTAATGACGAGCAGTTCCATACAAGCGCAATCACTTCCTAAGCAGAGAACGGTCAGGAACAGAGCAAGGGTTGGTAAATGCATACCCAGGGTCATGACCACAGCTAGTCATAAGGCTAACTGACTGGAATCCATAATGAGTCTGCTACTGCATCAGCCCATCCAGGCCTCTCTGCCTGCCACATTTCATTACTTACGAAGAAGCACATTCATCAGTTACAGCCCAATACTCACTCATAGGCTCTGTTACTGCCTGCAACCTGTAATATTAGCATGCATTAGATCAAGCACTGCACCAGGGGTCAAGTCCTCAGAGAAGGAGGCTGCAGTGGTAACAAGGCTGGTACTAACTTGCTCAAGATTCCAGGGATCTCACAAAAGGACAGAAAGGGAGGTTGCTGACAAGGTAGGCCACACATGCCCACAGCAGAGGTCTATCCTGGGGCAGGATGGGGTGTGTTGAAAAAAAAAAAGAATATCAGAGCAACATAGCTATCTCTAGTCTCTGTCCTTGGAGCTATTCAAAAGCTATCTGGACATGGTCCTGGGAGAATGGCTTTGGGTAGCCCTGCTTGAGCAGGAGAACTGGACCAGATAGACCCCAAAGGTCCCCCTTCCAACCCCAACCATTCTGCGATCTCTTCGTTTTGAGCACAGTGCTCTGGATAGCACTTGGAAAACACCAGGATCCCCGTGTTTTCCAACCATGCTGTCAAGATAGGCTCCAATGGTCCTGGATGTTTTGTAGGGACCTTGGTGAGCCTGTAGTTTTCACCTGAGCATACATGTAGGCTCCTGGGTAAGGTACTCCAGTGAGGAAAGCCACCAGAAACACAGGCCGGACAGGGCTAGCTGGTGCCAAGCAGGAGACAGGTGATGCTTTCTCATCACTTAGCTAGCTCCAGAAGCCAACCCAACCCAGTCTCAGTACCTGCAGCCTCTGCCAAACATGATCATCAAGGGAAGTTTTGAGAAGTACTTCAGGTAGTACTCAGGTGTCAGACAGCATGGGCTGAGGCGATGCAGACCAGGCCCAGCCTTCAAAGAGCTGCCCAGCTCTTCCCTCAGAGACCACTACTGTCCTCCCAGTAAAGCAAACAGTAACCCACCATATGTAACTAAGAAGAGCCACTCATTTGTAAGGAAGTACATAATCTTCAATACTCTTTCATTCTCAGCACTGACAGCCCACAGGAGCATGGCAGGCCTGAGGATCTTTATTTCACAGTTATCAATGGCTAGAGGGACGAGTTACATTGTGTAGCATCCATAGGCAGGCAGCAAATCATAGTAACAACATGGTACTCACTTTGGGTTTAATGACAGGATGTGAGACTGCATAGCTGTGCACAAGGTACTGAGGCAACTCCAAAGGCTGGCAGTGAAAACAAGATACTAAACCTCGAAAAAACCAACTGGCCCAACTAGGGCTTAGGAAAAAAAAAAATAATCAAAAAACCAAACTATAATCACATTGATGCCAGGGGAGGGGGAGAGAGAGAAAAAAAAATAGTTCAAACAGCAGCAAATGAGAACATCCCCAAAGGGGAATCAATAACATGGGCATTGACAAAACAGCTAGGAGAGCGAGAGGCTCAGTGCTAGTCATAACCACAGCTGGACCAGATCACAGCAACGTATTTCACCACATTGAGCAACATGCCCTACACTTTTTGCGGTGTGTTAAATTAGTCTGTCTTCATCCCTTCCCATCTAGCTCACAGTCCAGCAGTTAGTTACAGCACTGTGTGCAAATACAGTTAGTGAGAGTAGTCCACAGCTCCCCGTACCTTGTAATGGACTAGTGTAATTCATCAGAGGCTTGGAAAGCATAAGCCACAGAACGCGCATGAGAACAAAGACAGGTAGAAGCTCTGGCCAATCACACAGCATTGCTTGGTGCCCTGCTTATGCAGCAGTCCCAGACAAGGCTACTTAAAGTTGTGTCTCTTGATACGCTGACCCTACCCCTATGGAGGGCCACACGGTAGTGAACCACAGCACTCCTCAGGCTGACCTGGACTCAGCTGGCATGTCAAAACCAAACAGAGACACTGGAAGTACTGTAAGGGCTTGAACACTCCACGGAGAATTAATATGGCCTGTAGTTCCAGTAACTGGAGAAAACAGAGATCTGGAAAGCAAGAAGAAAAGCAGGTAAGTTCATATATCCCTTGGGCCCAGAAGAAAAAGCATACAATATGTGCCTGAAGATCGAGCTTAACAGCATCACACACTCCAGCACTGCATTGCAGAAGGCCAGATTTGCTGCTGTTATCACTGAAGAGGCTTGGAGCGCAAAGTTACTTGCTCAAGGTGGCAGCCAGGTCAGCTGCAGATCTGGAACAGACCACTGGTCTACTGCGACCTAGTTTGCCAAGATCTCCATGCCTCCCCTCCAGCACCTTGGCATTTTCTCATGTCCAGCTCATGACTGAGAACACAAAAGTGTCTATCTGCTCCTTTCCATCTAGTCACTAGTTCAGCAAAGACATCTGCCACACTACTACACTTATCCAAGATGGCTGTCTGCTAGGCAGAGCCAGCCAGCTCCCTGGCTCCAGAGCACTGACTCATCACTTGTTTTCAGTTTATACGCAAGTTGTACAGAATAACATCACATCAGATTTTTAGGAGATCTGAGGTCCTCGCAAAATCCAGAGTTAAAAACAAAGCCCCTTTTCCAAGGCCATTACCTTGTCCTTCAGTTGCTGGCAAAGCTGCAGTGAAACTGTGAAGAAGACAAGGGCATCATTTAACCATGGGACAACACACTCCACTTTATGGACATGGCTGACTTCATACCGCTGGTTGCCAAACTCACTGGAGGGGTGCACAGGGGAGAAAAAAAAAAAAAGCACAGCTTCACACACAACAGCACAGAACACAAAACTCACCTGTCCTCCATTCTCACAGAAAAGATTATGATGATTTCTACTTCATTTAAAACAGCATCTGGCAAAGTTACAGAATGCAAACTCTCAGTCTACCTCTGACCAGATTTAGAGTTAAGCTAAATCTAACTGGGTTAAGGTAGAAATTTCACCACTTTTCAGAGAGGCACAAAGGCAGGAAATGCAGATGGCAATGCCAATAACCTAATGTTCATTTTGGTTGACAGCTCTCATCTCTAGACAAGCTCATGGCACTGTATCAGTGGGCTGTATCCTGAAAAGTCACCTCTTTGGGCCTTTATGACCAAGTCATTAAAGAAATGCTATTGTGGGCACCTACGCGTTCACAGGCACAGCCACAGCAAATTACTCAGTCCAGCTTCTCCACTTAACAGATGCTGCAATCAAAACCGTGTACAGCCATTTGGATCTCATCCTCAGCATACTCCTACACCTGTAACACAGCCGTTGTAGTGACTGTACTTACAACATGGCTCCAGGGTTGTGTAAAATGGACCCTCCAGCAGGCTTGAAGTTCTGGAGGAGAAGGAAAAAGTCAATAGGATTTGGATTGTGACGCAGTAAACAAACCGCTTAGAGGTTTGCACTTTCAGTAGCCTGACATCAAGAAATGCCTATACCGTAATACTCCATTCATAGGGAATCCATGTCATTTGATCCCTTCCTGATCCTTCATGAAAAAAAGTTCTACAGAGTGGCTGAGTCCAACTTAGCTCCAAATTTTAACACCACAAAAGATGAGAAGATCCAGAAGAAAAGCAACAGACAGATTTTAGGGAAAATATCCTTATGGAAGGACTGCATTTCACAAAGCTTAAGAGTTTAATTTAGTTTTTATAGGACATCAAGCTGACCCAAATGCAACAGGTGAAGCAGAAATGTATCCATCAAAGCTCCATCCAGAAAACCCTACTTTGATGTAAGCTGAATTAATACAATTATGCCCTTACATAATTACATAAAATTATCAAACTATATTGTAAGATGAAGCATTACTTGGCAAAAAAGTAGTTACTGGCTTTGTCCACAGCACTGGTATTTTCTTCTGGGCTAAGCGGCCATGCCCAAATTAGATTTAGAGACAGTGTCCTGTCTGCAGCAGTTCTAAACACAAACACTTATCAGGCAGTTACAGTCATTTCTACATTATCTTATGCATAGAACACTGCACCATGCAGCAGTGCAATCTCCTCACAGTGGGATACAAGGAGAGATAAATAAACAAGGCTCAAGAGACAGGAGGCATCACCTTGGTTGTGCTGGGCTGGAGCACATGGAGTTGGTAGACAGTCAGGCACAGCTTATTCAGGTTAATATAGAAATTCACAAGGATGTCTGGAGGCAGAGCAGGGGTGAACATTTTCTGGTGAGAAAATAAGTAGTTCGTCAGTGAAAGGACCATTGTTTCTAATGCTGGGAAATCACTACCTTTTTCTAAGCCATACTATAGTTACCCCACAGTGAGAGGGACATTAGGAAAGAAACAAAGACTGAGCAGCTTGCAGCCCATGGTTGTTCCTCTTGCTGCACTTGATCACATGATGTGCACACAATGGTGACAAAAGAGGATGGAGCAGTGTTCACAAGGGTAAATCATCCCTGGACAAGATTCCTGGGCACAGAACAGAACTTACTCTCTAGAGAACCAGAGTCCTGATGACAGTGTCATCTGCTTTCCCACACGAAAATACAGAACAGCCAAAAAACGCTCAGAGTCGGCACCTACTTCAGCACACTCTTTCTGCCTCAGGAGACACTTTAGAAACCCACTTCCACCAGGATGCAGCACAGTATCTTAACTGCTGCATGCTGCCAGACTGTATGGAGATCTAGACCACCATATACTTACTGTAAGACCACTGGAGGCAACCTCTGGTAGAGTCAGAGTGGCTGGAGTGGTAAGTCGATTTCGGGCTCTTGAGAGCTGTAACATCACAGCATCCATAAGCTACAAGAGAACGTACAGTATACTGCTCAGTGGTGATCCCTGGACAGCTCCGGATAGCATGCTGCAGAATCTTACAGTCTTTTGCAAGTGTTGCAACAGCAACAACTACCCACCCACCCTGCCTTGCCCTTCCAGGAATTAAGGGACTTACTGGGAAGGGGTGGCTCCCACATAAATGCAGTTTACTGTTACCACTGTCATAGACACTTGTGAGACAGGCCAGGAGTGCTTAATACCAGGGACTGAAGAAAGAACAGCTATTCATTAGAAGAATAAGAAGAGAACATGAGATCAATTGCTGATGCCACAGAAGCATCAACAAACTCATCATCAGCTTTTCTGAAGAGCAGGCATTAAGGAAAACCAAGAAGCTGTCTTCTAGTTCTCCCCATTCCCACATCATGGGTATGACGACTGCTGAATGCCCCCACCCCCGTTCATAACCACCTATAAGCCAGGGCACTAGAGAAAAGAACCAGCTCATTGTGAGTCCAATCCTGCCAGAAACCACAGTTCCAAGGCTTGATTCAGGCAGACTTCCTTTTCCAGAAGTGGGAAGCAACACATGTCTGTTATAGAGCTCATGACTGCTAAGATGAAGGCATTTTATATTATGACTAATCTCTCCCCCCTACTTCCACTCAGAAGTAAAAAGGAAATAGTTTTATTACCTAGCTTCTTCCTACCAGCAGCCCTTGCCCATATGGAGACTAGAAAGGTTTAGCATTCTCACGTTTGATATTGTGACGGATTCTAACAAGTCAAAACTCTGGCAGCTTCAGAGAGCATTCCAAGCAGAGGGCTGGGCTTCACTGCCACGCAGCATCTGGTCTGCATCAGACAGCATCAACTACTACTAGCAAGTGAGAATTCACTTTCAAATCACCAGTAAATCACAAGTACTAACTGTAATGTTTTGTTTGCTGATGACCGCCTTGTTTCTTCTCTCACCAAAAGCACTGACTGACAGGGAAGAGCACGAGCTGTGTAACCACATCACCCAAAAAAGATCAAGGGAGATGCTCCCAGAATATCACAGGTGTGCAACAGGGCACTGACTGCTCAGATTACCATTCACCATGACGTACAACCCTATTACTGATGCTAAACTGGTATAGATTCATATCAAATGTGAGGTCACATGGCTACTCCTTGACAATTGGGGAATCCATTTCCAGTAAGAGACTCAACACAGTAATGTGTATTAACTGTACTTAAAACAATAAATGGAGGGAAGAAAAACGCATATTCCTACCCAAGTAGAGAGGGCCTTCTCCTCACCTTGAGAACCTCCGAGCCTGTTTTGAACTGGTAGTTTACATCTCTGTTCATAAGCAGGTAAATGGCTTGGTTAACATGGTTTCTAGCATCCTGGATCTGCAAAGGTACAAATGCAGCTCGATTAAAGAAACACTCTCTATAATACACACTAGGAAGTAGAGGTTTCCCTGGCTATCTCGTTGGCCCTAAGATAACGGTGACTTCTCAAACATTAAGGCCATTTCTCTCTGAGCACCACACACTAACACAAATCTACCACTGCAGTCCAGATGCATTATCAGGGTCTTCACTCAAGGACTGGAGATGCAAAACAGTCTGGTAGCTACAAACAGAATTGTCAATAAAAATACTGCTGCTCCCTGAAGTAACAGTGGCATCATGCACTCTCATCCTGGGATGACTCTGATCATGACTGTTCAGGTAGCAATTCCCACTGTTGATGGTATACAATACGCAGGTCTAGCAACACGAATAATGATTTCTTCCTTTAGACCTATTATAGCTAAAAAAAAAAAAAAAAATTACATAAATTGCATCAATAGCAGGAATGAGCACACAAACGCTGATTTCTAATATAGTGTCTCTGGCAGTATTCCAGAGTCCTTCTAAACTATAATTGTTGGGGTTGAGAGTTATCTCCAGCATCAAGAAGCGCTTGCGTGGCATTTGTCCAGACTCATAGCTAGCTCAAGTCCTTCTCAAGCTCTAAGGTCGCTTGCAGCCAGGAGACAATTATCAAGGCAAGGTTGATAGGTGTATCACAGTGCTTTCATGGGAGCCAGGACAAACCAGAGGAAGAGGAAAACAGCCCTGAGAGAAAGTGACTTGTGTTCAGTTACAGGCAGCAGCAGAAAAATTGAAAAAAAAGCAAAGGGGTAAATCAGAGGGTGCAATAAATGGAAAAGGTAAGCAGGGTGATGTGCTCTGTGTGAGAGGTGGCTGCTGGGAGATGGATAACACAGCCTGGAACATTTGTAGTTTGATACATCTACACTGCTCCCCACCAACCCCAGATCCCAGCTCGGCCTTGTAGAGGCCTCCCTGGCACAGATCTGGGCACGGTTCCTTCTCATCCAGAGCTCAGGGATCACAGAATAGCCCTGCTATTAGAAAGCACAAGGCACTAGAGGCTACAGAGAAAAGAGATGATAAAATCCACTGTCAGACTGCACAGACTCTGCAGGTACTCAGGCTATGGCATCTCCAAACATCATCACCTCCAGACTTTACATCTTCCAGATACTTTTGAGCAAGCTAAATGGTTCCTGGCAGTGTTACCCAAACCAGCAATGCCAATCCTGCTATTACAGGGACCTGCTTAATTTCTGTTGCCCTTTGATTTTGCTGTTTTCTAATCAAGTTTCTCAAAACTTGTGTGCCTGCACTTGTGTTCCTCAAAAATGTGCCCATACTACAATTTCTTAGCAGTAATTTGACTTTGCACAGAGAAACAAAACCCCAACTGGCACCACTCACTAACGCAAGAAACTCACAGACAGGCTAGAGATTGCCACATAATCACTGTAAATGCTTCTGCACAGAGTCCTTTAGGCACTCACATTCCACATCTGAACAACATCAGAACACAAAACTCTTGCAAGTAAATAAAGGAAGGTGTTTTCTATAAAAGGTGGTAGAAGCCCATCAACCAGGCAGTGGTACAAAACAGCCACAAAATAGGATGCACTGTTGAGCGTTATCACAAAAACTTCCTTGCCTTGTTGCAAGGCATAGTTTGGCATTAATGTCTCAAGTACACAATTCTCTAGATTTCTAAAAAGTTAGCAGATAGAGCTTTCACTCTGCTGCCAAAGCAGCTGTTGGAAACTGCACTCATTACCAAATGCACGGATCACCCATCAAAATCTGAGCCATGGCATAGTGAAGCACACTGAATGCATCTTTCTCCAAGCTACTGAGCTATGACAAAGTAACTGTGGGAAACTAGGTCTTCAAGATCAGGCACTAGATCAGGTCCTGCAATCAGTTATCTCCCAGAGAAATGGTGGGAAACAGATGCAATCTTCTGGATAGCCACATCCCCTTAACTCCTTAACTGAGGGAACTCAGCTATGCTACAAGAGCACAGTGCAGTGAAATTTGTTCTCAGCATAAAGAAATGCTTCCATAAGAGAAGAGCAAGCTACTCAAAGCCTCTAAAGTTGCTCTCTGTCTGCTAGCCTGGGTTTTACAAGCAGACACAAGGCCAGTACTAGACAGGCACTCTGGGCACTCCTTTTAAAGGATTACGACTGCTATGCAGACAGCCTTCAGCTCACTGGTGTGCTTCAGAAACAAGTAGAACCCACCTCTCTCTCCTAGCACCATAACCAAAATCAATTGCAACTGTTTCCTCCCTTAGCTTTTATCACCGGAGCTAATGGACGATGGACATAACCTTCTCTTTTGGAAAGCAAGGGGCTACAGCTACTGCTTAGAGGGTGCAGATGCTAGAGGGGTATACATCTAAAGTTAACAGTACCTGCTGCAGTTTCCACTGCTTGTCTTCCCGAAACGCAAAGTGCAGGAGCTGATTATTTCTGGGCATTTTCAGATTCACATCCTTCCAAGAAATAAACAAACATGTGAGAGCAAGTAATCCTCATATGCAGAACATGGCGACTGGCAGTCCCATTCCATTCTGTCTCCCAGACCATCTTAGCAAGCTGCTTTCAGCAGTCTTGACATACTCAGAACCTCAGTCCTCCTACAGGAAGATGTTAATACAAAGGATAAGTTGAAAGGCATTTAGTGAATTGGGATCCAGGCAGGACATACGACCTCATCTCAGAAGGCCCCCAAAGAAATTATCATACAACAAAGGCAGCAAAGGCAAGGAATCCCCATGAATGTCAACTCCATCACTCACCACGGTGGGGGTGGGTGTAGATGCTGGATCTTGACAAATTTCAACAGTTGCTGAAATGTTAAAGATTTAAGGCCTATTAGGGAAGACCAACAAAAAACACTTACTGATCACTGGTGAAGGATAATAAGGATGGCCTCTCCCTTGAGGTCATCAAAGCGCAATAGAATGACCCCCACCCCTTGATGGCAGTACGAAGCAAGCAGCATGGCAAGTACTCACAGCTTGACACAGGGCATCTCCCTGTAGTGTCAACACACCTTTCACCTGGTCTGTGCTGGAATTAGAAGATAGATCTGGGTAACACAATCACAGAAGGCAAAAGACATCTACTGAAACTGCCAGCCCAACACTGCCCCTCCCTGTCCTGCATAGCTAGCCAAGTTCCCCTCCTTCCAGGGGTCAGTTGCGGGGTGCAGATGAACTCTACACACGCTTTCAAGTCCCCAGCTCTTGGCCTGCAGCCAGCTGCTGTCACATTCTTTATGAGCCAACTCACCCTAACTGCTCTGCCTAAAACATTACATTGATTTCTGATAGCGTGCTTATTTCACATATTACTTACCAACAATTTGGCTGCTGTTACAAACAGCTCTAGCAGGCACAAACACAAGGTATTAGATGAATTACTGACATTGGAGTGCTAGGTGGTTCATATGGGAGCTGAAAGCTACATCCCACCCCACCCCCCTCCCAAGAAAAAAAAACCCTAAATAAACCAAAAACCCCACACCTTTAAAAGGTCCTGCAAGATGTCTTGCATCTACCATGAACAGTGGGGAAAAACTGAAGCAGCTGGGCCTTTAGGAACTCAGTATAGCTACACCTTACATTTTAATACACTAGATAGAGACTCGTCAGCTCAACACTTTAACATTCACCTTGCAACAACAATGAACGAAAGCCAGAATCAACTTTTTAAGATCTGAAGAACACAACCTTCAAACCCAATACAGAATCACTGCATCATTGTATAAAGTGCTCACCATGTTGTTTCTAAAGACTAAGATCTACTACTTTGCAACAAGCTTGCAACCTCTGCCAGAGTACAGCTATTCAGACCAAAGCCTATGGTGAAGATAAAAAAAATGGACAGCTATTTCAGAACTCCACTTCTGTAGCACATTCTGTACAGGTCTCAGTTTGCTCTGTCTGAAGTAGATTTATTATTGCTATTTCAGGGAGATTAGGACAGAGGTTAACATTTGTCCACAGACACAGTCAGAAACTGAGCCAAGAGCAGAATTCAGGCCTTGCAACTACAAGTCCCTCCGCTTTTTGCTAAGAATGCCCCTTGGCAAAACTGCTGACAGCAGCACACTGACACAACATATCTGTGTGGTCAGGAATCAATCACGATATTATAAGTGTCAGTAGGAAACAGCACAAGTATGGCTAAGGCAGCCCCTGGAACAAGGCTACCGACTGTTAACGTTAACCTGCCATGAGAGTTTGTTCGTTTGTGTTCCTTCAGGCGAAACCTCCTGTTAAAGAGCCCCCCTCCGCGCTGGGGGTGCTGTGGCGACCTTTGCCGCAGAGGCTCCAGGAGCAGCGCCCGCTGCCAGAGGGAAGCCCCGGCACAAGCACCGGCGAGCGGGGTCGGTAGCGCCCGCCGGAGCAGCCTGGCAGAGCAGCAGCGACCCGCGGCTGCCGCGGCCACTTACCCTGATGTGCTCAGCACAAAGTTCTCCTGCTTGACAGCTCCTCCCGAGCCGCCGGTGGGCAGGGTGAACCGGTGAGAGGCCTCCTGCCCAAGGGAAGCAAGAGAGGACACAGTGAATGCTGAGGTATCCACCTGGGCCCAGAGCACCGCAAACCGGGAACAAAGACAAGGCAAGAGCAGAAACACAGCCACCAGCAAGTGGGCGAGCACAGAGCAGTCACCTTTCCAAGCCTCCTGCAACCCACCTAACAGAGCACATGGATTTTCCCTCATTGTCCTGCAGGACAGGTGCAGCCCAGGAGCAGGCTCAGTACAAGCAGCCCATGGCAAAAGGTGCTGGAAATCCCACGCTCCAGCTCCATGCCTTGGAGCCAGGCAAGGTGGCCAGTGCCCAGAGGGGGTCACCAAGCTGTAGACAGCAGAAGCGGCACTCCACACAGTCCAATCCTGCATGCCCTCAGGCACCATGGCACTGCCCCTTTCTCAGCACTGCTGGCCCCTTACCCACGCGGTAAGTCTGGAGTGAAAACCAGCCCTCCTGACTGGTTTTACTGGCTGATGACTGTCCTTTAATCACACTTCACCCTTAAAACTGTACCAAATTCTTCAAAACAGATACTATATATATATATACACACACACACACAGAGATACCACAGGTTATTGTCACCTGACCGCAAGTCACATCCTTGGTCAGCACTAGGGCACACCTACCTCTGCTGGCACCCACCCCCCACTCCACATTTGTGACCCTGCTCTTGCATTCACCCACTAACCCCCACCAAAACCTCAGAGTGTTAAGAGGCTGGTCCTGTTGAAAACTAACCAAGCAGGAGAGCACACAGTCCCCCCCTCTTTGGCCAGTTCAGCACCTAGCTGCCTGGAAAGAGCCAAACCCAGCAGCCTGTGCTCAGGTTGGCATATGGTGCTGCAGGCCTAGTTCAGCTGAATGCTTCACACCTCTGAAAGGCGCGGGTACCAACAGAGAAACAGGTATATTGAGGGAAGGATGGCTGTGAATGAGGAGAGTGCATGCTATTAATTACTGCACAAGTAGTAGCTTGTCAGCTAAAGGTTGTTGTGCTCGTTTCCACCATCACATGACAGAGTTACAGGCAGATCCAAACTCTCTGTTTCAGAAAATATTCACATCTCAGGCAAACATCTGGCAGACAGGTCTGGCTGCCTCCACGTGCCTTTCCAAAGCAGATCCCTCAGGAAAGAGGATCAAGAACAGAGCAATCTAAGGGAAAACAGTTTTACTGTGTGTCCTTGAGACCAGAGGGCAAGCAAACACTTAGGACAGCACTGGACATGCACGATGGACCTTGCTGTGCACCCTTTAGCAAGGATTTTTTCTTCCATGGGAATTCCACCACCATTCCTCACATGGGAGAGCACACAAACCCACAACGCAAAATCCAGATGAAGCAAATTGACCTTACCTTCAAAATATCCTGCAGCTGTTTCAAAACAGCATGGACCTCTTCCTGCAAAAGCCATTTAAATTCTTCTTCCTACATTGTGGAAAGATAGCAGTGGAATCATTAGAAGTCCGACACTGAAAATAAATCTCTCAGACACATATGTAAATTATTTATGTTCTAAGTATACTGCTATGTCCATGCTGTTTAAATCATACGCTAGTAGGAGAAGAAAAAGCCTGATCTGTTGAAAAGCCTTACTCTGCACTTCTCCACTCCAGCCAAATGAACTGTCCTCATTCCTGTTTTGACTTTAACAAAACAGCGTTCATACAAATCACTGTACTAATAATCACAGAATCAGGAAAGAATGGGCAGCACGGCATTTGAATTTCAGAGCAAAGTACAGATCCTGCTGTTTCAAAAACTGGGGCATCTTTTTAAGCTGCTGGGGTGGGCTGACCTTGGCTGGCCAGCTGCTAGACACCCACCCAGCCTCTCCCCCTCCCCCTCCCCAACAGGACAGGGAGAGAAAATAAGATGAAACACTTGCGCGTCACGATAAAGACACAGAGATCCCTTACCAATGACCATCATGCGCAAAATAGACTCAGCTTGGCAGACATACTTGTTGCCAATTAGACAGTGAGAAACAAAACCTAAAATGCTCCTTGTCCTCCCCCCTGCAGTGGCACCTCACCAAGCAACAGCAGCCTAAAAATAAAGCAAGCTAAACTGAAAAGCAGATGGGGAGAACGAAAGGCTGAGGACTCCCAATCATTTGGGCAAATTCAGTAACAACAAATTCAGATCTGATGACATGCCGCTTCAGGCCTCGATCAGTTGTCTGCTACAGAGAAGCCTGTATAAAGCAGCTCCTCAGACCACAGCAAAGCACTCCTGTTAATCAACAAGACCCCACACAGAAGATCATCAGAGAAGTGGGGACAGAAGCAAGCAAGGGACAAAGAAAAAACTGACACTTGCTAGCTTGTAAGAGAGGAGAAATCTTCAGTATGGAAAGTACCGGAAGGGAATGAATTGAGCAGGTCACCCACAGAAAAACTAGAAAGGTGTGGTCAACTCAGAAATTTAGGCCTATGGTTTAACAGACAGTTCATGTTCACCATGAGAAACCCCAAGTAACTGTTAACTGATGCGCTGCCACCTTTTGCAAGAGTTACCTGAACAAATAAGACAAGGCCAGTTTTGTTTCAACAAACATTCACTCAAAGCAGGTATGCACAACAAATCTAGGTAGGATTCCCTGTTATACTTCAAACCAGCGTGGGTGCAGGACTACTGACTTCCACCATTTAATCCTGTTTTGGGTTTCTGGGCATCACGTTGACATATTGGATTTCTTGCTCTTTCATTCTCTGTGACGCTTGTTCTCTTCCAGGTTCCCAAAGGAACAGAAATTACATAGGTAAAGTAGGTGCCTTTAGCGCCTCCACCAACCCACTGTTGCCACACAGACATTTCCACTTCAAACCAATATTGGTGTCTCATCCCTCCAGTAACAGCAAAAGATCTTCCCCCTGCCCGGGTACCAATTTCAGACCAAGTGCATTCACCTCATTCCTGCACGACACGTCTGCATCTTTCAGGAATGCCAGCCATATTATTCTAAATCACGGTAACTTTAGAAAAACCTGCGGCACTCTGCCCAGCCCCAGGTGGACCTCTGAAGTCCCCTCGCTGGACACGAAGCGTCCCCTGCTTCTTGCAGCCCCCGGCCCCGGAGGCGATCCGCAGCGCCGGCGGGCCCAGGCCCTTCCCGGCC
>JAVJGI010000050.1:35943739-35976995 GCA_035590275.1 Ibycter americanus
AGCCCCCGCACCCCGCGCTCTGGCCGGTGCCGCCGCTCTGCGCTGCGAGCTCCGCCCCTCCCGCCGCTCCCTGCTTCGAGCACCCGCAATTCATTTTAACGAAAGCGCATCACGGATCGGTGCCAGCCCGCGGCGCCTCAGCACCTGGGCATCCCCCGCCCTTCAGGAGCAAACGCTGCCTGAATCATCAAACAGCAGCACTCGGGAGCTCGCGAGCACTTCAGTTCGGGACCTTCTCTTGGAAAACCCCACTCACGGCTGGGTTAGCGCTCAAAAAAGCCCAAAGGCTACAAGGGAGAACTTCAGACGGAGCAGAATGGGCCGCCGGGCTCCTGACGCTTGGACAACACAAGAAGTCATCGACACCATAAAGTTTCTGGACCGCCAGCTCTCAGCACTCTTTGCTTTAAAACCAAGCCTTCACCCTCCTCTCAGTCCAGATGCAAGCAGCCCTCTGTGCACGGAGGCTGGAATTTATCCAAATCCATCCTTCGTAGCGCCTCACTGACAAGATCAGGCTTCTGCAACGACTCAGTTTTCCAGCAACTCTCCTTTTTTAATGTTTTGAGGAACACACGTATTTCTTTAATGCCACCATACAGGTTTGACAGGCTTTAGAAACTGCCACAAGAACCTTCTGTTACCAAGAAAGGTTTTATTCTTTTTGCCTGTAGCTTTGTTAATTGCACAAAAAAAAAAAATCTTTGCCATTTAAACATTTTCACACATCCTATCCTGAATGACAAACGTTAATTAAAAACAAGGCAAAAAAATAAAAATTCACAACCTTAATTAACTGTAGGATCTATCGTTGAGGAAAAAAAGAAACTGCTTTTCTTACAAGCTTTTCACAAGTGTCACATTTTCTCTTTAAAAAGGAGGGAGTCAAAAAAAGCAAATTGCTAAAACAGAAATCCTCATAAAAAGGAGCTTTACAGAATCGTCAACAATATTAAGACAACATTGACTAGCCAGTTTTATTAGAGCATCTCTCAATCCACAGCTTCCCCCCCCACCCCTTCCCTCCCCCAAATCTCAGGCCTAGGAACAGATTTAAGATCCATGTTCAGAGGCTACAGACATAAATACAAGCATCTGAGTGAGACTGACACGAGTCAGTCTCAAACGGCATCTGAAATAGTCTGGTTTTCACCATATCCACCCCTCCTCCTCACTTCACATCCACTTCAGAGCTCTCAGTCCTCTTCTGCTCCTCCCTGGCTTATCGGTCATTGTGCAGCTGGCTGGGCAGCACCACGCCACCCCCCAGCGACTCTACATCCACCTACCTCGCCAGAAAGATGCAGTCAGACTTTCCCAGGATAAATTACAGTGTATAACTAGTCTGCACCTGCCACTCCCACATAAATGGTGTGTGGGTACTACAGTATTTCTGGAAAACAAAACCTGCAGCAGCAAGTGGCCTAGGGAGTGGTTCTCACTCTCACAAATACGCTTCTTTGCATTCACTATGAAATACACGCCACAAGACTTGTGAGCTCCTTTTGTATTCTCACTCCATCCAGAGGCACCACAAAGTAAAAAAACACAGGCAGATCCTCCATTACCTTTGCTCAGACCGATCCACCTTCATTCTGGCCCAAGAGACCTCAGCAGAGACAGGCTGGGGACACTGCTGCACTGACTCAGCACAGTTCCACTCTCAACTGGACCGGAGACAGTACCTCCCTCTTCCTCCCAAAAGGTTTCTTACACTACAAAACCTGTGGTTTTATCTCCTGCCCCCAAAACCCCATTTTCCCCAAGATGCCCTCAATATACAATCCATCTAAGTGATTTCCTAACTGCAGCATGTTAAACCAAGGACTTCTGATGCTAATAGCAGAGTTCTTCTGGATGGGGGAAGCACAAGTGTGTCAAAGGCAGGCTAATGGCTGATTATCCTGGGTAAGTTATATGTGCCTTTAATATGAATATCTACATGCAGGATGACAGTTGCACTGCCAAAGAAACATGTATGTATAACTAGCATTGTCCACACATACCACTGACAAACGGGCAAAGTGATGTCTAACAGATCTACTACTAGATGTTCACCACAGGACATTATGCGTAACACAATATTAGCCCACAAATAATAGTGATCACAGGAGGTGAAATATTCAACAAAGTAACATTTACAGCATTAGGTGCTAGATGACATGATTTGTAATGACTATTTGATACTTTCTCTGTTTCTTAATAAGGTGCCCCTGAACCATATGCATGTGCTGCACAAAGCAGGATTGGTAAGAAATCCTAACCTACGGGAAAATTTCCCTACACAGCCATTAAGTTCCTAGAAAAATAAGATGGTGGGAGGGGCAGACCTCACAAATGTAAAGAAACATGGTCTAATTTGAATTTGCTTTCTTTCCTTTCAGAATCCCAACCCAAGGGAGAAGATTGTGCCACCGAGAAGTGATTTTAGCCAATAAAGTTTTACTGGTGTTTTACTAACTCTCAAATCTAAAATGCAAGAACCCTCCTAAAAGGCTAATACTGAGACCATTTTTTTTTTTTTTTTAAAAAAAAAGCTCTGTGTATTTTTAGAGACAGGCATCCTTTGGACTCTGGGTTGCTCTATCGACACTGACAGCATCTCTGCTCTCTAGCCTTGGCACCTGCAGTTCAAGTCCCGCGTTTCTAGACTAAAGCTCAGCAATGGTCTTAGCCTCCCATTTTATTTACTAGTCTTTCCACAAGCTGGTATCTGACCACAAGCACAGTCACGGGTACAGAAGATGTCTCATGCTGTGCTAGTGTTATACCCAAAGTAGTAATACTAAGAACGTGTATGGAAAATCTGACATGTATAAAGATCACTAATCAGTACACAAAAATATCCCTGTGAGGTAGGTAATCATCACCCACCTTTAAAGATGGGCAAATAGGCTAAGAGATACAATGACCATGCAAAGGCCAAAGAGAGCATGGAAAGGAGCTCAGGATTCTCAGTCTCTTGGCTCTACTATCATTCTTCTCGCCCCTTTCAGATTCATCACTCTGCTTGTGACATTAACTACAACCCAAGACACCATTGTAATCACTGACTATGGCGGGACCCAGAAGAAAAAAAAAAGAACAAGTAGTAAAGCAACATTAGCTAAGGCTAGGAGCAACCCTAAGGTTTGTTCCTTCCCCAAATAAGTATCTCTGGCCCAGTTTTAGGTTATGTTTCTCTTGCAGTCTTCTATGCAAATATGTTTGTTTCCAATGCTGTTTGTAGGATGGGCAGCTGTGATTAGCCTTTTAGGAGGCTCATTTATACTGGCATTCTCTCATTTTCAGTAAGGTTTGCGTTCCCTAAGCTACAGTTGTCTGTATGGGGGAAGACATGGATGCAATCTGTTCTTCTTGACAGTACAAGGAATTCCTCCATCAAGGTGCTGGGGAAGCGGAAGTTTAAAAAGAAACAGAATCAAGATAGTGTTGCATGCAACCCCATTACCTTATGGAACTACCATTCTCCTCCATGGGAGGTGCTTTGATCTCTAACAGTGGCCAATTAACAGGAACGCTCCTCACCTTACTTAGGACCAAGGGCTTTAGTGATATTCACAGGTAGATGGGATGTATGTCACCTGTCCCCTTGACGCAAAGAGTCCAACACACGCATTATTTCACAGCAAAGGAGAAAAGGGATCATTAGAAACAGCATCTTGGACAAGCATACAAAGAGAAAATTAAAAGCAGCCAAGCAGCAGATTTCTGGCAGAATTGCCTCAGAGCTTCTGAACAAGCTGCCACTGTTCTGTTCCATGACTGTCAGTGCATGGCATGGATTTTTCTAATTACACTGCAACAATCCGAGCCCCCTCCTCCCCCCCTTCTGCCACCAGGGGAGGGCTCACCGCAGCAGCTGCCTCTGTGGCAGATCTCAAAGTCTGTATAAAAGGAAATGGAGAGACAGAAATGGACTGGTCCAGAGTTAAAACCCAGTATCATAATAATATTAATCAATAATCATAGTATTAACAGTAAGAATGGTGCAGCCTAGTGGATGTAGGCTCTGTACACTGCAGACATGTCGTTGTCCGATTGGTCCAATGCTTTTGCTCGTTTATAGACCTAGAGAACAGAAATTAGAAAAGAATCAGTGTGTGCTCTTGTGTGAAGCCTTTCCCCAGCAGAAAAATTACTTTGCTGACCATTACAAACCAGAGAACTGCATAGTACGTCAAGTAATTAGAACAGTGCAGATCAGAACACACCAGGTCATGTTGAGGCCATCTGTATTTACTAATGTGACATTCTAAGGGCTTCTACAATCACAAGAAATCCATTTCCATGGTACTCAAAATATATTTCAGCTGCTGTTCCCTTGTCTTAGAGATGATGTAATTCTTAGATTTTTGCCTCTTGTTGACAAATGGCTCTACTGAAGAAGTGCTAACACACATATCTGAACACGGAACAACTCTTACCTCATTGGCAGCAGCTGCCATGGGAGTTGGGTGGTTGACAGAATCGCCCAGTGCAATAGCTAATCTAAGATCCTTCTGTATGTATTTCAGGTAGAAATCAGGTTTAAAGTTTCCTTGCAAGATATCTGTCAAGAGGAATAATGTGCAAATAATAAGCATAACAAAAGTAAATCAAGCCCGCACTGCAAAGGCATGCAATTCAATGCCAAACTTCACTTTCCCATGCTGATCACCAGGAACACTGCTTTTAACTCTTCTCCTTCTCTGGTCTCTATCTTCATCTGGCCACAGTAGATAGTGTCACTATTGCCCACTGACAAAGTGAGCTCAGATTTCTAAGCACCTCGCCCTCATTTTCACTTGTTACCCTGCCCAATTAAATCCTCACTGCGAACTCAAGTCCTAAGCAGGCTGTAGAGAATGCAGAGCTTGGGGTGGATTCTCAGAAGCCCTGGTTATGAAGGGGAAGGAATGGAATTCGTTTCTGGAATGCTTAAAATACCCAGAATCCCAGGCTGATGAAGATGGGACAGTTATTTTCTCCCTCCTGCCATTATCTGAAACGCGGCTAGGTTGTGGCAGATGTCCTATAATAAAACAACATAAGAGAACTTTACTTTGGCACTTCTGGTCCAGGAAGATGCTGGCAAGTTGTCCCTGATTGAGGATATCCAGAAGGGTCTGCTGGGACTGGCCAGTCACTTGAGCCAAAGTTAGTCCTTCTGCTATCGTTGCCATGAAGCTGCCTTGGACCATGTTCACAATCAGCATCATCTTGGCAGCATTGCCTACTTCACCTGGGAGCAAGACAATACCATTGGGCATTCCTCCAGAAGAGATAGAGCAGCCTTGCTCCCCCATCCCACACAGTATTAACACTACTAGTCTCTTCATATCAAGCACTTGGCAGCTCTCCCTTCTTCTGAAAGACTTTAGAAAACGTACCCATTTCCCAAGCACTCAGAAGAAGGGAGAAATCATAGCAAAGTATGATTTAAAGTAAAAAAGCATCATGGATCGTCCAAAATGAGCCAGTATTCAAAAAAGAAAACTTAGGCTGGAGGCTACAAAAACAGCCAAGTTCCAGAGGAACAGGCCAGTCTCTCATACTGCCCAAGGAGACAAGAAACAGTAACACATATGCCTCGCAGACTCCTTGCTGGAATTCCCAGTCCTTGCACTGACTAACAAACTGCTCTCAGGCCTTTCATATTTCAATTACCTAGAAAAAAAGATGTCTTCCCCATCGCTTGGAAACAGCTGCTGCAGTCCTCATATAAACCCCTGTCGCCAGCTGCCAGGATCACAAGCATCCCATCATTAGATAGCTGCTGATTTCCTGAGACCGGTGCTTCCAAAAAGCGACCACCCCGGGACACTATCACCTGGAAAAAGAGCATCTCTGGTTAGCTGTGCATGAACAGCATGCATTGATGCAGAGTAGGCTGCACAGCAAGAACATTGTTTAGGGCATTCCTGTCCCCGAGGACAGAATTTTAAAGCAGAATAAAAAACTCAGACATATAAACAGGAAAGGAAAGTACTAACACGTGATGTGCTACATCCTGCAAAGGGTACTCAAGACTAAAAGTTGCTCTCACACTCCAGCAACACTTTCCTGCATCCTTCACTACTGTGCATGTTTTAAGCAGCTGAACTTACGTGCTTTTTCTGTGGCACCCTGTAATAGCCAAGAAACCAGTGCTGAAGTTATACATGTGATGCAGGAATCTCAGAAGATTGACTGTTATGATACTTTCCCTTTTCCCCAAAGAGGAAAGGCCTTTGACAGATTCTATGTCGTCTTCAGCCAGAGGTTTACTAATATGTGTGACTCTTCATTCTTCAAATTCATGTTACACACTACTGCACGACCAATATTTCTGCTTAAAACTTCACCAAAACTACCTCCCCTCACTTGCACAACAACACACTCTGCCTTTAGGGCAGATGAAAACAATCAAGATGCCAAAGAGGAAATCAAAGATACCACATCAGAAATAACCAGAACCCTTCTACAGAAATTGTCTCTGTGATATTTCTACAAAATGAAACATAAAGACATTCTTTTTCCCCCAGCAGAACATTTAAAATAAGAAAATTATGCATTTTATCAATTTCAGGGCAGTTACTAATCCAGACAGTGCCTTCTCCTCCAGTTTGCTACAGAACACCAATCTGGCTATAAGTACTTAAGGGATCAAAATTTGCGTGGCTGTTTACATTAGTGCCAGCTAACAGACCTGCCAAATCTACAGGCTTTGTTGTTACCACCAGGGAACATCTCATCCAACTTTGTCTGCTGGTCAACATTTGACAGCTTATTTTGTCTTACTTGCCTGTGACTTCAATGTCTCCTAAAAGAAGCCCAAAAATCTTCAGAAGTATCCTTATTACCAACAGCTTACTGCCTGAAGCAACAAGAACTGCAGTACTGCTGCTGAATCACAGGTGTTATAACTTCAGTTCAATGTGATTACCTGGGCCAGCTCTGTGACTGTATCTGCATCCACAGTGGACATATCCACGTAACACTTCCCTGGGCGAATACCCTGCAACACTCCACTCGGACCAAGCACCAGCTGTGGGGAACAGAAGAGCGGTAAAGCAATAGGGTGTCTGCAAAGAAACTCCAATCCTGCAGGACAGCAGTTCAAGTGAGCCTGGCACAGCAGCAGCAGACTCCTAGAGAGATTTCAAAGCCTATCCCCCAGGGATTATTTTTTAAATGTGTGATTTTTATTGGGACATTTATTTTTACATAGCTGCACGGCCCAGCATCTACAATGACCCAGGCCACCATGGTTAGTAGGCATCAGAACTGGCATTCAGTGACAGCATCTTGTAGTCTAGCTGGTGGAGGAAATATAAGAGCTAATCCTTACATCCTTTGCTGCTTTTGGATCTGATACACAGGCAAAGGTGATGTCACAGGTGGAGACAACTTCAGCGGGGGTTCTTCCCAGCCGTGCCCCCTCCTGGATGAACAAATCACACTGCAAAAGTCACAAATCCAAATGTAAGAAAAATAAAGTACAGAGCAAACGTATTCTCTAGCATTTTGCTGAAACAAACTCTGTGGTTGGACCCAACTCAAAAGGAGTCAGGCATACTAATTACATAGCAACTGGGTTGTTTTCTGTTGGTTTGTGTCCCCCCCCACACACGGGGCTCTTTTGCAGCTTTTCTGAAACTCCAAGTGAAGAACTTCACAAGAAACACACAGGAAAAAGAAAACACTTAGGTGAAATGATAAGAGATTGAAGGTTGTGGTTTTTGGAGGAGAGATGAGGGGAAAAAGCGCCTGGTAAAGAGCCACAGCAAAAGCTGTTACTGGACAGTAAACAGGAATACGCACAGCTGAGACTGACATGTTTTAGTGGGCTGCTGCTTCAAAATCTTAGCTCCTTCTTACCCCATTTCCCTCATACCATCTATGTTTTGCAGTTAAAAAAATATCTTTTAATTCCTTTTAACAAAGTAACCATTTGTTGGTATTCCACAATGTCATCTGAGTACCACATCTCACTCAGTTACCTCTTTTCCTCCTTCACTACAAAGGATAACACTGGCTAGAATGTTAAGTGTAATACCGGCTCCATTTTCACTTTGAATACACTGTAAAACCCTTCTCGTCCTGGTCTTCAGACACAGCAGGTTTTCAACAGAACCTTTTTAACCGCAACACGAACAGCACAATGGATGTGTAGATGAAGCTGTGGTCAAGCAGTGCATCTTACCACACCACTCCTAGGATCAACGCCCCAGCACTTGGTGTTTTTGTCCAGCTCCATGACACAATGACTTGGCTATTTACATCAGCAGTATCTCCGGAGGCACTTTACATCGCATTCCTCAACACATATACAAGGTTGTAATTTTTCTGGCAACTCTCATCTCATACAAAATGGCAATGGGGTGGGGACTGTTCACACAAGACTGACTGTACTGAGACAGACTACAGCTTCATCTAGTCAAAAGTGGCCACCAACAAGCACCTAGGAAATAATAACAGAACAAGGTGGCAAGCATATACTTGTGTTTCTTTGGCATCCTCTCCCAGGCACCACCGATTGGTGACTCCAGGCTTCCCTGAGCTAGAGGTGGTAACTACATGTTTAGAAAAAGTTAATTATCATCTGTACCTTAACCACATGCCTACCTTCTCAGCAGTTCGGTTCCAGACAGTGACAGTGTGACCCATCTTCAGTAAGTTGGACACAATGCCACTTCCCATCAGGCCAAGCCCGAGAAATCCTATCCTGAGGGGAAGAGATAAACATTAATGCAACAAAAAGCAATTGGCGGCAGCCTCTCATAGTCTTGGAAATGATGGAGACCAAACCTAGAGAATCACCAGCAAAAAAAATCCCAAAACCACAACAAAACCAAATGTGTTCCACTGTGGCCACAGCTAGAATGGACAGATACTGAGCTTTAAATACCATCTTGCTTTTATTTTGCTTACCAAGCATCCCTAAGTTTCCTGAAGAAAGTCTTTAGTCTGCTTCAGAAGACTATCTAAATATTAAACGTTTGGATTGTCTGGGTTTTTTGAGGTTGGGTTGGTTGGTTTTTAAATTGCTGCTCCTGTGCTTTCTGTTACCAGCCATTTAGAGATCAGCAGGTGCTTCTCTAATTAATCTTCTTATTTTTGAACTAAGTCACATGTACAATGACTTGCTTATATTATTGGATGATACACTACAATCTTTATTTTAATAAAGCCCAGCAAGGACCACTGAGCTAAGCATCACACACAGATCAAAGACCTAGTCTCTGCTCCACAGCTGCAATTTTGGACAGACACAGAAAGGAAGTAAGAGGCTAGTACAGGTTGCCATGAATGACAATACAATAGTCCCAGATACCAGCTGCCTTCCCCCATGCTTCCCCTTCCCCCCAAAGCTGGCAAGACTTTTGCTCCCCCTGCACCCTTCAAGAAAAAGATGATGTGCTAACAATTTCCATCCCTACAGTTACCTGCAACAGGAATTCCTTTGTGATCACTGCTGCAAAGATCCTTTTATACCTCATGCAGCTAGCTTCATACCAAACCCACAATTCTAGCAGGAGACTCTCAAGGGTTCAGTTACATGTCTGATGTAATTTTACGATGAATCTGCCTGGCAATCCCCCAATTAATTCTTCAGAATTAACCACACTACAGATGTGCTGTGGCTTTTGCAAGCCACCTGCACTCCCCCAGCTAGCCATGCTGCCTTTTGTTAGAGCAAACTAATTTAGACAGGTCAGAGCAAGTCACTATAGGCTCCTTACACAGCTCAAACAAGGTCCACCTATCTTCAAGTCTCCAAACAGAGGAGATAGCTCTTCTCTCCCAACCCACCTCTGAGCCACACTTTCCTGAAAGACTGTTTTACCTGAACAGCTTCATTGTTATTTTGGTTCCCCTGGAGTACAGTTGAGAACTGACATCCCATAAGAACGACCCCAACGGCAAACAGCAAGCTCTGGCCTGAACTCAATTTGAACAGAGCGGAAGTTAGAGTGAAACAGGAAGCTCAAGTTAGGCTTCTCTCACTCTAGAAAGGAGAAGGGGGACATTAGAAAAGACCAGAAAGCTCACGTGCTACACAGTAGAGCCCTTGTGCTGGGAGAACACACCTCCCTCTTCCTCTTGTCTTCTACATGCTCAGGAAAGCAACTAAATAACCCCCGTCAACTGCTAGGCACTACTGCAGAAAGATACTCTTATCTTTCTGCCTCACACAGCATTCAGAAATACTGCTGCTTAGTGTTCTGCAGTATGTGCTACAGGAAAAGGGCAACTGCAGAAAGGCTCCGAATTGCAAATGTATCCAGGCCAGACCTTATTCTGAGTTCTTCTACTGTACAGCCCCTGTTCGTTTTTAGCTGCCTCCCTCCCTCCCGCCCTGCCCCCCAAGATCAGAGTTTCACACAAGGACAGAGGAGATCTGTAGTTAAAGGGAGACGTTAGGTTTATTTATTCTCAGTGACAAGCTGGATAATGGCTGCATGTATGAGCTGGGAAGGAGAAAAAGGAAGGGAAATGGCTGAAGTGCGTTGGAGATCTTACTTTTTGTCTGTAGGCGTGATACTGCCATTGACTGCTGTGCTGTCTGCTGCCTGGATGGAGGTGGATCCTGTTTCCTGGGGGAGGGGGGGGTGGGGGGGCAGTGCAGGGGGAGAAGAGGGGGGGAAAAAAAAAAATAAAAATAGAGTGCACAGCTCTGGAGGAACTGCAAGCCCTCATGACAATAAGGAAAATCCATCAAACCCAAGATCTGCCTTACCTCTTCACAAACCTTCAGCTTCTTTGTGATGGCTTGATAGCAGACAGCTGGCTGTATGGAGAACACAAAGCATTCAGGGGAAGGACAGTGCTGCTTTGCTCTGCTGAGCAAACAGACCGTATCCTTCTTACATAGAAACAGGCAGTTTGCCCACTCACCACCATCTGCAAAGCAGGAGAACTCTCAGGTTTCCCACAATGGGAGAAAATAAAAAGAAAAACGTATTGCAACCCACTAAACAATTTTTTCCCACCCCGCCCCAGCAATTCAGCCTATCTTCTGATACAGATACTGCCAGCTCCCTTCTGTAGTTCATATGACAGGCTCCCCTAGAGGGAAGGATCCAGGGCATCCCTACTCTTACATTTGGCCCAGACAAAACAGAGATCTCTAAAGCCTGCCATAGAGTGCCTTGCCTCATATCTATGCTCGGTGCAAAACCTTTAGTAATTATGAGAAGGCACGTGGCTTTCAACAAATGTTAAGGTGAAGGCTGCTCCTTCCGAGCTTGTCTAGATTAAAACTGTTAGCTGCTCTTAATCCTTCTGGCCCTGCCCAAATCCTCAGCTAGATATAAATCCTTTTTCATTTAATTTGATCTTTCCTTTTCCTCCTGATGTTCACTACTGAAGATAAAATCCTGCAAGACTCTGACTCTCAGGAGATAAATTGGCTATATTTTACATGGAGCTTTTCTGGTCCTGGAAATTCTCCTGACATACTCAGTTAATTGACAAGTTCATCCAGATGAAGGAACTGGTAGGACAACCACCAGAGACAATCAAACAACAGGGTTTTTAAACAGAAACCCAGCTTTTCCTACCCCTCAATGTTCAGTCTACAGAATTTACTACAACAGATCTGTCAAATCCCAGTGCTAGACAATCTTTATTTAAACTATTCACTGTAGTCAATGCTAAATCATTCTAAACCTTAAGGTTAGGGAGTAATTGAACTACAAGATTGCATGTGAGAATCTAATTGCTGTTAGCTCCCAAAGAACAGAATTCCAGAGTTCTTGATATATACTCCTTGTACTTAGTCCCAGCAAAGGGGGAGATGCCAAGCTAGACAGAATAATCTTTTCTGCCAAATCCTCACCTTCTCTGTCTGGCTCAGCAGGAAGTGGTGAAAGTGTGGATCGCTGTCCTTCACAGGCTACAAAGAGACAAAGTTCAGGCTCAGAAACATTCCCAGAGTGTCACTGAGCAACCACAGCACAGTTCCCTCATTCTTCCCAAGCTGCATAAGAACAATAGCTTAAGGTGGAAAATATAAAATGCATCAGCTATATCAAGCAGCCTGTTTCAATTAAGCAGTTTATATTGTGTTTCATTCTTGAAACCAAAGCCATTCAAGCCAAATTCCTAATTTTTGGACATCTGTAGGAAAACCAAAGATTATGAGCAAGATTAACATGGCAGGAAGAGATCTCACATCCCACTTCTTCCTCTTCCCAAGGGAATGAAAACACGTATTTTCCAGCTTTCAAGGTACTCCTTAAAACAGCATTCTGGGAATTGGCTGGAGATTACACCTAGCACCACCACATGCTAGGCAAACTCATATTAACAGCAACAAGGACTGCAGGCCCAGGTATCTCACCTCCTCGATGCGAGGGAGATGCACTAGCCTAGAGTCACACTGCTCTTACTCTGCTTTACTGATCACTTATTTATGCACAAAAATGAAAGGTTTCCAAAAGCTGCTTATGAGGAAAGTCAAATGAAACCACCACATATGACAGTATCCAGACAGGGAGAGACTATCCACATCACCTCCTCCCATTTTGGAAAGCCAGTCCCAGAAATACTTTTGAAACAAGAAGTGCAAAAATGAGTGCAGCAAATTAAGTGTGAATCTGTAAATGGTTCCACCAGGACTGAAATCTTAGTTGCAAGCATACCTCTTAATTGCCCAGACATTGTCTAGCTTTGTTACACTACAGAACGACAGAAAGAGAACATCTTATTTTGTTCCTACAGAAGATAAATAAGATCTCACTATTTTACAGCCCAGACAAAAGGCTGTAGATTTGCTTTCACAAATTGCATTTCCTAGATTTTCCTAGATTGCATGCTTTGTAAAGTTTCTCACCTCACTGACGCTTGGTGGCCATTTAAATCCAGCCACTGTTCCAGTCATCACTCTCTTCACTGTACTTGATTCTGGAATTGTGAGGTCCTGAGAAGATAGAAGGAGGATCAGAAAGAGCTTACAACCTGGCTCAGTGGCTGGCCACAGCACATTGATTATATGAGTACACATACAGTTTTGAAAAGCATTAGAAATGCCTTCTATTTCACGTGCCTTTCCATGAAGCGTTCATATTTAAACACAGTGTATTATCAACACAGGTGAGGTGAAGAAAACACGAACTGCCAACAAGGGAATTCAACCCCAGTTATGGCTTCTGGAGACTCCATTCTTTACATATAAGAGGATCATTGCACTTGTGTCATCATGCAATGAGCAGAGAAGCAAATGGACACACCTGATCCAGCATCTTCCTCTGGTGGATGCAAAAAACCTAAACAAATTGGTGAAGAATATCTCCACAGTCAGAGATCTGAACTCTTCTCATACTCCCCTGTCATAAAAACAGTACCCTACCTGTTAACAGGAGAACCTTCAAAGCATGAGGCTGGCAGTCATATCTGCTCAAGTTTGCAGAATCCACAAGACAAACTGGTATGTGGACTGCCCCATGCACTCAACAGGCCTTGTTTTGTAATGTCACGATAATACTGAATGCATCGGGTTTTTTACTATTGAACAGCTTAAAATTTATCTTTCTTATTTCCCCAAGATATATATAGGTTAAAATAGCTCTTTATGCTATAGGTCATAGACATATAGGTCTTTATGCTATATGAAGAGAATGTGCAGGACTTCTGCATAGTGTGCGTTATCTTCCTGAAACAAGGGTTCAGAACTGGAATCACATTATCTCCCCTTCAAAATTACTTCCTGAAAACGCACCGATATACCTTAGTGTCCACACAGAACCACAAGAGAAGAGCACTGTTTGCAGAAAAGGTAAGAGCAAGAGTCATGGAGGTAACCCAGACTGACACAACTGTTTCATCTGTTAGCAGGGACAATTTAGACATCAGTCTCCAACCTTAAAGTGTCTAGGGAGAGCCCTGCACACTAAAATTCTCTCCTTAGAGACCATGCCACTGTTTCAACTGGTAAAGTGTGGATGAAATCTGCTCTGATACCTGTGAAGTCATGCTTGGTCCTTTGAAAATATTCATATAAGCTTAAAAATGGGAGTATGTGAATGATCATGTATGCCTTCAGAGCATTTCTAAACAGAGCACACCTCAGCAACAACTGGATTCTTGAATTTCATGCATCCTTATTACTTGGAAAGCCAGAACTTGGACTGTGACGGGGCAAAAAAACCCAAATCCAAGCAATGCAGTAATTCAGGGCAGCGTCATAAATGTTTTCCACTGTAGGGTTAAGAAACTGGGGAAATTATGAGAATCAGACAAGACGACAACAAGATTTTAAAAATATCTGCAGGCTGAAAAACAGTATTAAGGCAGTACTTTTATATTTTCATGGCAATTTCTTTAATTGTCAGTACATTACTTTCCAGAAGCTATAAGGCTACTTTCCTACATTAGCCTGCTTATTTTCATCATCTCTGGCCAGACACTTATCATGAAGCTGGTCACGTCTTTGTGATAAGCTGTTTAAACCCACTTTGCTTGCAATTTGCCAGTAAAATAATTTTTACTACCACAATTAACTCAAAGTGCTCTGATGCCCTGAGGTAGCTAATACAGCAAAACCTAAGCATGCAACGTGTCAGTACAATCCAAACTCTCCCAGTCATTAGTTTTGATCAATTTGGGAATTAATCTAGATCAAAGACAAAAGCATTTTGCAAGTGGAAAAAAGGTCCCGTGGCTTATTGTAACAGAGATACTTCAAGAGAAAACATCCTCGTAGCAAGACCCTTCGAAAGGTGAAAGTATGTTGCCGGTAAAGTGTTTTCCTGCATCAGTCAAGTCACAAGTTCTATAATTATTAGTAAGAATTCACAAATATGCATCCATTCCGCCCCTCCAACTCCCCCCCAAAAGGAGAAACTGATGGGCTCTGTTGTACAGCCTGATTTCACAGGAGCTGGCTCTAAAGCCAGTATTTCCTTCATAGCTAATGTCTGAAATGAATGGCTTCATTTTACTACATCAAGAAAGAGTCTGCTGTTCAACTGGTGAAAGCCAATCCATTCACAGTTTTGGAGATCAAAGACTACCATCTTGACTTGCATCCTGAAGTGCACTGAAAGCAAAGATTTTGAAACACAGCATAATGTGATCCCTTCGAAGCACAGGTGAGCAAGCAGGCTGCCACACGGTGTTATCATCTCCCAATGGTCTTCAGGTGTAGTCTCCGATGGAGCCTGTGCATTGCAATGATCCACTGAAATAATTACCCATTTGGAAAAGGATGATCTGGACCATAACAGTGAGTTCCACAATAAATAAAAAGGCTGCTACTCTAGATGAGGGTAAAACAAAGTACTGGTGGCTATTGTTGCTGCTACAACATCCAGAAATAACAGGGAAGTAATGGGGATAAAATAAGAATGGTCCAAGGGTGAACCTTTGTAAGGGAGGATGGAAATATATCCTACAGCACAGAAGATGAAATGAATACAATTAATTCTTCTGGTGGATTCCCCAGGCTACAAGAGTTTCTTCTTTAAGCCCTAACCCTTTTAAGAATACCCCACCCTCTGTAAGTACTGAGGGTGAAGCTGAGTGACTACTCATCTCTTAATCATACGAAGTAGATGAGATGGGAGAAGTCTGGAATCATATGAAGACCTGCATCTCTTCACTAAGCCTTTCTACACAAACTGAACTTGAGAGGTGGCAAGATGAAAGGTGGAGTCTCATGATACAGCTCTCAAAGCCCTCTCAAAGATATGACTAGAGCCACTCAAAATAACTAACTGGTAAAAATTACAGGAAGAATCAACGATATGCTTGCCAAAGGTGTCAAGCAGCCAAATGGTCTAAAAGCAGTAACATGGAACAGCTTTAAAAAAAAAAAAACCTGATACTGAACTGACTTTTCCTACTGGCCTGTTAGTCAAGGTGCCAGTCAACCCTAAAGTCCATCTGCAAAGTCCACAGGGCACTGGCGGACATGCACAACACAAACCTTCTCATCCTTGGGTGGACGCCCCCGCTTTCGGGGGCTCTGATCCTGGGCTCTTTTCAAAGGTGATTTTGATCCTCTCTCTGACGATACAGAAGAGACCCTCTTTTTTCCTTCCCCTGTGCCCTTCTTCAACTTCCCTTCAGACAAACTGGCATTGCGTTTCTCTTCACCAGCAGATTGCTTGCCTCTTTCTTCACTGGAATTACGCCGATTCTTCTCTTCATTGGAGTTATGGGAAGACGCCTGAGAGATTACAGAATAGAAGATGGTAAGGAAAGAAGAGAAGAGCTGGGATGATTTTCATGCAAAACCAAGGATGTGAAGGACCCTGTGCTGATTACTATCAAGCAAAACAACAGCACAGTAATTTGAAAACTATGTATTTGTTAGCCCTTTGAAGTCGGTGAGTGAAGTTCCTTGTTAGTTCTCCTGCAAAAACACATCAGTTTAAGTAAGCGAGTAACAGAACAGGCCACGTGAAGACTTGCTGGGAGCACGTGCACACGTATGCACTTCTAATACACTAAAGACAAGATTAGTAGATATGAAATTCTAGCCCAAGACTTAAGACTGATTTATCAAACCATTGTAAGCAGATCAATTAGCCTCTTCAGTTTCTTCATCAGTTTAACAACAACTTTTTTCCCACCAATCAAGACTGAATGGGGAGGAAGAGATGACAGGGGAAAAAAACACCCAAAAAAATAACCAACAACAAAGGAATGAAAACATCCCCCCCGCCCCACCCCAACCTGCCAGAGGCAACAAACTCCTTTCACATAAAAATGAGTCTGATCATCATTCATGCTAAGACTTGTTTTGATGCACACAGTAAAAAAGAACCCACTCACCTGGTCCTTGCCTTTGGTTTTTCTAAGAAACTCCTCTACAGCATCCACAGCTTGCTGGAAGCGCTTACCCTTGTTAATCTTTATCATTTCCTCTTTGTGAGGGTGATAAGGCTTCAGCTGCTCCACTTTGATCCAAGCACTAGAAACAAGTAAACAACAAAAGTTATTTATATTCTCCAAACAGCAATTTTCTCCCTTTTAGAAACACACAGATACACTTTTTTCCCCAGAGCAACTGATGATAGCAGCCCAAACTCACTTGCTTTCTACAACCCGAAGGGCTGTGTGATTTCTGCATTCACTGAAAACTTTCTTCTGGCACTTTTTCTTGGTTTCTCTCTCAAGTTTTATATACTCTTATGCTAGCAGTGCTCCACCCTAAGCATTATTCACATTCTCTATCAGGAAGACAGCTTTTGGATGTGATCATAGGTACTCGTCTAGCACAAAGGCAGTCTAGTGACTGCTCCTGTATCACCAGGAGGAACACCTATAATCATGTGCCTCCACACAAGGTAGCCAATAATATAAATCTGCTGGAGAGGTGGTTTAAAGTGGAGGCCACATAACAATTCTAAGCCATCAATCCCTTGTTCAAACATACTGTGCACATACAAGTGTCTGCAAAAACTGGAGACCAAACCCCAAAATTACTTATCTCACAACAGAGCTGATCACGAAAACCGTGAATACAAACACCACAGCTCATTGCTGAACATTTCTGATGTATCTTGATATTCTGCATGAAAACAACATTTTCATTTTTGAGGAAAAAGAACCACTTTCTTCACCATTGGTACTTCAATATAAACTAGTACAGTAGCAGAGTATTAACCTTACTGCAGTCCTATGAGGAAACTCAAATTACTTCCCAGTTTCCACTGCTGCTAAATAGGACTTCCTGACGTTTACCAAATGGCTAAGTGGTCAAGTAGTGCGACAACTCCACCTTCCTTCAGGTTGACAAGCTCTTCTACCACTCCTTCACTGCAGCTTAAGGAAATGCCTTTGCTTTCAACACTCCCTGTGGCTCTTGCAGAAATTAGACTACCTTCCCCTCTCCGGGAAGGGAGATTACACTACCTTCCTCTCTCCAGCCCATGCTTATCAGCCATTGTTACAATGCTACTTCCATCCTACTGAAAATAGACCTGAATTAAATTTCAGACAAGCTTTGCCTGAGCTAGGATGCCCAACAGTGCTTCTTACCATAGAGCAGCCCAACACACGGTAAAAACCAGACAAGCTGATTTTCTCTGGTTCCAAAACATCTCTGTGTTACAAACATTGACTGGACATTATATATAGGTTTTAAAATGTTGTCCAGTGCAGTCTAGCTCCTGCAAGCAGATGAAATGGTTTAACAGCTGCCTTTTCAGACACTGTAAGCATCGTGTCATACAGCTAAACTGAAAAAGGTGAAAAGAATAATAACAATAACGCTTTGCTGGATCTTGCTTGTCCTCTCTTCATGAGGCAGTAAAGCCCAGTAAACTCTTCAATAAAAACATCACGGAGATCTTTCTCTTCACTGGCATTAGCCATTGTTTGTAGTCAGCAATCAACTTTTTGGGTTCCATTTGGAGAGATGAGGCCTCCTGCTAGAACTGACTGCAAAAAAGGCTAGCATTCTTTCCACACTGCCAGTATAGCCCACACCATGATTCCACCATAGCCTGGAAGCAGAACCCAGTACTGTTTTGCACACAAAGCTGAATCCTTTTGCTTAGTTTACATCTTCTTTGTAATAACTGACTTAATGTAATATAACAAGTCAAACCGTTACTTTCAGACTAGAGCCTGCTGTCCAGCAGTTATTCAGAGAATCCCTCCAAGGTGCGCAGACATTATAGTGAAACATACCTTAAAATTCTCTTATACTGTAAAGCTCTTCTGTGTGGCACTCAGTGACAAAGCATCCATAGGTACTACACAACACCAGCCCATAAGAGACCTTTCCATTACATATATAAAAGAAACAAAATTTTGGAGTACATTATAATAAAGCGTGTTAAATGTTCTTGCCAGATTTGAATTTCTAAATATTTTTTTTTTTCTATCAAGGCATTCCCTTAGGTTTCTGCACATCCTATCCCTCCTCACTGCACATGCTCCTTAGCTTCCTTTCTCATTACTTTTCCTTTGGTATGGAGAAAGCCTGAAGAACAGTTTTCTGGCTCCTGGCTTTGAATCTGATCCCCCAGGACAAAGAGCTAGATATCTCAGAGACAAACTAGTAAGTGAAAAACAGTCTTAAATGCTGCCTCAGGGTGAATAAATAATAATAAAAAACTAATGCTCTTTTCCTTTCCAGTTTATTCTTTGTGTGTCACCTACCTCAACAATCTTCTGTAAGATACAAACATGTCTTTTGACACCCAATGTCTGTGAATCATTTGCATGCATTATTTCAAATGCTTAAAACCAAAATCATTCATGTTTATACACAAGATCTCTCTCTGTTAAGCAATAACCTCAAAGCCAATGTAGGCTAATATTTAGATAAGAGGTCTCTGGGATACAATGTATAAGAGGTACTACAATTTCTTTCCCGACTCAGCAATGAATGCCCTAAAAAAGCATTATTGATATTACATTACTGAAGATGTCATATTTAAGATGAATTTGTATTCATATTTCTGCACAGAGTCATCTGGTATTGAGTCATCTGGTATTTGTAAAGAATGAGCTAAATGGAAAATTAAAAGACACAAAACAGCTACATGTTAGTAATGGGTTTCTCTGCTCATTTCTCCATACCCTTCCTCATCCCCTCCAAAATATTATCATAAAACCACTACTCATATAAAATCCAAGTTATATTCATGAACAACAATCAAAATTTAGAATGCTTGTAAAGCAGAGGCAAGTATAAATGAATGTGACCTGGAGCTGCATGGAGAACAGCAGCACAGAAGAGATGCAAGCAGAGATACCAGATTCAAATCCACGAAACGAGCTTAGCACAGGCAAGGAGACTGTAAACCCCCCAATGTCCTAGCCACTCTCTTCCAGCCTAAATATATCAATTCCTGATGATAAACTGGTGAAATAAAAGTGGAGAATATCCACAAATGCTCAGTTTTTCCATCCCTAACTGTAAGGCTTGCAAAACAGTGGCACTGTTATCTCTGAATTTCTATTACTTACCACATATATATACTCATATATACTTACTACAGTCTGGGAAAAATCTCATAAACTTTTACACTGTAGCAGTTTAGATGCCCACTCTAAATGTTAACACAACCAATTTCGAAAGTCAAAATAAAATTGATTGGTTATTTACAAGCCCAGTGTCTGTGAGCACACAACACAGAAATAAAGATGGGTTTCCTGCTGTTGAAAGGGAACGTCCCAATTTTCATCAGTAAACCAACTCAAATATCTGAACTCCGGAATCTGGTACGTAAACTTCGTAATGGAAAAAAACCTCAAACATAAATGACTACACTAAATTAGAATAAACGTCTGTCCATGCAGCTGAAAGGAGGGGATACTAAGTAAAAGAAAACAAACGGCAGGGCAATGCTGAAAGAAATTCTAAGTATTAGATTTTTCAAATTTGTGCAACAAAATTTTCCAGAGTACTTACGCATCCAAAGATACCAGTAAGAAGTGCAAAAGTTTTGACTGCAGTAATTTTCAGCTATGGCACTCTGCCTGTAGAGATGTCTTAACATCATTCCAGCTGGCTCTGCTATACAGCAGTCTGGCAACAGTAACACAGCTCCGCATGGGATAATTTGCCTAACAGAGACACAGCATCCACGTAAGCTAACCCTCTCTGTCAGTTCAGCCATACCCTCTGGCTCCTGAGATTGCCAAAGATTTCAAAGTCCAACACCTGGCAAACTTTAAGCAAGTGTTTTCTGATGTCAGGACCTGAAAGCATGTTTTAGAAAGACTATATCCAGCAATTTCTCTCTCCTTGAAAAGCAGGGAGAACAGTGGCAGAAGGGCAGGTGTTTGCACCCCAGCAGGATATGGAGGATGGGAAGGCAACAAGCACGGTGTTAAAAATCACTGTGCCTGATGGAAATAGGCTGCAGATTATTATACTTATCTTGGATTGCAAGCTTCCTCCATTTTTTCCTTAATACATCAAGTCAGGAAGTGCCCCTTGACCCAACCACATTTAGTGAGACTATTTAGTTTTGTACTGATGCTTCAAAAAGGTACTACGAGTAAGAACAGAGTGCTCCAGCTTCCTATTAAGACTTTTGATACACATAACTTGCAAGACCATTTGGCTATTACAGATTATCTAAGGGGGGAAGAGGGTGGGATGGGAGGTAAATGTGCGTGTGTGTGTACACCACACATATCTGATGACTGCAGGACTCTCCCTAGTATTTCTATGAAGCATAGTAGAACCTTCAAAGCAATGATTATTTCTTTCTTTCTTTTAGTTTTGGCAATGTCATAATGAATTCCTAAGCAGGACATGAGATGCAAGAGTATTTTGAACCAGATGAAGCACACCAAGACAGACCTGCAGGCTACAGGTCTGCCAGTCTGTTAGTTCTAACTACTACAAGCAATAAATGCACATATATAGCAATGTCTAAGTTCTTACATTGCAGTACTTGACTACTGGAATGATCTACAAAGATTTCCTAGGACTAGACTGTAGCTTGGGAAATAAATGGGGATCTTAAAAACTATCTGAAAAGCACAGTTAGAAACATAGTTAAGAGGTTAAAATTCCACTTCTATTTAGAAAGACTAAATCAAAATTGTTTATGTATAACTGGATGTTGTCACATGCTTGCCAGGTCTATGGGCAGGAAACATCAACTCTTCTTGTTTTTAGATTAAAGATCCTTTTAACGTGACTTAGTTTGAGAAGAGACACTTGGGGAAAAAAACCCAAACCTCCCAGGCAGACTAGAAAAAGTCTCCCTATCAATTTGGAGAACAAGTTAATAACAAACATTACGTGAGTATGTGCATCACAATTCAATCAATTAGAAATGGACATGGATATTATATTACTACTATGAACATCAAGGTGGCTTTCACTGTGGTAAGGCACAGGTGTAGTTCACAGTTTAAACAAATGAGCAAATTCTTCTTCCATGGGTAGAGAATCCTTATCTTCCAGAAAGCTCTAACTAACTAGTTAGACTAACTTCACCAACACAATAAACATAACGAGCACAGAGCTCAGTAGAAACTTGATCAAAACATCTTAAGAGCACAGTCTGAATATACCCATGCTCTCACTTTTATGTTTTTGGCCAAAACTACTTACAGCCTTTCAGTTAATGTATTTCCTTAGTCACTGCAGCATTGCTCTGGGCCAGTAAGTATTAGTACTCAGTTCACAGATAAAGAAAAATGCATTTTCTTCTGTGCTGCATCCTAAGCTATTCAGGATTTCACAAATAAGCAAAACTTACCTATACACCACACCAAAACCACTTCCAAACTCATCAGTATGGTTTTGTTTGCCCCTCCACTGCGCTCAGATGCACGCACACCAGTTCTCACTTCTAAGCAGCTTTCTCCTTAATCTTTGATATGGCAAACTGGAGCCATGTAAGTCAGGAGGAAACAATTTTTACCTAGCCTGAAGCTGTGGCATTTCTGGCCACAGCAGTCACCTGGGAATACTCAGAAGAAAACAAGACTATAAAGTCTGAGACTGCTTACCCATTGACAAACTGGCTGGCAACCACGCTCAGAGGTTTGTGAGAGGGATTCTACCCAGCAACTAGCATCACCTTCACCTTACCCACACTGAACAACAGGTAAATAGCTTAGGGCAATGGAGCTAGGGAATGGTCTGGAGCACATCTTATGAGGAGCAGCTGAGGGAACTGAGGTTTAGTCTGGAGAAAGGAGGCTCAGGGGATTGCTCTCTACAACTACCTGAAAGCAGGTTGTAGCGAGGTGGGGGTCAGTCTTGTCTCCCAAGTAACGAGTGACAGGGTAAGAGGAAACAGCCTCAAGTTCCTCCAGGGGAGGTTCAGATTGGGTATTAGGAAACATTTCTTCGTCACAAGGGTGGTCAGGTATCAGAACAGGCTGCCCAGGGAGGTGGCGGATTCACCATTGCTGCAAGTGCTTAAAAAAATGTATAGATGTGGTGCTTAGGGACACGGTTTAGTGGTGGACTTAGCAGTCCTGGGTTAACGGTTGGACTTGATGATCTCAATGGTCTTTTCCAACCTAAACAATTATATGATTCTATATCCAGATCCTCACCTGCTAAACCTTGACACAGTAAGGCAATAATAAAAGAGCTGTAAAAATGGATCAGTGGTATAGTAACGTCACCTTACAAACCTGAAAGTGGCAGAATGAGCGCGGTGCTAGGAAACAGACACAAGGTACACTAGAACGTCAGTATGAGCAAATGTACCCATCACACCACAGACTACAGTCAGTGATGGAACTTTGCATCCTCCTGTTCCTCATGCTGTTCATTATGTAGAGTACTGACATTTTGTTTAGCCAGCTACGTATTTCCACTTACTGTTTATACATACCTAGAAAAATCTACCTGCAAAACACATTAGTTTACTTGCATAAAATAAGTAAAGGGATTGTCTCTTCATGCTCACATTTTAAGTGAATTAATTTAAATTTTTCCTGATTTGGTTCATTGATTATGTTCAAAGATAAAGATTTTCTCAAGCAGCACACTGCTTAGAACACCAGAGTTCTAACCACCACACTCTTTTTATTCCAAGTCAGGACAGAACAGGCACAACGAGCTTCTCTCTCGTCTATCAGTATTATTTTAAAAGAAGAACAAAGGGAGCGGTATTTATTTCTCTTTAATTTTCGGGTAGGATATGTCAGTTAAAGCAAGCAAATGTCTAAATCATGATTATCTAGCAGGAAATGATTAAATAACATAAGCTAGAGACGGGGCGGGGAGGGAAGACAAGACAACAACCACACTACCTTACAGTGCCAGACGACTGGATTTTCCCTAGCCAGAGCTCTAGAATTGTGTAATAAATCCTGATTATTTTGCAGCTCTGAACTCTTCATTTGCAATCATGCTGCTAATCTCAGCTACAGTACTCCAGACACATGACCACTTTTTTCAAACTTGTCTTAATACAAAATGTCTCTGTATTTGATTCAGTAATGTGAAATACAAGAATCAAGAACAATCAGGATAGGAATAGTCAATCTCAAATTCAGAACTTGATTAGATCAAATAGCAGTGTTTAACAATGCTACCACCAAAAAAACACTCTGCCTCAAATCAACTTTCACCTGCCTTACATTACTAGAGATCCAACAAATGTTCCTGTTAGCATGCAGCGTTCACTTCTACTCCATCAAGTTTAGAGCACAGTTCTTAAATGGAAAATGATTTTTAAATGTTGAGCAAAAGTAATTTAGCAGTCAAAAAAAATTTCCTTAAGAAACATCCATTAAATGGTCTCAGTGCTTGTTACCTTTTTTCCAAAAAGTAAAGAGCTTTCTAGTCTTCCGCAGATGTTTGTAATTTTCTCCCTTACTGCATGACTTAATGCAAAATAACATAAAATAAAGGGAAAAACTGAAAAATTAGCAAAATAATTTTCAGTTTCATGAAATACCCAAATTCTCAGGGTTTTGGTGTTCCTGACTCCCCTTCCCCCAGTTTGTAAGTATCTAAGACAATTACGATTTTCTATGCCTGTTTAGAATCAGTAACTTCTGCTTTCAAAAGGTAGTCTGCAACAGCTTTGGCTTTTTTATACTGTAAAGCCTTCCCAAAGCACAGCAATAATGTTTTCAGTCACCAGGTATGACAGTATTGTTTTACGAATGGCAAGCGTATAGCTGTTTTATTCTTCTGGCAGAAAAACAAATGCATACCTTCAGCTTTACCCTTCTTATACATGACTACATGCTAAAATCTAAGCCAGTCATATCACACCAACTCCCCGAAAAATGGCAAGCTACCAAGAACTTTCCTTCACAGAGGCAACTAAAATCGTAACATGACTGAGTACATAAGTCTCTACAGTCTTCACACACCAACACGAGTGGCTACAGCATCAATAATAGTTAATTTTTTTGGTGTAGATCAAAGACAATCCTTTGCAAAGCTACACTGCACTGTGTGAGTAAATATTTCTTCCACAAAATACACGTATTATATGGCACAGTATTTTCACCAGATGAAAACAAGCAGGTACATACTGATCTTCTGTTCCAAAAAACTTCACAAAGAAGCACTTTTTTCCACGAGGTTTCTTCAGATCTTTAGGTGGATTAACAATCTGAAGGTGATTAGAAGTAAAAGTTAAAAAGCACATAATGAAAATTGATACTCTGATTTTACTGTCAGATTTATTTGTATTGTATTGTAGATTTATTTCTTTTTCTTAATCTGACTAGGAAGAGAACTTGAATCTGTTCTAAGTCTTTTCAGTAAATATGTAACCCATGTATTTCCTTAGATATGGGTATGCTGCAGCTGAGTGGAAAAGTACCCAAACTCCACTTGATACATCACTACATTCTTAGTGAGGTTTTCTTCTCCCTATGCCCAACAGATAAACTAGCAATCTTTTTTAAAAATTAAGAAGTCAAATGGCATTAATAAAAGTTTGTTCCACTTAGGTGACTTTTAGAAGTTACATTTAAAACTTTGTCTTTACTCCCAGAACACACTGCTTATAAAGTTTAAAATATTAGCAAAGAGGAAAAAGCTGTCATTCAGTTACACAGGTGACATCTGAAAGACTGGAGGGGAGCCTGGAGTTAACTTGACCCAATAACCAAACATTTATTATCGTCAGCCACACTGACAACACTGTTCTCTGCCGCATGCTGTTACCTCAGCATGCCTAGTCCTCTCACCTACACCAAAAATAAAAACAAAATTCTTTCAGAGAAGTAGAAACAATAAGGGCACATATAATCCACTTTTTAAAATCTTTTTGGCCTTTCAGCAGAAGTAACCCCAACCAAACCAGAAGAGAACTATGTCCTACCCCCAGGAATTATTACTCTAAAAACACAGTTCTAAAACAGTATCCTGCGAAGTCAGGCTCTTTATTTCTATTATTTAACACAGTGCATTTAATCGATTTATTATGGGAGGAAAGAAACCTGTCTTGCAGAAAGTGACAGGGATTAAGTAACTACATCTGGAAAACCCAATCAGTTGCAGAGCTGGATGAACTTCTCTCTGTTGCTTCTCATTCCACCTGAACTAACAGCTGTTAGTGACAGGCTGAACTTCTAGATCAAATAAAGCCCTAAGCTGGATCACAGTTTCAATTTGTGGGGTCTACATTTTAAAAATCAAACAAAATATCCCATATTAATCTTCAACTGATATGCTTTCAGGCAAAGCTTTCTCTGTATAGAAGGGAAGAGCAAAACCAAAACAAACAAACAAACTAAAAAAACAAAACAAAACACAACCTAGGAGAGCACCAATAAATAAAAAAAACACCCAGACCAAACCACCACAAACAACCAAACCTCACCTTTCCTGGCCATGGAGGATACCGGCCCAGCTTCCCCCTGGAGGAAAAAAAAAAAAAAAGTATTAGGCACTAGAACCAGAGAAAAAAACAACTATCTCATGTCTACCTTTTTGCATTACATCATATTTTTCGTATTAAGAGAGTCACAGTTTACAGTGACCTACTGTGAAAGGCAAGGTGTGCAGCTGACACAGAAACATTGTATTGTTAGATACTGGCACCTAAACTAAGCCTCTAAACAGTCTGCATGAACTCGCTGGACTACCAGAATTTAAGTGAACTGAACAGCAGCAGCATAGCTGTCACCTGGAAGATACAGTGTTTATTACTCTTACAAGACTGGATACTCCCTCACAAGGAACTGAAAAAATTCTTGATGCAGGCAATCAAACCAAAGTTCAGATCAGTAACTTATATCCATCCAGACAGAACAATCTAGTGAGCAGAGCAGCCACCGATCTCCAGCTCAGAGAGCTGAGACTCTTAGCTGTTCTCACAGGAAAGCATTAATGGCAGGGCCCCCTGAACAGGTGTTCCATTATCACTTTCTTCAGGTGCTCGCCACCACAGTAAGACGTGCTAAAGATACAAAAGAGCCACAAAAAAAGGCAGAAAGGTTTACTTCCTACATTTGCAAATGTTTCCATTATGAAAACTACACAACGCTATTTCTTCACAGAGGAGGAAGAGACATCAGTCTCAGCCCTCAGCATGGTGGCTTTCTCGTTATCTTTCCCCTGTCACTCAGGCTGCAACACTCTCACAAACCCTTATCAGTCATTGTCTGGCAAGAGACTTGCAAAGAACCTGCGGAGCCCGCCAGCTCCTGAACCAAAAACTCTCAACAAGTGGCACTGCAGCCCTTCCTGGGACAGCAACACTACACAGACTGATGTAGTAGTGATGGTCATGCAGGAACACTGCAAAGAGCTGTTACTGTGATTGTGTCTCATATTCACTGCTTCCACTCCTATACTGAACAAGACATTCACTAAAGCCTTTCATATGTTACTGTCTTATTGTTACAGTTCTTCTGTGACGGCTCTAGGGATAGTGCCTGCCTAGGTTGTCATGTACAAAACTAAAGCAGGATAATCTGCATTCCAACACTGACAGCCATGCACTCCCCAAACCCTCATTTGAAAAAAAAAAAGAAGAAAAGTTTGCTAAAAAGAACCAATTTTGACTTCACTATATAAATTAGACAACTTTACAGCACTGTCAATTTTTCAGGTGAGAAACTGCAGTTGTCACAGCCTAGAGTACATGCTTCTTTTTATCTGGGATATAAATATAAGTGCATGCACTTGCGTATTGGGGATTACCTATTTCTTGCAGGCCCTAGCCTATTAAGTACAGCAGAGCCTATGCACTTAAAAACCAGCACTTACAGGGCTCGGTGGAATCCCCACAGTTCTCCTGATCAGGAAGCACAAAATCACAGCTCTCTGACTATTCGAGGGTAAAACTGGAGTGAGAAGGGGAAATGGCTTCTGTGGGCTTCAACAGAGCTATCCTAACCTGCAAAAAAATACTTTTCCCGGATTGTTGTGTTGCTTTATTAAAGCACTGCCAAGAGACGGTATCGTTGTCTCCCTCAACACCTACTAACTTATTTATGTCCCTTCTCACCTCCCTTGGGTGAAGACCGTATTTCCAACCGCAACGACTGCTCCCCTGTCCCGCTCCATCTTACACAGGTTCTTTTACGGGCCGCCTCCGGTGCCGGCCCGGCGCGGCCTTCGGGGAGCCTCCCTCCGCCCCGTGAGAGGGCGAGGGGGGGAACCCTGACCTGAAGTGCCCCCCCCCATTTTTAGGGCGGTTTCAGTGTTTCTGGTTGAAAGGGCAGAGCAGCGCGGTGCTGCCTCCCGCGGGCGAGGTCCCTGTCAGCGTCCCTACGCGGCCTTGGCCCGACCGAACCCGCGTTTCCTGAACAAAGGGGCTTTTTGGACCAAAACTGTGTGAGATCCTCTGTAAAAGGGGGAAAGCCCCAATCAAATACACTTTTTTAAGTAAGAGGGACGGTTAGTTGGGCCTGCTGTGGCTGTGAGGAGGCGCACACCGCTGCAGGTTGTGTGCCATGGCGCTCCCCGGGGCCAGCGCCATTCCCTGTGGCTGCAGGGACACACCATGTCCCTCCGCCAGCCCCAGGCCGGCCACCCCGCGTCTCCAGGGGCTGGGGGTTAACTGGGGCCTGGGAGGCAGTACAGAGGACAAACCGCCGGCCTGGGCACGATACCAAGGGCCAGGGCTCCTGCCAAACCTGCCACAGCCTGGGCCCCTTCCCCTGCGGGGTGCTGGGGGTGCGGAGGGAAAACGCCGTGAATGTGGGAAGATACAGGTGAAAGGGAGGCAGGTGCCTGCACCGCAAGAAGGGCACGCTCCACGCTCAGGATGGTTTGCAGAGATGCAAGTTTACATCTTCCAGAAAAGCTTCAGGTGCTGTGGGCTGTCTGGCCCAGCCTGTGCTGACGCCAGGTTACCAGACCGGGTGTATGAAAGCTGGTGGGGTTACGTGTTGTAGATTAAACTGCAAATACTAAATTTATATTTAGTTATTGTGTGATATTGAAATAATTTTGTAGCCTGTTCTGCATCTGCAAGAAGAAACAACCAGGCACTGCAGGATAAAAGCCTTTGCATCGAGCAAAGCAAGCAGTACAAAAGCAACACAGAGCATCAAAATCCCACAAGACATGTTCTTTTGCACTGCTGTTTGAAGGCAAATTAAGCATCTCCGTCGTGAAATCAAACCTGATTGAAGCATGCAGTTCCCACTGCCAGGTGCCGGAGGAGCACACATATGCAGCTCGAGTAATGAGGTGTGCAGGGTGGGGCCCTGGCATCCCCACACATAGGTGTCACCGATGCATGAGGTGATCTCTTGATAAAATTCTGCAGATAAGAAGTACCACATGCTCACAATAAAACAATCTGTAGATGCAAACAGTGCTTCAGGAAGGCAGGTTCTTTGCACCTGTGTGTTTCCTGCAGTGGCTGCAGGATGAGGGCTGTTGGATAATACAGGATATTTTCTCTTGAGAGGCTTTGGAGAAGTAATAAATAATTATGGATAAGAAACTAACTAAAAAAAAAAAAAAAAAAAAGAGAGAAGGCCAAGCACCCTCTACCTCCTCCAGGACAAGGAGATCTGACGGGCAAAGGTGACAGGAAGATTCAATGCAGCAGAGCTTTATGTTCCAGGTTGGTTTAGCTTTTGCTTTTGGGGGTAAAAAAACCCAGTGTAAAACAACACAACAATCCCCAAACTTACAAATGGTTATACATTCATCTTAAGTGGTCATGAAATATTAGCACTGGTGGATTGGAGTTGTGAGGAGTGAAGAAAGTGCTTAAAATTCTGGCTATTCTTTTCCAGTTTGTTTACCACATGCAGATCGCTCTGCTATTGCCTTAAGCCAAAATGGCAAAAGCAACAGCAGTCCAGCACATAAGCCTCCAGCTAAGCTGCTCACCAATACAAAAAAATGAACAAAAGCTGTGCAAACATGCCTTGTTTCAACTCCAGCAATGGGTTGAAGTTGTGATGTGTTAACCTAAAATACTACAACGTTGCATGTGTGCTTACAACTCCAGACCTTGGGATGCCTGAGCTAACGGTTTGGGCTTGATTGATTTCTGGTGTTGAACTACATGCAGCTCCAGAAGGATTTGTGCTATTTCTAAAGGGCAAGTTGTCATTACACAAATTTTGCTGTGCTTTTCTGGATGCCAGACAAATGGCCATCTTCCAGATGCAGCTGGCACTAATCTGGGGTTGTTTTACAGCATGACCCCGGTTTATCACTGCAGCAAGCACACAGCAGTTTCTGCTCTTATTTGCGCTGCCCTTTCCCTCTCCATGAACTACGAACCATCACGAGCTATTGCAAAGCCAGGTCCAGGGTTGGCCTAAGGCAGACATCAGAGTGGACAGGTACTATCACTGCTGTTCAGAGACCAAGAAACTCCTTCTGACAAGAGTGGTTTGTTATCTAGTGGCCTTGTTCCCCTTAGTGTCCACCTACCCCTCCTCTATCCATCGTTTTTAGGAACTTCCAGAGACTCATGTGTAACTCAGCCTTTGGATGCTTCAGCCAGAGAGAGCACTGATGCGCCACCGAACAGCTACGGCAGTCACTGCTGTCTAGGTAGCCCACTTTACTTTCTCTTTCACACTCAGGTGAATCTGATCTGGCACCTTCCAAATTACGGGCCAGTGGTTCAGGATATCCACCGAATATCCCAAAGAATATCCCAAGATCAAAGGCTTCTTTCAGATGGAAACAGGTAGTTCAGTATGCTACAGCGTACCTCTGTTACACAATTTTAAATTACAGGGGAAAAAGAGAAAAACTCAAAATAAACCCCAGACATAAGGAAATTTTTACAGGCAATTTATGAGCAAGGAAGGCAGCTTGATTATTTCAACAAGCTGCCTAACCTGCCCTGCTACCCTTCCAAACCTGCTGGCGTTGGTGGTGTTGCATGATGTGTAGCAGTGTGAACAGAAGCATCACTACTGGGTGGGGGGGGAAGAAGCGATAGCAATTAAATAGAAGTGGACACCATCATGATCCTAGTGTCCTGCCCTGACACTCATAGCTTCTGCGCCACCTGCCATCCCATTCTCCAGAGCTGGGGCAGCAATACTGACAGGTACACCTGCTCCCTTCGACAGCAGGGAAGAAGGATTCAGAAGGAATTCCTTCCTCCTGTTCTCAGGCAAAGTGTCAGAGGAGCACTGCCCACATGCTGATATGCTTGCACAGTACCAAACACCATAAAGTGCCCTGTTCTCAGCTCATCTGCTGGCTGTATATGTGAAAATATTTTTATCATCAAGCTTGCCAGAGGACCTAAACAGAGGACCATGACTTCACTGAGGATCACAAACCTATGCAGAGAGAAGACAATTTTATCCAAAATGGAACTGAAAAGACCTGGACTAGGCAGGAAAGCAGGGCTACTGATAAAGCAGGCTTCTGAAGAAGTCTTATTCATTGTCTGACCCTCAGCTTAATGCAGCTGATTCCTTCTCCTGTTTGAAAACAGGATGCATGTTTTAGTTGTAGAGTAACACCTATGATATCAAGTTATAGAAATAGCTTCCACAGCTGCCTCGTTCAGGAATTTCACTGTCGCAAGAGAATGTTTCTGCAGGATGACAGATGCAGTAGATAATGCCTTGTCTTAAACTTAGAATACATCACCTTCTCTGTCCAACTGCTGCTCAGTGCTGTTGTAGAGCAGTGTCCAGGAAACAAAAAGCCAGATGCACATTTAAAATTGTAAAAAAAATTACCAGTCTGGAGACAAACTTTACCAGCATTTTGTACTTGAAATACATTGAGCATGGTGAGCATTGTTCAGTTATTTCAGTCAGTTTGGGCTCCTATCCAGTACTTTTAAAAAAACCCCATAGCTAACGTGCAGCATGATGGGATAGTCTTTGGCAAGGGACATCCAGGCAGTTAATTTAACTGTCACATTGGTGTCTTGTAATGGTACAGTTTTAGAGCCTGGCTCACCGCAAGCAACTGGACACCACTCAGAAGGAAGGCCATTTCAGGACTTTGTTGAAGAACTTACTGAGCCTGGAGGACTAACAAAGTCAGCAACAGTTGAAACAAGGTTACCAAAATGGCCTGAAGTCCTTTTTATTTTTCTTGGCGAACGCGAAGGATCTGTTAACGGAAATATCACTTCTGTAAAATGTTTTTAGACTTAAAAGACACTTGTAAGAGACAGCTTTTTCAGAAAGGAACCAGAATGGGGAGGAATAGGATGAACTTCACCATTTGGGAAGTTAAGATGTTTAGACTGAACAGCGTGGCAGCATGCTGCTCAGGAGATGCGTGTTCACAGTGGGAAGGGCAACTTTAAGGTAAGATTTGTGAATGGGTGTAGCAGTTTGTTTATTAAAGCAAATACACTCCCCTTTCATCAGTATTCTGTGACTAAGCATGGACTTGTACCTCAGCTTTGTCTGTGTTAACTGTGATCTGGACTACCTGACACCTTTTGAAAAGGTTTTTGCTGTTCATTGTCGTTATCAATTCAAGAGGGTTAAGGAATGGATGTCAAAACCAAGGAAGAACTTTTCACCCGTCATAAAATCAAGGTGTAGAACTTCTTGCTGCAACAAACCGTGGAAGTTACAAGTATATAGCTGATTAAGAAAAGGGATGAGACAAAATTAATGGAAACTAAACCCATCAGTGGCTATTGCAAATACATAGCATGCAGCTCTAGAGGTCTACTGAAAAAACAACACCAGAAACCCAACAAACAGTAACTGTGGGAAGACAGGAGTTGTGTAAACCATGGAAAGACCACTGTCTATATGCTCTCTTTCTCCAAGCATCTCCTGTTAGCCACTGGCTGATACCACGCAGTGCACTGTGCATTGTCCAGGAGGTGCATAAAGTGGGCAGAGCTCTGCAGGGGAAGAAGTACCCAGTTACGTGACTGGTAACTGTGTTACACACTCACAAGCAGCAACAGTCCCTGCTATGATGCTTATTAAGTCCTTAACTATGTCAACTTAAATGCTTTTGTGTTTATGATACATGTTTAAAATAGAATAAGGAAGGGGCCTGTGCAAATGCAGACTTAATTCTGAACTACACAGAGATTATGGTCCAAATTTTGCTAGACTTAATGGTATTCCTTCCTCCCACTCATACCTTCCTTCCCGTTCTAGCTTGAAAATCAGCCTGTCAATCAACTGCAGACATTTCTTACATAGTCTAGATTGTTTCCTGGCTTCCTGCCTTCAAACATTTACATTCCATGAGCACCAAAACCTGTCCAGACGGTACATAAGAGTATAGGTTCGAAGTGCATCATTAGTGATACTGTTTTTCCAACACCTCAGAAATCACTTTCACATCTTCTAGCCTATGTATAATAGGATTTGCTTCCTGAGTCTCTTTACTCTGACTTGTCACTTTTGTTTGCAAAACACTTTAGAATAACCCAACCAATAAAACACTCAATTCCACTGTAGAATTAAAATGTTAAAGGAAAACTTTGTTCTTTGCCCATCTCAC
>JAVJGI010000050.1:35979087-36014822 GCA_035590275.1 Ibycter americanus
CGTGGGGCCGCCTGACCTTCCGAGGTGAAACCGCCGCGCGTCCTGCGCCGGGTTTGGACACGGCGGCTGCGGGGGGGGAGCTGCCGCAAAACCGCGCCGCCTGACTGGGGGCCCTCGGCTTCCCCGGGTCTGCTAATGCGCGGGGGTCACCCGGGGCGCAGGGGTTGCGGGCGGGGGACGGGGGGCGAGGCGCAGCCGGTGACCGGGCCTCAGCAGCAAGACACAGAATGCGCACGTGAGGGTGTTCCAAGTAAAACGGCCGCAAAAACAGGAGTGATGGCGAGTAAACTTATGTTACTGGGACTTAAATTAGCGCTTGGCGCTGAGTGAGTGAATTTCCCTTTTTAAAGCCGCTTTCTGTCAGGCATGATTGTCACTTACTGGAGTTTCCAAAACATGCTCATTCAAAGGTTTTGAAGTTGTTGGGTATTTTTCATGTTAAATTGCCCAGGGAACTTTCATCAGTGCAGGGGTAAATTACTCTTGTTCCTTAGCCATGGAAACTGAACCAGAGAGGGATGAAGTGATGTTTTAAATGAAGAGAGGGGGTCAACCACGGAATTCGAACAACTTGCCTATAGTCCTTTAAGTGGGTTTCTGTCTTGATTTCCAAGGACAAAAGTGGGATCCCATAGTATGGCAGGGAAGATACTGTCTGATCCTTTGAAAACTTCCTTTACTGTTGCCTGTTGTAGCATTTTTGGTAACAGAAAAATGACACTTGCTGCATTTCCCAGAGGGAGTTTGTTGTCAGTAGTGTTGTCCACTGGCGTTCTTCATCTTTTCTCAGGCAAAACCGAAGAAGAAGTGAGAGAGATCGACAAAGTCATGTACCATGACTGGCGTTTGGTGCCCAAGCATGAGGAGGAGGCCTTCAAGAAGTTCACCCCCGTGCCAGAGGAGACCATTCGGTACCTTCCGTACCCGCCTCTGCTCCGAGCCATGATCCTTGCGCAGTGGCAGAAAGAGGGAAAACCAATCACAGAGGAGCCCATGATTGATCTGGAGAAGCTCAAGGCCTCTCCCCATCATGGTGCAAAGAAGAAAGCTACAGGGACACCAGTTTAAAGACTTGTTCTGTGTCCTGAGCTTCCTGTGTGCTCTTACTTTGTGTTAGGACCATGTCATCTTACAGGAGACCTCCTTGTCCACTGTGGTATGGTGTATCCTAGCCAGGTTTCCTAGCTTTCTCCCCAGCCCTGTACAGCCACCTCATCTGAAAGGAAAGATGCAGATACATTCAGATCTTTTTTTTCCGTAACTTCAGTCTCAGTCAGCAGAGGAACCTTCTCAGTTCCTGTATAGCCTCTGAATGCATAGCTCCTGTCATCCAGCTACACTTCCTTGGAACACAATTTCCTTTACAACCTGAAAATTAAGTTTTTAAGAACATTTTCCAGATAATTTGGGTCCTTTATGAATCACAGAAAAACGACTGAGAATATAAAGTTATTTCATGGAGCAGTTTACAACTGTGCTAATGAAAATAAATGTTTTCTTATTTCTGCAGCACGGTTCTAAGAAAACTTGCTGTTCTTTTCTAGTGCATGGAGATCATTATGGGGTCCAAATGCAGAGCCATTAACTTACCAAATACAGGCACAGCATTGGATTCCTCTTAATCACTGCAGAATCATCTGGGTTATTCACATATGATGGCAGTAAACAACACAGGAGGAGCACAACTTGCCTTTGGATACTGAGCTTATCCAAAGCTATCCATCTCTTATTCCCAGAGATGGCTTGTCAGGAGATAGAAGAAATCATTTTAATTCCAGTGACGCAAAGTGTACAGGATCGGCTCTTACTATCTGAGGCCAATCACAAATTGCCACCTATTCCAGCGCAACATGCTGGGGTTAACATTAAAATGTGCAACTCAGTGCAGTTCTTGGCATTTCATTTTCTCTTGTGGCTGTGGATTCTGCTGCTGTGTCAGGAGCTGTTGGAGGGTCTAGTCAGCATGAGGGTGGAGAGGGCACAAGAGTTGTTCTGGTCTGTAACCCTACAGATCAGCTGCTTGCAGAAGTAGCTATTTAGTTCTGTCTGCTGTAGTAGGTAGTCGGGATGCCTAGAACACGCTGGGGAGCTCTGCCGGGACTCCCAGACCTGTGCATTAACCTGCTGGGGCATTCGGCAACATGGGGGTGGCTGTCTGAAGGATGATGGTAGCGAGTCCCTTCCTCGGCTACCCAGCTGACGCCAGACATGGCCCCACTTCGCCCAGTGCCTCGTTCAAACTGCTCCTGGCCGTATGGACAGGTGCAGCCCTGGGGGTGCGGGACAGGCCCCAGGACCCGTGTCCAAACCTCACTTGAGGTGCTTCTGTTAACCCAGGAGGTGCTGCCTGTTGTACATCACCCTGGCCTGCACAGAACCACAGTGCTGGTGTTAGTCATGGAGGTGGATCACCTTGGGGACTTCTGCTCGTGGCAGAAGCGACTCCTGCTGTAAGGAGGTGGCTCCCTTGTCTATTACTGCTATGTACAGCCCTTGAATTAATGCGGTTCTACAAAATAAGTACAAACATGTCTTAAGTGCTGCTGGGACTAAGAGGAACTCACTTCCTGCAGTGCTGAATGTCATTGGTTCCTATGGGACTTTGTGAAGTACCACCCTGTATTGACAGGGTACTTTGCCAAATTTGAGTGTTGGAAGCTGAGTCTGATGTGTAAACCCTGGCAGCTCACCTGAACGAGACACAAGGACAGCTGCAGCTAGCCAGTCTTTTCCACTTTCTATTTCTGATGCTGACAGGAGCTACAGATTGCTCTGTGGCTTGTAGGACCAGACCCTTCTGCTGTCATCCAGCAAGCAATCCACATCTTGTTTCTTGCCACTAAATTGCTCAATGGTAAACACTTGAGCTGGCACTCCCACCCTTTTAAGTGTCTTGCTGTTACTGAAGACTGAGCAGAAATCCCAGAACCTTTATAGGAACAAGACATCCTGCACTTGCTGATGTTAACACATTTATTACATACAGAACAGATATGGTTTGTTGTTTGATAGCATAGGGGACAAAGCATGGGAAGATATTCATACAGCAGTCTCTTTACAGAATGCCATCTTCAGACCAAACAGCGGAGTTTACAGGCCTTAAGACACTTTTTAAAATCTTTTGTAACATACAAGATACTTTACATACATCACAGTGGAGATACGACAGGGAAGTGTGTTGAAGCCAGTCAGTTCTCACCTTGCTGCCCAGCAGCTGCCAAAAGCCCACAGGAGCTGACAGCAGAGGCTGGCTGTACTTAGCTGTAGCTGCCCCTCTTGGACATGTGCTTCTCTTGGAGGAAAACATACACTGAGCTGGAAAGGAACCTGTTGGTAGAGGCCCGAGACTGGTTTCCTTATGTTGCCAGGGCCCAGTGGGTGACAGGAGACTGAGTACTGTCACTTTGACTGCTAAAACCAGATACAGAACAAACAGTAAGAGGTAAGAACGTTGCAATTCTCTATTTTCCTAGGGAAGAATTGATAGAGCTAAGGAACTGGGCCCTACTACAGCTTTTTTTATTTTTTCCTTCAATTAGCCCAAATGATGACGTTTACCTGGCCCTAACTGATGAACTGTTACATGTCTGTGGAATCTGTGATCTAAATGTTTATTTATCCTGTTAACTTTAATGCACTCTGTGCTGTGATCAGAAGAGCTCTTCCCAGCAGAAAGCACTGTGGGAAAGTGAATGAGAAGCCTGGCATGGTCAGCAGTGCCCTGGTGAAACTCCCCTGGTGAAAGGTCCCCCTGCATGCAGGTGGTGGCTCCAGGCACCCCTTAGACAAATGCCAGCCACAGAGCCTGCTGTGCTAATGGCTGGAGGACACCATCCCGCTGGTTTCCTACCTTGGTGAAGCGTGGTGTGGGTGCGTGTGTCAGCAGCACCGTGGGCACCACTCTGGCTCTGTACTTTGGTGGCTGAGGCCTCTGTTCTCCAGAGACATCCTCTTGCCTCCTTGCAGGGGAAACGTATGCCCCAGCCTTTTCTGATCTGTGGATCCAAAGACTGTTCCAGTGATGCTGCATCAGGACAGATGCCACGTTAGAGCTTCCCCTGGGAATACTGCATCCCTGCAGCACACCAGTAGCTTTAGACCACAAGCCCTGGGGGCAGCCTGGCCTGTGGCCACAGGCACAGGACATGGCTGGGAGCTTTCCAGGAGATGGAGGCCTCCCTCAGCTGTCCCCATACTGCCAACTGGCACAGGGACATCCCTGTGAACCCCAGAGTGCTGCACAGCTCAGGGAAGAAGCAAGATGACCACCAGGAGCTTCTAAATTCATCGCTAACAACTGCTACTCACTCCGGTCCTGCACATACAGGAGGGAGTGTTCAAAGGAAACAGGACTTGTCCCTGTGGAGGCAGGACTGTTTCCGCTGTCAGAAAGGGAGGACAAACCACTGCCTCTGCATCTGGACCTGCCATGTTCTGTATCTGGAGCTCAAAACTGCTCTTCCTGGCCCCATTTTTTGCTGCTTCTCTTGTAAGCAGGACACACATTTGCAAACCCCCAGCACTGCTTACGCGAGGAGGGCTGTCAGAATTTTTCTCAGGGGTTGTCAATTCTTTTCAGGAGTTAGAAATTTCCAGCTTTTCAAACTACTAAGTAACGAAGTCAGTGCTTGCGATGTTAGATAAAAGAGGCCAGGAGATCTGGCTTCAATTCCTTTTTCTGCCTGACACCAGGCGAGACACAGCCTTTCTAAACCTTGACTGCAACTACACAGTCTTTCCTAACCAACAGCCACAGCGTGAAGGAAAACAGACATCTCCTTCCAGCAGTTCCTGGGGTGGGGACACAGCTTTATGAGTCAAGGTAATATCAATGTGTTCACGCAGAATTCACGGCAGACCAGCATTATCTGCCCCTATCCTGTGTTTTAAGAGCCAACAAATGCCATGCAGAGATACCTGTCTCCTGAACATCTCACAATGAACTCAAGAGTTCTTTTCTGCCTGGCATTTTTAGAAGGGGGAGTGAAAAGTATTGCTGCCTTTTCTGCTCTTAAAAAAAACCAAGGTTCCAATACCCCTTTGCTACCCACAGCCTCCATGATCAAACACTATCTGAGGCTACCAAACAATCCTCTCCAGACACACAGTCACCCAGCACACAATGCTGAGACAACAGCAGTAGATGAGGGACTTCCATCGACAAGTATGGAGGATGTGTTCCCCAGAGCGATGGCATGGCAGAAGTGCTGCCCAAACCCTGACACTCCTTTCTATTGAGGGTTCCTCAGACCTGGCTGCTATCAGTCCGTGGGACATTATTCTGTGCTTAAGGGTGGATAAGGTGGAGAGTCCACTGATGAACTAGAAAAGGATTTCTGCTAGGGTGATCTAAAAGTTGTGATTCACCTTCACTGCTTTGGCAGGGGACACCAGGGGGATGTACTTCTTTCTCATGCAGGTGGGAGTGAGGCAACCTGCCGGAGAACCTGAGCCACCACCCATCCAGCTGCCAGCTCCTGAGCACTGGGCAAAGGCTTTGCACAGTTCTAGCTCCAAGCTTCACTTCATCGATGCACTGCCATTTCTCTCCTTGTAGATGCCAGCTCCAGAGCAGAACAATAATCCAACCACGCAGAAAGCTCACGGGCCCAAGATGAAAGCTGCAAGTTCAGCGGTTAGAAGGGGGTCACAGTCCAAGGCAGGAGCCGTTGCAGTTGTCTGGGGTCGGTTTCCAGCAGTAGGTATAATGCAGGCGTTCTGTATGTACATCTTGGCATTCAGGTGGGAGGAGGGACAATTACATTGGTGGGAAAGGAGAAATTCTCACTCAGGGATGTATGATACCTGCCACACAATAATGTGGCTTCTTTCAGCCTTCGAAAGTACTGGCTTCACCTGGGTGGCATCACCTGCATTCTCCTCTGTCTCATCATCTTCTCCATCCCCTGAATAGAAAAAACAGAGTAAAAAAGGCAAGAAAGAAAATCCCGAACTGCACTGCTCTGGCATACTTCCAAAGAGGCTAATATCCCTGTTACAGTCTCGGCAGTATGACAACAGACAGCAGGAGCTGAAACCTTCCTTTATGCCTGGAGAACATTTATAGCAACATGGTGCTTTTCTGAAGCAGGACTGCTTGAACGGAACAAACAATTTCCAGTAGTAGAGAAAAACAGCCTTCCTTTTGGGGGAAGCTAATGGTTACAGGACAGAGCATCCTCAAGCAGCACAGGTGACTGCAGTGGGGCAGCAACATTTGGAGCCAGTGACACTGACCACTTTATTCTTTCCAGGGCCAATAACACAGACTGTGTGGCACTGCAGGCAGGGGCAGGGTTTCGCAGCTGCAGTCTTGTGCTGTGCAAGGAAAATGCTTGCTATCTGCACTCACAGCCAGAGGCAGGAGAAACGGAGCGTAGGCGCTTTTCAGACTTCACTCTCTGCAGCAGTGATCCCTCTCTCTGCAACCATGGCCCTGCACCCCCTCCTGTTCCAGATGCCTCCCACCGCAGGCACTCACCGATCCGGAAATCTATGTACCCTTCTCCTCCACTCAGCACCAGGACATTCTTCAGCTTCTGCCCCTCGGTCTCTGTGGCTGCTGTGCTGGGGTTCTCCGAGGGGCTGTCCAACACACTCCCATTCAGGGTTGCTAGGACATTGCCTGGGAGAAGAGGTACTGTCAGTACTGTCAGGGGCCTCTGCTCAGCCCCCATGCAGTTCACACACACACACACACACACACACAACTGGGCAGGCTAACTCCTTCTGCTGGTGAAATCTGTAAGTCACTGCAGTTTTAAACTACTGATGTCTGAGTCACAGTGATCTGCAAGCACTAGAAATGGCACGAACAGACATCTGCTGCAGATCAACTCAAGCTCCTGCCGCAGAATGGATGGCGGGACAAGACTCTCACAAGGAAGCACTGTGCTCATCCTTACCAGGCACAGAGACGAAGAACTTGACAGCATCACGGTGGCCATGGAAACAGAGCTGTGCCTGAGCCATGGAGCAGTAGGGAATGAAACTGCTGGCAGATTTGTCACTGTTGTCATCACCGTACACGTGGATGACCCCGCCAGAGCGGCTGCCCTCTCCAGAGGTTGGTGAGGTCTTGTTGGCTGGAGGTAGGGAGGAGGAATATTGTCAGCAGTAGCTCTGAGTCCCATTTATAGAAAAGACTCGATCAAAGAGAAAACTCATGAGCCATGAAGGAAAACCTTTAAAGGTGCAGGTCTCTTTAAAGGTCTTATGTAAAGGATGTGATGGAGGAGACCACACTAGACTATACAGTACCTCCCTCTTAGGCTGGTAACAACCCACTGACGACAAACTACATTTTCTCATCAAATCTAGTATTTGGCTGCTAATGAGGCACATGCATCCCTGGAGGTGCTGGGCAAGAGTGACCCTAGGGCAGGCTAGGTGAGGTCTCTGAGGTGTCCCATTGGAGGCCTCTTCACCAGCAGCAATCCTGTGCAGCCTCCAGAAATCACCTGCTGTGCTAGCATCAACCTTGGTCTTTTGTACCTGGCAGGGTATCCAAGGGTGTCCACTGTACCCATGAGACATTAAGGGCACCTGGAGGAGAATTACTGCTATCTTCTGGATTGGTGAAGTTGCTCAGTTTCCAAGTCAAGCCCTTTGTTCATGCCAAGCTGTGAGCACACAGGCTGCTGAAAGCAGTCTCTGGGTCTGGTGAAGTGCTCAGCCCAGTAAATGTCGCAACAGTGGAGTGAAGTCCTCCCTTAGTCCTTGAATTATCCATGACACCAGAAGATCAGCTACTCAAGCAATGAACATCTGAAAGATGTTCACATCCACAGCTTCCAAGGATTTCAGGGTGGGCTCAGGAGCCTGTATCTTTCGTGTCCAGGCTCCAAGAATGTGAATGCTTCCACTCACCAAGGAACAGAGAGACCAGTGCTCAGAGCTCAGAATGGGAGATGCTTTCCTTCTGCATGCACCCACATCCGTAAAACAGAAACAGTAGTAAAATCAGAAGGCTTTCACTTTCTGGGAGAGAACTCAGATCGTTTGCTTGCTTATCTGTAGTTCTGTATTTTGGCTTGGGCTGCATTTCAATTATTGACTTGGACAAAGGAGACTTTTACCTGTCAGGCTCAAGCCAGGACGGCGAGACAAGGACAAGTATTTTGACAGAAGAGTAAGAATCAGTGTGTACAGGGGGGAAAATGCCCAAGATGAAGGCTCTCTGCACCTCTGTGCTTTGGTTTGCTGTAAGCAGCTGCAATTGGATGAAGTCATCCAATTGACAGGCTGGTATTAGCACTTCTCACTCAGTATCTGGCTTCTTACTGCAACCAGTATCAGATGCTTTAAAAGGAGGAGACACATGCTGATAACACTTCTGGACAGCCACAGAAATGCCTTACAATGAGAAAAAAAAATACTCATTTTTGACCCTGGAAAGGCTAAGGTAAGCATAAATTTGAACTCAGACCCTTCCCTAACTGGCACAAAACCAAACAATTCTTAGTGTTTATCAAAGTCCCCAATGGTTATAAGTCTTGGTTAATTACTTGCAGCTGGCAGGTGCCACAGCACCTACTGCCACTGGCCTGGAACTGATGGGAGAAGCATCCTTGGAAAACCAAGGATGACCAAGGAAGACTTTGGAAGAACAGCCTACTCCTCCTTCCTGGAACTCTCTGACTGAAGGAACCTTTACAGTCCCCATCTCAAACCTGGCCTACCACAGTAAGGGAACTACTGATGAAGAATAAAGTACTCTTAACACAAAAGAAAACCCCCAGAGAGATGGCTGATGAGATGTATGAAAATGTTTTTTGCCATGGGAAATGAGGATATTTACATTACTGTCTCTGGTTGCTTTTCTCAGATTGCAACTTAAAATGAAAGAGTGATGAGGAAAAATGGATAGAGAGCGCTGAACGGCAAGATGGAAGGGTGGGAAAGCAACTGTAAAGGTGAATGGGTGCAAAAGGAGTGAAAGCTGAAGGAAGGAGGCAATGGACTTACCCCGGAGCCCAAGGAGTTGGCCTCGGTGGAGGACTACAGCTAGGCACAGGCAAGGAGTGGGAACACAGAGGGGCACGGGAAGAGACAGGCAGGATGGGAGAGAAGAAAAAGGTGATTACTGGGAGAAAATTCAGGGAGCAACAGAAATGTATAAAACCTAGAGAAACTGCAACAGGAGCTACAGGCTTGGATCAGTTTATACCAACACTGTTCTTCCTCGCTTTGGTCTTATCTAACAAAGACAAATGTAATATCTGAGATGGGAGAGGGACCACAGTCACAAGGATCCATTGCTAAAGCTTCTAGTGAAACCTTACTGCTTACCACATTTTTACAGTAACACCAAAAGATAATGCAACTGGTTTACAGCCGAGAACAAGCTTAACTTAGAATTAGGACAGCAGCCCCAAGAAAGAATGGGCTTTAAAACAAATTCAGAAAGGAGACCTAGACTGCAGCGCTCAAAGGTGACTGTGTCACTGGCTTCCTTGTGTCAGCCTCAGGCATATCCAGCTCTACTAGACTTCGAGGAGACCATCTCAGCCCAGACTTCCAGAAGGATTACAACAGGTTTGCTGCTCTTATACAAGAGCTATTTGCTTCTCAGCTTTCCTGTATGCAGTGGTGAGAAAATGTAAATTTGGCTGCTTTCTCCTGAAAGCAATTGCAATCAGCGTCAAATCCTACTGCCCCATGATAACCCGGAACAGACCTTCAAAATAAGATGCTGACTGGCACATACAGAACAGGATTACCAAGAGCTTCAACTAAGCTTCCAGCTCCAGAGATGTATGTATTAACTACTACTGCTGGGTTGGATTTGGCATAGAATACAGATTTCTACTTAACTGATAAAGCTGAGCCCTAATTTGAGTAAATTAAGCTTTTCTAAAGTCAGTTTCTGGAAAATACTGCTACAAAGATGTTTAGATGTCTATGCCAAAACAAAATTTCCAGGGACATCTTCCTGGTGACTTCTCATCCCATGGCCTCCTTTTGGAGACTTACTACAATTCCCAAAGCTTTGTTTCTCCTGCTTTCCAGAAGCTACAGAATCAGTTCACATCAGTCTGCTCTGTCAAGGTCATGCTCAAAAAGACTGCGCAGATGGCAGAGATGTCATTGGTCCCCCAAGAAGGAAAGGGCTTCAACTGAACTGAAATTGACAGTAACAAATACCTATTTCGTTTTAAACAGGTTAAATCCATGCAACCAAACAATTCCTTAATAAGGAAAAGTTAAACAAAGTTCAGGGTTTCTTATACCCAGGGCTCTTTTCTCTGAACACTGCTATGATCAAAGGTGTGTCAGGTTCAGGGTAAAAATGTCTGGAGAGCATTAGCCTGCCTGCCAGAGCCATCTGCCATGCCACACAAATAATATGCAGAATCATCCTTTTTTTAGGGGGGGGGACACAGCAGTATCTCCAATAAATGCCACTTACTCTCAGTCAATGGAATGGAGATGACGACACCGTTCCCTGTCCCTACCCAGAGGCGGTTGCCAGCAATGAGCAGGGCTGTAATCCGCACGAACGAGAAGCCCAGCTTTCCAGTGCCTAGTAAGCATACATAAGAATTGGAGAGTCAGTTACAACTTTGGGCAAGGTCTGCTAACGAATTTTGATTTCCCTCTGATCTCACTAAGCAACAGACCATTTACTGACAGTCTCTACTGCCTCACCTAGCATCTTGCTGACGTAAGGCTCAATGTCGACATCTTGCAGATGTTGATGGCTGTGGGCATGGTAAAGCCTCAGAGTGGAGTCCAGGCGGATAGAAACCCATACTCCATCTCCAATCCATGCCAGCTGTCGCACCTGACTCTCCCGCCGAGGGTGGGCATCAAAGGATTTCTGAAATGCCAAATAGGTGGACAAACATGAGTTCACAAAAGCTTTGCAATTATCTACTCATATACTCCATTTTCCTCAACTGAGATCACTTCACAGCTCTTGAGAAAATGTGCTGATACCAGCTGACCTGAGAAGTCAAAAATCCTTTGCTTGAAAGGATAAGTTGTATAGCAGCTCTGCAGAGATTATGGTCTTTGCAGACCACTTCAGGAGCAAGAACATTTAGAAACTAAGAGCTTTCAATGTGCTTGGTAGAAAAGGAAAACACACAACTCTAGTATAAGTTCCAAAGATCAAACTGCCTTGGCTCACTGATGTGAACTTCACATTCAGCACTTCTCCCTTTGATGAGAACTATTCCAAGCACTGTCAGATAGGTTTGTACAAACACCACTGTACTGAATTTCAACCAAAAGGCTCTAAATGTAATTTTTTTCTTAGGCAAGTGGTATTGCTGGGGCCTGTTAGCTGTACTCTTCCTTTGTGCCACAGTGCCTGCAGATGGAGAAGTCTCAGACCACATATGAAGGGTAGCTGTAAAGCATGCATGTACATTTGTACAGTATGTGGCCTCATAGGCTCGCTAGTAACGGCAAAGAAAGTGCTCAGATTAGATGTAACTAAAGATTTAAGCTCTGCAAAGGGATAAAAGAATAAATACCACCCTGGCAGACTAGGTCCTAATATGACCCAGATTGACAGTTTGGGTCCTACAGTCAGCAAGGACAATACAAAGGTTCTGCATTTCCATACACTGCAGCATGAAACAGCTGTAAGAATAAATACAAGACAAGCATGTGCATGCATATACACACATTTGCTCTTACCTCAATCTGCATTGTCTTAGGTTGAATAACATGGATTTTGTTCTTGTAGCCACACCAGACTCTATCATACACAACAGCCATGCAGCGGATGGAATGGTGAGTGTGACCAAGGTCCATTAGGTGATAATTACTGAGATCCCACTGACCATCTAAGGTGAAAAACAAGTGTGGAAAGATGCATCTCCTTCGTGACATGTCAGTACACAAATAGAATCATCTACCTTTCCATATATATCTAGGTATACAGGCTTAGCTAATACTCAAATGCTCATTTTGCTTGTGTCTGTGAACTTCCCATTAATCCATACCACTACTCTGGGCACAGCCTTATCCTTATGAAACACATGACAATAAAGTTTAGTTTGGTGGGCTGAAAGCTCTCCAAATCAGGCTAATTTAAACATCTTTTTATTGTAATGAAGCAAACAGGCTTCTTGAACAAGTACAACAAAAACAGTAGGGGAAGAAGAAAGACAGCCTAACAAGATTATGCAGAAACCTAAAAGGAAACAGATTGTACAGTTCTTGTGGTGAGGCTTCCTCATATCCAAGACAGACAACTTCCCCTAAGTGTCAAATCCAGGATAAGGACTCAGATCTCCCTTTTCTCATGCTTATTTTCTAACTAACCAGGCAGGTACTGTGTCCTTCACAGATGGGTGGCCTCTATGTCATGAAGCTTTATCCTATTTCTGATGGGAACAATTTTTATGTGTCAGTGGTCAGGCCTGAACTCATGACAGAAGCTGAATCAAAACTTAAGATTGCACAAAACCATTGATCGCTGTATTTCTGCATACCGGATAAACTGCTATTCAATGAATAACTTAAGTTCTTAATATGCAAAACTAAGTCACAGTTAGCAAATTCCCATGTACTTTCAGGTATGAACACAGCTCAGAAACAGCTCAAGTCATAGGGAAATAAAACCTACAACAGTGAAGAGGACAAGAAATACAGAATTCAAAAATATCTTGAAGTGACAAGATTAAGGCATGTCAGATTACTCAGACATCTCTTTTTTGCAACAAAAAAAACTGGCCAAGCATAATGCAAAGGTGACATTTATTTGGGACTTCCAGACTTCCAGAGCATCCCAGCTATGCCTGCTGTGTATGCAGTTATCAATTCCACTACTTACACAGAGTCCAGCTTCTCCAGGAAGCAACAGGCCTATTCGCAACTGCACACATGATCTGCTCAGGTACAGCCTGTGCTGTGTGGAGCATCCTGCGCATCCCTGTTACCGCTGACTTGTGAATGTGCAGTAACACCAAAATGGCCCAAATGCCTTAAACTTACCAAGCATGCCTCAAACAGCTGCACAGCACATATATTCCTGAAAGTGTTGCATTTACTCTGCATGTGCCACACAGGACATCCACACATATTTTTGTTCACAAAAGCTCAGGAAATGGTACAAAAGTATGCCTTAAATATTTTAGGATGATTACATATGTATAATAGCTATGCATTTCAATTGTGTCTGTACTCTGGCAAGCCAGCACCTTTCCTTCCTGACTCAGAACAGCATTTAATCCATTGGTACACTTCCGGCAAAGTTTGGTTTTCTCTTATTATATTGATTCTTACCTTCTCCCCGGTGAAATATGGCTAGTGTTCCATCTGCCAGAGCAACAAGGACCCTCCCTTTCACATGCCTGAAATCACAGAAAAGTAAATACTTAAAAAAGTCTGTAGAACTAAGGGACTAACAGATCCTTTCTGAAATACACACACGCCGTCTTTATGCTCTCTCTACAATTCCCATTCTGTCTAGCACTTGCAGGAACATCTTGCAAGGGCCAATGGTCATACATTTTACCTTTGTTGTAGTAACATCATCCATAAATTTCCTGTTGAGGTTAACTTCTCCTTCACACTACAAACTCCATTAATTTCAAGAAATTCCACCTAACTACACCCCCTTTCCTCCTCCTGATACTGCTAATCTCATTTAGCACCTTTTTCACTGAATTGGGTCAGATCTGCAGTTAAGTAGGAAAATGGCTCAGCATGAGGCTTTCAAATAACAAAAACCTTGGAAAACTCCTCAAACCAATGCACTTAGAAGAGCAAAGAAAAAAAGATGACTGACAAGAGCTGCTACCCCCATCTGAAATATCGCTTAGGCACTGAACCTTCTCCTTCATTGTCTCTTGGCATGCACACTTACACTAGACTCAGTACAGAGTCCTTCAGCTTTATTGAATGCAGACACTTCTTCCAGTTGGATACAGCTGAGTGCACGTAAAGCCTGTGAGAAAGGACAAATTGGGGAGGGTTAGCAGCAAGGCCCCACACCTTTAGCCTGACTAGGCTTGACTCTTTTCTTCTGGTAGAAAAGGCAGAGATTAGGTAAGAAAGTGAGGTTAAATCCTTGTGCCTATTACGATGAGCTGAGGGCTCAGAACAACAACGAGCAATGAAAACCTACTCTTAGGAACAAGAAGTGAACTTAAGGTGTGCAGACAATGAAAAGTGGAGCCCAGAGAACGGAGGCGACAGAGGTATCTGCCAGCCCAAGGGGAACCTACCAGCCGTTCTGTGCTCCCAGCCACATGGTGGGGGCAGCACTGGTGCAAGTCCCAGCAGCATCTCCATTCAACTCCTGATCTGGCAGTGTTGTGCTTGACTCTGTCTTCAGCTGACCATTCTCCCTGATGAAGGAAAAGAACACTGTTAAAGGCTTTAGTAGCAGCAATGCACAGAATGCCCATCTACGCTCAAGGGCTGGCATTCACAAGCAGATAATGGCCCCTGCATACACAAATCGCTTCCTTCTCGTCAGTGTTTTTGAATTGCTTGACTCCTGAATCTGCAATTTGCAAAACTTCCTTTTTTCCCCAACAATACAAATAACAAGCACTTCAAATCTACAGAACTTGACTTAGTGTCTGGCAGTACTATTACATAAACAGTATTTTCTCTGTCCATTTCCAGCTTCAACAGAGACAGCTTAGAACAACTTGGCTGTTTAGGAACAATTTGTCTCCAAGACTTCCACCTTGCTCCTCAGGCCATCACATCAGACTCATTTGTCTTAAGAATTTTTGCGTGGTGAATATGCTGTCTTCATTATCTTTACAGCACATTAGAGGTACTACTAGAATAAGTCAATCACCATTTTTATACATGAATCAGTAAACTCCTTTGGTAAGAATATTAAGTGTTCATGTACTTCGGAAGATCCGTCTTAACAGCAGGTCTGAATTCATACTGAGAGATCAAATATTTGCACTTAAACAGCTGACAGTGCTGCAGGCTGAACCATGTTTATTTTCCTTTCATTTCTTTGTCTCCCCATTATCTCATTGGTAATACTATCTGGGCACAAAACTGAAAAAGGTTTGACACTTTATAGAAGGTGAGGCTTGTTCTCATATCAAAAAGCTTATGAAAACAGAGCTGATTGATAATAACTGAACTGGCACTTTGGCCCCTGACTGCCTACCCGTTCTGCCTAAGAGGCGCCTGTGCAGGGACTGGATCGGTAAACACATGCTCCGTGAGGGGCCCAGGCCTGGCCTGAGCAGGCTCTGCCTCGCTTGTACCATTCTCTGGTACCTCCATAGCTTCTGTTGCCTCTTCAGTGGACTGGGACTGGTTGATCTTCCCATTGCAGACAGCAGCCACCTCACCTAAAAGACAAAGAACAGTGGGAGACGTACTGAGGAATGACCTATTAAGTTAGCTATACAGAAATCAGTCAATTTTTTAATTTATCCTTCCTTCCCAAATTCAATCAAGCCCTGAGCCTGCACCACAGACAGCAAATCTAGAGTTTTCTGCTTGGATCAGGAAGAGAAGCTATTTTAAAGTGAGGCACAATCTGTGGCTAGCAAAACATGAGAAATTCTCCAGGGCTTCCCACTACAGTATGGAGTTAGCAAGGGCATCACTGGTTTTCATATGGACTTAACTGACTTCACAAGAAGACATGGTTCAGAGGAGAAAGCAATAAGAACAGCAGCCATTGCAGCAGGGCAAACATATCAACTGTCCAAAATACTCTGCTGTATGACCCCCACCAACAAGGCTGCAGGATGTGGATCACTCAGAGAGAAAAGGAGGGCTCTAAAGAGAACTGTACCAAAAGGGCCTTTGGTCTTCCTCTACCACATTAAGAAACTTGTTTACTTTTGAAGTATTTAACTCAGGTACAGAAGGATGCATCTGTATGACCGTAAGCTTGTATGGGACTAGCTATAATTGGACTACCATTAAGTTTTATGTCCCAAAACTTACTCTGTCCCTTGTCCAGCACAGGTGTGTCACCACGCGAGGAACAGTTGCTTCGTGGCACATTGCAGCGGGTCGCACAGCCCACCAGAGTGATCCCTGCCAAGACACCATCTGTTCCAGACGACTCTTCAGGATTTACATCTCCCTCCAGAAAGATCTCCCCTGGAGGATAATCACTCTCACTGGCCGCTGAAGGGCAAAGAACAGATTGTCCCATAAATCTAGCTGTCACTGCTAATTTAAATGTTATTCCTGAGGTAACCATAGGGATGGAAGATCTGACCCTCACTCATGGTTCACTGCCCTGGGGAGGCACCGCAGCATCAGTCAACACCATGGTGAATGCCTTCATCCCTAGCATCAACATACAGGCCAGCTACAGAGCCCTCCCAAACCTGGGCAAGACTTGCTCTTGCTCCCAAGAACCATCCTTTACATGCCAAAGGAACAACTTACTACCTGTTCAACAGCGAGGGATCTCCATGGAAAGGTCCTACAGGAAGGCAAGACCTGAATTATGGTTTTGAGGGACAATTACAGAATGCAGCAGGGTCCAAGGGTTAGTTATGAAGTGAGGACGCTACATCTGTCACTCCTCAGTGGAGCAGGTAACCCTGTGCAGATCAAAGTGCCTGGGACCCACTTACCAGGGATGCTGGAGATGCAGAGCACATGAGCATTGCAGACAGTGAACTGGTCCACCACTGTGCCAGGCTGATTGGCATCAATAATTACAACTTTACTTGTTGACAGCGTACTAGTGAGAATCCAGACACGACTGGACGTGGCATCCATTTCATGGAGCTCCTTTGCCTTCAGGAGAGCAAACAGACAGGCATAATCAGCACTCCTCTCAGATCAGACTGAGTATATTAATGCTTGGCAACATTTACACACACAAATAGCACAATGACAGCTTCAAAGAACCAAGTCTCTTCCTAATGATTCAAATAAACAATATGAACTATGCATATTTCTGTCACATTGCCACACTAGTATCTGGAACACTGGCCAATAAGCCTGTTTGGCTCCTTAGGGCAAGAGGAGTTTGGCCATTAAATTCTCTTAGACAGAGGTGTCTGTCTAATGTATCACTGAACATTCACTTCAGACAGGATACCATGGAGCTGGGATGCACTCAACCTACCAGCTTAAGCAAGCTGATCTCAGAAGACTTATAAGGCAGCAGTGTAAGACAGCAGTGGAAAAAAAACCCTCAAACCAGAAAGAATAAAATGTTGTATTATTATATGCAAATTACAGCTTTGTTCTATTAAAAAAACCCCAAAACCAATGCCTAAGACTACTGAAAAACAGAGCTGGAATAAATCTGAAGAGCTGCAACTTCTGAACCAAACACACTCATGGACTCTGCTGCTATGTCTACTTTCTTTTTAACAAAGCTTTGCCTGAATTTATCTATTACTTTTTAAATTTACTGTGATGAGGACTCCATAATCTTCCTAGAAACCTCATCAAGTAGTTAATTACCCTTATTAGGATTTTTTTCAAAATTTGAAACGTTTCAAAAGCAGAAGTTGGAAAATTTTATCCTGGATGATCCATCCCAAATCACACAGAAAATTATACCAAAGAGCCAGAATACTACAACCCTGTCCCACAAGACAATGCCTCAGAAGTACAAGTTAGAGTATTATATAGCATAGCACAAAGGTACTGAGAAAGGGGGCATGTCAGGGATGGAATGAGAAAGAACACTGGCGGGAAAAAAGAAATCCATTTTCTTTTCTGACCTTCTTCTTTTCAGGTGATGTATGGTTACTTTTGTTGTTTTCGCCTTCCACTTCCCTATCACAGGTGAGGGGATCACGTCCAGGATCCAATTTCTGCCCGTTCCCAGGGTCCTGCTCCAAAGGTCTCCATCCCGTGAGATTGACTCCAGCTGCACACCACAGCTAAGTAACAGAAACAGGAATCTTAAACTAAGAATTCTGGAGGCTCCAGGCTCACTCTAAAATCAGGTGCCTTTGTGGAGAACTGTGGACACATGTGAAACACCTGAAATATTTACTTGGAAACAATGGATCTTGTTGATTTCTATTAGAAGACTTAGTCAGATTTGATGGAGGTGAGATAAAGATTGTCTGTAACCTAGTGAAAATCACTGGTTTTTTAACAGATGCGACTAGAAGATTTAAAGAAAATAAAGAGAATAAATCGGGTGCATAACTGAATATAGGCTTCTGAAATGTCCTCAGTTTTTCTGACTGTGGAGTTCCTAAGTCATTGTAGCAAAGCAAGCACGACATGGCATATGTTACTAGCCCAGCACACAAGAAGCAGGACTGCTTAACTAAAATTGACAGCAACTGCTTGGCTGAGGATATGCATTCAGTGCATTCCTGTTCCCTAGTCCTCATCCCACCCCTTGCGCTCTTCTGCTTCCTCACACACTCCTTTGCCTAAAAATCAGTGTCTGATCTTAGAGAGCCATTTAAAGAAACAGACAGGAAAAAAATGAAGTCACATACCAAAAAAAAAAGAAAAAAAAAGTCTACTGGTTTAGTTCCCTACATTACAAGTGTAGAGTGAAAGAAGCATATTTTCTGAAATCAAATCTAGCTAACCTTCTGTGAGCTATTTCCAGGGTTTTTTGGAGAATACTGGGAACAGGACTACAGAAACAAATACTGTATTTATCCAAAATCATAAAGGAAAGATGCTCAACACAGTAATATCCAAAGATTACACCAACCCTCTAGAAACAACCAATAGCAAAAGAATTTTCTTACAACTTAAACACCACAACGACCTCTCTAAAAATCAGCTCCAAATGAAGTTAAAGACAAACTACCTGTTTCAAAGCAACAGGTTATAGCAGATAAATGTGCTACCCTGCAGACAGATGACCATCTATTCTTAACCACAATTCTACTCAAAATATTCTAGTATTGACAGACACAGCTTCACAAAAATCTGCTCTAGATAATTTTGGCCTGTTACCAGTGAATCCCGGTCAACAGCGGAATCTAAGAAAACATGATGAAATGCATTTTTACATTCACCTGCTCATTTTCATGAATTTTTATATTGTTTTGTATTACAACATAAGGAGTCTTAGCAAAAGCCTTATAAGCATAAAATGTTGCCGATATTATCTAAGAGTTGTCTCAAAAAAGCGTACGTTGTAAGACAGAAGCATGGAACCTGGCAAAGAGAATCAGCTGAGAATATGTCCTTACAGAGGGAGGCACTTTTCCCTATGTACACTAGAAGCCACCACTCAGGGTGGGCAGCAGAAAAAGGGAAAGCAGAAACAGAATTTGGAATATTTAACGTAAAAAAACTGCAACCAAACAGGTTGTTGTAAAAATTGCACATTTATCGACCAAAATTCTTTGCTTATTCCACATCCTCCTTCCGGACTGGAATGGTTTGCAGAGACAACGTACCTTCATCGTTGGGTCCTTCTCTACTAGGGGGCGACAATATACAGGTACGGGGACGTTTTTCATGCGGGTGTCTTCCTGCCCACCATTGGGACTCAGCTGTAGGGGAAGAGAGGTGCAAAGCTGTAAACACTGAGTTACGGTATATGAGATGTAACCAATATGGCAGAACCAAACTTGTTAGCCTCAGAGATGTGTGCTGCTGAGGCTTCATCTCACATCTGGTATGAAACAGAGTCCCTACAGGGATGGGAACAGACTACCTGAGAGACTGCCTCTCTCACCGTGATACGGTGCCCCAGTTATGGTCAACAGAGGCTATACACTGCACTGCTGACAGAGAAAGGGTTGTTAACGGATGCTCCCTGCAAGGAAGTCAGAACGCTGGTGCTTCTTTCCATCAAGGCCTGAAACTCATCCACTTTCAAGCCACACTGCAAGACTCCTTCCTTCCAGGCGGTCTTTGACCAGTTAATTAAGCCACAGGCCAACATGACATTTGATTTTGCGTTACTGCTGGCGAGAGGCAGGAGCAAACTGCACTGCATTTGAGTTTTACACTAAACAATTGGTAAAGTTCTCAAAAGTATCAATGAAATATCTAATGTACAAGCCCAATTATAATAACAAAGGAAATAAAAACAAGAACTGGGCTCTGGACAAGGAAACTTAATTACTTTTGGTTTAGGGTAGGTTCAAAACCTTCATGCAAAGGAATGCCCCCTCCATTGACTTCGGTGGAAATAAAGAAAACATTAATTTGAGCTGTGCCTACAACGATGATCCAAATAAAACATGCGTATCATACCTCTAAATGAAATACTTAGGGACTAAGTCTAAGGTTACCAGTGGGAGAGTTAGGTCTTCACTGGTTGCACTGGGAGGGACAATGTGCCCTCAGCCTGTCCGGAGACTGATCCCCTACCTGCTTGTACTTGGCAGGGAGGCTCCAGCCACAGGCCTGCAATCGCCCATCATCATTCCGCACATGCTCCCGGACCTGGCGGTACTGCTCCCGTTTCTGCTCCCGACGCGCTGAGGACGTACAGTCACTGAGGAGAGAAGAAACAGCATCACTTCCCGACCTATGGTTAAAAACAGAAGCTGAAGGTTAACAGAGCATTACCGTAGCAGTGGGAGGAAACACAAAGCGAACCAAACTCATCTTTGAAAACAGATGCAGGAAATCGAGAGATAGAAAGCTCTGTTAAAAAGACAATACAGGCATCCCTGATCTCTTAACTCCCTGTTACCTGAGCGATGTGGCAGACCAAATCATTGTCATGTGTACTTCAGTGCTCCACGAGGCCTTCAGAAACAGGGAAGCAACCTTCCATAAGGCCTATGAATCTATGAGATTACACTGATTTTTGCTTAGCAGTTACAATTTACTGATCTAACGTCTCCATGAGGAAGGTGTTTTGAGATCTTCCCCTCTTCATTACAGTCAACTATTTATTTTTCTGTCCATTTTAAAGCCTTCTCTGCTGACAAGGGAAATATGCATTAACTGCTGTTGAAACTGCTGGTTTCAACAGAACAACTCCAGCTTTGCACTGGCAAAGGTTAAAAGAAAAATTGATCTGTGAGCTCTTAAGATATGTTTTAATATAAACAAAGGCTGTTTGAATATCAGTTTCAGCTCTCAATAGCTTTTAAAAGTATCATTCCAAGGTACAAACAACATCAGCAAAAAAATCCAATCTAAACCAAAAAGCCCGACACACACACATGATGACATATATACTTAAAATAAAAATAACCCCCTGCTAAAACAAAGCATCTCCCTGCAAAAGCTCCCTGGGAAGAGGGTGGAACAGCTTCTGGCAGGCGGTTAGTCACATCGTTTAATGCACTGCTGAAAAGCATTCAGACACCACACAATGACTATGATAATGTAGTCGGATAAAAAGAACATCATACAGGCAGTGGGTATCTATGAAATACAAATTTACCCTTCTAAAGACAATCTCTCTTCTCCTGATCTAGCGCCTTTCCAACAAATCCTTCTTACAGCAGAAGTTATAATACTTTACTACCACGTTCTCCAAAGTCCTTCCACAAAAACATACCACAGATGAAACCGTACAACCTCACAATGGTAGCATGCATTTTGAAGTCAAGTAAAGCACAGAAAAGTTTTCTCCCTTCATGTAGGGGACATAAAGAACATGGAGAAGACTCTGCAGTAACAACACTTAGAGACTCTTTTTAAAACATGGTTAAGATTAAAACCAAATATTCTACCTAAATATGCTGTTGAGAGAACTTTTGTCTTCACCTAAATTCTCTGTCAACAGGGTTGGGCAAGACATTCCGTCCCGCTGTCCCAGTGTAGCCATCACACTCTACCACAAAATCCCTACTTCATTCTATCACACAGTCTGCAAACACAACTGCAGAACTAGGACTGAGTCCAACTCAAGCCTAGAGCGGTTCCTGCTGAGGCGCCTAGAAAGCCATGGCAGTGATGCTTGGGAGGACAAAGTTTGCAGAGCCCATCAACATGGTAAATGGTAAGTGAAAGACCACGGATATAAACCACAAGAGACAGAAACACACTAACACCACAGACTTTTTTTTAGAGCTGGTAACAGCTTATTTCAAGAAAAGCTGCTATTTTGGAGAGCTGCAGGGGGACGTGGCTTGGCACACAGCACACAACTCACTCTTCAGGGAAGAACTCCAGGGTGCGGCTGCCGGAGGAGATCTGGCACATAGTGTGACTGCGACGCTGGCTGAACCCTGCTGTTGTTGGAGACTTGTAGTGGATGTTCACAGATGGGTAGGTCCTCTTTGCTGGCGGGGGACTCGACGAAGAGCTGAACAGACGACTGAAGCTAGGGACAGAAGAAGTAAGAGAAGTAAGAGTAAAGGTGCCTGGGGAGACAACACACCACAACAGATTCACAACAGGGGAAGCAAGAGGTATGCAACTAGGGGCTGTAAGCCCTTCATGAAAACTGCCCTGCTTCAAACATGGAGCTAAGTCATCAGTTTGATTGATATAAGGTGTTTTTAGCTTCCAGAAACAGATACCTTCTGAAAACAGCCCTTTATTAAAACTGATTGTGAGTGTATGTATCTTTCCATTCCAGAATACCCGTGATCTTTTTCAGCTTGTAAAACAAAACCAGTGCAAATGTTCAGATCTGATTTTAATTTTGCTAAGGACAAAGGAAGCCCTTGAAGGCAAAAGGGTTCAGCTAACACTTCTAGTTGACATTTCATTGATGTCAGAGTCTATTAAGTTGCTGTCTAAAGCAGAAATGGCAACACTTCCCCTTCTCTTAATCTTATACAAACCACCAAAGAACTTACAACTGCCAGATGGTGGATTTCTTCTTCTCCTGGACGGACGGGTGCTCACGGGAAGCTCTAAGGACAAACGCAGCAGAAGCAAGTAAATTTCAGCATCTCTGCCAACCCAAGTTTCTGCCAATCAGAAGGCTGTTTCCATCAGGAAAGTCATGTCAAAATTCAGAATTCATTCTAACTTCTAACATGTTTCAAAACACAGCAGATGAAGTGACATGCACTGGTCTTTAATGTAAGCACACCCAATTGCTTTATGTTTCAATGTTGACATGAAGGACAAGTAAGTGTGTTCAATTTGAAGTTTTATCAACTCCCTGCAACATTATCATTGCCACAGTACTAGTCTGCTACCTATAAACCCCAGCATTATATTCACTTCAAGCCATACTAATTAGAAGCAAGTACAGCTTCTCCTAGCTTAATTAGCACACAAGAAACAACTGTCCAGTGTTTCCAAATAACAATGGCAACTCAAGATTTGCAGCCCAGGTTCAGGAATAAGACAGAAAGAATTAGGTATTAGGAGAGAAGCAACTAGTCTGGAAAACTTTCAGCACTTCTCAACCTGTATCTTGGTAGGGGTTCCACTGACCACAAGGTCAGACATGGCCAGGTTTTGTCTTAAAATAGGAATGTTCTCCAACACCCAGTCTCACCTGATCATCTCTGTCCACCTGACAGCCTCCTGGAGCTCCATCAACCTCTCTTTGTATTGATTGCGCTCCATCAGAACCCGGGCCATTTCCACACGGGTGAAGCGGCGGCGCTGAGCTATGGGAATGTTGTCCTGCAGGGGGGAGGAGCACTGCTTCAGCCAACAAAAGATGGAAGGGGATTGATGTTAGTACAGGACAAGTCAGGAGGCAGAAAGACACAGCTGTTAGTTCTCCTCCTGTTCTGTTTGGTTATCCCCTAATTTCCCCATATGAGGTGTTAATTCTAGACAAGTGAGCTCCCAGCTATGGGTCACAGACCTCTGGGGTGTTCTGCAAACCCACGGAAATTAGAATTAGAAGAACTACCAAATCGAAAACCCCACCCAGGGACTATTGCTAGAAAGGTGCTCTGATAGTCTGCAAGGGATTATGAGAGTTGACAGTGGTCCACTGGTCCAGAAGTTTGGAAAGCAAAAGTTTTAGTTCATTAGCAAAGGCAGTCACAAGCAGCAGGGAGCACTGCATAATGCCATCCATCCCCTCAAGAGGGCTAGGAAGGAGGCATTCTGTTAGTACACACTGATAAAGGTGTAGGGCAAAAGAAACTGAAGAAAACCCTTTTCCTCTTTGGTGACACAACTTGGCCTTGCAATAAGGGCACATGCAGCTCTGGGTTAGGAGGCAACAAGAATGAAATTGTTTGTCTCCTTTAAGGAGGGGAAAATGAGAACATGGCTAAGTTGGGGCAAATATCTGCCCAAAAAGAAATGGTCAGGGTTTTGGGAACTCGTTACTAGTAAGTGGCACTGAGCTGTGCCTAGACTGTGACAATTCCCAAGCTCAGCCTGGCTGGGGAGTACTGCTGAGAGCTGCAATAAGCACTAATTAACCAAGTCCTTCTCCAGCCTCCCTGGACTTGGAACAAACCTGTATGACCAGTCAAAACAAGAAGTGTATAAATGAAAAGGAATTTTACAAACTTTTTTTTATAATTTAAAAAACCAGACCTTCTGTCAGTTCAGCTTAAAAGAAATACAGCCCTCTTCAGTATTTCACAAGCACAACTTGAAAATTTCCCTATCTACCTAAATTCTCAACTGACCAAGCTCACCCCAGTTCAGTCAAAAGAATTAGGCTAGAACTGAACCTGCTCCAATATCTTTTACAAAGAAAGAACACAGTAATATTGAGAAGTGCACCTAATGCCCTGTCCTAGCAGAGTGACATTTACAAGGAAAATCTCTGTTAATGCTTTGATTTGCCCTTTTTTTTTTTTTTTTTTTACTACAGTTGCTCTTTGTTGAAAAGCTTCTACCTCAGCCAAAATAATTTTAAGAGTTCTCACAGAAGAACAGTCCATAAGCCTTCTCTGCCTCTACCCTGTAACAGGCAGTACTGGCTTATGTAAAGGAAATAATGAGAAAAACAATGCTGCAAGACTGAAATTACAGAACTAACAAAAGGCAGCAGTTACTGCGGCAAAGCTGTCTGTGGTATAACCTGGATTTCACTGTACAACAGCCTGATGGCTTACAGCTTCACTGCCGTTGTGGAGACAGGTCTTCTGGAGAAGTCTGGCTATCACAAGACCCCGAGAGAAACCACACTGCATGTGAGACTTCAATTGAAAATCAGGGAGAATCAGATAGAACAGGAAGGTGCTGAGCAGGGCACTGCTCTAGCACCATTCTGCAGAAGCCACATCATGCATGGTATGTATTGCCGCTCTGTCAGCTGCTCATCTTAGCTGAACTATGGTTTGAAGTTGTAAAAACAGTTAATCTCATGGCATCTGTCTGTTAGCAACGCTCATCAGCAACAACCTGCAATCATTGTTAATGAAGGCAGATCAGTCCACATCTCAGGACTCACAGATCTGCAGTAATACAGAATAAGTATATAAACCCCCTTTCCCCACAGGCATTTTAGTAATGTAATATACCAATTCTGTACAGAGATAGCTGCTTACATCCTCCACCTCCTCTTTGGGTTCTCGTCGGGCAACAATTGCTTCAGATTTCACTCTAGGAAACAGGAAGAAAGGCATCAAACCACCAAGTGATACCATGGCTGGCCCCGAGGTGTTTTGGTAGGAAAACCACCTATGGGAAGGTCTGTCTGCATGCACCACAAGGAAGCGTTTTCAAACTGTGAGCTAAGTGTACAAATCATGAGATGTTTCTCTGGTATTTTTCCCTGTCTCTTGCAGTATGTTACTCTTAAGAGCTTCACCAGCATGACCCCATTCCTTTGGAACATTTGATGTAAGCACCAAAATACCGACCACTGGAACAGTCCAGCTGACTTCTATTTCAGAGCCATGATATTCAAATGTTTGGTGAGATCTTACCCATGGGAAAAACTGAGCCATTATCAGCATTGAAAATGCTGGCTTAAGTTCTTCTTCTGGGCTGCTTCTGTTTTTAAGGCAGTGAAAAAAGCTTCTAATATGAAGGACAGTTTGCCATAACAGTAAAGAAGAGAACACCAAATCCGTGTTAATGAAAATACATGAAGTATTTGACTGAGTGCTTTTAATTTCATTAAACTCCATACTGAGGTGCAGTCATGCAGTTCCATTTGAATTACAAGCCCTTTTATTAATAGCAAAGGTACTGTGGAAAAAAAACGCTGTCACCATCTCCTAAAAAGGCACACTTGCCCGTTAAAAGTCCATGTTCCCACTGCGTAATACATTGTATGTATTTTGAGGCTCAAAAGGTATTTTAAAAAAATCAGACCTATTTCCACTGCTTGTGAGACTACTTTCATTTCAGATATTTTGAAAAACAAAGAGACCAGTCTGTGTTATTCTTGGTCATTCTGTGCTTAGATTAGTGAAGCAATGTTCCAGATTCCAGCTGCAAAATAAACACTGTCCTCTGAATTAAGATACCACAGCGCAATGTAGAGCTAGTCAAAATGTAATTATGTTGCTTTAAGCCCTGTGGGGCATCTTTAGTTTTACGCACGTGAAATCATCACAGGCTTTGCTACACATTCAGGCTTCGGTTTCTCTAGTTTTGAGTGGAAAATAAGAAGTGGGATTGCTCCAAATGCATCCTGCATAGGAGTTTAAAATCTCTTCTGCCTCTTCTTCTCGTGCTTAACATGAACAATGAAACAATTACCAATACTGGCATTTAAATACTGTTTGTGGAAATCTGTATTAGCTCTTTCATTAAATGAATGGGCATTCATTCCTCCCAGAGCTATCTTGGCTGCTGCGAGGATCAAGCTCTTGACAGCTTAATTCGAAACTACTGGTTTCAAAATTCTTTTTTTTTTTCTTCCCCCCCCCCCATGTATATTTGCAAATTGAAACTCTTAACGCTTCTACTCCAGGGAGCCTAGACTTACACTTGCTGCTGCAGAATCCTAGTCCTGGGGAGGAAAATTCTGCAAGTTTTCTAAGGTTCAATCATCCATTTCAAACCAATAAAAACAATGTAACACTAAAAATATCTCTGCCACCTACCATCAGCCTTGAAGTGCTCTTACGGTACCTTTGAACTCCAATGCTAACCTCCGTGAGGGAAACAGAGTAAAATAACAGAGGAGGTCGGTTTATCACTCCTGCCCTCCCAGGTCCCTGGGACAGGGTGTGAATCACTCACCTTTTCAGCTCCTCCTCCAGCTCCTTGACTCTGGTTTCCATTTTGGCTTTGGCCTGCTTTGTTGCTTCAAGCTCTCCCTTCAGCACTTCTTGCTCTCCAGACAGCTGGTCCACCTTGGCAATCAAATCATTCTTCACAACGTTCAAAGCATTTCTTAAAGGTGTGAAAGGGACAATAAGCAAAAATGCCCAAAACCAGCAGCTGTCCATAAGAGAGACCTGAAACTAAAGTCACAGGTACTACAAGGAGAGTTGAAACAAGTGTGTTTATACAATTCAGCCCAGCTATAATTGATGGAGAAGTAGATTTTGGGAAGAAGGAGCTGCAGAAGAACACAGAAATCACCATAGTTGTTCGGGATGAGGTTTGTCCAGTCCTGTACCCTGACTGACAGACCAACATCCTCTTAAGAAGACAGCAGAATGCTGCAGAAAGGAGGTGTAGGGTAATCTATCACCTACATAAGGCTCAAATCTATTTTTAACAGAATTAAGATCTGAAACACATCTTTCAGAACTGTTGTTATCTGTAATTGTGGGTAATTGTGGATGATGGTAATATAAATAAGCATTTCCAATCTGCTCTGAAATACCTCAATACTTTTAAATCAGCACCTTCAAGTTCTCCATCTCTCCCCTAGGAATACTTTGGCTTCCTCTTCCTGGCTGCTTAGCTTTAGTACCTGGTTTGCCAGCATTTCTCAAAAAGTAAGGCCATTACATCATCTACTTCTCCCTTATCAACTATTAAATCTTTGAAAATTCTTCTCAATAGTAAGAAAGTTTTCTTTTCAAATAGAAAACCTTGCAAATAAAAACTTATAAACAGCAATATCCTCACAGAAGCTCAGACCCACACCTAGATTCCCACTGAAGTTAATTAAAAGCTTGCCATTGACTTCAGTTGGGATCAGACCCTACCAGCACATGCCCAGAGATTTCACCCAAGTGCCTGCAGCAAAGAAACTGGAAAGTCACGCAGAAGAGCAATTCCTCCTCTACAATTCAAGGAACAACAAGTATTCAAGAGAACCTGTTAGACAAATGAGAAAGCCCCTGACCAGCAGGAGTTCTGGCCAAGACCTACTTCAAGATGACATCTCATTTATAACTAGGCAGGCAGTTCTGAGCACACAGCAGTTCCTTACTTGGTCTCCAGTAGCTGCGAGTTCTCCAACAGCAGATTCCCCACTTCTTTGCCCATTCCTGAAAAGAAAGGCCAGGCAGTTTTCACCTGCTCTTCTAGAAATATGAAGCTTGTGTGGCACTGCCTGACTCATGCTTGAAGAAGAGAAATCACTTTTGTTAGGCTTCCCTAGGCTTCTGTGTCCTGCTGTGGAGAGTTGAGTGCCTCCTGCTGAAAGACCGTGCAGCACAAGCAAAGACACCCATGTGTCCTTCTGTAAAGAGCCCAAATGCAGACCTAGCTTCTTACCCCAGCTTTCCCTTGAGAGGGACAGAGAGGAAAGCTTCACTGACACCAATTAGGGGAAGTCAAGTCAGTAACTCCCGGTTCAGCCATGAGCCATTGCAACCATTTTTTATCATCACTCATACAGAAAGAAGGTAGAAGTTTATGGGTTTTTCACAGAGGACAGCAGAACACTGTCCAAATTGCTGGCCAGATCTGCACATCAGCAATTTTCTTTCTTAGTATAAGCCAAATTTTCTGTTTCTCAGTACAGATTTGGGATCATGGTTGTGACCAGTTTCATGCACATGAAAGGCTTCCCATTATCAGCGTTCCACTAAAAGAACTGTAACAGGACTTTAGACTATCCATTGCTCTATCTACATTTTTCTCACAGATGTTTAAAATCTGAAGTTTCAGTCCCATCACTTACGACCCATGCTCAAGAAAACATCTACATCAGACACACTGCACTTCCACCTGGGCATCAACGTGTTACAACTGCAATATGCAGACTGGGTTGCAAGCACTGTGAAAAACCTGAGGCTAGGAGTGAGGGTCGAATTCAGTATTTCTTAAAACCAAACAAAGGAATTTAGGGACCAAAAGCACATCCGGGTTGTTTCCAGGTGCCAAGGACCTGCTGGCTCCCAGGATCAGCTTCTGTCTTACAGCAGGAAATAGAGGCCACCTGAGAACTAGAAGCAGGGAGGCCTCTCCCTCTTGGGGGACAGTGCTCAGGGCTGCAGCTCATTTCTCACCACAGGTCCCAGAACATGAAGAAGTCTCACAACCACCAGTGTTTGTGCCAAAGCGCTCCTTGTCCCGCCCTCTGAACTACCTTCCTTTACAGCAAAGACATCAACAGTTTTCATGATCCATTATTTGCTGATTAATTAATATTTGCAATAAAATAAAAACAACACAAACTTGAAGTAAACGGAAGTTAGAAAAACATGGGAGCATACAAGAAGTGAGAACACATCACAACACTCCAACATACAGATCCTCTTCCCACAGTTAAATGGGATGAACTTATGATGGCAAAAGAAAATTCCCAGCAAAAATGAGTAAGAAGCAGCATTTTCAAATTACTTTTGAAAAATTAGTAGACAGATAATTAATCACTTTGATGTTTCAGGCAACATAGTCTTTGGCTGCTGTGTCAAAGAGTATTACAAACAGCAGGAAAGTGAGAGACACTAACTGCAGTGTGAACAGAAGCGTGGTTTTGGTTTGGTAAGGTGACCTATAGCTCTTTCTTTTGTGGTATGCCATATGTTCATTGGAAGATCAAGATACTAAATTATTGTCTTGTTCCTTTTTCGTGATTCTACAAATCATCAAATAAATACTTAGCCAGCAAGACATTAAAATGGCACAAGGGTGCTACAGGTGCCAAGGGACATCAAGGGAAAGAGTTCATCCTCAGGTTTTTTGGACTAAATCTTTTTCCTTCCCATTCTTGAGTCATCTATCCCTCTCCATGTCTGGTTTGGGGAGAGAAAGGAACTCTGGTGAAGAGGGTGAGCTATCACGCCAGAACTAGAAGTCACACAGTGTCCCAGCCATCAGTATCCTCACCACAGCTTCTACCTTATTTGTGTGCGGCACAGTGACAGCCCAACGCTTTACCAGCCAGAGGTCTGAAGGGCTAGGCTTGCAATAAAGAAATGGATGAAGCCTTCCAGAGCCATAGAATGGACACTATGAGATAACCTTATGCAGGTTATGGAAAAGCTCTGCTCATGGGGAAAAAAAAACCCAACTCACTGTGGAGCAACTGAAAGGAGATCTCTTCACCCCTTTGTGGTGTGGAGCAAAGGGAAGAGAGGTTTGGACAGAGCCCTGACAGCCCATCCTACACTGTCCATCTCCTGTAGCCAGGCAAGTAGTGTGAAGCATCAAAGTGCATAATCAACTATGAGAAACAGAGAATCCCCAAATCACAGCTGCGTCCTGCTTCTTGGAGAGGTGATACAACCACCACAAAAAAACAAACCAAGGTAATGCAAGACATATGGAGGGATGTTGAGTGAATGGCAGAAATTTAGTAAGAAATGCACATTTAAAAAAAAAAAGAAAGGGAAAAAAAAAGAAAGGGAAAAAAAGAAAAAAGGCCTTCGCCTTACCAAAGAAATCATCCCGTACTATGAGAGCCATCCCACACGAGAAAGGGAACAGAAAGAGATGGGGACAAAGGGGAAGAAAGGAAGAGAAAAAAAGCAGCCATTAAGTACCAATCTGTAAATAGCAAACACAGCAGCTCATCAGCATGTGTACCTCTGTGTGTGGTGCCAGTATGTGTGATGCTCAGTAGTAACTAATCTACACCTTGTTCTGCTGCAGCCTGGCCTAATGAGTATTTACACCAGAGATGTCAGGACAAGCTTGAGATGAGCTCATCTGTTTCTTCCATCTTCATCACTTCCCTTGGACTACAGACCTTTGAGTTTCCCATCCCCACAACAAAGGTAGTTCAACAGACATTATGAACAGGGTGAGGGGAGGACAGGGGCAGGAGGGAAAACAGAAGGCGGAGTGGGTATCAAAGCTGTCATCTGGCCCGTTTGCACTGGCCCAAATCCACCTCCACACTGCAACAAACTTCAACTCAACTTCAGTGGGAGGTTTTCTGAGTAAGGACCACAAAAAAGTGGCTTACAGTTTGAACTAAAAGAAAGGATGATGCCATCCCTTTCTTTTGTGACCTCACAGCACCAACACCATGAGGTGCCTGGCAAGGCTATGTGACAGCTATCACGTCTGCGTAAGTCACCTGCCCTTACTACAGGGAAAACTTCATCCAGTTTCCACTGAAGTCGACAGATTCCCTTGACTTCATCTGAAATTGCATCAGGGCCTGTGTGCCTATTATGGAAACCTTCTGACCACAGAGCGCAGCCCTAAGGCAGCAAGTCTCCTTCATCAAAACAGAAGACAGAGCTATCAAACTCCTACCAGAAAAGCAAAGCTTCCATGAAAGACAGAGGTTTTGCCACTCTAAGTCATCAAGTCTTTAATGTCACTGCAGCTATTCCAGAAGATGGCCAATGTGCATCAACTAACCACAGCGGCCACCATGCGCACGGAAGAACTCCCCGCAGCGTGGGTCATGGGGAGGACAGTGGGAGTCTCACTCAGTACCGTGCCCACCCAAGCCCTGCTTCAAGCACAGCACCCATCCTGACAGGAAGAAAAAGCACTCTGAGCCCCAAGACCCTGGGTGACAGGCCAGTGTAACACAGTGGAGCAAACCTGTGTAAAGCCACACAAGAAAAGCTTACTGAAACGCAGCAGGCTTGAGAGCACAGCGCCGGGACGTCCTGCTGCCCAGGGCCCCACCAGTGCAAGGCAACCAAGCAAGGCGAAGGTGGGAGAAGTCTGCAAAGCCAACCGTGTTTGGACAAGAGCAGGGGAGTATCACACGTGTATACCACATCATTTCACCTCAACAAGGAAAAAAACCCCAAAAAACAAGAAAAGAAACTGAGCAGAGGAGATACACACCTGAGAACTCCCCTATGGGCCATGTCCAGCGAAGCACAGAGAGACAAGGGGAAAAAAGGAAGTGAAAAAAGGATCAATCAGTGACTGAAACCAACAAAATAAAAATTTTGTTAAAAAAAAATTAACAATGATCCAGCCATTTCAATGTCAAAAGGCATGAAATAGTAAGGACAGGACCTGCCATGACTGTAGATGGCATGACTCTACATAGAGGACATAAAAAAAAAAAATCAGGGGAAGGTAACCTGTGGTACAATAGCAATCACATGCCTCAGCTACCCCCAGTTTTCCAGATGTGAATCTCAGGCAATCACATCTTCCTGGACTGGATAAACCTTTATTTTCTCTTTATTTAGTTGTGTACCACTAAATGCAAAACAGCTAGTTCCTACTACCTTCTCATTCCCCCTCCCCTGGTGATTTTAGCAACTAGATCTTCTGACAACACATGTGCTCTTCAGTGATACTACAGCTTGCAAAAGTCAATTAGTTGCATTTAAAAACTTCCCTCCCCCTTTTTTCACATTGCCACGCTGGGACTCTGTTTGATAATCCCATTTCAACTTCTGTACAAAAAACCTACACATAAACTTACCGCTAATATGACTGAATTTCTGTCTTCACCACAAAACCCCTGTTATTTGAAGGGAGGTTTTAAACTCCCAAAGCAAACACATTAGGCACCCTAAAACTGAAAGGAAGGACCTGCCGATAGTGGACAACCAAACTGCTAGTGCTCCTTTGCATCCAGAAACTCTTGGGATAGGGAAGAGCAGGAAGGGGGAGATAGGAGATGGGGGAGCCAACCCAGGACTGGGAGGTCAGAACCTGCAATTAACAAGTGAACATGCAGGAGAACAGTCAACTAGTGCTCCTAAAGCTGTAGTAAGAGAAAGAAGGGAATTTGGTCTACAATTACCACTAGTAAATAACTGTTTAACTCCACATTTTTCTCCAGAATACTTCCTATACAAACTTATGTATGTAAAGCAGTATTAGAGGCAGGATGGGGGGCAGGTGCGGGACACAACCCACGTATTTATTATTTTGTATTCAAAAATTGCAGTGAAGAGTGCCAATTTTGTACCAAGAGATGTTGGCTGCTTTGCAGATATCCAGAAGGAATGAGTGAGATTTTCCATTCAAGAAACAGATTTGCCTGCCAGCTACTGTTCAAGGGTAATTTCTGTAAGATCCTTCTATTTTAAAGTCCTCTTTAATGAGATTTCTCTTTCTTTAAGAAACAGTCCAAAAAGAGAGAATACTCTTTGAAGATTGATTGCCAAGTTTTGAAAGAGTCTAGAAGTATTCAGATTTCACTTAGGTAAAATTTCACTTAATTAATTCCTTTGATTTACAGAGAGAAGTGAGCTCCAAATACAACCCAGACAGAGAGAGCACTCTTTCAGCTTGTGGATCTTGTTTCTTACATCACACCCATAAAGCACAATTTCCTCTGTGGTTCTTCAGACTCAAAAGGCACAGCAGGAAGACAGAACAATTTATCTAACAAAACAGGCAAAATTTTGAATCATGTTGACCTATTTGTCAGTACTAAGATCTAGCCTTTTGCTTCCACCTATACCAGACTTTCTTAGTGTTTTCTATAATGTAAACCCAAGGGGAAAAAGAAAAAAAAAAAAAAAAAGTACAAATCTCATTTCTTGGTTAGAGACGTGACCTCCAGGATCTCTCTCTGCCCTCCTCCCTTTGTACAATCCTGGCAACACGTGTGTTCACTTTAAATAACACTTTCATATGGACAGAGTCAGTAGCCAGGACTCAACAAAAGGACTAATTAGATTAATGTTTCTCACAGAAAACTCACAGAACTACCTGATTTCATCACAGTCCATCTCCCAGGATGGGAGGAAAAGGAATCAGGAGAAGCCCTCCTATTCTGCTAGCCCGCTGTGCCATCACCTGCAAGAGTTTTGCTGCTCTGCTCAAACCAGAAAATCATCCCAGCACAGAAACATACTCTTCATAAGCCACACTTACATGGGCACTGTTCAGCAGAGTCTCTGGACGCGTTTATTACAAATCATAACTGCCAAGTAACAGATGTTTCACAGGCCAAAATCAATCGCTGGTTTTTGGGCAGCCTTATGTACTGGAGGAGGTGAAGCACGTCTGACTTAACTGAAGCTGTGGTGATCAGCCTTGCAAGGTTTGGGCAACTAAAATCTTTGGCCCTTTGAAAACAACAGTCTGCATTTCTCACTGATCACTGGGTCAAGACTACAGGGTAATCCAAAGGCGAAGCAGGTCCCCAGAAGGCAGGCTTCCAGAAGTGGGAAACAGGTTGTCCAAAGCAGTTCATACACCAAGCAGATCGCTTTTCTGAATAGTAACTCTTACAAACTGACAATCCCTGATGCCCCAGCCATTCTGGGGAGAGAAGGAAAGCAGCAGCTGGCACAGGGATTCGTGAAAAATAGCCATATAATCAACCATACGCTCTCCTGGATAAGGAAGCACCTGAGGATCAAGATGAAATGGCTAATGGCAAGATTGTCAGTGTTTTTAATGCTTCGATTCTGCTAGGAAGAGAGCTCCCGATAACATATGGGGGCTGGCTAAACAAAATTCATTTCACAGCATATAGATGAAGCTTTAACCGTCATATGTAGTTCCTACAGTCATCTTCACTTTAAGCAGGAGTTCCCAGCCCTTCTGCAGTGACTGTTAACATCCAGATGATTCTCAAACCTGGAAATCTTGCTTCTCCTTCTAAATTCTTAATTTTATAAGTACTGCACATTGGCTCCAACTGCAGGCAGTGAAAGCCTGTGCATTCCTCCTGAATCTTCTGTAGACTTTTTTCTTCCAGCAATCTCAAGTTGGAGGTGAAACAATTAATGTTGTAACACTTCTGGCAATGGTCATCGATCCGTGCATGAGAGCTCTCTTGTACATTGCTGGGCTAGCACCGTGCTTCCAAAAAAACCCCAAAACTATCCACATCAAAAAGGTATTGCAAGCATTCTGATGACTGTCTGGATCTTGCTCTTACATTTCAGTCACACTATTGCCTACAATACTAACAATTCTAACAGTTATTTTGTCTTAGATAAAGCACAAAGTATTGCATTAACCTCCTTTCTAGTCTTCAGTCCCACATCTTCATGGTTAAGTCTTCAGTGAGTATCGTACAATCTATCCTCTATGGAGAAACATACTCTTTTAGTGGGTCCTGATACAAGACTCATATTCAAAGCTTGTACAAGTGTCTTCCTAATTAAATTTCTGCAAAGGTGTGTGGCTGCAAACCCCTGACATGATTCAGCTCATCCTTTTCTGAACATACATACAGAATCAAACTTACAAGATTATCCATAAGCTGCTCTTACATCACTAATTACCAGAAAGGAAATGCACAAATTTCAGATCAAACCTCTTGCTACTAAAGACATAAAAGGCATATTGTTGAGAGTATTCATGTCTCCTAAGGCTCCTTAAATCAAGCAGTAAAACGGGAAGTGAGCTACACAGTTATAAACTTTGTCAGCTGCCTGTGTTGCCTGAGTATTCAAAGACCACTCATATTGTCCTGATTCAGGAAAATAGTCAGCAGGACTTCAGACAGAATTTAAGCATGTTCTTGAATTAAGCTCAGGAGTCCAAACCTAAAAAGTATGGCAAGGGCTCAGATTGCTACCTGAGGCGAAGCTACACCTCTGACTGCTTCAAAGTCCTAGTCAGGAATATGGAATACAACCAGACTTCAGGTATTACAAGCTCCTTCTAAATCAGCCTAAGAAGTTAATTACTACATCTCTTAGCCTGACTATAAAAGGGTAAAAACTGAAATACAGACCATACTATTTCCATGTAATTTAAACTTCAAAAACTTAACAAACAAAAGGAGTTACTTTCTTGCAAATTTCAAGCAAACTCTTTATTCCAAGTAAAATTAC
>JAVJGI010000050.1:36014843-36046900 GCA_035590275.1 Ibycter americanus
TCAAACTATGTGGGAGAATCCTACAGAAAAATAACACACACATAAAGACAACCCAAATACAAGTTACCCATCACCGTACTGCAGGTATATATTTCAGTCATGTAATGTCTCAATTTCTAAACATCCAAGTTTGGGGGGGGGGGGGACGGGGGGGACGGCGGGAGAAGAGAGAGACACAATTTAAGTGCTCCTAGAAACTTAGTATCATTGTCATTGTACCAGAGAAAACAGAATAGTTCTAAATAAGTTTTTACCTAGCAGATCTGCTCCTTCATCAACATCTCCGATAACCTCAGAACCTGCTGTGGAAAGTTCATGATACAGAGAGTCTGTGTTGATGCCAAATGCTTTGTTCACAATCCCCTGTGTTGGGCTGTTGTAGAAAGAAAAGGAAAAAAAAAAGAAAAGGACTCTTGTTACTTGGCAACATTTAAGCTAGAACATTTCTCTCTGAAATACTGAGCATCCCAGACCACTGCGATCAAAACCCTGAGAGCACATACCATCTGTTCACCACTAACCTCTGGGATTGTTGTTGCCTACTCTAGAAAATGGTCTTAGTGTGAGTATAAACACTTTCTAAGTGTCCTGCCTTGTATGAGGGGAATCAGCCAGCATGAAGAGCTGTGCAATTTTTCCAGCAATCTAACAGGAAGGTCAGTACCACTGGAAATTAACTCAAGTTGTGTGGCTTTGTTCTCAGATAAATGAGGTCTCAGTTATAAACCCTAGAGGTTACAAATGGGGTGCAGTAGCTGCCTCTGATATTGCAGAGAAAAGGGGGAAAAAACCAGTGAGTTTTTTCAATTACAAAAAAATTGAAGCTACCCAGACATCTGACAGCACTGAGGATTACAAATAGGTGCCAGGACTGCACCAGAACTAATCAGCTCACACAGTGTAATGGACAGCACAAGGGACAAGTGACTTGGCATCTGACCTAAAGACCTAATTCAGCTTGAACCTACCTCTTCAGCATTAAACTTTCAGAAGCTGTACATATCTCAAAAGCATTCTGCTTTCAAAGCAGCAAGCATCCTGCTCAGCAGCTCAAGTTAGCTTGCAGCTCCTGTAGCTTTCAGTCTCACTACCTGGATCAGAGATCGCTGCCTGAAGAGCTCCCAGTGCAGCAGCCCTCTCCATTCTCTTCTTTTCCTTGGATCTGACCAATTTTTGATCTGATCTCACAAGTCACTTTTGTATTCCCCACACAGAGCTGTTTCAGCTATCCAGATTCCTCCTGCATCTGACCCTAAAAATTGTCCATGCATCCTACATACTCTGAGTGGAGCTTAACTGTATGTGGTTTCACAATTGAGAAATGTATCTGTTACTGCTGCTCATAACCTCAATGAGGGCGCTCAACAGGGCAAACCCACTACAGATTTGGACTGTGAGAAAATCTTGCCTTAACTTTGTCAGGGTACTATCTGCTGCATACCTGTAAGAGCTAGGGGGGTATTTTTGCTGGTATAGTGCCAAATTACCCACTGGACAAGAGTAAAAATTAACAAACCCTGTAAAATTAACCACCTGACCTTAGTAAAAATGAATCAAGGTACTAATACATGCCTCACAGAAATATGGTGCCAAAATTAATAGCCTTTAGGGATCCTCTTATTTAGAACAAAACAGATGATGGATAGGAACCAGAGCAGCAGAGTAGTTCAGTAAAAGTCTGCCAATTTAGAGAACTCTGTCGAGGTCCTGAGTGCATCAATGGGTCAAAACTGCCCAGACCAACCTCACCTGGGATCCACACCCACCCACTGGTCCAAGGGCTCCCTTTAACCTCAGCCCTGCGCCTTCGGTCCTTCTCTGAGCTACACTATAGGTGTACCTGTCTTCAGCCCTCCATCCTGCTGCTCCTGGGCAGCATCAGGACCTAACTCATCCCCTCGCCTTGTGTGGGGCTGCTGGTGGAGCTCATTATCAGTGCTGTGCCCTCTCTGCTTGAAACCTGCAGGACCGGGATTGCTGGGGTTACTCCTGCTTGCCTGCCCTCACAGAGCAGCCCTGCTCCTGCTCTTCGAACACCTGAAAAAATTAAAACTGGAAAAAGCTTGAGGTTTTAAACCTGAATCCAGAACTGATCTCTTATTAGACAAATGCATCTTTTCTCTCTTCCTGATAGCTTAAGCCCATGTCCTCTTTGCCTGTCTTAAACCTTTTGTTGCTCCATCTCTATCCTCCCTGATGCAGCAAGGCAGACAAGCCCAGCTCTGGGTCAGCTGGACAGCTGCTTCTGCAGATTATCAGCAGACATTTGCCTTCTCTGGGGAACTCAAAAGAAGGTCAGGACCCCTCATACTCACACTACGCAGAATCTATGCACTTTCTCAAACAGCTGCATCTTGAACTCAGTGTGAGCCACAGCACCCATTCCTCACTCATAAAACCAAGTGAAAGAGCACACAATGGAAAGGCACAATCAATACCTGTTACCAGTGCGTTCCAGGCGGGGGTCTTGACACATGTCCAGCTCTGGAGTAGAGTCTATGATGTCCTGAACATCGGACCACTCATCACTGCTGCCCATTCCTAGGTAAAACAATACATGTGATCTACAGGATCAGGACTTTCATAGAATTGTGTTTCGTGGCTTTGAATATCAAGGTTTCAAAACTTCATGGTGTCATATTCAAAGTCTTAAAATAGGAACAGAAAGTGGCTGATCATCAAAGAGTCACAAATGCACCACTGCTGGGAAGGTGCCCTCACAACTTCAGAGCAGGGAGACCATAAGCATCCCTTCCCCTCTCCCACACCAGAGTGTGACCAAGGTCATTGGCCTGAATCCTCATTAAAATGTGATAACCAGAAACAACACGTCATTCATTAAAATTAACTCCAAATAAACTTTTTAGCTGTCAGCAAAAACTCTTCAATCACCATGCAGCTTTAGCTGAGATCTAAGACAACACAGTGGTTTTCTGTATAGCTCCACAGAGACTGCTGTAGTTATGAACTGGCACTATTCAGTTTTAATAGAAATAAGTTTTCAATACAAATTCTCAAGTCTACATTAGTTTAGATACCCATTTACAGTGAAATTTCACCTAAAAACTGATACATGAAATCTACTCTGGTTTCTGTATAACCTACAGCCTGAAGCCAGCTGTTCAAAAGCTCAAACTTGCACCTATTCTATAAGCAAGCAATATGAACACAATGTCTGTTCACACAAGAAATTCTTGAAGGATTAAAGACCTCATTTGTAAATTACATTAATCCCTCGATGATGTTAGATGCAAAATTTTTGTCCTTTCCAAATGGCCTAGTACCCAAACATACAAAGCTCATGACAACTTGAGTGTTGATTTTGTTCTTTTAGGCTGGCATTGTGCACCAGCTGGCAACAAATGCCAAGTTTGAAGACAAAGTGTAATGTGTATCTGTTGCCAAAGTAGGCATCCATACACCAGTGGTTCTCAAGCTCACAGAAGCAGAGGCTTCCTTTCCTTCATTCTTTCAAGTTGGGAAGCTTTTCTGCAAATACCTTCAAGTACCTTCTTTTGGTAGTTCAGCTCTAAGGCATGCACATCACTGACAGATACTTTAATTACAGATGCATAAAATACATAATTAAAATTCAAGTATTCGTGTAGCTCCTCAGCATGGAGACCTTATTTTGCATTACATGCAACAAATAGCTGAAAGGTTCAATGTGCAAAGCACATAGGAAAGATGTATCTGCCTTGAGCAGTTTCCACAATATTGTACTTCCACCCAAGAAAAAAGCTTTCACCTGCACGACTTCCTAGTTGCACACAGACAGAAGAGGGCAGACTTTGACCCAAGAAAGCTACTGATGGTAAACAAGCTTGTAAAGCAGCAACTGTAAAAATAAGGAAAAGTATTTATAGGGCATTCAAACTACTGACATCTGTGCTCAATTTCTGATACCAATGCTAACTTGTCTTGGCCAGATCATCGAACAGATCACAGTTTTAACGTTTGACTATGCAGAAGCGGTATGTTTTATGGAGAACTACACTGCTTCTGGCAGATTGACATCTGTGACCCCAGGACCCCCTCAGCTGCTAACATAAATACAGAACTGGACTGAGTCCCAACAATTCTCATTCAAATGCTGCAACAGAAGATATAACATGTTGTATTATAGTCTTAATTTGTTAGGAACCCACTTGTGAATGTTAGCAGCGGAATTTCCTCTACATTACTTAGGAAAAAAAATCATGATCTGATTCAGGTGCTAACCTCGGAGACCTAAGCTCATCCCTGTGCCCCTGCACAGATTTTCCTTATGATCTTCAGCTAGTTTTACAGTCCTTTTGTCAACAGACCACTTCCTATTTCTGAAGGCTGCTGCAAGTCTAAACACAACCCAGGTTGGAAGTCACTCAGACACTACATTGGCACAGCTATATTAAAAAGCACAGAAAGGGGCTTTTATCATGTTATTACATCATTTCCTTTATTTAAACAGCCTGGTGCTGAAGGCTTAGGTGATGGCTTGCCTGAAAGGAATTCATGAATTCAAACTACTAAAGGACAGTGGGAAGTGGAAAGAAAAAAACTGTAACTTCCAAAGACTTGGGAGGTTTCTTATATGAGAAATTGACTAAAAGAAAACACCTTATTTAGCTGAGAAAAACAGCTGGATATAATTGCTCTTTCTAAACACATCAGGGCATGGGATAAACACACAGAAGGGAAAACTATTACTTAACCTGACAAATTTGGCATATAAAACACAAATAAATCCAGAGAGAAAACTAAATGGGAGCTTTTAACTATCATATATTGATGAGGCTTTCCAAAAGTTCAGTTAGACTAAGATGGGACCTGAACATTCATGAAAGAGGTTCTATGATGTCGATGAATGCCACTGCAAGGGACTGAACTCAATAGCCTTTTCCCATCATTTATACTTGTGAAACTATTCATATTCCTGCTTTTTTTTTTATTTGCTACCCAGAAAACTGCTAACATCCAATTAGCCCTGTCTCGCTCATGTATCTTTCGAAGTAAGGCTTCCTCAAATTCAATACTTGCGAAGCTGATTACCCCTCAGTCTCCCAGCCTCTTTCTGTAAGGGGACACAAGCACTGGTAAGTCAATTATTTTAATGACCAAGTACCCAAGCTCCAGCTTCCATACCTATGCTAACATTCCTCATCTCCTGCGTGACCTGGACTTCCATGTTCCGGCTGTTCCGCTTTTCTCGTGCTCTCTTATTGCTCTTGGTTGTGCCATTGTATTCACCGATGGGCTGGATGCTCTCATTCAAGGGTGTGACAGCAGCAGAGGGCACAGATGACGTGGGAGTGTTGGACTTGGTTCCAGTGGTGCTCGGTGTGGCAGCTGCTGAGGACTGCCCAGATTCAGACATTTCATCTTGGGGGCACTACGGCAATTCCAGGGTGGGGGAAGAACAAAAGGGAAAAGCACAGCTATACATTTCAATTAATCTCCCATTTGTTGGTGTATGGCTGCCTTAAAGCATTATGGAGAATGAGTCTTGCTCACTGTACCTGCTACATGTCCAGCACTTGCTGGTGACACTAGGCACTGCAACCACAATGAAGCAGTGAGTTCTCGTGCTGAACTCAGCAAGCAAATCCCACCTGTGAAAGGACCAATATCCTTCCTCCTTTACTAGTAAACACTGTTCTTCACAAGTCACATCAGTATGTGATCCCTTCATCATGCACCTCAGGAAAGGTGGCCTTATCATAAGTGAAAAGCACCTGCAGCTCACATTGACTACGGTGGAAGCTGAAGGGCTTTGGCACTCGTAGTAAGCCAGGCCAGCATTTCCCAAGCCTAGAAAGCAACATGGATATTGCTTGGGAAGGATCTGAAGTGGCCTCTTAGAGGTCTTGGACGGTGTCATTCCTGTAAGCCATTAACACAACCCAGATGAGAGAACAGCAAAGTGGTTTTGACACTAAACTGCAGAAGCAAAGCAGATATCAAGCTGGGATGGTCTCACTTTGCCAGCGCAAGAGACCTACATCCCCATGCCACCTTATGCAGAAGCTAGCCAGGCACGTGTCCAGGTTGACAACACAGTACAAACAGGTGTGGTCTCCCCACTTCCAAATAACAGGACAAGACCCAAGAATTCAAAAATCATAAGCTGACAGATTAACATAGGAGATGGAGTCCCAGTGTGAAATGCACACAAATGGCACTCAGTTTTACAGACATTACAGCCCCATTTCTTGTAATATCACCTCTTGAAAAACGTGAGGCTTTCAAGGCTCTGTCAGGATTTTATACTGTGACCCTTGTTTGTCAATTAAAGCAGCAACGTTTCACAGTTGGCCAATTAACATCTTGACCAATGTGGGGATCACTCCCAGACCCAAATGAGATCTCCCCATTCTTCACAGCAGCTCACCCTAATTACTGCCTGCAGGGAGACGACAAAATTAACGTTGATAGTTATATGTGATAATGAGTTGCAATTGGGTGCAGTGACATTCAGCATCTGCACATCCAGACCCAGGTTTAATCTTTATATTTGCCTCTCTCCTCTTGTGCAAACACTAGAAGGATACCAACTCTGCTCAGAAGCTGCTCTGAGCCTCCCAACCTTGGAGCTGTGATGCTGTTTCACATCACTAATCTGGAAGTCTTGTTCTAATAACAACTCCACAACATGACCAAAAAAAAAAACCAAAAAACTGGGATGAGACAGAAGACTGAAAAATATGGTGACTTAACCCTTTGCAGCCATTTTTTTTTTTTTTTAAATCTGGAATTTTATTAAGATCTTCCTTTAATTAGACTGGCCTCTGTATGCTCATCTTAAAATACCCTGCTGTATATCACACTGTGAAGTCAAGGGTTTTACATTGCATCTGTGCATTTATGTTGGAAATGACCATTTTTGAAAACTGTGCTATCATTACATATGATCCATATTTTGCATATAGTTTCTGCACTGTCAGTCCAAATGGTACCCACATTCCCACATGGCCATTCAGTCCATCTCCCTGCACATTTGCTGATTTTAGCATCAAGACTAAGTTGGGCCTTTTCACTTAGGCTGCTACATGTGAAAACCACACTTCCCACCTCTACTTCATATTCTTGTTTCAGGAGTTACTTTCCTAATATGTGAAGAAAAAAAAAATCAAACCAGGTTTTTGAGAACAAATATGATCCAGTAAGCCTTGTACTACTTCAGTTGCAGTTTGCCTGCTGTGCTTTCTAATGTACAAAGGGACAAAGAGTATAAAGTGTAAAGTGCACCCACAAAAAACCTCTTTCCCCAAACAAAACTTCTGTTAGATTAAAGGATTCAGAGATGTTCTTGCACACAGTGTAAGTCTATAAGCATAACCAAAGTCCATGAGCATCTTGGCACTATACAAGAGACATCCAGGTGGGTCCATATGTCATTCCTTATTCTTAGGAACTAGATGTCATTCAGAACCTAGTATCATCAGTGTCTACACGGCAATGTTGGTATCAAAGATCTGCCCCTCATCCAGAACACACCAGTGAGTAACTACCTTGGTCTTCCACTTACTCTTTGGTTATACATCTGAGTTTTATATTTATCTAGAAAATACCAACCTACCAGCCTGCATCGGAGAAATTCCTCCCAAATGTAAATACTACCAAGGTGCTCCTCTTCACAGTCCAGAAGCTCTATTAGTCTTTGCTGGTATCTTCCTTCTGTTGCGCCGAGTGCTCCATTAATGCTAAATATTTCACTAAGTGTACAGCTCTCCTCTACAGCGTAGGAGGCATTCGCCATAACCCACAGCTCACCCAAGGAATACTCTCCGCAACCACACTTACCTACAGCCATACCTGTCAACCTCCTAAACATCAAATGTGTAGTAGTGACCTCCAAAATGCATTGCAAAGGCCCAACATTCATAGCAGTCATATGTCACCATGAGAAGCCACAATTGTATGGTTATAACACTGAAAGCATAGTACATAAGAACAAAAATGTTAAGGACTTTCATCTCTAAAACACTGTATAAAATAAATGTACACTAATGTAAAAATAAAGTAAGATAATGACAGCAACTAAAACAGAAAATAGTAATAATAAGTACACAAGGACACTTAAAATGTAACTATAGTATGACCCCATGAAGAAGGAAAACAAGTCAGAAGAGTCAGGATATACATGTGGGAAGGCAAGTCACACGTGCGCAGGTGATGTCAGTGAAATATCAGAGCTGCTGAAGAAGAGGCAGGGAGTGCATGAGCAATAGTGCAGAGATTTCAGTCGTGCAAAATACTTAAGAAATAGCATTCCTGTCAGCGCGCGTGCAGGAAGCCTGCAGGAGAAAAATCTCCACTCCAAACTGCAAATCCAGTCAGTCAATCAGTCACATCCTTTAATTATTCATAGGTTTGCTCCATACTCTTAGGAAATCCTCTGTAACATGCTACTCCACCCAAGTTTTCCACAGCCCAAGCTCTCTAACTCCACTCTACCAGCTAGCATCCTTAAACCCAGCATCCCACTTCTGAGTTTCCCCAATGAGCACCAACACAAATCCCAGAACTACCTGTCAGATACATTTGCAGTAGGACACTACTACTTCTGCACAGAGCTTTCTTGTAAACTGAAATGTTTTTTTTTCACCTGACACCACCACCACCAAATCACTCAGAGATCCAGTCAGTAACCTTCCGTTACCTGAACTTGGACACCAAAGCTTCCAATTTATCTGGGTTCCACTCTCCTGCAATTCAGGCGCTGGGTTATCAGTGAGATCCACTCAACTTCTTTCAGAAGTTCTGCAATGGTACCGCTTACAGAATTACTGCTTAGCAAGCTTGTGGAAGATGGATCTAATCCCAACAACCTAGCTCTTCTCTAAAAACTAACCCCTGCCACACATGCCTGATCGGCAGAGAGCATGTTCACACCATAGTGTGCAGGACTGCCTGAAGATCCCAAGGAACAAACTGGTTCCTGAACCAGAAGCAGGTTGGTCTCTCTGCATTTTGGGTGCCACCTGCACCTTTGCAGCAGTGTTGTGCTGCCATAACACTAGTCTGAAGAAACACATTTATCCTCTATCTTCATTTCCACCATCCTTAGTTAAGTTACTGCACGGTGGGCATTGCTATTCCCTAATTCCAGGCAAAGCTCTCCAGAAGTGACTGTAGGACCCAAGTGGCATTCTGCAAGTTGCTATGCTTCCCAAACTTCTGTGCCTCTAACAAACACTACAGGCAAGGGTGGGGTTCCAAGAACAGTCTCCAATCTATCCAAAAATCTTGCTTTTGGATTTCCAACTTCCATGATGGCAGAGGGCTGATGAAGCACTAAGGTTTGTGCTGTGCTAGACCCAGCTACTTAAAAAAGGAAAGTTGCTGCTTTGTTTTCTGCATAAATTTTGAATTTGCCTAAATACAAATGCCATCAAGGAAGCCACTCCTGAAGAGTCCCTCAGGCCAAAGTACCATTAATGTAATCTGGAGACACGCAGAATTGGTACAACAAGTTGGTTTTTTCTTTGGCTTTTCTTCCTCTGCTTTGCCTTTGCTACCTCACCGTATTTTACAGGATTAGTGATTTACATCTTCTCAAAAGGAGACCAGTCCTTAAATGTGAGATATAAAGTACCTGTTGTTCTACAAATTCCAGGCAGAGAGAAAGTGAATTTTATCAGACACTTTTAAAGCAGACCAGAAGCTCTGTGAGATATTGATGGATGTACTGTAAGCCGTGCTGGGTAGATGCGCCACTGGCCCTCAGGCCTTTCACCAGGCATTTGTGGAACATCATTCAAAGAGAGGAATTTCCTGGCATTCTGAGCACAAAGATTTTGAGCAGTTTACAGGTACAGCTCATCGGAAATGTGGGCCACCATGTGTACTCTAAACTGTAAGCAACTGCAGTGAACTGTCAGCTAAGAGTATAAGATCTGGGTCTCTGGGCTCAGACCAGTCTCTGAACGGCAGAGCAGAGCACCACAAGCAGCAGGCAGAACCATGCAGCTGCTTCAGCGCAGTTGCAATGCTGTCAGGTTTTTCGCAAGCCCCCATGCAGAAGGCAGCGCACTGAAGGCGACAAGTGTATTGAAGTAGACAATGCAAGTCTAGAGCAATGACCAGATATATGAGGAAGTGAAGATCTTTAAGCACAGTGCAAGACTTGGGCATCCAGAGAGAATTAGGAGCCCTTTCTACTGAAGACAGGGAGGCCAGAACAGCAATCAGTCAGAAAGGACACACACTGGAGAGCAAGTGCAACCCAATGCCTGGTCCCAGCTGAGGTGCAAAAGCACTGCTCTCTTACCAAGGGGGAGAGGGGAGACAGGTCCCACCATTTCCTCTCCCAAACAAGCTATAAAAAAAGTTTTTAAAAAGGCTTATCTTCCCTAAATCCCTAACTGCCACCCCACGCATTCCTCCCAGCTTGGGGCCAGCCAAGTAAAGGAGATTATCACTGAGATAAGAAGCATGAGAAGCTGCATCAAATCCCTCCCGCACTATATGCCAGATCTGCAGACAAATATCCTCCCACCTACAGCACAGCTACAAAGGGAACAGACGCACAGCAGGGAAAGGCTGCAAAGGGTTATGGACACAGACTGGTTTCCATCTTAATGAAAATGTGAGATGCTATTGACAGTGGGGAAGTGGGAAACCCTTGCTCCGTGATGGTCTATAAAACCTTGTAGCTGGAGTTGGACTGCAGCTGGCCGAGGTCACTCAGGTGCCAGTGGTCCAGTGTTGGGACGATCTTGGACCCTATCTGCCCACGTACCATGCCATCCGCGAGGGGGAAGACATTCAGAGAGTTAGGACGTTCCTTCCTGCTAAACAGAGAAACAGAGAGAGAGGAAACCAAGCTGTTAGCCATTTACAAGGTTCTTACAGAAAAGAAACAGCACGCTAGCTTACATGAAATATTAGTCACTGGAAATTGAATTGCACTCCTTCCACTCACACAGCAGCTGTATGAACTCCCAACTCCCACGCTGCCATGGTGCTGTCTACCCAGACCCATGGCATCTACTGCTAGAGCTGTATCTCTTCCCAGGGAGACTCTTAAGAGGGAGAGGGTCAAGTGACCACAACAGGCACGACTGACTTCTCCATCAGTATGAAACATTTGGGGGAATGCAAACAGGCAGGGAACCACTGGCCAATTTAAGTCAGTGTATCTTCTGAGAAACAAAGGTACTGTGGGAAAACAAGCCACAGCAAACAACTCCTACAGTAATAAAAAAAAAGCTCCCACATATTTTAGAGATGTCATCACTGGGTCAGGAAAGAGGATTTTAAGTAAAAGTCATCTACATGGCACTTCTGTACATTTCACCCCAAATCTGGTCAGCTCCAACAGAAGACAGAAATCAGAGGGTTTTAGATCACTTCCAGTATCAAGCAAGAAAAAGAATACTTGTACTCTCTGATTCCCTCTCCGTGTCCACCTTACAGTGCACTCAAAATTCAGAAATTAAACAAAGGCATAAGTGAATGCACCATTCATACTGCCAGATGTCTGTAATTATGTTTCCTTCATCCTCTTCTTTCTGGCAATTGCAGGTGACTAGCTAGCTGTGGGTTTGATTCTGAATATAAAAGCTGGCACAGGTTTTGAGACCAAGTTCCAGCGGGAGAAAATCTAGAGCAAGCAGTGGAGGTGGAAAAGGCTGCAGCAGCATGCCGAAACAGGCAACTGGTTTCATGCCAGAGAAGCAGGCCTTCAGGGACAGAGTACACATCCATTTAGGGGATATCCCCAGCAGCCTGCACTAGCTGGGCTCCAGTGGCCCTGCAGAGGTGAACTAAGCTGTTCCTCTGTGTAACATGCACCCACAGAAGGGTTCGATGATGGTACTTCACCAACTCCTGTATGGAACTTCTGCTTATGGTGCAGGGAGTGATGACATCCACCCTTCCGTACACCAGTATTAATAACAGTAGACCTTCATGTGTCTTTCTTTAATGATCATCAGCACTAGCCTGACCAGGCTAGGCAACCATTACAACCACCTCACCCGTGAGCGCGGGTGAAAAGACTGCAGCAGGCCCTAAGTTTACCCCGGGACATATGCAAACACACCAGCACAGGAGGTGGTGCACAAGCCAGCTCATCTAGGAAGGAAGGAGACGGAGTGCTGAGCAGAGGAGACAATGTTTGTGGAGAAAACCAAAACCTTCCCATGCCCAGCACTGCCCAGCCAACACACCCAGCCTGTGCCGCACCACTGCATCAGCATTGCTCATGCTGAGCAATAATCACTTGCTGTGGCCTATCTTGGACAGGCAGAAGAGGCAGAAAAGTGTTTCCAGTGTGGCCCAGCAAGGAGATTTGGGATGTGCTTTTCCTAAGAATATGCATTCAAAACCACTCCTCAAGATCCTCAAGGCTCACTCATGGAAGCTTCATAGACAAACCCTCTTACCAAGACAGCACGTAACAGGATTTTAGAGGAACACAGATCATTGACACAACCTGATTAACCTTACTTTCTTTTACAGAGCAGGTGCAATCATCTTTCAACCAATTCAAATCCAGATTCATACATGATGATAGGGATTATCAATTTCCTTGTAGCCTTTCCACTCCAAAGGCACCTTGGTGTTTCTTACTTTTCGATATTAACAATTGCTGAAGGCTTATAAAAAACATTCCACTGCTGTTACTCTAAACATCAATTTATGACCTCCATCCTGCCATTTACACCTGCTCCTAAAAGGGTATGATGCCAAAGTACATTTACCTCTGTCTGTCTTCCCACATTTACCTCTCTTTATCCTACTGCTATCATTCCAAGACCCTGAAAGTTTCTAACAGCTCTGGTTTAAGTTTCTATAGATAACATACTAGGGAAATGTTTCCTTTAATATGAAATCTTCACCCCTGGCACTGTACTGATCAAAGCACCACAAAACGTATAGTCAGTTATGTACAATAGATTATGAAGAGATTCAAAACTAGAAATTAGAACTTTATGCCACAAAGACAGAAAATTCCTAGTTTTACAGTTAAAGACTCAAGACAGTTAACTCAAGGGTCCCAAAGAGTCTTCTTCAAAAGAAACACTCTCTTCAGGGAGAAAAAAAATATTAGGCTATTTTTTGAGCTGCTTTAACCATCTTTGCTCTTCTTCAGGTTAGAATAATGGTCTTAACAGGAGTCATACTTCACAGCTGTACGAAGCTGGAGAAAATTTCCTATAACTGCAAAACATGCCTTGCAGAACAACGGTGCAGTCAGAATATCTAACAACTTGCTATAATCTGAACACTTTTGTGACTATGCTGGGATGGCCTGACATAACTCACTGGCAGCACCGAGAAATACGAGCCATCCCAAACATAACCTGAGAGACATACTAAATTATACTTCCTCTTTAGGTAATCTATATCAGACTTCTTTTGGGAACCCACAGCTTACTTCTATGTTCATATACAAACATGTGTACGTTTAACACGCAAGGAGATAGAGCACCCCACTGAATGTACAGGGAATGTATGAACTTCGCAGTCCCTGTTCAACAGAGGACAGAGGTACAAAGTCTCTGTAGCAGCAGAGGCCATAGGATCTTCAGGAAAGGATTTTAATGTAGATAGTTAGGAAACTTCCTTGCCAAGTTTCTTTGGAAACACCTTTCAGCCTCTTCTAAATCTCCCAGGGAAGGGGAAATAGCAAACACCACAGAAGAGCTAACATCAGCTTTGCAGTTCTGGGGTTGACTACGAGTCTTCAAAGACATTTAGAGCATCCTCAGGGCTGCTCTAAATTTTCAGTGCTGGAGTAACCTTCATACACCCAATTATTTCCAGTACAGGGTGAGTCTTAAGACTTGGTTAGTTCCACCTTGTGTTGCTAGGTGAACAGCAAATTCCTCAATAAAGTTTTGCAGTAGCTAAAACCTGCGATCAGGATGCTCCACAAGTAACATCCTGAAGCTTATAAAACATAACAAAACTATGATTCATTTGCTGGCATTTCAAGACAAGAACTGCTCTCTCTGGAGGCCCCAGGCATAGAACTCATTGCCCAGTCCAAAGTCAGAAGTGCCTTCAGAGAACTACTAACAATGACATGCATTTTCTGCGCCGCTCAGAAAATACGCGTGCCATGTACTCTGCAGTTAAATAAGGGAGAAAAGACGACTTTTTAACATTTTTGATACTGGGACATTAAGTGTAAATGTCCAGTCAGAGAGGGGACTGTTTTGGGACTGAACTTCTGCATCTTCTGCTTTAGAGTGCACAAACTTCTCCCCAATGCATTACCCCAGCAGCTCAGCAGCTCCCTCTGCCTCACCCAAATCAGCAAGTCCAACACAACAGCCAGTAGACAAAGAGGGCAAAGGTGCCAGTACAGTACATTCCCAGCACCACACTGTTGCTACTCAACAGCAACCTTCAAAACTAGGATTAACAAAGTTAAGATGCAGCAACAGGATTTACCTTTTCCTCCATGACTGGCGATGACTGGAGTGACAAACATAACAGCCAAAACAGAGCAGCAATTGCACAAAAAAGCGAGACAAAAAAAACCATTAGAGAGCAAAGGTCATGCAAACATGCAGCCCTACAACAGACACAGGTTACACATGCACTGAAATCCACACCACGTGGAAGTGTGCACCATACTGATTACCTCTCTTGGATGGTGGTCAATACACCCCCTCCCCCCCAACAGTTCTTGCACAAACTTCTCCCAAGAGACAGGCAAACACACTCAGTGTACTTACAGTCTTATGCAAATATGCATCCCTATGCAGTCTAACGCACCCAAGCACATCCACAGATGAAAATAAATAAATGCACTCCAATTTGTGTGACAGGCCATGAGAAATTATGCCCGTGTCCCCCCCAGTGCACGCCAGTGCACCAAGATACACAAACGCTGGTGTTCACCCCCACCCAACTGTGCAGTGACACAAAAACACACATCTGTCCCAACTGCTTGTGCACAAGCATACACAAACACAGAGCTACACACACACACGCACACACATAAATAGTGCAAAGCTTGAAATGAAGGAAAAAGTTCCATTTCTTACTGGTGGTTCCTACAAACTCAGATCACAGCCCCATCAGGGGCTTTCATAGATATACAGTGTAACTTTTTTTCTCTCCAGGGAGACTAGCAATATGCCACATTTAAAAAGGTAAAAAACTAACTTCTCTAATACGAAAAGGCAATTCTTGATGAAAATTCTGCCTTTCATCCCAGAGAACGGCCATCTTGCAGATATAACCAGTAACACTTTTCACTGTGCGTATCTTTCACAGAATGATAACACAATGCCACAATTAATATTAGCTTATTTAAAAGTTAGGGAAGGAAAATGTCATTAAAATAAATTTTTACCATGCAGTCCAGCTCAAATTTGGCAGGTGCATATATGAACCACCCTTTAAAAAACAGAGGCCCTAAGCATACTTTCGCCTATGGTACTTTTATATTTTACTGTGTAAGCACTTCCATAGATACATTGTTATTTACAGAAGGGTAAGTGGGAAGGGAAACAAGCCTAATATGCTTATCCCACTTCAGCTGTAACACTAGGATCAGACCATGTTCTGGGAGCTCTACTAGTTCTTTTTACACCATGTCTCTCTTGCTATCTACACCCCTCACGCCTCTCTGTTTCGCCTAGGAAAGCTGCCATTTACCTTTTGATATTTTTTTACCTCCCAATAGATTTTTATATTTCAGACAATCCAATTTTAGCCAGACCCCAAACACTGTATTCTGTAATTATTTTTATTCTCCTAAATGATTCCCTGTTGTGATACTAATTTACTGTTTTGCAGAAAATTGCACAGCGATAACTCACTGTACAGCCCACTCAACAACTACAACAGCCTTTAGTTAAATCTCTCTAGAAGAAATACTGTAAGATATTCTTTACTGAAATTACTATCTGACTGTCAGAAGAGGAAGGGTAAACAGTCCCCCTTGATACACATGTAACTATGTCTTCCTTTACACCTTCCTTTACATAAGGCTTTGGTAGCCTTAAAAATGAGAGTATGAAAATCTTACCAACTGATTCAGAATAAATAAGGGATCTTTCTTTGAGATACCAGTATCTTCCAGCTGCAAGTTATTCTTGTAGCCAAGGCTACAGAAGCATCTTTAATTATTATGGGAGGTAATGGAATAGCAAATAGACAGTATTGGAAAAAATTCTTCACAGAGAGGGTGGTCAAGCACTGGAACAGTCTTCCCAGGGAAGCGGTCACACCTCCAAGCCTGTCAGTGTTCAAGAAGTGTTTGGACAATGCTCTTAGACATATGGTTTAACCTTTAGGTTGCCCTGTGTGGGGTTGAGAGTCAGACTCAATGATCCTTGTGGGCCCCTTCCAGCTCAGAGATACTGTACGACCCTAAGGCTGCAGGGAATCTGGCAGAAGTCCCAGGCTAGTTACCAAGGTTTCTGAAGATTCATGTTTTTCACTACTCCCTTTCCATCCTTCAAGCCTCTTTCATTGCCAAAGTGGGGTTGGGTCTTTTTTTCTCTCCCTTTTTCTTTCTTACAATATACTGTCAAAACTTTGGCAACCGGAATTCTGTCTTTTCCAGAGCAATCCAATCCATCACCAGGGAGCCACAGCAGACAAAGGGTATTTACATGTCCTATGCCAAGACCTCAAATTTCCTTTCTATTACATCACCCCAAACCCAACTGACATTCTGGTATTTAAGTGTTACAGACATAAATACAAGTTACTAAAACATCCTCACTTATTTCTCCTTTACTCTTAATAAATCTCTTTATTCTTTATTTCAAGTAATTTTGCTCTTTCTTCTTCAAATTTTGCTCAATGCTCTTTTGCATTTCATCATCCCTACCAAATGATACTTCACAACCTTCATGGCTTTCCATTCACCTTTTTCCCCAGTATTTTCATCTTCGTGTCTTTGTCCATGCTGCCCTTTCTATATATAGTCTGACGTGCCATCTTCACTCCTTTTCTTAGCCTAATGCTTCCCAAAGAGTTGGGTTTTGAGTGAAGTTCAGTGATGGTAACCAGCTGAAGTTCACAGGTATTAACCAAGATCAGTCAGACATATTTTGTAAGAGACAAGGGAGGATGCACCTAGCAGGCACTCTTTCCCAAGTATTCCTGTGCAGCTCATACTGTATCTTTCTATTTTTCAGACCAACAGATCCTGTGGCTCATGGTCAGCATGTGTGCAAAACCTTTTATTATTCCTCAAGGCCAGAAGACATTTAGAAGTTAAAAAAAGACAGGCAAGGACAACAAAAAGATTTAATCTCCTGCAGCATTTGACTTCATCAATATTGTTCCCCTGGAAAACACTGTTTTAGTTCAAAACTTCCTGGGTTAGACAGTGTCACTACACTGTTAATCATCTCATTAGCATGTGATGATTAACACAAGTAGTAATCTGCCATGCATAAAATTGCCACAGAAAACATCTTTTTTATGGCTGAGTGACTGAACAGATTATGCTTAATCTGAGTAGATTATGTATTATGTGATCTGTTACTTGGAGACTCTAACCAGTAATTATGGAACACCACTTCTACCTCCCACCCTGTGGGCAATGTTACTGGTACACAGTATCATCAGAGAGAAAGCATTTGGTTCCAGGGGCACGCCGGGAAGAAAATCAATTTCTTGGGTGTAAGTAGGTCTATTGGGTGACTGACTTACGGAAAACTTCCCTTGAAGGAGCAGAGGGGAGGGAAAAAAAATAAATCCTATAATGGCTAATGCATTTAATTGCTACAGTTTTGCTGGCTATCACGCATACAGAGACACACACACACTTTGATATCTCCATCCATTTTATAAACCTTTTACATGCTACCTCAGAATACAAACGTTTTTCCAGAAGCCCCGCATCAATAGCAGCGTGACAAAGCCTAAGCTCTGTAATAGAACACGTAAAGCTGCTCATCATCAAACCTTAGAAAACGTACTCACACTCACCCACAGCCCATTAAAAAAAGCTTCTACTACAATCCATGCTCACAGGGAAAAGATCCTGCTTCTGGTTTCTCTCTCTCTCAAATAGATGCCCTCAATTTGTAAATTCCCAGATGGCATATGTTACATGGAGAGGTTATGGCCCTACCTTCTCCCAGGTAGACTGCTCTCAGTTTGATTATTTCCCCCAACTTGCTGCATCTTGGATCGCTCAATGTGTTCCACATAGGTCTGAATCATCTGTGAGAAGAGAAAATCCATGAGCCAAACAGAGTAGAAGAAAAGACTCATTTTCTGCTTTTGCCAGATCCTCTCCAGCACCCATTTCCAATTCCCTTTCTTGTTTTGCACATCTCCTTGCCTTTGCTCCTGCCTTCTAAGCTGATGATATAAGTGAACGGACTAATCTGACAGAGAATCTGACAGCATATAGTGTCGGAAATGATTTAAGCTTAATCTTATAACAGAAAAGCCATGAAAAAGCATATCCAATAATAATGTAAGACGTCTCCTGAAGGCTTGCTGCCAGGGGGAGATGAGGTAGTTGGGCACTGCTCACAGAATCACAGAACAGTTGAGGAACAGTTGAGGTTGGAAGGAACCTGCTGGGGTCCATTGGGTCCAATGTCCCTGCTCAAACAGGGCCACCTGTTGCCTGTAGGTTGCCCAGGACCACATCCAGGTGGCTTCTGATTATCTCCCAAGGACAGAGACTCCACCACACCTCTCAGCAACCTGTGCCAGTGCTCATCATCCGCACAGCAAAGACGTTTTTACTCATGTTCAGAGGGAGGTTTCTGTGTTCCAGTTCATGGCAGTTGCCTCCGGTCTTGTCACTGGGCATCACTGAAAAGAGCCTGGCTCCATCCTTTTTACACCCTCCATTCAGATATTTCTGTTGTTCCCACGTTCAGAAGCTCTAGTCATCACTAGCACTGTAAAGCTGAATTCCTTGATATGACTTTACATATAGGCTAAAAGTTTGTTTAGTTATTTAGAAATAATGAGATGACATCCCACCTCTGTGTGACGTTGATGTAGAGCATTATACTCTTTCTTCATTTCTGATTCACGTTCCTCCAGCCGTGAAACTACCAAGAGAAGATTCCAACCATCAGCTAACACACATCAGGCTCTCAAAAGAAACTAGAAGTCTCAAAGCCTATTTTGTTAGAAATCAATTTATATCTATGGAACAAAACAAACAGAAACAGAGTAACGCACATTGCAGGATCTGGTCTTCATTACAAACTAAATTCATGGGTGCCTGCATGTTGCCAAAATCAGCAGACCAAATAGTGCAGTAAAGAGCATAGAAGCAGCCTTCCTCAGCAGTAGCCTGGCGCCGCTTAAGTGTCCCAGTTTGACAACGATTTAAATTATCATCTGGAACGGGTGCCTCTGGCTATTTGAGGAGCAGGAGTACTGGACAAAACATCAGTGTTTTAGAGGAGCAGGAGTACTGGACAAAATATCAGTGAACTGGCTGAGGGGAACCCCAGCCAAGAAACCATGGCTCCACCTTTTAGAAAGTGTTTGTAAAAATAAACAAACACACAAACAAACAAACAAATGTGATAGTATATATGAGAAAAAAATGGGAGGTTCTATTCGGGGACAAGGAGAAACTGGAAACCAGGTTCTGAAGCTTCACTAGTGGCCCAAATCTTGCATCTGGACAGGCTGAGCATGCCCCACACAACAGAAGCAATGAAGCCTCTACTAAATTAGATGGATACATCCCACCCTTTAGAAGGCTCAGGATTTTATACCTAAGTAGGGGATAATCAGACATTTCAGGCTTTGCCTAAATTACACTAAAACAAACAAAAAGTATGAACTGTATTTTCCAAGTAGCAGTCTATGTGTGTGGAAGTCAAAGCATACAATCATGTCTGGTATACAACTTTGCTTACTTTGATCTGCATAGTTTTTGGTCTTCAGCTCCAGCTGTCGAGTCTGAAATTCAAGGTGTTCCACTTGGATTTGTAGTTCTTTCTTCTCCTGCTCCAGTGCATCTTCAAACTCTATAAACTTCTGAATAGGGAAGAAGTAGCAGAGAAGGAGGCACAGATGAGTAAGAAATGTAAAATGTGTTTGCCCTATATGACTTTTCCTCTCCTCACAAAACAAGAAAAATTGACATAATATAAATTACAAAATAAGAAATAAGAATTTTTAAGTACTGCAATTAGTACAATAACATTTAATCAAGCTGAAGAGATTAATTTATATGAGAAAGTATTAGGTATCTTTAATACACAATTAATATATAAACTATGATCCAACACAAGTTATGTAAACCAGTGCAACTCTTACCATCTTCAGCAACATCGTTCTTCCTCATGCCAAGCTAAATTTTGATTCCTATTAATTTGATGGCAGAGAACACAAATTCTATTTCTGTGGTCATACATTTACAAATACATATGTCAGAACTCTTCAGACCAATTCTTCTATTTGAGCAGTTTTAGAAAGCTTCACCTACAATTCAAGTGGTGGGTAAGTTTTGCAGGAACATGCAAGCCTTTTCGGAAACTTAGCCACAACTCCAGGCAGCTGAGAGCAACCTCTGCACCCAGAGATAAGTGACCTACCCCAGCAGCAAACTCCAGAAGGGCTCTGTGGTACACCGGAGTCAAGGGAAGGAGGAGCGAAACAGGCAGAGGAGTAAATTCTCACTGCAGAATTTTAATAAATTTATACCTAGCAAGAAAAAGCTTGGCTAGCTGCTCTTGGCAAAAAGGGAGGGAAGGCATCGTTGCTGCTAACTCTCATTAGCAACAACAAAGTGGCAGCCATGCACATAGCAGCATGGACTCATGCACAGAACGTTGGGCTGAAGGAAAGATTTTTATAGATAGATATACTCATTTCACAATGAAAATACAACAGAAGAATACCTAATATCAGGTTATTATTTCCGTAAAATGTCACTTTTGACCTGGGAGCTTTTGTCATTCTCTGCATTGGATATTAGCATGTACAGCAAAGAAAAGTAAACCATGTGAAACATTCAGTTTAGCTCCACTGTAGTCGCAGTTACTCTCATGAAATATTTAAGCTAAACAGGGTCCCTGGAAAGTGACCAGCACCTTCAAATCTCTGAGTATACTTAAACAAGCCTGGTTCTTGTGCTACATGTGGTCACGAGAGTTTTTCTGCACAAAACACTAATGCATATCCATATGCAATAATGATCCACAACCCATACTTCTGGACTCAGAAACTGAACTGGTTCTAGTAACACCCCTGACGCAAATTTGTGGAAAAATCCATAAGGCTCAGAAAACATTTGCTCTGTTAACCACATACATCCTCTCCATAGCAAACCAAGTCTAAAGAGCAGTACCACCACACTTACAATGGCATAGGATACTAAAGTTATCTCACTAGCTTCAGAACAAGTCCTACCCTGGCCTTACAAACTCAAAAATTCAAGTCTTGTTACATTACTCCTGTCAGCTACATCCAAGGATGCTAAAACTACAGTGTCATCTGCACCAACCAGTCTGGTAATTAGAACACCAACCCTCAGCTGAGCAGCAAGAGCACAGCCAGGGCCAGGAGCAGCCCTGGATTCAGAACTGCAGAGGAAGAGAGTGAGCAGGAAATAAAGCCAAGACAGCTTTAATTTACCTTTCAGATGTTTATAGAACAAGAGGAGCCCACAGGAGGTAACTCAGGGCTACGAGAAGCTCACAAGGGTGCTCTGCTCCTGGCCCTGCCTCTTTCTTCGTCTTCGTCTGTTTGCAAAATGCTTCTTAGGTCGAGCTCCACCAGATTGACCAGCACATGCACATTGGCTGGCTGAAATCTCCTCTTTCTAAAAGCATGAATACCGGGGAAGAAAAGCCTTCTCTCATGCTCTGTACTCTGCACAGAGGGAAGTGTTGCTCTTCACAAATAATGCTGCTCAAGAGGGCATGGCAATTTTCATTTAACAAAGCAAAGCCTCATGGCACTCTAAAAGAGAAAGAATCTGGTGAAAGTAATTTTTGGATAAGATTCCCTGGGAAACAAATGCATTTAAATGCACAGTAAGATTATTTTGTTAAACTGTGCACATAAAACAATATGCACAGTATTTGACTGCATTCTCAGGGTAAGCCCTATGCACTTTTCCTGTTACTTTTACTGCAGTAATTAGCAACAACACTGGAGCCAACATTATGTTCTTGAACTGGATCTTCTCTCTGTAGACAACTGAAAGGCTGCATCATTTATTATTCTTGCAGACTTTTAAAACTGTTCAGTAAATTCATCTTAACAATGCATCAGTTTTCATTCATATATACCTGTATTTATAGAAACAATCAAACACATTTTAGCCGCATGTCATTTTCCTGTTCTGCAGTGCCTTCAATCTTTAACTGGACCTCTAACTTTCTTTTCCTTCCTGGCCCAAATTCACCGCAAAAACAGGTTCTTTTCCCCCCCCTTATGGTTGTTTACCAGCAGTATTTTCTAGAAATACCAGAAATGCCAATAACTTTCTTCCACTATAAAGGAGTTATCTAGAGAAGCTAAACATTTACTTTTTAATTAAATTTTAAGACTGTACAAGGTTTTAGATTTTTAAGTTAGCGTTTTCCTCTGAGACGTCAATTAAGCATTGAAATCCCCTAGTCACAAACATCCAGCAAGCTGTTTTATGGATTTTGAGAAATTTATAAAGCAATCCACTTCGGAAATTTTCAGATTTGTTCTTGAAACATTTTCTGGAATAACAATATAATTTCAGAATGAGTAAAAAGGAAAAAAATCCTAACTGACACAGCTACACTGAGCCACAGACCTAGAGAAGCAGCAGTTTAACTTGCTCCATTTGGAGGACCGATTGAAGCCACACTAACAAAAGAGCTATTTTCCTGGTATGATCTCCATCTCCTTGCCGGGTTTTGCTGGAACCACTCTGTGCTAAAGCTCTGTTGACAAACGCTTTTAATTACAGCCATGGGCTAAATCCCCATCACATTGCATTGGCTCAGCTTTCACTACCTTCCTGGCTCAAGATGCGCTCCTGCTCCCAATTCTCCATCCAAGAGCATGCCACCCATGCCAGGCATGAATGAAGTTTTTAGCAGCAATAAAAATGAATGGACTTTAAGGAAAACATTCACATATTCCCTGGCAGGAAATCAGGAAGCAAAAGAAGGCACAAGCTCAATTTTATTCCCACTATGTAGGTCATCTTTAATAGGATTCCTGGATTTGTTTTGGTTTAATTCAGAGGAAACTGATTGAAAGATTAAGTCTTCTACAAGCGTGGCTCCGTTTTCTTATTCAGCCCTGTCTATTTTGCAACCTAAAAGTAATCAACGAAACTGAAAACTAGAAATCAATTAACTATCTGGAGAAGTAAAAGACATGGAGACAACAATATTAAAAATTAATATTACCCTAAGTATTCTCAGGGAAGAACAGCATTTCAGATCAATGTATTGCAGTATGTCCTGTCCTGTCTGCTGAAGAGATCGAACAAGGAAATTTCCGCGCAGGGAGCCAAGGGCTCTTTACTTTCCCAGTCTTTGAAGCACCCTTTATCTGCTGCTGCATCAGAAGCCTCTCACCTGAGGTTCTCCTGGTGTATCAGAAGGTCTGAAGGGCTGAGAGCAGAAAAGGTCCCAGATCCAGAGAGGAGCAAACGGCCACACCAGTGGGATGAGGAGGAAAGGCTCCACTGCCAGCGCGGTCCCCAAGGACAGCACACTCCTGACTGAGGGGACAGCTTAGCACACAGTTGCTGCCACTCATCCTTTGTGGTACAAGTCAGCTCTCATCACTACGTTCAGTCAGGCTTTATTTTTTTTCCAGTAAGCCAGAAACAGCATCCAGAGAAGAGACTTACTAGCCACTAAAAGCCACAGAGGTTGAAATGACCTTGCTCAGGAACATGAGCACATCCACAAGCACAACTAGGCAGCGCCCAGAGTCTGCATAAAACTGACACTTCAGGTGCGTTTGTACAGTCCTGGCCTACTGAAGCCATGTAAATGTTCTCAGTAACTTGAAAAGGGCCAAGATTTCATCCCAACCTTTTAAACCTCCTAAAAATAAATAGGAAGAGGGGACGCTAACTTGAAAATCACCTTGCCATCTGAGTATTTTCTGTCTGTAATATTTACAAAAAATCACCAAAACCAGTTATAATAGAAAAAGTATCCCTCTGCTTTACTGTCATTTCTTGTGTTTTTCATCTAAGCTTGTGCACAGCCAATTCTATCCAAACACTGCACGAATGTTCGATACACAAAGACGAAACTCCACAGCTCTGTGGGCACTAACTAAAACCAGCAAGCCTTCCTAAAGGACAAGAATCTTCACATGAATCAAATCCATACTTCTGGCCTCAGAAACAGCAGAAATTCCGGTGACTTAACTCAAAGCAGATACTGCAGGTATTACTCTTGCTTCATTATAAACTTAAATATTTAACAGGGTAAGAGCAGGCCAAAAAAAACCCCACCACAAAACCAAACAGCATAGCCTTACAGTCTTCTTAAAGACATCTTAAAATAACTGAGATAACACTATTTACAAAAAAAACCTCTGCCATGAATTAAAATGCCCAGGGTACTAAGTTTAAAAACTGAAATGCAGATTTGCTGGCTACATTCTTTCATTTCAGTGCTGCCAAGAAGCAAAGAAAAAAAAAAACAAAACAGCGCTGGCAAAGAACCATAGGCTTACCCTGCTGCTACGAGCTGCCCTTTATTCCAAGGGGTTTCTCGCTTGCAGAGCCAGGTGCTGCAACTGATCTTCTCCAATGGCCTCATGGCACCAAGCTCAGTTCAGACCCACACCTCTGTGACTTCCCAGCTCTCAGCTCCATCTTTGTGGAGATGCAGTAAAGGTATTTAGAAAACAGAAATAAAAAGGACCAGGTAATTCCACTGATGGTTAAGTTTTGTGGGTTTTTTTTTGATCTCACCATGACAAAGTAGCTGGGTGCACTGGAAGAAGAAACAGACCATACTCCCAGCAGTTCTCAATAGCAAGGCTGACCACAGCGTTAATATTTTTACTATTTTTTAATCATTTTTACTATTCCTTCCAAAGCCTCTACATTTGCTCTCAAAGAATTATTTCTGAATATGATCAGTTACAGCTAAACAGTTAATCACCTCAGTGATCTAAGAAAACTGGAGTATGAAACTGCTATATATAAAAATCAGTCACATGGATTCTTTTCTGCTGGCCTCTATCTGCAGGGTAACTGTAAAATAACCCAGGATTATGGCAAACAACAATGGCTCGCACACTAGTCTTTACAGGGGAAATATCTAGCACAACATCGTCTTAAGGTGAAAGAATGAGTACTCCTTTAAGAAAACTGGTACAATGCAGATCGCTCGGCATCCTGCTTTACTGCCTTTTGCAAAGGAAAAAAAATGCTAAAAATAGTACCATATAATCAGAAAACATCACATCAGTGATAAATCAAGCAGAGCGGCAGAGATGCGCATATATGCAGAAATCTCGTTCCACGGCCCTCATCGGCGGCGGCTGGCGACATGTGCTGGGGTACGCATGCCGCAGGGAGCACCGGGGGCTCAGTCTCAGACCCATCCCCCTTGGCCCTTCACTGGCGGCAGCGCTGCAGCAGCAAAAGCAGCACTGTGCCAAGAAGCAAGAAACACACACCTGGCAGAGACCCCCGCTAAGAAAGAGAGGTCTGCTGGGGAAGCAGGGACGGGCTCCTGCTGCAGGTGGCTCCCCTGGGGAGGCCACCGCCCCTGCAGGCAGCCCTCAGGCCAGGGCGCCAGGCCGGCTGGAAGCCCACCTCACGGCCCTTGGGCTGGAAGCCCACCTCACGGCCCCTGGGCAGCACCTGCTGGAGCGAGGGCAGCAGCCTGGGGAGCTGTCATTAGAGTATGTTGCCTTAGCAAGTCACGACAAAGAAAGAGGCTGACTGCTGGCTACTGAAATCTGACCTGTTCAAAACAGTCCTCAGTCCCACTGCCAGGCCTGCTGCTGGCGAGTTTCACACACTACTCAAGGTGAAGACCTGGTTCTGCTCTCTGAACGGGACCACTTCACTCAGCGGCAGCTTCAGGAAGAGAGATTGCTTCCCAACGAAGCCAATGCCTGCAACAAGGTATCCAGCACCGGAATCCGCCAGTCACACTTCCAACAGTCGGATACCAACAACGCCAGAGCTTCAGGAACAGGGTGCTAAATCTTTTCACTTTGACAGTCAGAAAAGGGATCCTTAAATTAAGCCACTTCTCAAAATTATGGTGGTCATCAGCAAAATGCTCCCTCAGGAAACAACTTCCATTTCAAACAGTCAGTTACAAGAGAATTCTGCTTCTCATTTTATGAGCCAGCCTACACTGCTGCAGCTACCTTTTAGAAGAGCATTAGAGAGCTGTGCAAACGTCAACAGAGAGTTAAAAATCTCAAATTATGAACAGACGTTCAGATTTTTATCCCTTTAGGCATTTTATGTAAAGTCAAGTAATTTAGTTAGCAAAGCTGAAGCAGACAAAGGAATGCAGTCTCGTCTGCCTTACGTCAACAGTGACTTGACTCCATTGCATGGAAACGTTCCTAGTTCCTACCCGTAAGAGAGGCGGAACAGACATATTTAGCGTTTCCCCTGTGTAAACAAAGGTTTTGCAAATACTTAAAGCTGCTCTCCCTCGCTGGTCTCAACAGCTGCAATTTATCCTCAAATGAATAGAAAAATACAGCCATCAGCCCACACACAGCACTAAAAGCATACCTGAGTTTCCAATGTGTTGTATCAAACATCACACGAATTTTAGCAATGTTTTGGCTCCCCGAAAGCAGTTTCACTAGCAGGTAAAAAGAGACTCCTTGCATTTCACCTGGTAATCATTCACCTCGCTCTCCAGTGCCCCAAGGTGACAGACCCATGGGTTTGAGGGTGCTCCAAGCAATGCTCAGAAGGCAATGCCCTTTCTCCTGGAAAAGCCTTGCCTTCAGAAAACCCTTATCCAGGTGACCTAGGTCAATCCCAGCCACAGCACCTCAGGAGCAAACCCCGGATCCCCCTGCAGCCTGGGTGCTCCCCAGCAGTATTGACATGCAGTGAAACTACAATGCATCTGTAATCCATATAAAAGAGACCCAAAACAGCAACAGTGCCACAAGAAAATATGCATCAGTAAGTGTAAGTAACAGCCGACATCTTCCCCATCTCAGAAGGATCTTAGTTACTGCAAACAAGAAGATGCTATCTCAAGTATTAGCTTTGTAAGACATCGTTCAAAAGACCAAACTGTAGCATTCCCACAAGTGCACTGACAAACAGCAGACAGCCCACAAGCTGAAAAGAAGTTCAGCTACAACTGTGAAATGAAGCAACTGACAATTTAAAACCCTGACTACCCCATACCTTTTAAAACTCACAGGTAATTAATTTACCATCTAAAATTTCATGACTGATCAAAATCTTACCCTGCACTTACCACAGAAGTCAGCAAACCATGACTGTGTTCTCTAATGTTACTTGTTCTACTCTGTGTGGGCTCCCCATTTCTGCAGTATTTGGCAATTACGCAATCACAGTTTGATAGCTGCGATACAAAAACTCTTACATTTTCATTGCAGAGCTTGGCCTGAAGTTCAGATCGTATTCACAGGACAACATACGTTACACATCAGCCTTGGGACGTGGCTGATTTTTTAAAATTTTTTTAGGAATTAGGAATGCATGATTATATTAATAATTCTATAATGAATACCTAATATACGTAACACCGATTCACTGGAAGATGCTTACACATAAATATGCCTTTAATATGGAAAAATAAGTGCCAGCCTTCCTTGGCTGAGGTCTCTGATCTCAGATAAAGCTGACAGTGGACAAGGCCATTTACTAGTAGAATGGCCAAAACATCATAAAAAAGAACAACCCTTTCCTCCTCCTTCCCATTCTGACACATTACAATGCCATTTAAACTGTATTTTTAACTTAGTTTTTAGAATTTATTAGTCCAGAATGACACACAGTACACAGTTTCATGATGGAAGGATTCTCTCAGCTACGCCCTGTGTCTGAATCTTTGCTATCCTCTTCAAAGACAAATGCACCCCTGAAGGAACATTTCCATCTCCATAAAAGCATACAATCTTCTAGTGAAGTAACATTTCTTTTACATTAACAGAGCTTGGAGATAAAGATTTCTGTTCCTGTTGCTAACTTCAAGAAGTCAAAAAGACATCTTTCATTTGCTAAATACTCTATAGTCATAGATCCGTCTTTGAGTGCCTTCCGTGAAAAAACCTTTCTTTATTGACTTATGCAAAATTACCATCTCCTTTATTCCTGTTCCAAGGGATCCGAGTCTTTCTTCAAAGGAACATCACTTTTCCCGTAAGAGAGTTCACCCCTCTGGCCGTGCGCATATCCCGGCGGGACTAACAACATGCTTACTGGGGACAGAAGATGCAGTGGAGGAAAGGGGTGCGCAAAGAATGGAAGGGCTGCTAGTGGAGCTCTTCTCGGAACTGCCTTGAGAACAGCCTCATCCTGTATGTCCATCAGCAAGCATGGCCAACAAGAAAGGCAGTGTGGCTGTGAAGTCTTGCAGATGACACAAGGCCAGGAGGTGCCATCAGCACTAAAGAGAACCAGACCGTCACAGGAGAAGAACTGTATGATGCCGAAGAACAGAGCAATACTGGGGCTGAACACCACACGAGTGCAAGAGCACGCATGTAGGGACAGCCATCTCTGCTGCGATGAGGAGGGTCGAGAGGAAGGAGCTGATGACAGAATAATGTGTTAACTGGGCCCCGCGGTGACATGCTCTGGGCCAGGTGCAACTGCAGCGTGAGGAGGGCAGAGAGGGGATGGACATACTGCCGCCTCCTGCCACTCCATGTCACACAGACTGCACTGGGCCATGCCAACAAAGGCAACAGCCCTCAGATAAATCTTATTACTAGGACTTTGAAAAAGGCAACTGGGACACTCCCAGGAGAGCATTCCTACCACCGCACAAAGCACTGGTAAGAGCTACCTGGAGAACCACCTGCCATTCCTCCCACCTCTCAGGGAGGACCAACCCGGGCACCAGATGTGGCTAAGTGTCACTCGAGGGGGATGAGGGAACCTGTAAAACAAGGCTAGGCTGGCCAGGCCACACAAGGGCACCTCCATGGTAGCAGGACATGCGGCACAGGCCAGCTCAGCCCCATGTTGGCAAGAGAACAGAAAACTTGGCTCCAACACCTCACAAATGGAGACCAAGAGAGGACAGGACCAGCCTCCCTTAACACAGCAGACATCAATATTTGATAGAGCAAAAACTTACTAATAGTAAAGGACAGTGCTGGCACAAGAACAAACCAGTAAATTCAGGCCATGAATAAAAAAAAACAACTCCACTGCAATTTAGAAGAAGGTAAGAGTAGAGGCAGGAGGTTTCACTAATGGTTTTAAGACAAAGCTTGACATATTTATGAAACGGATTATATAACTCAATTGCCTGCAATACCAAGGGACTGGACATGCTGACTCAGAAAGTCCCTTCCAGTGTTATTGTCCTAACTTTTTAATTAAGAGTGGGCGCCTTTCTAAGAATGCTGGAGGCAAAATAGTTGCAGATTTGGTGCAAAAATTACCATGCGGTCAGAAGTCCACAGGGATCAAGTCTGGACTAACGCAACTTACACTAACACAGTTCCCAGCACTATAACTACACACACTACAGCTACATACATATTTAATACTAATATTACCTTGTATGTCTGTGTGTATAAACATACAGTAATAGATCATTCAGTATTAAAGCAACAGGTTGAGTGGATGCTGAACAACCATCACATCGTGACATGCACAGACCTCCTGCTTCACATGCTGCTTCCATAACAGGCTGTACTGCGAAAGCTGGCCACTTGGACAGAGGCATTCTCAGTGAATTTACATGGTAAATACTAGTTTAGATTAACTTTCCTTATTTCAAGAGTGTAGATGTTAATTTGCTCCCAGATCACAGAGATCATCATATCACAAGTGCAGCAAGTAGAGAGCACCAAACAACCGCTACCCAAACTCTTACCTCCCTGTTTTTTCTAAGTTTTTTTGTGTATGACATTGCATTACTGAACTCAGAGTTTTCAGTTTCCTGCATAGCTTAGCACGAGCCTCCATTCAGGGGGAAAAAAGACACTGATGCACTGTTTTTAAATGTTGAACAGAAACAAAGCATGGATAACAATGGATAATGAAATTATCATTTGGAACAGACATGGAACAGACATTTTAAAAAGGAAAAAAATTCAAAATTATGCAAGCTAGTTATGTAAACTTTTCTTCCTTTGTGAGGACTAAAATGTATTTGCATGTTGTATGTACTTCTGTGTCTGGAATTATGGTGCAAATTATGTGGCAATTTCAATCCAACTCAGGCTACACACTAAAAAAGCCACGCAGCTGAAGGAACAAAAAGGAAAGAAAGCAGGGAGATGAGACCAAGGTGGGGCTGGTAAAATGTAGGCAGTGTTTCAAATAACTGGAGTTACAAAGATGATGGAATTGCATTTAATGCTGCTACAAAAGGTAGCTGTGATGAAAACTTGTGTTAAAACATGTAATTATCCTGAGAGGTGCTTAAATAATTTTTTTACAGATTTTAAAAATTGCAACTAAGTGAGCAGAAGATTTGCCAAAGACCACATTGAAGTGAGCAGCAGAGCAGCCATCGAGACTCCAGCAGAAGAGGTAGCAGGCTGGTGGGAAGAGCAAGGTCTGCTGCCTGCATGCCCTCGGTAGGGCCCTAGAACAGGGGTACGGCCCACGCTGAAGCCACAGCCACCAAGGAAGGAATGAAGCTGACAGCCATCACCAGACAGACAACCTCAACACCGTGGTCGTGATCAGCACGGCAGCCGATGGAGCCTGTGGTGCCCCCAAAGCTGAACACGTGGCACATGTCCCTGCTGGACTGGGACCTCCAGAGAGAGGACAACTAGTGAAAGCAGAGACCCTGCGCAGCCCCAGCAGGCGCCCACGGCTGGGACACCACAAGCTCCATCTCCCCCATGCAGAACTGGGGGCACCACAGGACTCTGCCAAGGCGCCGCATGAGGACGCCCCTTCAAAGCAGACTTCTCGTGATGCTAGTAAGTAGAGGAGATTTCTCAGGGTAGAATCCACCTAGTGCAAGGTATATACAAATCAAAGGATAAAAATAACATTTTAGTTTAAATTGAATGTGCTTTTAAACATAAATGCTCAAGAGGTTGAATGTGAATGTATGGTAGTATCTGCTCAACACTATTATGTTCAAATACCAAAAGAGAAAGTATTAGTCCTCTAACAAGTCTTTCACCATTTTCCAATAAAATAAAAATGCAGTAAGAAGTACAACTAATACAATTTCTTAAGCATGTGTGTAAACACTGTATCTCCTTATTTTATATATACGCAGAGCCAAATTGCACGAAACCAGTGAGAAAGAACTTGCCTTTAAAAGATTACAGAAAAGCACAAAGCAATAAACAAAATAAAATACATCATTTAGAGTGGGAAACATCTAATTAAATAATTAAGATCAGTTACTGGAGCTTATTTTCAGTCACTCTGGTGTACTAAGGATAAAACTGATACCAACTCCAATCTAGTACACCAACACATCTTAAAAACAAACCTTTGTGTGTGCAAAGCTACCAAGCCACACACTCTTCATGTAGCTGTAACACTGGAGATGACAAATTCCTTGTGCAAAAAGAGCCTGTTAAGCGTCAGGCAAAAGCGAAGAGGCCACCTGCCACAGCCATCCTGTACTTCTCTCAACGAAATTTTCATCTGTGTTCTATGAACCTCTCTTTATCTTAAAGGAAAGGGTATTTCTAGCAGGTATGTCTCATACCTATGGTACCACACCTTCACGATCTAAATGAAAAAAATACATGTATTGGTAGCTGCTCAGACCTTCATAGGAAGCAATCCTGAGGTGTCTCAAAGCTGTACAGAACTTTGACCAATCTAGCACTACTTTTCTAAAATACTCAGCAGACACAGTATCCATACCTGTTATAATGTCTTACATGATATAACATTTGTTCTGTCTGGTGCTCCCCAGGGTTCAGCACTGGGGCCAGCCCTGCTCAATATCTTTACTGACGATCTGGACGAGGGGAGCGAGTGCACCCTCAGTACGTTTGCAGATGACACCCAGCTGGGG
>JAVJGI010000050.1:36068316-36100131 GCA_035590275.1 Ibycter americanus
GCATAGTATGTCCCTAGAACATAGGTTTCCTTTCTCTCCTTCATATAAATCTGCTGGATTTTAGTATTATTCATGTATTTTGCTTCAAATAATCCTGATACATTATTCCCCACCTTCTCCTTTTTCTAAAGATTAATCTTTTGTGAGTTGAGCAAACACCATTAAAACACGCGTTTGCATGATGACATTTTCTTCAGTCTGTCCCTCAGAACAAAGGACCAAACTACCTAACCGTCCAAAGAAGCAGTTTTGCTTTTCATGTGTACTTTATGCTTTTGTATCAGAAGTCAGATTCTTTACAACTTTTATGAGGAAGCCTTTTCTGAACAGGAGAAATACTGAGATTAAAGAATTAATTTTCTGCAGTCAGTTGCTGTGAGTTAGCAACCACTTCAAATTCTCTACAAGATTATGAAGAAAACAAATATTTGGTGCTCTCTGAGAAGTGTTTAATCTAGTGTTTATTAGACAGACCACAATATATTCAATGTAAAAGTATTTATAAATGTATTTTTACTGATAGATAGTAGTAGGCCTATTAAAATCTTTAATTGAAACTATTGAAAAAATGTGTAGGACTACTTGATAATTTAATTCCTTTCTGTCAAGAGTATCCATAATTAGTACTTTTTATTAAAAACTTTGAAGTGTATGGTAGATAAATTTACTGTAAGAGATGATTCTGAAGAGGGCAGAATGACTGCTTATATCAGAAAGCCTTTGGATTTTAAATTGTGTTTTTTGGTGTTCTCTCATTTTCCTTAATTTTTCTTTTACCCTGGAGAGTATACCATATATGTTGCTGCCTCTTATTTAGGGGGTGGTAATAAACAGCACTGGTGAAATCTTATGTTTATTATCATACACAGATTCTGTTGGTTTCTGTTTCTGAGTTATTTGTTGTTTTTTCTTTATTTTTTCTCCTCCCCCCTCATTTGCTCATGTCTTGGTTGGCGTTTGGTGGTGTATAACCGTGATTGCGTTACCTTAGCAATAACAATTGGTCGTCTTGGTTACGTTTGTCCTCAAGAGGTGGCCCCCATGCTACAGCAGTTTATAAGACCCTGGTGTGTATTATTCAATCTTTTTTTTTAATTCATTTTTCTTCACTCTCTTTCTTTCTTTCTTCTCTCTATCTCACTTTTAGATATATTTTCAGTTGGTTACAAAATCTCAATCCTTAATCATTGCCAACCATGTGACTAATCTTGTCCTATCAGGTTTGTGAGTTTTTAGTAGCACCGTCATGTATCCTTTATGTTGTGGCTAACGACTAATTTATGCATGGGATAAGATTGTCACATGCTTGCTGTGTTAAAGCTTGATTATGAAAGAGCATTTTAAAATCCACCAGAATGATAATACAATGCATGCAAATATAGTAAAATTTAAACTGTGCATTACTTTACTTTAAAATTCAGTCTGAGGCTTGAATTGCTGTAAGGAGTATATGTTTATAGATTTGTTATGTATAAAATAGCTTGCTTGCTGCTGTAAAAGTTAAATAACTGTTCTGTAAGTGGTACCTGACATAATTCATACTGTGATAGTAGTATATGTTCCGCTTCTAATAATGATAGTTTCTATAAATATTTCAGATACATGTTTCCTTTGTATTTAATGGAATACAGGTCACACTTTCTAACTGTATATAGTGCAACAGGAGAACAAGATTCTGGAGATGATGCCTGATGGGAATATGCTAGTAAAGACTTTGGGCAACAAGTGTTTTTCTAAGTGTTCAAAGTAGTATTTCAGATCATCTGATCAGTGTGACTTATTCCATCAGATACTGTCATCTAGTTCTGACTTGATTGAAGAAAAAGTAGTAGAGTTAGCTAAGTTTTGCTCTCCAACTTGCTAGGTGCACCTCTCTGCGAAACATAAGAGACAATGAGGAAAAGGATTCAGCGTTCCGTGGGATATGTACCATGATCTCGGTCAACCCTAGTGGAGTAGTCCAAGTAAGAAACATGAATAGATCTTAACTTCTGTTCTTTACTCATGTGAAATTTAGTGAAAGCTGTATATGGAGTATGAAAAAGTTCAGTGTAATATGATTTCCTGCAGTACATGATGTAGCTTTATTTTGAGGTCAAGAAGGCCAAAATGTTTATATTGCAAATGATACATATCATGGTGCTTTAGTAATTATCCCCTAGCAAAGGAAAGAAGAGCATTGTTAAATTTAGGTTTTGTCTTTTACTTACAAATAATATGTAAATAATGACCTTTGACTAAAATAATTGTGTTTTGATACTTCTGTCAGGTTGTGATCACGATCTGTATGACAATAAAAGGCAAACGTTGACATACTTAAACCTATTTTCCAGATGTAACCTAGGCTTTTAAAACAAGAAGCAGAACAAAAACAGTAACCACCCATTCATTCTTAAAACTTGGGTAGGGAAGGTTCTGTGTCCACTTTGGATATCGCTTAAATACTCAATGTGACAAGGACCATGGATCTCTAAAATAGATATTAGATCTGAGGAATAGAACGTGACTTGCTCTTTATAGTCTCCACACCTCCAAAATAAAGCTGTATCAATGTAATATTTTCTAAGAGGAAAACAAAGGTAATTTTGCCTCTCCCCTGCCTGGAATAATTCTTCCTGAAACATAAGAACTTGAGCCTCTAACTTGTTTTGAAATTTTCAGTTCGTTTTACTTATGTCTGTTCTGTACTTAGCATTTTCCTCTTCTACTGTCCCTTTTGTTCTTTCACATAGTTTAAGGGGAGGGGATAATTAAGGACTTTTCATTATCCCATCTCTCCTTCTCTGTAGCTGTTATCCTTGGTTCCTACCCAAAGCAAGGGCATTATCAGCCTAATGATTAAAGACTAGTGTTTTAATGGTGTACTAGGAGGTAATGTATGACAGCAGATGAACTAAGTATAGGGATTTTGGGGTGGCTTTAGTTTTGAACCTGTATGATAAACATTCTGCGTGTCCTAGGAAAAAACTTCTGGCTCTGCTTAAAGAAGTACAACAGCTTTTTTTCTCCAAATGGAAATGCGTGAGAGAGAGAGAGAGTTGCGACTGTGGTCTGAGTTTGGTGCTTGTTATTAAGGTGATTGGTTCTTGAACTTAGTATGTGTACTGAAAGAACCAATGTTAGAGAAGCGTGTGTGGGAGGGGAGAGTTGGGGTTGGTTTTTTCTAACTGTGGTTTTGTTTAATCAAAAATCTGATTAAACCAAGCTATTCCTACACTCAGCTATTTCTATTTCTGAACACTTAGGCATACAATAACTTATTGTTACTGTGTGAATTAACTGGAAAATGAATACATAAAAGCAAAAGCAGTTGTGAATTAGGATGAAAGACCCTTCATACCTGCATAGTTCATAGAATGAACATCAAGCGTTGTTTGCAGACCCATAAATTGAGGTTTCTAACCTATGTGATTGTTTAATCTTATAGGACTTTATTTTTTTTTGTGATGCTGTTGCATCGTGGATTAGCCCAAAAGATGATCTCCGAGACATGTTCTGTAAGGTAATGTTTCTAATATAACAGTATATCCTAACAGTGGTTGTTTTGGATCCTCTGTTGTTTTTTCTTCCTTTCTGTTTCCACTGTTAGCACTTACTGTATTTGTGTTCATGGAGGCTTCTTTGCAAGGTCATGAATTTTCAGACAAAACAACATAAAAATGCTAACTTTTTCTTTTTTAACCTATATTTTCTTATATGCATTTGGATTATTCTGAACTTTTTTAAACAATATTGAAAAGTTCACTGGATATCTTATTTGAAGGGATAATCATCATGCTTAAAGAGCTTTTCATAATATCCAGCTTACTGTGTTTTGCCTGCATTTAGAAGGACAGGGGGTTTTATACCACGTGTAAGACTTTTTCTGTAGAAAATGAGATTTGTATGGTTCAAGACTCCTTTGCCGTGAAGATGCTTACTTTAATTGAGAGAAATATCTAGAAAATTGCAAATTAAAAATATTCCAGTAGTATCTTACCTCTTTCTCTTATTCCTGCTGGAAGTAAGTTTTCAGGATTGCTTAATTCTTCTCAGAATCCCTCTTGGATGAGTTATATGCAAGTGAAAGGACTGTTTGCCTTCTGTAAAATAAGCAAAAAAACCCCACCCATAATGTGATAGATTGTGTTTTGGCCCTAGTGTATCAGATTTAAAAACAAAATACAAATCACAACTTACTTCCGTTACACGAACAGTTGCTATTACTGTTCAGTAGTGTGGCTCCCCTCATAACCTGTAAAGTGAAATCTCTGTTTTTAGGAAGGATGTATGTCACAGGTTCGTGGTGCTCCTCTTCAACTGCCTGCTCACCTTCGGCTCCTACTGCTGCTTTGACATCCCCAGCGTCCTGCAGGAGCAGTTCCAGGGGGTGAGTTCTGGGCGTTCGTCCGGGCCCTGCTCCTGCAGGGGGACGGGTAAAAAAAGGCAGAACCAGCAAAACGGGGGCCATGGTCGCCAGTAGTTGCAAAACTGTTGCTTGTGGTGTTGGTACGGGAGTCGTGCGCCAAGGTCCCGTGTTCCAGATGCTGGGGGGTGAGGGTTTATCACTGACAGGTTTGCTGGGAAGAAGATGCACGAAGCTGGGACAGGCCGTGAGGCGTTGGAGTTCTCACTGCTGCCTGGAGAACTGGAAATCTAAACCCTGGCCTTGCTTGAGGGTTGTCTGCTCTCCGTCCAAGTGACTGTTCACTGCCCTAATGAAGTTCAGAGTTAGAAATGTGTTCACACTCCTCTGCACGTAGAAGGTACATGGAGCTGACCACTAGTACCGACACTGGAGTGGAGGATTAGTGATGTTGGAGGTAGGAGACTAGAAAAGACTTTCTGGGTCTTCAGATCCAAATCTCCTGATACTGCAGGTATCAGTCACATCACATGTGTGTTTGGTAGCCAAAAGACAGAGCTGTGCAGGGAGATCATGTGAGGACTGTGTCATGTAAAAACTGACTAGTATTCTGAAATGCTAGAAAATTTTGTTCTTCAGCATTCAGACTGATGTCCTGGTGGATTTCTGGGATTTCTCCAGTGATGCCGGAGTCCCAGAGTTCTTACCCGAATTCCTGAATAACCTGAAAAATTCTTACTTGACTCATTTAGCTGTCATTATTGCATTTGTTTGTCTTTTGAGAGATTATTTTACTCATGTGTGTCATCTGCTGGTAGGTTAGTAGGCGTAGGCTGAGAGTCACTGTCCTGTTCTTTGTCTGCTTCAGTAGCAAGGGCAGAAATACATATAGCTTGCATGTAACTTTTTTTTTTTTTTTTTTTAAATGCAATTAATCCATAACATTCAGACAGTGAACTCCAGGCTAAATTGGGTGCAGTTTGTCATTGCAGACAGGAGTAAAAAGAAAAATAAAAGAGGTCAGTATTTGTTCCTTGATCCTCCACAACTTCTATAGGTCTGTGGGAGACGTCATTTATTTATGGAGTAAAGGAAAGATGGTGTCAGGTTTTGTTACCTAGGTAACTTTATAGGGTAGTGAAACCAAGCCATGTTTTTCTGTGTTAGGTACTGTGCAAACAGTGTTTTTATCTGTTGGCACTTGCATCATATTTTTACTTTGGCAAATTTAGCCTCTCTACCTGCCTTACACAAGTGGCACGGTGGTAGTCAGAGCATCTAAGACCAGTGCTTGCAGTGAAAACACTTTGTTGTAGAGAAGTGTTCCCCTGCAGCCTCTGACATTTCTACTGCAGCAGATCTGAGGGGTTTGTAAATATGATGGCTATATAAAAAGCACGTGGTTACAGTCATGCTTTCCTTGTGCTTATTCAAGATGTTAAGCTTGTGCTTACTGGTGTGTAAGACCTAGTGTCTGTTTCCTAGTGCAGATAGATTTTTAGTAGCTGGAAGATCTAGGTTTTTTTCCTGATCATATGGTGTTGAGGAGATGTTGCTTTTCAGTAGCAAAAATGACGTTATTAAATCATGCTAGGACTACCAGTTCCCTACCGTTCAGAAAATGCTTTATAGCTGTGAATTAATATGGACTACTGCTAAGTTTCATATTTACACACTGCTTAAGACTTTATAATATGTAATGAAGAGTCAGATCAAGCTAAACTATAGCCAAGAAACTAAGGGATCAAATAAACCTTGTGGTGCAGTCTCCTGGCCTTTCTTTTGGACTGAAATATGTATAGAAGTGCTGAGCCCCTGTCACTGCTGCCACAGAAAGGGAAGATGTGATGTGACGATGGCTAGTCACTTCTCATTTGGCAAGGGCTGGCTTCCTGGGAGAACAAGCCCTCTAATTCCTGGTTGTGGAAGTGGAAACTGAGTAGGAGAAATAGAAATTTAGTAGGCAAGAACTTAACTTCATTTTTAAAGGAATGTGTGGGTTTTCACCTGTGTCTGCTGCCTCTAACAAAGGCTTTGTGACTTGTTACTCAGAACTTGACCTGCCCTAATGGAACCCATCGTAACAACACTGGACAAAATAGCACACTGGCCTGTGTTGAAGGCTTGGGAATGACACCTGCACAATACAACTTGCTGTACGCAATCTATGCTTGGACGTAAGTAATTTTTCTCTTGCTTTGGGAGGGTGGGGTAGTTCATTAGTTGCTTCCCAGCAACAAGACACAATTTTTTTCTATTCTTGTTTTCTCCTAGAAATGCAGTAGTGGTTATTCTGGCTGGATTCCTGATTGATAAACTAGGAAATCGGTGTAAGTTCTGACGATCAATGAATTTATTCTTGTACTGAAGTGGGATTTCAGGCTGTTCTTTCAGTGCAAAGCCATGATCAAATGTTCCGATTCGGTAAGATCACAGAGAAATGGGAGAAGAGGGATAGCTCTGTGTGCAGAGCACATGATGGTTAGTTGAGCAGCTCCATGAAGACAAGTGAGACATTTTCATTCTTTGACCACTGACTTATCTGAATTTACACAGCAGTGCAGTAAATGTGCTTCCTCTGGCACTCTCATAACAGGGAACAACATTATCTGTTTTCAATGGGACAGACTGATAAAGTAGTATTCTGTCCTCTGCTCTGATGTTTGTTCTGGCATGTGCCATAATCTAAGACCCAGCAGTCCCAGCAAATGCAGTTATGCTCTGTCTCTGTATCACAGAGTTAAACATCGTACAGATGAGGAGACAGAGGCACAGAGAAGGAGATTGCTTGCTCTAGGCCATAGTCTGTAGTGGAGCTCAGGACAGGAACAGGGACTCTGTAGAGTTCAGAGTCCCCTATCTGACTTATTCTGCCTCTCTTACCTCCCACCATGAGAATATCATCATAATTTTGAGGATTTCCAGGTCATTTTATAAAGAGACCAGTCTTTACAAAATTAAAATAATGAGGGTAAACTGGGTCCACAGGTTTACCAGTGTGTTTTGGGGTTGCTGTTTTGCTTTTTGACAAAGAATGTTTTTGTCCTGATCTTAGCATGTCTGTTGAGGTTTGTGTATTTTTCTTCTGTTTCTCCCTAGTTGGTGTCTTTGTTTTCTCTTTTCTGACTGTGCTGGGATCATCAATCTTTGCTCTAGGCTCACATTTCAAGGGGTCAACATACCTCCTACCAATGATGCTAACAGGAAGACTGCTCTTTGGCTCTGGGAATGGGTCACTTACTAGTAAGGAATTCACATTCTTCATTAAGCCTCACCAAAGGGTCATGGTACATTTTTATTTTGCCTCCTAGACTCTTGTCCTACCAGTCAGCTTCACCTGCTCTGCACTAGGAACCTATGTTGCTAAGAGAAGAACAGTGCTCCTTGAAGAGTTGCATGGATTTAATGTGTGCCAAAATGTTTAAAAGTCTTCCCCTCTAACAAGTTCGTCCTTCTCCCAAGGGTGGGGATTAACATGGGATTGCTGCACGTCTGGGGTTATTTTTCTTGTCTTATTTGAGGGATAAGTTCACCTCCCATGTCCCAGCATGATTTAGTAAGTTTTAGAATGGACTACAAAGTTGACATGTACTACCTGCACCTGGGATGCATAGACGTCTCTTACTCCAGCTCAAGCATTCTAGCTTGAGAGGCTGTGTTTGTTGCTTCTGTGCAATACTCTTGGCCAAGTCTGTCTGTTCAAAGAAGCATTTTTGTCTTCTCCCAAGTTGTGCAGAATCGTATCACAGCCTTCTGGTTCAAGGGGAAGGAACTGGCACTGGCATTTGGACTGACTCTGTCTTTCTCCCGTCTTGGGAGTGTGCTCAACTTCTTCTTCACCCAGCAGTTTGAGGCAAAATTTGGAATGCAGTGGACACTCTGGGGAGGTGAGTTTCTTTGGTGCTTTGGCCTTTTGTTTTCTAGACTGTTTCATCCAGTTATGAAAAGTACCTGAAAGACATAGTGAAGTTAGCAGGAGGAGGCACATTATTTTCCAGTTTTTCCTGTTGCTTTCTGCATGCAATGGAATGGCATTTTCTTCACTGATGTCTGAAAACCCTCTCTAAAGCAGTAGTGTCAGCCTGAGTTCTGTCTGCAGTTTTCTTAAGATATTTTAACATCTGCAGTCACAGGTAGTCAGTACTTAATGTATGTTTACTCCCATGGAATGGAAACCTCAAAGCGAGACAAAAGAGGAATCTAATGTGTGTTCTGTATTTTAGCTAGCAGAACATGCAGGTTCTGCAGGAGTATCTATGTTGGTCTCAGCATAAGGTGCCTTGCACATGGACTGATCAAAACTGTAGGTTTAAATTACCGTGAGAAGCAGAATCTGAATTACATGTTTCTTAGTGTGAATCTGTTCTAGGGCTCATATCTTTAGAAGATTTCTGTCCTCTCTTCAGTGCAGTCAGATTGGATCTGTCTCTAGTGGAAGGGATGATCTGTTTCACAGTGCAGTTACGTAGTGGCACTCAGGTACTCTGGTGTGCTGGAATGGTGATGTCAGGGAGACCTGACTCAGGGCATCCTTTGTGTACAAAGACTTGGTGATTATAGGAAAGTGTTATTTCCCAAACAACAAAACAGTATGGGCCATCACTCATGGAAAAGAGGATGCATATGTGAGATAAATCTCTCGCAGAAATTGAAACCCGTTGCTCTCCTCCGACTCCTGCTCTCAGAGAATTAACTGTGATGGGCATGGTGTGTTGCATCCCATGTGACACAGTTGTTTTGTGTTCAGGCAGCATTTGCAAGCACAGCACAGCAACTTCAGTAGCCTGCAAAGGCATAAACACATCAGACAAAGCGTGTGTGCATCACAGAGATTGTTTTGGCTCTTTGGAAAACAAAACTGAGACAGATCTCTTTTTATGTGAGAAGGATGTCTGCAGCAGATGCCCATTGCCAAACTTGGTTCTGGCATATCCAGCATAATCTGACTCACTTCTCTGGAGCCAAGGGTGCTAGCAGGCCAGATTGCTGTAGTAACCGCAGTAGGTCACATAAATGAAGAGGTACAACTTGGCTTCCAGTACCAGCCTGTGTGATACCTCTCCTGCTCAGGGGACTGTGGAAGTTTCTTAATGTTTGGCTTGTTTTAACCTTGGGTTTGTTATGTGCAGGCGTGCTGCAGTTTAGAAGGTGTTCTGGCTGTCTTGCAACAAAACGGCTGTCTTTAGAGACGAGTGGGGCTTTAGCTTCACTGGCCGCAGGCAGTTCTGCAGCATGTTGGAAGCTCAGTGGGTGAAGCTCGGGGACTCTGACAGGGTGGTAAGCAGTATATGGTCCTACTGTATGGCTGCAGTAGGTAAGGCTGTTAATATTAAGAGAAGCCAGGAGCGGAGTCAGAGAGAATTCTACATATTACATGCAGTTGGTTTTGTCATTCAACTCTCTCCACACGGGAATTTCTAATACCTCTTGTGTCTTTTCCAGGTACCCTGCTCTGTGTGCTTGGTTTTGTTTCAGCCCTTACAGTCAGTGTGCTAGATAAAGTGGGCATGAAGCAACTGGGCTTGGATGGGGTTATCCAGCAAGAATCCAAAAAAGTGGTACGTGGTGCACGTACAGCTTTTCTGTCTCAAATCTTTGAAAGCGTGGGGTGCATGAGCACTGCTTTGTAGTGCAGGGAGGCCTGCATCAGTAAGAGCTGGTCGTGGCCAGAAGAGGGCATTAACACTGCTTGGTTAAATCTTGCAGAGCAGTTCTTCAGGTACATCTGAGGATACAAACCACCAGGCACGTGCAAATTTTCTGTTTAGAGGCTGTGTATTTGCAGCCTTCCAGAGAGCTGAATTAGCACTCTGAACGGCATTACTTTCCTGAGCCAGTTACTTCTTGACTGTAGGTGGCTCAGAGGAGGATTTTGTGCATAAAGCTAGATAGTAGCTTCTCTCTGGAGCTGCATTCTGGCTCACAGTATCCATGATAGAAAATAGCTAATCTGGTCAGTACTGAAGTATCTTTTGCCAGCCCTTATCTTCCATTTTGCCTTGCATTCTTCTGTTTAGGAACAAGCATTACAGGCAGTAGGTTGCAATTTTTATGGCACTTAAATCTATTACGCAGCATCCTTCTTATGACAGTATTCTTACTGGTTTCTGTATCTCAGTGGTGTGACTCCTGTTTCTACTGAATCTTTCCACTGGGTTTCACTTAAGGTTTTGCAATAGACTCTTAATAGAGCTTGCTTAGAATAGTGTCTTGCAGCCATAACCTTTATAAAAAGAAGAAAGCTTTTTTGGTATTTTTACTGGATAGCATTGAAGAAGGAATGCTTTGGAGTCAGCACCTGCGAAATTTTGCTTAGAGGTACATGAGTTGCCATTCAATTCCCTTTTACCTGCTGTTACCTCTTAAATGTTTTGTGACCTTCAATGGCTTGCAGAAAGTGACATTAGTGTGAAGCTAAAGACTATTTCCTGATGAGTGAGGGCACATCTTATCTTTGCAGCGGATTCAGGACATCCAGCGACTTCCCCTTCGCTACTGGCTCCTGGTCCTCACCATCATGTTCTTCTACAATGGAGTCTTCCCCTTTGTGGCAGATGCCAGGTATTGCTCTGTGGCTGTAGTCCCGCTGACTGATACAAGTGTATTAGACCCTTGCAGGCCCTCAATTTTCAGCTGACTGGGAAATATGGGGGTAATATGTTTGTTCCTTCCACTCATGAAACACAGACAAACGTGTCTTTAACACCCAGTTAAAGATATGAGGGTTCTTTGACCTTTCTTTCCCTTCAGCGATGAGGGAGTTTTCTGGAGGAAAGCAAAAACAACTTAAAGGGAAATGATTCATCCAGTATTTAAAGCTTGGAACACTGCCAAAGGACGATCAGAAGGATTTGAAAGGGAAAGAAATACTGTATTTAAAAAATAGCCTGTAGACATCTCACCTTAGTGATAGTCCAACAAAATGGCTGTCTTTTGAGCTGGGTGGGGTGTTAGCTTGACAAACCTGGGGCAGTTCTGTCTTGCAGTTCCTGCATGTTGTCTGCTGTGTTTGAAACAAAGCTAACCTTGCATCAGCTTGGGTTTGCAAGTAAGGAAGCCTTTGCATCCCAGCGCAAGGCTTGCAGACTTCCTTTTTGTGCCTTAATTTGCTTAGAACAAAGAAACCACCTGCCTGACTAAACTAGGACTCCTGCTTCTGTCCTGTGGCTCTGCTACAGACTTGTCATTTTGCTGCTTTTTTCCTGTTTGTGGATGATGCAGCTTTTATCATAATGAGTATGAATTTATATTAGCAAAGGCCTGCGGTGAAAAAAAGAAAATTATTTAGGTAGTATTTTGTTAGTGATTTATAGTAAGCCACTGTGAAATTGGGAGTGAAGAAATGTCATCAACGTTGTCGTAACAAATGTACAAGTGACCTTTTATTAGTAAAATAAAGACATTCAAGATGGCAAGGATTGTCAAGGCCTTGATGAGATGGGCTTTCTATCAGTTGCCCTCTCATTTTAACTGAAAACAGTACCTATTGATCACACAGAATCCTCATTTCTGCAATTCTGCCTCCCTGCAGAATTTTATTTTTTTTTTTTTCTCCCTGTGGAACAAAAGTTCAGGCACCGAGAGTCATGTTTCACACATCTTTTCTAGCAAAAAAATGCTACACTGCTTCCCAGTCAGAAAAATAATGGTCCCAAGGCCACTGCTCTTTGGTGAATTCTGCTGCAATAAATCTTCAGGGAAGTGTCGCATTTCATACTTTGCTGACAGCACAGGCTACAAAGGCTCATTATTACTAAGGGTGAGTAGCTGTGCAAGTAGCCAAGCCAGGTTTCAGTAGCTACAAGATCTCCAAACTAGTTTTTCTAAGCTATTATGAGTGTATGACTGTAAATTCTGTAAAGAATTTGAGTTAAGTTTTAATGCCATTGTTGTGTGTCCTTAACAAAGGTGAAAGGCTGACTTCTGACAATGAAAACAAAACATGGTTTGTACATTTTCTGCTTTAACCAGATCTCCTTAAAGATGCCTTAAAGATACTAGGGGAATTCCTAGTACTTCTAAAATGCAGGTGCTCAATTTAAATGCTGATCTTTGCTGCTGGATTATTTTAAGATACTTTTCCTGCTCCTCAGCATTCTCACCCTTGAATTGATAATGCTTTCTGCCTTTTCAAAAAGAATGTTAAAAAAAATCCATCTGTATGTTCTGGACAGGTGACAGCAAATTGCTGCTTGTGAGCTATGCTGATGTAATTGAACATATGGCCAACTTTAACCTGCAGTTTTACTCTGCACTTGCAGAAGTATCTTGAAAGCAGCCATTTAAGCTACCAGCTTCTCTATGGTGTGCACCAATTAAAAAGAAAATAAAACAACAAAGGCTTGGCACTACAAACCAGATGGAATCAAACTGGTTTACAAGTCCTCTCATTAAAACCCTTCCTGTACATATGTTTGTGCTCAGACTTACTTTCTGTCAAAATAACTAAATCAAGAATCCTAATTATGTATTCCCCCCCGCCCCCTTTGTTTTATTTTTAGCAAGTTTATCCAGGATAAATACTCTGGTTACAGTCAGCAGGCTGCTGCTTATATTGCTGGGGCAGTGTACGACAGCTCCCTTGTTCTCTCTGCAGCAGTTGGCATATTGATTGTGAGTACCCAAAACGAAGTGCTTGCTGATAACTTTTTCCTAATTTTTTGAAATGTCTTTGTTACAACCCCATCAACCAGAACCTAGCCTATTGTTGCTGAACAAGCAGTGCTTTAATTCCTTGCAAACAGCAAGATGCATTTTAGTCTGAATTAAATCACAAGAAGTAATGCTGACCTGTTCTTCCTTCTGTCCCTTAATTGTGCTATGGTAACATCAAACCATGGCAATATCTGCATGTTTTGAGAAGTCCAAGACTGGAACAGAAAGGATCAGGATAAGCCTTGCAAGTAGACGGGAAAGGACAACCTGCATGTAATCAGTGCCTGTTTTGTCAAACTCTTCCCTTCCTTATATCCGTAACTGTCAGGGCATAATGGTGTGGTTTTCCTCCCCCTTTATTAAAGCCTGCCATTTCACATGAATACTGGACACCGACTGTCTGACAAGTGTTTCCGTCTCAGTTCATGAGTATGCAAGAGGAACTAGTGATAGCTAGTCTGCTACAATATCAACAGCTAGGAAATGACATGTTAGTGCCACTCATTTGTGCAGCCCCTCACGTCACTAGGATCTGTGGGAAGCAAGGATCCCTTCTAAGAGGCCTTCTGTTTGTTGCCTTTCCCAGGACTATGTTGGACTGAGAGGTGTCTTTGCTGTTGGCTGTGCTGCATTGACTCTGCCAGTCTTCGCTCTCCTGGCATTTACGTTTGTTCCTCCATTAGTCTCTACCATCTGGTTGGGGATTACTTACTCCTTTGCTGCTGTAAGTTCACAGCCCTGCTGCTGTAGTGGTTTTGTGGTTGTGCTCCTTCTACATCCGGGATGGCATCTATCACTGCCCTTGTGTCCTGATGAGCAGGTTTAGCAGCCACAGTTTGAAGTCATTGGCTCCCCCGTCCTGAAGATTTTGGTTAGTAAAAAGTAACACCAAAGAATCAATATGGAGCAAAACGCAAACAGAGTAAGGGACCATTTGACTTAGTGTGAAGCACTGATCTGTCTGTAAGCTTTTCTTAGTGCTTTTTTACCTTAAATATAACACCTGAATTTTCTTTGAGTTTTATGAGCTAAATCATCAGGTCTAACTCCCTGTCAGAAATCTGGAGTCAGGTTATTCCAGTTTCAAATAACATGTGCTGTCTGTGCTGTCTCAAGCTGCTTAATAAGGATGGGGAACAGTCTAGAACCAGCCAGTAGGCTGGGAGGGATAAATACCAGATTTTTTGAGGAAAAAGTACCAATTTTTATTTAGTGGGAATAATTCCTTTCTAAACCAATGACCATCTAACACCTTTAAATGAGGCTTTGAGTTAATTCCTCTTCTCTTAATCCTACCAGGCTAGTATGTGGCCATCCATACCTCTTGTGGTCCCCCAAGCAACTTTGGGGACAGCTATGGGCCTTGCAACTTCTGTGCAGATGATTGGAGTTGGCCTTTCAAACCTGATTGTTGGACACATTCTAGGAACAAAGACCAGGTAAGAATGCTATTTTCTTTTCAAGCGGAGACATCAACAGTGCTTTAGTGGAGCAGTGTGAGTAGAAATCAGTGTATTTGCAACCTGATGCTGCAAGGAACTATAGAGGTGCCCGAAGTATCTTCAACTGATGAGTTGTCCTATCCTGTTTGGGCCTTTTCTAGTGAATTAAAGATCCCCCTGTGGCGCTGGCAACAGATGATGATATTTATGTTGGCAAACACTATTGCGTGCATTGTTGCCTCCGTTAGCCTCAATGTTGTGGACAAGAAACAGGTAAGTGTGATAAAAGGCATGAAAAAGATTAGCCTTGCATCACAGAGTTGCTGTTATTGATGTAATAGCTGTTGGGTGTGCATATAAGTAATTCCCCTGACAGAAAAATGGGACGCATTAAAACAGAACTATCCGCTAAAATACCAATGCAGTGCACAGTAGTCTTTCCTAGTACCAAGCTATCGGCAGCTGTATTTTTTTGCAAGAAGGGGAAGGGGAAGGGCCAGGACACAGCTCTAGCAACATATGTGTACAGAAAGAACAGTATCCTTTTTGTTACTAATTGCTTCTTGGAATTTCTAGGGTGGGACACTGAACAGAACAAGGAAGGGAGCACCTGTGGGCCAGGAGGACAGAGACCCTGCGGATGCAGCACCACTCCTTGATGACGAAACAGGAAACGACGGCTCCGTCAGCTGAACCTCTGCACTGTGAGAACCACTATGGCTGCCAGACACAGCACTGAGCACTTCTGTTTGAAAGTGGATTTTAGCCTGTGTATTTTAAACATCTTTAAAGGGAATGGTCTACAGAAGCGGAATGTTTCCACTTTCTTATGCCTGGCACACAAGTGAAAGATGTCTGCTGTACGGTTCTTAGGCATTCTCCAACACACAGAGACACGCGTGGAACACTGTGAGAACCACACTACAGCAAGTGTAACTAACCTAGCTGAAGCTTGTTTATAAGCCATCAGATAGTTCCTTTTCAATCTTGCATCACAAGTGGGCACATAAGGTGTGCCTGCCTGGTCTACCACTGTTCCTCTGTCACAAGAATTCTGTACATCAGCGCTTGGTAATCCACATACCTTGGCAGGCCTGCTGTTTAAGTTATTGCTCTGGATTAGCATGCATCTTTCACAAATTACATATGCATGCAAGTGACAACATCATTATTCTTTAGGCAGGAGATGAACTAAAATAGATTATGTTTTGCACTCAAGCCTAGCTTAACTGCTTACTACCTTACTAGAAATACTTCTGTAAACTGTGCCTATTCATTTGCCTTCAAAAGCGTAAAAGGTTTTGATCTGAAATTCTGCCCTTTAAACCAGGGTGCTCTTACTCATGAATGCTAGAGGCTCATTTTACTCAGCCAACCACCCTTTTCACTATGCAAAATGCTCACAAACACTCAGCGTTTACAGAAGCACAAAGGATGTATTAAGAATGAAGTAAACTTTTAACATAGCCAAGTACAAGGAATGCTGAAGTCAGTGACTTAACGTAATTACAAATTCTTAAGAGCAGCTCTGCTCAAGTTGCATTTAATATAAACACTAGTAGACTGAAGCAATTTGGACACAGGCAGCGTCCAGGAAAGTCAAATTGTAAGTAGATGTCACAGAAGACAAATCCACCCATCAAAGCACAGTTTGTTAAACTGATTTACTGAAGAGAATGTGTTCAGAAGAGCAAGGTCTTCTAAGTTTTAAGTTACCCTGTGAATTCATTTCACACCACAGACAATTAAAGGATTTCCCTGTTGGGAGTCTGGTGCAGCAGAAATTTAGGAGTGGGGTGAGAAGTCACAGAACTGCAGAAAAGGTGGACTCTTTTAGTTTGGTGGTGGCCTCCTGAGACCATCTAGTCCAACACCCTCTGCTCAAGCAGGGTCAGCCAGAGCAGGTTGACCAGGACCACATGTGGTCAGAGTTTGAGCATCTCCACAGATGGACTCTACAACCTCTCTGGACTACCTGACCCAGTGTTTCACTGCTCTCACAGTGTAAAAAGTGCTTCTTTGTGTTCAGATGGAATTGTGTGTGGCTTAATTTTTGCCCATTGCCTCTTCTCCAGAGAGGAGTCTGGCTCCCTTGTCCTCACTCCCTCCCAGCAGGTCCTTGAACACACTAGTAAGATCTCCCTGAGCCATCTCTTCTGCAGGCCGAACAGCCCCAGCGCCCTCAGCCTCTCCTCTTACAAAAGATGCTCTAGTCCATTTAACACCTTTGTGGCCCATCACTGTGCTCCCTCCCTAAGTCACATCTCTCTCATACTAGGGAGTCCAAACTGGACTCGGCACTCCACGTGAGGCCTCACCAGTGTTTTTACCTAGCTGGTAAGTCAGACTCCTCCTAGACTGGCTTTAAGTGCATCCCTCAGCCTCCAGTTGCTGTACTACTCTTCAGCACTGAAATCCTGCAGTTGCTTTTTTTTTTTTTTTTTTTATGTAGTGGAGAAATCCCATGGTGAATTTCTAAATGTGATTATGAAAAACCACATGCAGCAGTACTATACTCAGGTTGGATGCTTGTGTACCGAAGAAAGCACGTGTTCAACAGAGCTAATTTTTTGTGTGAGTACTGCCAATGCCCAGCTTAAATGCCGTGGCTTCAGCCTGGCTGGCAGGAAGTCACCAGCTTTCTCAGTTTATATTCCGCATGTTGCTGCAGCTAAACTCAGTGGGGCTGGCCCTGTCACAAGTGCTGGTATACCCACTGAAAGCCCTGTACTTGTTTCTTCATGGAAGAAGGTCAAAAGCCAGCCATTCCTGTTTGCCATCACATCATCTCCTTCTGAATTACCAGAATAGAAACTTCACTCTTCTGAGTAAGTTGTGACATACTTTCCTTAAAATCTACCACTGGTTAACAAGGTTCATGACTGTGTAGCACTGGGAGTCTCACTGCCTACATTCCTGCATATTTCCTAGATTTGCCACCTGTAATCCTGTCACAGAATCACAGAATGGTTTGGGTTGGAAGGGACCTTAAAGACCACCTAGTTCCACCCCCTGCCACGGGCAGGAACACCTTCCACCAGCCCAGGTTGCTGCCAGCCCCGTCCAGCCTGGCCTTGAGCACTGCCAGGGATGGGGCAGCCACAGCTGCTCTTGGCAGCCTGTGCCAGTGCCTCAGCACCTGCAAGAAGAACTTCTGCTGGCTACAGAGATTTGTGTAGAGAGTGTTGTGCAAAGGTCCCTGCATGTGCTTTTAAAAGAGGCTTCATTATAATCTGAAGATGTAGGGAGATTCTAGTGACCTTCGAGTCTGTTGCACAAAGACCATCTTTAGGTTGGGAGGATTTTGCTAGAGCCTCTCACAGGCAAGGAGTTGTTCTTAAAAGACTGCTCCCATCTTTCAGCTCAGATTAGTAAAGCTTGAAGCTGACATAAGACTAGTAAGGAGGCAGAGAATGAGCCTTCCTGCAACAGTACCTGCTCATCTCCAGTAGGGTACATCAACAGCTTCCTGTTATGCCTGTTTAACTGGTTGTTTCATTAATTACTCCACTGATGACAGGAAAGTCACCTTCACTGCCTTCCCGATTCTTGCTCGACACCCACTCCTGAAATGCCAGAGCTCACTTCTGAGAAACTTTCTACAAATTAATTCATGGTGCTCTACTTTCTTTGAGCCTGTCATGAAAGTAAAGGGTGGCATTCACAGTAGAGTCAGTGTGCTGCAAGAAATTGAAAGAAACAATCAACTGGTTTTAATTTTTGTGGTGCTGCACCATCACGTATACAGGAAACTGAAAATCCCCACCCCTCACCCTCTCCCTAGCCTTGGGCAACCCTGGAAAACATAAGCTCTTTTCAACAATACACTGGCAGAACCTTCCTCTTGCATAAGACACAGTGGATTGCAACTCTTAAGATATAAACTGTGAAACGTGAAAGTGGACATTAGTTCAGGCAACTCACACTGAGGTGGATTTTTTTTACTCATGCTCCAGAGCATGCTCCCAGAAGCAAGAACGTTAAGCACTTTTACACAGTGGAGCACACATTTACGTGTTTGTGGGAGGTGGCACTGGAAGAAAAGCCATGACCATTATGAAGAAACTGGCACAACATTAATTTCCCAGTTACTTCTGACAGACCTCTATGCTTCCGATACACTTTGACACACAGCCGTTTGCATTTTTGGCTGAAGTGGCATACAGCATACATCCAGTAGTAGCATGGGAGGGATAACTGTGAGGCCAAAGGTAGCATAGCTACCATTTAAAATAAACATATATGTAGGAGGGAGGAGGCAAACAGTAGGGTAAGAGAGAAGAATTAGAAGCTAACTGGAGCTAGAGAGGCTGATGGGTAAAGCAAATTCCAGCATTCTTTCTTGCTGGTTACAGCAGCATTTTGACCTGCTTGAGGAGGAGGAGGTCCTGCAAACGATATAAGGAGTTGCAGCTTGAAAGAAAGGGAAAGCCACATTCAAGAGAGGATAATCTTTATCCCCAAAAGCAAGATAAAGCAATAAAAGTAATCAGGGCTGCAAATTTAGCACAATAATTAAAACCTACTCTTTCTGCTCACTGACTGTGTTTTCAGAGGGAGGAGCAAGTAGCAATTATCCAGTTTAGTCTGCTGGCTGTTTGTGGGGTTCCATGCTTCAGTTCTTGGCCAGCAATAAATCATCACCCAGTCTTTTACTTGCACAGCTCGTAACAAGTAGTGACACACATGGCTTATCTCGTGCCAAAGTCTCTGTATAATCCTGCCCTCTGATACTAGCAGATAGCCTGTGCTCAGAGGTCAGTATCCTTCTGCTTTCTCTTGTCCAGCACAGCACAGCATCCTGGTTGTGCCCCTAGTTTACTCCTCAAGAAAAATAAACAATGGAAAACTCCAGCCTCAACAAGATTCTAAACCATCACCTTTTCCAAAGGGAAGTAATACAGGATTTCAGCAGAGCTTCAAGCTGAAATTCAATAAAGCCACATCATAGGGCTGGAACAAAATGCTGAGTGGCCAGCTGGCTTCCAAACTGTGAAGATGTGAGCTGACAACTGAGCATGCTCCATGTGTTGATGCAAGCAAGCATCAAACAGTTCTCCACCACATGATCACACGATAACTTAGGTGTCCATGCACCACTGTGATCACATTGTATATAAGCAACTGCAAGAATTTTTCAGGGAACATACCACAAGTTACTCATTTAGTGCTTAAATAATTGTCTCCTCACACCACCACGTATGTTCTCTCGCTAGACAAGCCCCAAGAACATACTTCAGATACTCCAAGTCTGATTAACCTGTATAAATCCTTCAAAAAACCCACAGTAATGCTACTTAAAACACTGACAGGGAGGACATTAATCTTACTAAGAGTGCAAAGTGGGCTGTTTATCAATGGTTATGCAGCGATGTAACAGAAGGACAATATCAGACAGTGCTTGCTTAAAAGGTATTGCATGGAGACCAGCAGTCCTAAGAGCAGAAAACATGCGCTGATCTGCGTTAATTGGGTTTGGGGGGTATGGGGAGGGATGATGCATTGCAGCTGGACTGTTTATTAGAACAAGGTTGTCTTGTACTGGACAGACACAGTGACATTTAGGAACTAAGCAGCAGCTCTATCTAGAATTCATGACTTAGCACGCAAGGCATCCTCTAACCACTTCCCAAGCTAAGCTTATTGTAACGGTTATAATTTTCCTTCCAAGTCTGAAACAGTAACCCGATAATAGTCTATCCTAAGCGTTTAAGCTACAAAACTTCAATTTAGAGGCAAAGCAATGAGGTAACGTATAGAGTTGCAAAGCAAAAACTATATTGTAATGTCCTAGTTGACAACAGTTCAAAGGAATGACAATCCTTCATTACCAATGTGTTATCCATCAAGGATATTCGCAAGTTCCCATACTAAGCAGATCCTACCCAAAGCACTGTGCGTGCTTGAGAGAAGAGTCCTGAACTATAAATGGCAAAATTCTCTGTGCAAAACACAGAAGTCACCGTAGAAACGTGCTGGCTAAGAGGCTCTGTTGGGCACCACAACCTGTGAATTAAGGGATGAACCCAGCAGATTTAGAACACACCCTGGCTGAGAGGCCACCGTGTCCCACTCGCCCCACATTGGAACATCTGCATCTGCAGTTGCCTGCACTCTCAGCCAAGAGAGTCTGGCACATGAAGAGAGTTTTACGTACTCACTGGAAGTGTGGAGGTGGGGCTATGACTTCTCTGCACGAAGAGCATTCCTTGCTCAAGGGGAATTACTACACTATTCTACAAATAGATTTAAGTATTTAAAATATTTGAATATTTAAGTCTATTTACAATATTGCTGAAGAGCATAACAGCATCCCTGCTTTGTACAGGGCACCAGCTTTGTACACTTTGTACAGCTGCCCACAAAAAGGTATTGACCTGAACAGCCCACCCTTGCTACCATCCCTTTACACTCCACAGGGATAAGAGGTGCTTGTCCCATGACCCCTGAGCAGGATGTCACATCCCCAAAGTGTACTCCCCAGCACAGAAGGCCTGAAAAGGTTTTTGCAATTCTTCCAATTTCAGATAACAGAATTCACCACTGTATCTACCCTGAACTGGACGACCGATTGATTTATACAAGCAGACATCTGCAACACACCATGAAGTAACAAAATACAGAGGTTTATTGACAATTGCATGATTTATCATTTGATTTCCAGTCCCCTTCTGTCCCGGAGAAATGCTCTTATCAATCTTACTTGACAAGTTGAAAAACATGGTGTACATTCCAAAGAAAGAAATGCAAGAAAATTAACATGGTTTAACTAATTTAAGGCCTAGCTGGAAGTTGCTGTTTAAAAGACAGGCACTGTAGCCAATGCACATCAGGTACTATAAAAGATGCCAAGTCTAAGCTCAGTATTACAGACAGCGTCGATCACACCAGACCCTTCAATGCAGAAAGCAGCCTCTGGTTGACTTTTCCACATGGCAGCATCTTAAAACCCTGGCAAGTGCTGGAACAAGGAACTGAAACAAATAGATGTGTCTGAGACTCAGCCAGAGGCTAGACATCACAGGCTTAAGAACAGCTTCTAGGAAATACATGTTTAGAAGTAAGAAAAATCCATTCCAGGGTTGCAGTTACAATTGCTGTCTTGTTTTCCTAGGTGGCCAACAAGTAGCAGGGAGCTCCAAACCAATCAGAAAGGTACAAAGGCATTGAAATCCCTACTTCCCATGGCTCTTTCTACCCTTAGCATTGCCCCATATATTTCACTATCCAAAAAGGCAATTAAGTCTTCATGCAGTCATCCACCATTTCTGGCATCAACTGAACTAGGCAGTCTAGTAAGCACTATAAAATCAGAGTGTTTTAGCACCTGGCCCAGAGACAGTCCCCTCTGAACAGTTGCTGTTCCCAGGGCACCTGGGCTAGAGCAGCAGCAGACACATGCAGGTAAGGCCACTCGTTCTTTGGTGGATATGATAAGAAAGTCCATTCAGAGAACAAATGATGGGAGCTACCCTCCCTAACAAATGTCTGTGCAAAACGTGCACATCTTCCAAACATGATTTAAAATAGCCAGCACACCAAAAGGTTTGTATTGCTGAAGTCTTTGTTTCTCCGACTAGGATAGTCTACAGCACATCTCAAAACAACTACAGCTGTGGTTTGGGGAGAATCCACATAGTTCTCCCAACCTTACCAACAAAAATCTGAGGCAGTCAAAGGCAAACGTAAGGCTGACCAAAGACAAGAGAATTCACTAACAGAGTCAGCACAGACAAACAAAAAAAATGCACTGTGGTGAAGGCAGTAGAACAATCCTGGTTTCCGCAGGGCACAGTGTAAAAACCTTTGCAGAAGCAAAGGCATTTCTATACAGGCTGGGTCAAAGCTAGCTGTCTGGACAACCCGGTATATTCTCCATGGTAATCATACAGTGTAAGTTACTTCTGTTCAAAGAGGACCATAAAGGCATTGTTTGCACCCACATCTTTACCAGAAACCGTGCAAGCACTCACCCAGGATATGTCAAATAAAAGCCTTCTAGAAGCACCTACATGAAACAGCATGTTGGACTGGCATTATCACTTGTCAAGAGCTAGTTGTAGTAATCAGCAGATTACTGAAGGCATCAGAAAAGCCTGAATACTCTGGGGAGGAAAGACCACGATATTTATTAACATATGATGGTTTATGAGTATAAATGAAACTTTCAGCATGTTTTGTCCTTGTATCAGCAATCGTGTTGCAAAGCAAGAAAGGAGGAAGAGAGAACCAAAGACTGAAGACACTCAAAACCACAGTAGCACTACTTGTTCCAGTGGAATGTATTTACATTAAAGTGACTGCAAGTCAACTCACACTGTGAAGCTGCATCCTATTGCCCAGAGGAAAGCACAGCCTGCCTGCTGCGCTGCAGAATCTTTCAGATGTGACCTCCAGGCCCCTGCCCATTCATGCTGTTTTACATGTTGACTGTATGGCTAAGCCTGACTCCACAAGAGTGTCCTGAGCCACCAGCCGGCTAAGAACTTAACAGTCTGAGATGAATTCACCACAAAGTAGCACTGATCTGTCACAAAGTTACACTAATGTCCCCCTCTGCCACCCACCCAGGTAGGCCAATATTCAATCTTCCACAGGGTGTCCTTTCCCTCCCCAGCCCTCCCTCCCCAAATCACCAGGTTACCCTTCCTACACACTTGAGCATAACCCTTATCCATCTGCCTAAGAATCTATCCACAAACAACAGTCTATAAACTGACCTCGCAACCACAGACAAGAGTTTCTGTGCAGACTCCGTTAGTGAAAGTGAACAGATGACCCTAATAGAACGCAATACTGGATTTCCCCCCTGGCGGATTGAGAACTTTGTTGTGTGAGCGTGGCCTTGGCCCTAGTCGGGGCTCGTGATTGTCTATCTTGGGTTCTGGCTCCTTGCATCGCTCCTCTTTGCCCAGATCTTTTTTCTCACCTCCATCTTCCAGCTGTGGTTTGACATTTTCTGTAGCTGAATAAAAAGAAAAGGGATTAGATCAACTTGCTATTCTGTAGTGCACAACATGCCTCATCTTCTGTAGGCTGCATTACGTCCCATTTCTCCCATCCATAGCACACTGAGGTTTCTCTGGTTATTTTTCCTGAAGGAAACAGGTGCTGAGGAAGAATTTAACTCTTCACAACAATCCCTCTCTTTCTTCAGCAATCTTTCTAACAAGGATATGCAGGCTAAGCAAGATACCTTCAGAATTATTTTGGCAGTTTCAGGCAATTAAGAGATGCAATATACTAATCAATCCTTTCATGCTGAGCTTGAAAGCAGTGTTCCCATCATTCTTTAACAATAACTAGCTCAGCAATAATACATGTTGTCAGTCAGCTATCTGTTATTTACAAAGGCGGCCAAGATTACACACATGAAGGAGAGCGCAAGAGAGGAAAAGCAATCTGATCAGATGCTTTTCTATATATACAGATTCCATAAATACCTATATATACACAGATGGTATCAAGCAAAGTATATATAAACACACACACAGTGTCAAGACTTACGCCTGTGGTGTTCTCCTCAGTAAGAGAACCACTTCCCCAAGACAAGTGATTAAATTTCTAACAGAAGGAAAACTTCTCAGTTGTATTACCCTAAACACTAGCCTTAGTCTTATGTTTTTAAGAGGAAGCATACGAAACTATTCCTCAGAGCTTATCTTCTCAAGGAGAACAGAGAAGGGAACTTCTCTTGCTGACCTTCTAGCTTCTTTGGTGTTTCATCTTCTTTCAAGACAATGTGATCCTGCAAAGAACCAAAAACTACCTTAGTGTGTTATCATTCTCAAACGGTAGCTCTGCCACAAAATCTTTCAGAAAGTTTTGCTTTGCTTCTGATCTAAGTTTATGCATTTCTCATGGTAAAAGCCAACAGCTGCAGACACTATGTGCAGCCCTTCATCCCCTCCACTGCCTCATAATCCCAAAAGCAGTGGCAGGAGATAACTCCTATGTTATGTCACGGTGTACATCTCAGGATTCACTGAAACACAGCTGAAGATGCTACATTCGTTCACCAGTCTTAAAACTTTGTCTACGAGAAACAGTTCAGTCCAAAGGCCTGGAATTACCATTCTTGTCAAGCATCCACTACCACCCAGGAGAAGCTGGTATTCACAACTAGAACACAAGCAGCCCTTGAGCACCCTATTCATATTCAGCAATTACTGCCTTCAGTGAGTATCCCTTGTGACCTGAACCTCAGGTAATTGACAAAACCTTTTAAGACCATTTCCCCAACAATCTCAATTAACTGCTAGAAATACACAGCAACACTTCAGAAAAGCTTGCATGTTTTCCCACCCATGAAATTTAGCTTGCAGTAACTTTTGCAAATATGCTATCTCCTTTCCATCCCAGCATTTCCCACAATTCCAATGCTTTAAATGAAGACATAGGAATTTCCAAAGTGCTGTCCCCCATTTAGTCAGGAATTCACAGGAATTAATGTTACATTTTAAAAGAAGCAACTAAAGAGAACCTGAGACCAGCCTGATAAAGGGGTACAGAGGAACAAAGCAAACCCCTTTCCTACACCAACAGCACTACTTCTGACAAAACCCAGCTCCCAGTCTTCTTTTCCCCTCCTCCTTTCTTATGACCCAAATCCCCCGAAATACACTCCAGTCTGCATAAGTTAGGCAAGAGCACACTACCAGCACCTTCATATTTAAGGGAAAAACGGAGGGGAAAAAAAGTTAAATTGGACTAATCTTTTCTTCCCAAGGTTCCAGGAAAAATGAGGCTGCTACTACTTTTTCAGCACAAAGAGAGCAAGCTGTATTTCATGGGATGTCAAGTTTCCATGCTATCTGACATGTCAAACACATTGCCCACACAGTGGCTACTCATTTAATCATATCTACTTAAGAGCTAGGCAGCAGGCTGTAGATCTGAATATAGGGCACTGAAATACAGAAATTAATAGGCAATGTATCCTTTATTCCAAAACCAGATTTGGTTGTAACTACAAGCCTCACCAACCATTACACGTCCCAGCTTTAAGATCAAAAAATACCTTACAGAGCAAGAAACACTTTTGTCTGACAACACAAAATCAAGTACATGCTGGACCTGACACTCAAATCAGATCTTGAGTTAGTTTTTCGCTGTTGATCACTTAAGCTTAATCTCCTTATAAAATGCTTTCACATTGAATGTAGAGACATATATTTAAGCGAGGTGAAGCACATAGCCAGGCCACATGAAGATTTATGACTGTAGCTCACCAGTGTTCACCAGCCTTCCAGAGCTGGCATCAAGACCACCTCTGCCAAACTGCAGAATGAAGAGAAGTATCTCCTCCCTATCTGGCTGCATGCCAAGAACTCTGGCTGTACCTCACTTGCAAGGAAGACCAAAGGCTTTGGAAGTTTTTTTCTTTTTTTGAACACACATCCACAGTCTAATTAATAGTTTCCATGCAAACTACAGAGCATGCTGAGATCTGATATACCAAAGATAACGAGATATCAAAAAGAGACTTCAGGAATAACTGTCTAACTTGAAGTTACCTTATGCATAACTCAGGTCTGTCATCTTAAAAGAGAACACAAGCATTGCATTGTGACAAGACTGTAAGACAACGCACTGAGCTGCTAGCTTCTTGCTTTGACAGTGAAAGTAGTACAAATACCTTAGGCTTATTTGGGTGAGCTCGCACAACGCTGGTAGATACAGGAGACCCAAAGATATCACTTGTCTTCCCACCAGGTGGATTCATGCGTGGACGAGGCTGAGAAGAACTAGAATCCTCAAAAATGCCACTTTCTTTTCCTCCTGCAAGAGGGTTATGATTATTTTTTTTGTCCCTAGATGACTTAGTTTTACAACACTGCATTAAAAAAGTAAAAAAAGAAATACAAGAATTCAAAGACTTGTAGAACTCTACTGCCTAGATACTTACTTTTGCTTGCCTGAAGATACTAGTTGAAATTCTTTGTTACAAGAATTCACTAGCCCATCTCAGAATCACAGCTGTACTCTGTGCAGCTAACTGATGAGACAGCTCTAGAATAGAAGCAGTTTCCTTTCATCATTTCCTAGACCTCAACTCAGAAAGAATTAGACTTGGATGATGTGCTAAGAAGTCTGTGAACATGCAGAGCACTGAAATATTCATATATTCAGAAATGTGAATAGATTTATTGTTCAAGCCCACTCAATTTGTAAAAATGCAACATAAAAAGACAGACAGATCACAGTGTTCCATTTGAGGAACACAAAACCAGTGCTGTGCTGCAATTCAGAGCCCAGTGGTGCTGAAGGAGGTGGCTGCTCTTACCCGGAGGGTTTGTTCTTTTTGGAATGTTTTGAGGTTGTTCTGATGCTCCAAAGATATTGGATGCCATCCGATGTGGCCTGCTTGAAGAAGAAACTTCTTCTGTACTCCCAAAGAGATTACTAGAACCTCCTCCTGGGGGCTTCAATACCCTACATTGCAGAATGAGAGAAGCAAGAGACAAAAAGTTTACTTGAAATTTACAGCATTCAACACACTCGATGTCCCCTCCCCATTCTCTCTTGTACATTATGAATAACTATTCTGATTTTAATTTAATTCAGGTAATTCCTCTATGTCTATGAAGTATCTACTTTTCAAGAGCTGTTCTAATAAAATATTCTCAAGTTCAGCACAAATATTGCCAGCCTCCTAGTTAGTCAACTTAATCATTAAGTTACGTGCAATTACTTGAAATGGTCATAACAGTGCCACAAGAACAAATGGCTATGCTCTCTGTGGTGTTCCAGAAGCAACAGGAGATTAGGAGAAGACGTATGACTCTGGTTAGTATTTTTAAAATAACCATTACAGAGTCAGACTTTCTGCTAAATTGCACATACCAACTTTGCATCTGTGATACAACTCAAACTCACTTTTAAACAAAACCAGATATTTCATAACTACTAAAAAATTTGCTAGTTTCGACTGCCAGTTATCATATTAGCTACTGAAGAGTTTAGAATGGAAAGGTGGAATGCCAAAAAGCCAAATTTTTAGTGGTCAAGATACAAATCCATTACAACCAAAGCTCTGCACCAGAGGCGTATCAAACAGATCCTCATAAAATTTGGAGGTTACAACAGAAATGGACTGACTTCTTGAAAACCTACCAAAAGTCATGCTTGTCCTTGAGTAATAAGTCCAGTTAACACCTATGCCTTGTTCAACAGACTTCAGGTCCTGCCCTGAAAAGGAACTAAACTACTACCCAGAAGTAGAATCAGTGGAACTGATTGGGAAATGAATAGAAAAAGCATGGCAAAGCAATTAATACCTAGGTAGCAAAAATAATCTTTACACTTATGTCTACTTGGCCAATTACCTACAATCTCAGCAGCTAAGCAAAAGTAGTAGCTGAATTATACCTCTTCTAATCTGAACACTTGATCTGGGACCTAAACTAACCTTTACTTTTATACAAAACGAACACTTATAAATTGCAAGATCTTGATCCCACACTCTACCTGAACAGAATTCAAATGTCAGTGAATTAATACAAGACATCCCCTGCATAGATCTGTGACAGAAGCAAGACGTTTCAGGTTAGGTATCTGCCAGGCATAAAAAGAGGTTCCTCTCTGAGCCAAGATCTACTCCAATTTAACTCTAAGATTTAATTTCACAAAAGCGGAGATATTTGGCTGCCCTGTCAGAAAATGAGCCTTGTCAGCATTTTAGATCTCAGGATGCAGAAAGCAGTTCTATACTCTCTGGGAGGAAGGAGAAAAAAGTTCCTCTTTTAGTCTGGGAGTAGTTTATATAGACAGAACCAGCTTCAGAGAAACTGTCTTTACTGGCCAACTTCAATATTTTAATCCTTAGTACAACTGTGAATTTAATGAATCCCTTCAGCTTGAGGGAGTAAGTAGAATTTCAGTAGACAGGATAACTGTCTTGTTCACTGGACAGGTAAAATCATATCTGAGCAGAAGGTTTATTTACAACTTTCAACACACTACAGATCCAACTATGCTACAGGCTTTCCACATATCTTAGAAGATCTAAACCTGCTATTAAAACAGACAACATACAGGCAAATTATGTATGTCAATCATTCACAGTGGACCAGAAACCATGAAGCAGTTTAAGCATTTAAACTTGTGAAATGGAAGAAAAAGGGAACAGAGCGGGAGGGGACACCAACGAAAAACTAGGAGTTTGGGAAGGGGCTCTGTTAAAACAGCAGTTCTATTAGTATCCTTCATATAATTTCAGTGATTTCTGGCTTTACCCATTCTTTTCAGATATTTTTTTAATGCATCTAGTCTTTCTTGAGTTCTAAGTATACTATCAAAGAGATTGAAAGGAAGCGAAACATACTTTATACAGATGGCACTTCTTACACTATAGAGTCACTCCATTTACCATGCTGTTTTCTTAACACATTATTTCAAGCATAGGAGGGAATAACAAAGTAACTATATTCAGATTTTTTTGGTTTAATAAAAACAACCAGTCATAAGAATCAAATTACTTCTCATTCCTGCAACTGGATTTAAGATCCACTGCAGAAAAAAAAAATAGAGAAACCCCATTTTAAGATTAAAGGTCTTGATTATTCCATTAACCAACTTAGTTAAGCATCAAAAGAAATAATCTTACATAATCCCATTTTCAGCCCAGTATACATACTAAGAAAACCCTACTGCTGCAATGAATAAGGCAAGGTGCTTTACGAGGCACTTTGAAATCAGCTAATAGGTGACCTTTTCTGCCAGCATCACCCAAAAGAACGTCTTGGCTCTACATACACAAAGTGGATTTGCCTCCTCAATTTCAGTAACTTCTAATTGCTAGTAACATTCTGAATATTCCATAGACTTTCAAGTAACTGTGACACCAGGTCCATAAAATTCTAACTAATGCTAAGTCATACAACTAAATCATTCACAGGAATTACCAAAAATAATCCTGAAGTACAGCAACAAAGTCTTCCATTTTACGATAGCAAAGAGGACAAGGTTTTGTGCTCCTTCATGTCAGCCTCTCCTTGGGGAGAATACAAAGCTATTTTCTTGCTGTGTCACCTCTAGAGCACTGCTGACCTCCTTGTACTCCCACATCACTCAGTTCTAGATCAGAGTGAGATGTGCAGGTCTCCCACATAAAGTAAGAAAGCAAGATTTAGCCTGTGAATCCTACCAAAGGAAAACAGTGTGCTAAAAGTTGATAAGCCAATGTGAACTGCTTCAACAGAGTACAAGGAAATTCAACACTTCATAGTAGTTTTAGTTTATATTGGTATCATGCTGTTTATACTGGTATTACACCAGTTACATAGAGTGCCATACATACATAGAGATATTTTTGTGTCTAGTAGCCAAAAAAAAAAAAAAAAAGGTAGTAAGTTAGATCACCCTTTCTTCCAGGGGGCAGGAGCTGCTGCTTTAGTCTTTTAAACTGTAATAAAAAACCCCATCCCTCTGTTTTCTACACCATCTAAATCTGCCTTTTCTTCCCCTCCCCTCCAGTAGACTAGAGGTCTGTCAGTTCATCTAGAATAGCTGAATTAAGAACCCTACCCTGTAAGTTTAAAAGCCTCTACTAATTGCCTTGTTCTCTTCTGGCAGGCTTGAAGAATTTTAATTAGTTATTGTGGTCTCTTTCTCCTACATTCTAACACACTTGAATTTGAATGCTCTTTCCTCATTAAGTCTTTCAGCCGACCTGTGGAAGAGGTGCCAAGACTTATCCATTACTTCAAGACACTGGCTATATAAATAATTTTTTTTTTTTTTTTTTTTAAATTCTGCCTAGAAGTTAAATACTGAAGTCTCACCAGTCTTCAGACAGTTCTAATAAAGCAGGTAAAATAAGAGAGTTGCATTATACATAAGAGACTATCACTAAGGAAACTAGCAGAAAGCAGGTGTGTTAAGGTTTAGAATACCAGGCTCTAAAGCAAAGACCAGAAGGTGCTGGGGTCACTCCTGCTGTTGGATCAATACAAACTCACAGCTCATTAAATAGCTCACTCATAAACAAACAGCAAGCTCTGTTAGGTCAGTTATGCTCTCGATCTGAAAGTTCTACAATAACACTGATGGGGAAGAGGGGAACGTGTATTACATTTCCAAGATGGCTACATTTAACATTTTCAGCTCTACACGGTAGTTGTGAAATCGCCCATATACCAGATCAATTGAAGATACATAAAAGCAATGCATCTTTATAGCATGCACCAAGAGTAGAATGATAGAATTCTGTCCTGCTTTGCTTTCACAGCAACAACTCTTAGATGCGCAATTCCGTGTTTTATTTTCAAAAAGCAAAACTTCCTTAAAAATACAAAGCATTGTTATTAAAGTTTCATAAATTAAAACTAGGAAGTTAATTTGATTCAGCAAACGAGTTGCTCGCTGTATCACTGTATACATTAACTGGATCACTAGAGATACATCTCACTGGATAACTACTTAAAGTGGAAGCTTTCATTTAAGGTATTTTTTGCATCCTTTATTTCTAACAGTAATACCTCTGTATTATGAAGTTCTCAAAATGCAAAGTATTTGTTTATAATTTCATCACAAAGATTTTTACATTAGGAAGAGCCATTTTTTCCCACTTCCACAGCAACTGGTGGCTGCTGCAGTGATTTTGAATTCAGCTTCATTTCAATTAGAGAAACTTCTACACATCAAGAACTGCAAAAGGATTTGCATTATCATCACATAGTTTTGTTTAGGGAAGGAACAGACTAAGCTCTGGAAAGAAAAGTGTCTTTAAACCAAGTACTTTTTGCTTTTGATGGCACTGGCTGTATGTCAATACTCACCATCTCAGGGACCGCTCTATAAAATCCAGTAACATAATGTATTGCAGTGCTGCAGTATGCACGCTCGCTGTGCCAGGTCTGTTTATATAGCTGTGTGTATTGCTATAGCTTGTTCTCAGGCACGATGAAGACACTCCGCCACAATGCCAGAGCACAAGCTGTAGCAAGACCACCTTTGCTTGCCGTTAACTAAAAGAGTTATGATGAATCTGGATCCCAGCCTCTATCCAGAAATCCCGTTTATGAGTTAAACGCGGTTTCAGAATTACCCAGGAGAACAGAAGCTTCTCAGAGACCATACTAAGGGCAGAGCACCCTCACAAGCCATGTAACAGCAGGTCAGAGCTTCGAGCCGCCGGCACAAGAGGCAAACTCACAGCACCCGCCCGAGCCTGGCGCGCGCGCGCTTCCCCCGCTCCCAGCACGTGATCGCCTCGCGCAGGGATCCCCCAGCCCCTCGTCCCTGGCCTCGGCGCCCTCGTCTAGGCCCAACAATTACTTCGGCTTCGCAAGGCGGACACAAGCCCGCACCTGCTGACGCGGGCGTCCGCACCGGGCCCTCTCGGCGCTGCCCAGAGCGCGGCCGGGCCCC